>LNAC01000034.1:6594006-7221556 GCA_002007465.1 Ailurus styani | reverse complement strand
GAGATCATGACCTGAGCCGAAAGCAGAGGCTTTAACCCACTGAGCCACCCAGGCGCCCCCTTTCCTGGTAGAACTTAAAGTTTCCTGGGGAATACACTTACAAATGGGGAAAAGGAATATTCCAGGAAAAAGTATAATAGGTGAGGCTATTTTCATATTGAAGAATAGAGTGGCCGCAGAGATCTAATGGGTGAGAAGGAATTATCCGGGTAGGCACAGGGCACCGTTTAAGAAAAGTGGCAATTTATATACCCAATTAATATAATGTTTGGGAGACAGAGAAGGCTTTGAAGCGCACCTTATCTACATTGAGACTGAGGAAGGATTGTGAAATTAAATGTGTTTACAGGGTGGGATAAGTTTCATATTATTTAAAAGAAACCCAAGCAATGAGTTGGTAATATGAAGGAAGGGGTGATAGAGAGAGTGAAGGGGGCAATAGGCCTGTTCCAGACATGGGAAGAGCATGTGCAAAGACCCAGAGATGAGAATGCTGGGTGTGGAATAAACATCTTTGATGATGACAATCTATGGGCTGTTGGTACTTCCCAAGTCAATCCACTGGATCACATTACATTCAGATTTAGTGGTAAATGAGATGCACACAACAGGTTTAATTACACAAAGCAAGGGAGAATTAACTAGCTGTGGGAAGAGTACAGTATGACCAGCCTTCTCTGGTAGATGATATCTAATTGGCTTGCTGCCACATCCCATAAGAACTGTGTTTTCTGGTTGGCATTCACGGCTTTGATGAACTGCTACTCTAACACTTGATATTCCACACTGACTTGCACACAGCGTTTGGAACATTGGGTACATTGCTTGTACCCTATGAATTGCAAAGTGTTAATTCTGCAATGGTGACAGGAAAAGGTAACGTACTGAGGCTTCACAACCTCTGAAGTAGCCTACATTATTTGTCGTGTGCTCCCCAAAGAGTTCCTTTCAAAGAGGAAAAGCTGCAGCAAATAAATAAAAACCACCAGAGAGGGAGAGAGGCAATAGACACAGGGAATAGAGAATGGAGATCCCAATAAAAAATTAAAGGCATTCAAAGGCAGAAACAAACAACTGGAATACCAAGCTGTTTTCATTATTGTAGATTTATAATATGCTTCAATAGCTGGGAGAAGAGATTAGACTCTTCTCTTATTTTTCAAAATTTCTCTGGTTATTCTTTCATCAAGCCATGGTAATTCTTAAAATCAGATGCTGTAATTTTTTCGTAGCAATCCTTTAAATATTCCTAGAGTTTCTTTTTTATTTTCAAAAATGTTCTCCTCAAAGACCTTCAAAAAACCCATATATATGCAGATGTAGTATATTCTCTCTCTCTCTCTCTCCACACACACACACACACACACACACACACACACACACTTAGTATACAAAAGATACTTAGCTCATAAAGTGAACAGACTTAACAGTCATTAAATATGCATTATACAAATGGGTTAACATTTTGGTCATTTCTTGTACTGGAAAAAAGTAAAGTAGAACTTTTAAATCAGTGAAATGTACTGACATGAAAACACTCTTGATGTTTTTAACACTTGTATTTAAAAGCACAAGAAACATAGTTCTTACAGGGAAACAGACCGGATCAAGAATAGATATCTAGCTAAAAGAATCTGAGAAATATTTGGACAGAGGGTACACATGAGCAGCAATTGTCACACTTCACACTATCTTTTTGTGGTTGGTAACTTCTATTAGATAGAATAATTCAAGTTATAAACTAGTTTCTTTGAAATCGAGCTCCATTTTTGGTGAGAAACAACACTTCTTTCTCCATCTCCATGCAATTTACACACTCTGATCTTCAGGAAGAAGTCAATTTAAACCAGCAACTTTGGTGTTATAATAAACTCTGCAGATATATTCAGGGAATTGGAACCTCAAATTTATCTCTAAATGTTTCAGAGTGGATCTCAGGCTTTTTGTCTTCCTTTTTTTCCGTTAATACGGCAACATAATTCCTTAGATAGACTTCAGCTATTTCATTACCCGTGATGTGATGTCCATCTTACTTCATCTGTCTACCATTAATTATAACTAGTACTTTAAAGTTGTGTCCTAGTCAAAAAGTTGCACAAAAGGGGCTTCCTCCTGATCCAGCATCTCCCCAAATATCTTTTTGACAGGGAAATGTCTCCTTTCTTGGCATTCTAAGCCCTAGAATGGAGGTTTGGTGATAGCTCTGTCCTGGCTAGGCTCTCTGTCTTTCAGGCATCAAAAACTACAGCTGCAGTTGCAAATAAAGGCATGGTATTTTCATGTGGACAGGATGCCTGGCCTCTTGGTGGCCCTTTCCCCTGACATTGGCACCTACCGGGAGCGATCAGTGTGAGTAGTTTTACCCTCACATCAGAACACATCTATACATTAGTGTGTGTGTTCATGTGTGAGCGTGATTTATCAAATATCATGTGGAATGATTTCAAGGATAGTGTATTGATTAAAACTGTATGGGTACTTGGCTAGCCTGTTTCCCCTGGGGTCAGTTCACCATGGCTAAAAAAGCTTGTTTTTTGTGTTTTTTGTTTTTGGCTTGGATTTTGCATAGTGCATTCATTCTCTTTTTAATTGGATCACTAGGGGGTTATTAACATTGTTCTAGTTGAGGAAATAGAAGCCTAGTAGCCTAGAAAAGTCAAGACACTTACTAAATTACTGAATTTGCAGTGGTAACGTTTCTCTGTCTCTGTTTACTGGGCACGTGTATTATATGTTGGTGTGTGGGGGGTGGGTTGGGCACCACTGAAGGTTTCAAAAATTGCTAACCAGGATACTCAGACAAATACTACCTCTCAGATGATTTCTAGAGCACCTGATGTTTCTGTATTCTCCATAGAGACTTGGCTGCTCTATCAAATCAGACATTGCCCAGGAAGCTATCTCAGCACGCAGCCTAAGAAGAGTTAGGGTAAGAATTTTGGCTTATTGCTCAGCAGAATCACAGATTCTTATTCCATCCACTTAACCAATTCCCTTCCTTTCATTGAGAAAGCAAATTAACATCCTTTAGTAACAATAATACCTGAGAAATAGCCCAAGTGTCTGCTTCCTCTTTGAGGGCCTTCCCATGAAAACCATGAGGAAAAAGGGGGTGAGCCCAGTGCAGTTACCTCTGGCTTCTCGCTTTTTCCTTCCCCACCATCCTAGCTCCTCTTTCTAATTTATCTCAAACCCTTCCATACCCCTTCAAAAGGTGTTGCAATCTCCATTTTAGTGATGAAAACGCCGAAGATGGTACAGGGGAGTTCTCTAGAACTAGAGACCAGGGAGTGCTGGAAGTGTAATGTAAATGTCAGTCTCAATTCTTAAAGGCAGAGGATCCACATGACACATATAACCTTATGATTGTAACGTAAAGATCAATTAATTACTATTAACTTGTACCCATCTTGTGTATCCTATAAATGATGCATTCAGCATGATGGCCTGAAGAAAGAAAACTGAAACCTCAAACCATTAAAATAAGGATGCAAAATGGGAAACAGCTCTTTGGGTTCAAAGGCAAAAAGTATGAAAAAAAGTTCATACATATTTTGAGACAACAATGATTTTATAAACAATGAAATTAATTAAAAATCTTCAAAGAAAAAAATACTGTTATGTTTATGTTGCTTTTGAAGTTGNTAGGCTGCTTTTGAAGTTGTCCTTTTCTAACTTTTGAAATTATTGAATTAGTTGCATCTTCCCTAAGNGTTGCTTTTGAAGTTGTCCTTTTCTAACTTTTGAAATTATTGAATTAGTTGCATCTTCCCTAAGACCCTAGATCAAGCTTTTATCCAAATTTGTGCTTGCTCTATTTTCTAATATGTAAAAGGTCTAATTTATGTTTATGCACTGCATGAATACTTGATAAACCTTGGTGAACACCTGCCTTATCCCAGGCTTTGAATTATATGCTGGGAAGACAAATAGGAATATGACATGGGCCCTGTCCTTTTAAGATTTAGTGTTTGGTGAGTAAGATAATGAATGTGGGAAGTGCTATGGCAAGCAAAGGCACTCTGGAAGCTACAGGAGGGGCACTTGGTGGGCAAAATTCAAAGGTGGCTTCTAGTGTTCCACCTTCTGGTGCACATACCCCTGCTGCACAAGCCCCTGCTTTTGAGTGTGTACAAGAACATGTGGATATGATGGGCTAGCTCTATCATAACTAGGCTACTACTCACTTGACTTTGAATTAATCAAAGGTGAGATTATCTAGGTGTGCCTTACCTCATCAGGTGAGCCCTTAGCAGGGACTGGGCCCTTTCTGAAGTCAGAGAAGTTGGAAGTGTGAGAGAACCTATGGAGGAGACCCCATGGCAAGGACCCGAAGACAGCTTCTAGAAGCTGATAGCCATCACTGGCTGCCAGCTAAAAAGAGGATGGAGGCCACAGTTCTACAACTGCAAGGAAACAATTTCTGTCAACAAGGTGAGGGAGCTTGGACGTGGATCTCACTCTACTAGAGACTTCAGATGAGGGCACAACTGACTGACAGCTTGACGGGAGTTTTGGGGAGACCCTAATCAGAGAACACTGTCATCCCATGCTTGGACTTCTGGCTTAAGGAAGCAATGATCTGATCCATGAGTGTTGTTTTAAGCTGTGAAGTCTGTGGCAATTTGTTGTGTAGCAATAGGAAACCAAAGTGGGCTCCTATGCCAGTCCACGCCAGGTGGTTCAGCATCAGGAAAGACTTCTCAGGAAGAAAGAACAGCTGAACCGTGTCTTGCTAGGACTACATTTTAAACAGAGTGAAAAGGAGTGGAACTCAGGGAGACTGTGTCAAAACAATAGGTGGAATAAGAGGCTAAGTTAAAAAAAAAATAAAGCAGAGACAAGATAGTAACTTTTTTAAAAAAAAAATCAAAACCTAACCGAAGAAAGCCTTGTATAGAAACATTTGGTTCAAAAATCGTGNACTCAGGGAGACTGTGTCAAAACAATAGGTGGAATAAGAGGCTAAGTTAAAAAAAATAAAGCAGAGACAAGATAGTAACTTTTTTTAAAAAAAATCAAAACCTAACCGAAGAAAGCCTTGTATAGAAACATTTGGTTCAAAAATCGTGACTCTGCGGCATGCTAGGGAGTGGGGGGCTGAGAACTCTGAGGGTAGGGAAGGTCTTTGGTTTTCACAGTTAACTTTCAAGCCTATTTCATAGCATTTAATATAGGACATGCTCAATAAATGTTTGTTGAAGGAACGAAAATGATTGGAAGTACTCAGGAGAGAAACTGGAAGTATCATATATAGGTTGGAAAAGCTACTTCTCTGTTTTGTAATCTGGTTGGTTGTTCTCATGATGTTCTCTCTTTCCAGGCACAGTACTTTCCCCAAAGATGAAACACATTCCTATTGCTTACCTGTACCATCTCCTATCAGGAATGGGAGATGATGATTCTTCCTTTTCATTACTATAAGCCTGATAAGGATAATATCAACCCAAAGGAAAAGGACAGTCGACTTTGGGTTGCTTTAACAATGTTAATGTGAATTAACATGTTTACTGTATAATGTTCAACTCAAAAGAGTGTTCCAGTAAGATAGGTAGATGAGCACGGGATACATGAGTGATATTTGGGGAAAGATATCTGAACACATTATGACCAGAGTCCTTGAATGACTGTACTTAGTTGAATGAATGTCATTCTCTTCCATTTGTTAAATGCTTACTCTGTGCCCAGTACCAGGCAATGTGCTCTGCATTCATTAGGATACAACATTTCATTTAATCTTCACCAAACCCATTGAAGTAGAGGTCACTATCTCCATTTTACATATGAAGATTAAAAAACTGAGGTCACATAATTTCTAAGTAATGGAGCCAGGATTTGAAATGAAATCCATCTGACTCCAAAACTGGGACTTTAACCATGTTGTTAGAAGTCATTCAGTTTGGGGAACGATACTGCTGAAGACTTCTGAATTCTTCTAATGTCCCAGAGCACATTTGATCTTTAGATATGCCACAGTGAAGAATTTTATTTCTAGGAAATGGACTGACAGATTCATTGATTTCCATTAGGTGTAAAAGAATGATGTAAAATTAGTTTGGGAATTAATGAGTTAATACTTGGAGAAGTTTTGGGTTGCATTAAAATATTCCAGTGTTCTTTTTCTTACTTCAGAAACAGAAACAGACTTTCAAAATGTGACTCTTCAAAAGTTAGTTGTCGGTTTTCAACTCAGGTGCTATCATCCTTAATATCACGTATGTATAAATGCATGCATGACTTTATACATACAAAGGGTTATCAGATACATCCATTAAATAACTTTGCTTTCTACATAACGAGCAATGCTTTCCAGATGAATTTCCTTTGGTATTTAGACTATTAAATTTTGATCCTTCATTGTATAAAATGGGTAATAAATTACTAAAAAATGTTTTTGTCTATCTGATCATCTCTTTTCAATTTAAACTCCCCAAAGTTCAAGGATCCTACCTTTTTATGTGTTGGACATTTAACTCATAGGGCATTGCTTGTGGTCATGTCTGGATTCATTGCTTAAAATTTTGGATCATTCTATTTATAATATTTATGATATAGCTGAAATAATTGTGTATTTTAGAATAATAATCATGTGATTATTATTTTCATTTCACTTTTTCAATCCGTATACATTCTTATTTTTAGTTTGGATTTTGCCACAAACATTCTTCTATTTAATTCACTACAAAACTATAAAGTTTTATCCTAAAAAGTCACATGTGAATTGTGTAGAGGTGACTGGCAGAATATGATATTAATAGGTTATTGACTTGTTAGGTCTTAAAGAGCCAAAGGGAACATCCCTTGCAGCCCCTGCAATGCACTGGAGGTTTGTTTCATTGATTGGTCTGCTTAACCCATCATCTCCAGGCATTTAAACAATGATATACGCTTGACAAACCTAATATTTCATTTTCTATCTGGGGACCATGGAACAGAAATTAAAGGAAAGAAAGACAAATGGACAGATATACAAGCAGAAAATGATGATAAATGTGAGAGAGAAGGAAGAGACAAATACAACACAGACCAAAATTTGGATCAGTAAATTCTGGAATCAGTGAGTGCACAACCTAATAGCAAATGTAATTCCCAGGAGGTGGTGAGGAGACAAAATTTAACATTTCTATTGTAAGCAGAATTCAGATGTAGATACACAGCAGCCGGCAAACCAAATAAGATATCCAGTAAGTGGTGGCTATCTTTTTTGGATGTGGGTGCGTGTGTGTATGAGAGAGACAGAGACATACACAGAGAATCAGAGACAGAGAAGGTGAGTGATAGGGAAGCCATTTTTAAAAAGTGTTTTGAATATTTCTGCAAGAGCAAATTGAGGCACTTTATTTTACTTAATCTTTGCTTTTTAAACCTTGAAGGAAGTTCCATGCTATGAAAAATGCTTTCTTTTTTTCCCTAAAATTTAGTCTCTGTCACTGACTGGAAAAAGGGATACTTTACAGCAGCCTGTCCCAGGTCCCTTGAATCTCTGGTACGAGAGGGAACAGAACAAGATATATAAAACAATGGATTTCTCCAAGACTGGTTTTTCTATGGGACTTAGTCTGATTAAGATTTAATCCTTAATACACAGTGCCCCTGGAAACAGAGCAGTCACCCCCTGCCATGTCTCAGGAACCCAGGGTGAGGAGGATCTAGCAGGATAACTGACAGAATATTCCTAGCTTTTTTTCTTCTGTGAAAGGCCAGGTATTGGGGAAGTATCGAGTGAACCACATCTTCAAACACACTGTTTAATATGTGGATGTTCCCATGACAAGTGACTTTTTAGCTTTTAAAGTGTGTGTCCTATAAAAAAAAATCTAGATTTTATCTCTTCCTGTTGACAACTACAAAGCAACAATATTTAAATACTGAAAGTATACCAACTCTCTCTGAGCTCTTTAAAAAACTTCAGAGATTCTATGAAGGAAGTTATTCCCTGTTTCTGTGTATATTAGGTGTTGTGGTGTGGGGGGGCATGGAGAAGGGAGAGTGGTAAGAGAATTATCACGAAAAATTCTTGCCTCAAGAAGTAGAGAACTGAAGAGAACAAATTAAGTAGGAATCACACAGTATGCATAAACTTTTAATGCTGTGTGACGTAGGAAGCAGGCACCATGAAAATATTGTGGAAATAGGAGAACTTGAGCAGGTCCTAAGTGGTGGGGCTTGAGTCCACTGGGCAGGAAGAGAAAGAGATTCTAGTTGGAAGAAATGCATGCAAAGGCAGAGAGTTTGAGATGTGTGTGAACTCCGGCAGCATCATCCCCTGAAAGGCAGTAAGGTACCCCACACTGGCTCTGGGTTCAAGTCTCTGCTCCACCAGCAGTCTAACCCCGGGAAGACATATAATCATCACAGGGTGATAGTGAGAAATACCTCCTCAGAAAACATTGCTACTATTGTTGTTCTATAAATAAATCAGTTTTGGGGTAGATAAATAAAATGTGGTATAGAATGGTTACTGATGTCAGAAGTTTTCTTTTCTAAAGCACAGAGGAAGCAGATACAAAACAGGCCTAAATGATCAAACTTGTAAACTACTTTTCTGCTTCCCCACCCACCTGTCATCTTAACTTTTTTTCCCTCTTGTCTTAAGTCTTAATGTTACTTTTTCTTTATTACCTCCCAATTCACTTGATAGGCATTATATAAGCATATACCTGCTTTAAGTCACAAGAGTAGAAGATTTCTATTAAGATACATAAATCATAATGTTCTAAATTTTCATAATATAGCATATGTAATCCATGTACAAGAGTCACTAAAATGATTTACTAACTCAATGATAAAGTTAAACAAACATATTTGACTTCTTTTACTTGCAAGAAATAAGTTGAGATTTCTAAACTATTATTCAACTTCATTCATTTATTCAAAATATTTACTAAGTTCTGTACCAGTTATTGAATATTTGAACACAGAAGTTCAATTAGAAGATGCACTTTTATCTTGAATCCAAAATAACAAGAAAGAAGAATTATGGCTTTAGATAAATGTAAGCAGAGGGTTTGAGATAATAACATTATCTTTCAAGATTTTTAAAATGGAGAAATTAGTCACTTTTTATTAGAACTCTATCAGACAAATAAGTCATATATTTTGCTTCAGTTTCCAAGTAAGATCTGCGCAGGCTTCAGTAGAATATTAGGTCAGTTCTCATTAAATAACAACAGTGTCAAATAATGATAATAATATTGAAATACAAACTTCGACATCTGGAACTAAGTAGTAAAATCATTGGTACTGAAGATAGAAATAAGGAGGGTATTAAGCTCTAAGCTTCACCTGGCATCTTTCATTAGAGTCTGAATAAAATTCTTCATTGGAATTTGCAACACTGCTTGTGGTTCATCTTATTACTTTTACAGAGGACAAACAGCCATGTAATTAGAGTGTATTTGCAGTATTACATGCTTATTTGTAGCCTGAAGATTAGATACCAATTGGGTGTTATCACTTAATGGCAAGTATAATTACCACGAAGCTAGTTCTCGGCACCTAGGAGTTTACATTTCAGTGCTGCTACAACTATACAATTATTTTTCAGTTAGCTTATATCTGCATTATTATTTAATAATTATATCCATACCAGATGTCCTATGATTATTTTTAAGTCACTGTTAAAAAAATGAATCAGCTGTACATAAAAAGCATACAATAAATATTTTCCATTATGGTGCTTTCTATTTTTACACTAATTTCCAATGCAAGTTATCACAACCATATATCTGGTGTCTTGGGAATAAACATGAGTTGTGCCTTCAAGGATTTGAAGCTTACTATAATGACAGTAATACTACCATATGTTTGTATAGCAATTCTTATTTCCAAAATGCCTTCATGAAGATTAAGCTTCACAGTATCCTAAGGGGCTAGTGATGAGGGGAGCATTAAGAGCCTCTTTTAATCAGAAGATAATTTGGGATATAGAGGAATTATATTCAGAATCCCGGGAGCAAAGTGGACTTATGCGTCATAGGCAGTGTCCTTTCCACCTTGACTATATGTTGTGGAAGTTAAACAGTGGCTTGATCATAGTTTGAAAATAATCTTCAAAGCCTTCATTCATTGATTTATTCACATTTGTCCGTCCGTCTGTCCATCCATCCATCCATCCATCCATACTATGAGTGCCAAGAAGAATGCAGTGGGGATCACCCAGGGCACAGCGGGCTTTGCTGGGGAAACTGTGAACTGAAGCCAGGCATCCAGTGGTCAGACAGGGGCAGAGGTTTCAGAAGAACAGGCACTGAGAGTGACTAGGAAGGCATTTCTGGAGTCAACAAAAGGAAGCCAGTCGGGTACTGGATAAACAACCAGTATCTCTGGACCAAGAGGTGGGTTGGTTAATGTGCAATAATCAGCACTCCAGAGGATCAAAACCCCGATTTGTAGCATTTTCTGATTTTCCTGATATGAAGTATCCCACCAGGGCTGATTCCAAACTATCTGCATGATGTCCCTGATCATGGAATTGGGTAGTAGCACAACACTTTACAGTTTTCCCTCAGATAGATATGTAAATAGCCTCAAAAACGTAGATTCTAGTAAAATGTAACATTATTAGTGATGAATTTTGAGTATTGATTATTTCTCTTTTATAGAGCTTCTTTAATTATAAGTCCATATAATTTTGTTCTGAATAATGTGAATAATGGCTTTATCCTTAGCAAAATACCTGAAAATTTAACAGTTCTCTCTGGCTGGTGCTAATTGGTCTAGCATACCACTTCTCTGGACCACACCCTCCACTCTTTCCATAATTTAGGGGGATCCAGATGCTTGGGCCTGTATTAATTTGCTAGGGTTCCCATAACAAATTTCAAAAGCAGAGTGGCTTCAATGACAGAAATTCACGGTCTCCTGGTTCTAGAAGCTAGATGTCTGAGATCAAGGTTTCAGCAGAGTTGGCTCCTCCTGAGCCAACCAAGGCTAAGAATCTGTTGTATGCTTCTCTCCTGCGTTCTGGTGGTTTGCTGGCTGTCTTTGGTGTTCCTGAGCTTGTACAAGCATCATCTGATCCCTACCTTCATGTTCACAGGATGTTCTCCCTATGCGTATGGCTATTTCTTTGTCTAAACTTCCCCTTCATGTAAGGACACAGTAATATTGGATTAGGGCCCACCCTAATGACTTCATCTCAGCCAATTACATCTGCAACGTCCTAGTTTCCAATTAAAGTCACATTCTGAGGTGCTAAGGATTAGACTTTGCTATATGAATTTTGGGGAGAACACAAGTTGACTCATAATAGGCCCTGACTTTGAGCAGTTTCCTTTTTATTTTCTTAGCACATTACTCTTTCTTCATGAACTATATGGCTGGTACATATTGATTCTTTAGGCCTGGAGTCCCTCTTCCGTTCTTCCATCTAAACTCCTCTTTGTCCTTCAGGACCCAAATCAAATTGCACTTTCTTTTTAAGTCTTTTCCTGAGACTTTTCCTATCCTCCCTACCCTCAAGCCATGGGGGTGGACTTGTGCTCTTCTGCCCCATGTGGTACACATTGCTACAGACTTCTGTGAGGGGCAGGATGGCCTAATAGTCAATTGCACGGCTTCTCTGAGGTCAGAGCCAGATTTGAATGAGTGTTTCACTCATTTGCTGGACGAGCCACATGACCTCTATGCCTTCTGTTTCCCTGTCTACAAAACTGGATAATAAAATTAACTTACAGGGCTGTTTTGAGCATTAAATGATAGAATGAATGTAAAGATGGTAGCATAATACATCCTACAAAGTAAATGCTCAATAAATGCTAGCTGGTATGGCACATTGCTAATGATCCTCCAAAGTACACATGTAGTCTCCAAAGTACATATGTAGTCTCTATGCCTTGATATGTTCTTTGTTCACCACTAGGCACTTGATTTCTAGTAGCCAGGGGCTGTGCCATGTTCATGTTTATCTGCTTACAGACACATGGCTATTAATAAATGTTGGTTAAATGACACCATGTATTTTTAATGACAATATGTTATTTTGGTACTGATATAAACATCTCATCTCCTGACTCAGTTATCTATCCATTATATTCTAGGTTGGAAATGCTGTATGTCTTTTAAAGCCGACCTGAGAGTTGAAATATTTCAGCTCTATTTCTATCATGACAATATTAAGTCCAAAATATGATCTGATCTCATCTCGATTTTAATTAAAATTTTTATTTTGAGATAATTGTAAATTCATGCAAAGTTGTAAGAGATAACACAGAGATCCTCTTTGTGTGTGTATGTGTGTGTATTCTGTCCTCAGTTTCCCCGCATAGTAATATCTTGCAAAGCTAGTATAATAGCACAACCATAATACTGACATTGATATACTAAGATACAGTTAAGATTTAGTTCCATCTCTACATCTGAAACTAATGATGTACCATATGTTGGCTAATTAAATTTAAATTAAAAAATATTTAGTTTCATCACTGTAATGATCCTTCATGTAGCTCTACTAGTCACACCCATTTTTCTTCCACCAAATTATTCTATAGAATGTCTATACCATTTTTAATTCCTACCAGCCATGTATGAGATAGTTTTCCTGCATCCTTGTCAACACTTGCTATTGACAATACCTTTTATTTTAGCCCCTTTTGTAGTAGGTAGAGATATCTCATGTGATTTCAATTTGAATTTCCATAATGGCTAATATTGTTGAACACAGTTTCATGTACTTAGTTGCCATCTTTGTACCCTCTTCAGGGAAATGTCTCTTCATGTTTTCTGCCAATTTTCTAATTGGCTGATTTGTTTTATTGCCTTTGAGTTTCAAGCGTTCTTTATATATTGTAGCTACTTGTCCTTTCCTGGATATGTGGTTTACAAATACTTTTCTCAGTCTGTAGTGTGTCTTGTTATTGTCTTAGCAGGGTCTTTGAGCAAAAATTCTTAATTTTAGTCAAGTCTGATTCATCAGTTTTCCCTTTTATGGATTGTGGGTTTTGTTTTTTTAATCAATTCTAATAACCTTTTGCCTAGTCCTATATTCTGAAGACTTTCCTCCTATTTTTAATAGAAATTTTATAGATTTATGTTTTACATTTAAACCCATCATTCATTTTAAGTTAATTTTTTCTCTCTTTTAAAATTAATATTTAATGTATTATTTGTTTCAGGGGTACAGGTCTGTGGTTCATCAGTCTTACACAATTTGCAGCACTCACCATAGCACATACCCTCCCTAATATCCATCCCTCAGCCACCCCATCCTTCCCATCTTCCCCCTCTTCTCCAGCAACCCTCAGTTTGTTTCCTGAGATTAAGAGCCTCTTATGGTTTGTCTCCCTAAAAAATAAGTTAATTTTTATATAAGGTATGAGATTTAGTTTGAGGTTCACTTTTTTTTTTTTGCCTATAGTGCTCAATTACTTCATCACCATTTGTTGAAAATGATGATGTTGAAAATGGTGATTCCTCCAGTGAATCTTTGTCAAAAATCAATTATGCCTATTTTGGGGAGTCTGTTTCTGGGTTTTCTATTGATCTATGTGTCTATTCCTTTGCCAATACCAGTCTCTTAATTACTGTAGCCATGTAATGAGTCTTGAAACTAGGTACATGGATTCTTCCTACTTTATTCTTTTTCAGATTTCTTTAACTACTCTAGTTTCTTTCCTCTTCCATGTAAAGTTTTAGAATATTCTTGTCCAAATATAAAAAAAGAAATCTTCCTGGGATTCTGATAGGAAATGAATTAAATCTGTATACAATTTGTGGAGAATTAGCATCTTTACACTATTATATCTTCTAAGCCATGAATGTGGTATGCCTATCCATTTATTTAGATTTTCTTTGATGTCCTTCAACAGCATGTGGTAGTTTTTAGCACACAGTCCTGTATGTGCTTTGTTGGATTTATAACTAAGTATTTTATTATTTGAGTGATTAAAAATGACATTATATTTTAAATTTTGGTGTCCATGTTATAATGTATAGAAATATAATTGATTTTGATATATTTATCTTATATCTTGCAGCCTTGTACTCATTTATTAATTCTGGGAGTTTTCTGTTTTATTTTGTTATTTAGTAGCTTCCTAGATTCCTTGGAGTTTCCTACATAGATAGTCATGTAATCTCCAAGTAGGGAGAGTTATATTTCTTCCTTTTTTGAAGTGTATGCCTTTTATATGATTTTGGGGGGTGGGGATTTTATCGTATTGCCTAGAACTTTGTGACAGAATTTCCAGACTCATCACATGGTTTTCACTAATACCATGAGCAGAGTCTCATTATGACCTGGTAAAGGTGCATGTCTAGATTCCTTACTGGGCTTTTACTAGTGAGAATGGAAGTAGAGTCATGATTTTCTCTCTGGTGTTGGGCTGGTGCAGAGCAGTCATTGTCTGAATGCTTTCTGTCTTGCTAGGCTGCCCCTTTCCTGGACCTTTGGATAGAAAGATCAAGTAGGTTTTCAGGTTTCTTTCTGTCTGCACTTGCTGATATTTCCATATTTCCAGATTACTGAGTTCTTCAGCATCCAGCCTTGGACATATGAAGCAAAATGAAAACCCAGTGAGCTACATGGTCCTGAGGCTGCTAGCAGTTCTGTCTTATGTTTGTTTGATATATAATTTCCAGAGTTCTTAATTGTACTTAGTGGGAGGAACAGAGAAAAGTATGTCTACTCCCTTTTCCTGGAAGCAGTAGTCCCACCTCATAGCTTTAAAGAGAATGTGCTCTGGATGCATTTTCAAAGGTTTTTTAAAAAATGTTTCCTCAATTTTTGTAAGTAATCCTTAATCCTTTTGACAAGTGTGATAGTTTCAGAATTTTTAATTTTAATTAAAAAAGAAAAAAGCAACTACTGAGATTGCCAATGACAAAATGGTAAGAAGGGCTTCTAAAGTTCTAAGTTTCTCTAGTATAAAATGTGATCTAATCAAGTGGGTAAAAGGTTAGATAAATAGCATACAGTGCTTTGTCAACTAGAAAGACGTTCAGAAAGTACATACAAAATCCGTTGTTTTGGTGGAAGTATATGAAAACCATTGTGGGAATGATGGTGCGGCTTTCATCTTTACATTTCAAATAGAGATTCTTTAGATATATGGAAACAAAACATTTGGGCTTGAGACAACTGGGTTTGAATTCTGAGTTCTGCCAGTTTGCTTTGCAACCTCAGGAAAGTTTTAAAATCTTTCCTCATCTGTAAATCAGGTTGGGGTGGTTGTGAGGGTCAATTGAGATAATATACATACGAATCATAACAATTTCCAGCACATAACAGCTACCCTAAAAATCATAGACCCTCATCTTTAACAGGATTAGGGGTTATTAAGAAGTCAACTAGTCAAAGATGGAGCTGTTTGTGCTAAGCCCCACATTGCGATACCAAGACTAAATTAGAGTTTGGCTGCCCCAGAAATGGAATCTTAAACCAGTCAATCAGAAATTGCCTGATCAGCAATACTTAGGTAATCTGCCTGATAAACTCCTGTCATCCCCCAAGGGAAAGTAACCTCGAAAAAAACCAACTGGCTTTTTTGCATAGTATACCTTCCTTGTTCCCATTTCCTTCTGCCAATGAAAGTCTTCCATTTTGTATAGCTTTTTGAAGATCCTTTCTATCTGCTAGATTGGAAGCTGTCCAATTCAAGTTGATTATTGCTCAAAAAAAAAACCTCTTAAAATTTTAATATGCCTCTGTTTATCTTTTAATGGGGTTCATATTAATTCAAACGAATTACACCACATGGTCCTAGGCAACTGTCTTTTTAATCTGTCATTTCAGAATACAATGTGCATTGAGGAAATACCAAAGAAAAATTGCTTTTAAAAACTTGGAAACAGAGTATACCCTATTTAGGAAAACAACAGGTCTGAGACTTACTATTTAAAAATAATTTCGTTGAATATCTAATCAGAGAAAATGAAAAGGAAGACAAAGTTCTCTTGTTAGGTATCTATTAAGTAGGCTACCACACAGAAAACTTCAGAACAAACAACAGTAATTCTATTCCAACTTCCTTTTAAAACAATCATAAAAATTCTTTACATTTGTATACTGCTTTGCAGTTGACAAAGAGCTTTCATATACATTATCTCGTTTCAAAGAGACTCCAAGACGCCTTTCCTGCCCTGATTGATGTTTATGAATGTACTACTTTCCCCTGGGCTGCAGTCATCAATAGTCAATGAGAAGAAAGGCTGGCTTTTTTGGAAATGCTTTGCTGCCAGGTAACTGCATTAACTCTGCTATTGTTGAATAGAGCCATGTATTAACCGTGCTGTGCCACAGGATATCATCCATATCAACTAATGAATATTTGAATCCTTGTTCCTTGTGGAGCAGTGTTTGAGACCCATTCCTCTCTGCTTTATCCAGTGCCGTCCCTCAGGATCCATATTCTCAATGAAGTTCTGTCTGAGGGCTCTTAGCCATTTCAGAAAAACCTACACTGAAGATACTTAAGTCCTGAAGAAAAAATGTAGAAAGAACATAAACAAGACACTGCTGTATGAAATAAGGATTATACTGTTCTGAAGACAGAAAGTGATGCTATTTGTTGAGGCCATGGGAGGCATGTTTTGCCTCCACATAAAGGACTTTCCAGAATAGGAGTTATGGTGTGCTAATGGGGGCTCTGTCTGTGGAAGTATTTAACACAAGTCTGAGATGGGGTAGAAATCTTTGAGAAGGGCTTCCTGCACCATTTGGGGATCTGGGGCAGAGGATTTCAAAAGTCTCTTCTGATTCCAGATTCTCTGCTTCTGAGATTCCTACTTGTTCTCTGATGGTTTCATTCTGTAAGGAAACACTCTGTATTAAATTCTCTGTATTTCTCTTAGTGCCAGTGAGTCTTCACAGCCTATTGACTGAGAACTGAGGGAAAACAAAGAGAACACATATGCTTTCCAGGAACATTATTAGTAGGAGCCGAGGTATAATTAAAATCGGCGAATTGGTATCTCTGAACCAGTGACATTCTCAGTTGTGCTTTGTTTTAGGGTTATATAGGATTTCTTCAGTCTTATTCACCATTTCTAATCTCCATAAATAATTACGCTCTCTACATTTTTTTCCACCAAAATTCTTAGTGTTTCAGCCTGAGTCCCAAGTTTTGATCAGCTGCTTCATCTGAGGGTAGGGGGTTCCCTCTGTGGCTGAGTCCCATCCTCATCTCAGGGTCTGTCACTTACAATGGCCCGACTGCAGGGATTTATTTCAGAATTGGTCATATCTATTTTCTGTGACAGGTGGCAGCTCCCCAGTCGCAAAGAGCTAAAGGCTAAAAAGAAACCATCAAGCTGCTGGGGAGTGCTGTGGTAGAACCGGCCTCCATCATAACAGGATACTTATTATATCTCAGCTACGACCTCACTATTCTGAAACAAAGTAGGTAGTGGCATGAGGGATACAGGAAGCATTTTTAATATTTGAAAAGGAAACAACATAAACATGTTTCTTTTTTGAGTGATATCTGTACATCTACCTCCTGCACTACTCAGCTCACTTCAGGAATCATTTATCCCACTTTATCTCCCTTGTAATTGATTGTTCAGCATCTGCTTTTCCTGCTGGACCAAAAGCTCCTTGAAGTCAAGTCAGGTTTTGTCATTGACCGGCATACTCAGGACACTGATACAAGCCCTAGCATGGTGTGTGTGTGTGTGTGTGTGTGTGTGTGTGTGTGTGTGTGTACACACACTTGTTGAAGGAATGAATGAATGAGCAAGGGAAAAAGCGAAACTTAGCATGACATCGTTTAAAGAATTTGGGTTCTAGAATCAGATAGCTTGTCACTCAAATCCGAGCCCTGCCATCTTTTGGTCTATAAATTACTTAACTTTTAAGCCTAAGTTTCTCAATTGTAAACATTGGATAATATTATTTATCTGTCAACTTTCTTGTGAGAATTTTAGGTATTTAAAGTATCTGGTACTGGTAAAGTCTCAGTAAATGTTAGTTGCTCTTAGAGTTATAAAGAGTGTCCTGGGCTAATTACTAAGGATACAGGATGAAACTATTGAGGAGGATAGAAAAATCATGAGCAGATCCTTTATTCAAAATGGTAAAATGGGTTTTAGAGGAGAGTACAGGGTGCTCCAGGAGCACAGGGCAGGCCATGTGGTGAGCGGAGCGACCATCTTGCACAACTTCGGAAATGGCATGCACGTGATAGTCTGTATGAGTAGAGGGCACTGCAGAGCTGGGCCATTCCTATAAGCTTACGGGTTGAACCATATGGAATTGCTGAAATTCAACCACTATGATATGCAGAGATAAAAATGGGCATTGTGCCTCCTGGAACTGAGTCACATGGAGACCCTGCATGGGGAAGAGAAAAGAACCAGAGATTTCCTAGAAGCAATCTTATCCCAGATGAGTGATAGAAGAGGAGGTGGAGTCATAGTGAAGAAAGAGGGAAGACATAGTAAGAGGGGCTGGCAGATGTTAAGCAGTAAAGGTTCGATGAAGTGTTCTGAGGGGCAGGAAATTCAGTGTTTCTAAGGGTGGGCATTGAGGCAAGGCGAGAAGGACATAAAGTTGGAGAGGCAGGCAACGTTGGGTTATTTAAATGCTACAGATAGTCTTGAAGCAAAATTACAAAGTGGCTATGAGGGAAGACCCTAATTCTAGAACCCCAACTTTGTTTACTAAAGTACATAGCCCCTCTACCATGGTCTTCCCCCATCCTTTATTCTATATCAGACCTTCCCTGCAGTCTCCTTCATGGTACCTGATTCTTTTCTTTTATCACTGGTCACATTTTGAAATTATAGAGTATGTTTAACTGGGTATTTGTTCACTTACTAAATTATAAACTACAGGAGAGCATGGACCTTGTCTTATTTGTTTAAAATTATCTATCCAGTGCCTCATACAGTGGCCAGAACTAAGTAGGCAGGGGTTCAATAAATTGGTCAAAGCAATGAGCAGATAACAAATAAGAATTTTCCTAAGTCTGCTGTCTCCATACCAGCTTCTCCCCACCAGAAGTATTTTAGGAAAGTCCATTTGAAGGAGACTACAGGAGAACCATCTCTAGCTCTTGTCCCAATTATTTAATTCACATGAAAGGGGGCCCTTTTAGCTCAAGTACCAGATGTGTGAGGAGCTGGCCTCCTTTCTTCCTGACTCCTGGGTGCTCTGACCCAAGATTGTGAGATGCCAGGTGACAAGTCAGGGTTGGCTGCATGCCAAAGCACAGAGATGTGCAGAGAAGTGTTGCATATTTTTCTTAACACACTAACTCAAGGCCTCTTAGCTGGAGATGAAGAGGTTCGAGTGTTGGGGGTAATAAATGAAGAAAGTATCTTTTAAAAATTTTACTGAACCCAATGCTGTTTGTCATAGAGCACCATCTGAGAAAGTTGTTAGCTATAAGAATGCAGCATGCAATTCAATTTGGCAGGCATTTAGACATTTTAAGGGCTTGAATTGGGTCTTGGACTATATCCTTAGCTACTAGAGAGTGATGATGTCCATCCTGTTTGGCTCTGGCCTATCAGTATCAAGTATCTCCTTGCTACACCACAGTGACTAGTTTTTCACTTTAAAGTCATAAGAGAAATCCAGAACATTTCCCTCTTATATCCAGTTTTGAAAATTATGTTCCATTTACTTCAAGGGGAAAAGGAAATAGACTTGATAGAAATACAAAATAGGACTATCCCTGCTCCTGAATGCCCACTTCACTCTGAACAGAAACTTGATCTCCTAATTCCTTTTTCAGCGCACATAAACCCTCAACTCATATGACCTATCAAGTGCATTTTCCTCCCCCTAAATGCAGAAACCCACTTGCCATGAAAATATTTAATATTTGATATTAAATATGTGATGAAATGAAAGATAAGCCACTTAATTGTCGAGAGATAATACTCATTCAGATAAACAGTCTTCTGGAAGCCTGGCATTCACCAACTGCTCAGAGTACATTAGGTCTAATCCTTTAACATTCACAATGTCTCCTTTTCTCCCCCAAAGACAAAATTCACTCATTATCATGGGTATTTGAAACAAAACATTAACGCTAATCTTAAAATGAGCAAAATTTCCATATCGAGCCAAAGGTGAAGAGCCTTATATTTGAAATCTTTGCTACTCCTTAAATATCTGCTTATAAGGGGTACCCCATAAATATTTAAGGGGCTCCTTCTTTAGAGTTTCAGCGAAATTAGCATTAGCTCTCATAGAGTTGGGTTAAATTTGAAACTGTATAAAGATGACAGTGAAAAACCAAGTACCTTTGGGAATGAAAATTCCTGAGATGATTTAAAACAATGCTAATTTGTGCCTACAGAATTTATGGGAAACGCATTATTATCAGTGATTAACCAAACCTCAAATCTGGGTGGAAGATCCTGCCTACAAAAACCCTAATGGGCCAGAGACTACTGTGAGATTTAGGTACTGGGGAGGAAAAGGAGTCGCCTTATCAGGCAGTCATGAACAGAAAATGTACTTTAGTTATCAGCAAAAATTACTGTGGCTCCTTCCATAGGAAGCCGAACAACTGATAGAGACTTGGGCACTCCCCAAAACATTCACTAAGCGAACCTATAAAAATCAGGTACTTTTCTCTAGGAATTCCCATATTATGTATTTATCCAGAGCTGGAAGGATCCTGTCACTGCCCTGAAAACTGCATGAGAAAAGAGTAAAACACCCAGTACTAAGGCTTCTTTGCAGAAGAATAAGACCAGCGGATACATCTCATTAGTAGGTTAACCAGTTAGCCCACACCTGACTTGGGTCGCGGTTAATTGCAAGGTGTGTTTCAACACTATACATGGGTGTTTTTACTTTATTCTTTTATCCAGAAAAGCTGCTGGCTTAAAAACTAACTCTATCTGTTGAGAAGGGGAGAAGCCAAAACTTAAAGACTTTGGCTTCCTGCAGAGGGACGTTCAGGATTCTGCAATTTCTGCTTGGTGAGAGGTGAAAAAAGCTCCCGGGAGATTTTCACTCTCCTGCTCTCTGAACTCATCTCTGCAGTTCTACAGAGGTAGGACCCTTCCTTCCTCCACAATAGTTATAACCCTTGGAGAGAAAAGAAAGAAGCCAGTGCTGATATGAATGCAGGCAGGATTGTGAAGGGCACTTGGGGAGGGCAGAGCAATTAACTCCCTTCCTCAACTGTAGAGAACCTGGTTTCTCTTGATCTCACAGTAGACCTTAGCCAATGGCCAGGATTCTTTACAGTGAGCGAAACAGAAGAGTGCCACTACAATACCAAAGAGCAGACCTGCCCTGGTCCGGCGTTCATAGCGAGAGAACTTTCATAATGAGGCCAGCGGATAAAGGACTGCGATCCTTTACAGCGGAGGGAAGTGCAAATAGGGTGCGTCTGAGCCGATCTCTTGGAGCCACTTCACCTCTGAACAGGTTCGGAGCTTTCAAGCCCCTTGATGTTTTAAAAAGGCACTGATTTCAGCATGAGATGTTTGCTGCACTGTGCTCAGCTGGAATGAAACGAAGGGGAGGAAAAGTAGCTTCTTTCTTGCATTCAGAAAGCAGAAGCCAATTGAATGGATTCTACTCAAACTGATTGCGTTTGTAGTTTTTGAAAAAAAAAAAAAAAGCTAAGAAGTTTAAATCCTATTCACTAAGTTCACAAAAACAAAACCCGATCACAGGAGGACTCTAAGAAGTGCACACATCCTCACAAGAGATGGACAATTTAAAACAAGCTTCATTAAATAAGTCCCTTTCAAACTGGCTTCTTAGTATAATTCAGTAGCTCATACTCCTCTGCCTCATTTGAAGGGCTTTCTTTACTGTAGGCTAGTTTAAATCAAATGTTCTGCACAATTTTATAAGTTTACAAGGGTTTATTGATTCACTGAGTTAAAAACCAGAGTTGTCTTCTATTTTCTTTTTCAAGGAGAATATATTTCTGTACGATCCCTCCACTTGTCAATTACTATGCGCTATATAACATGGAGGCTGGCAAAAATGTTGAAAAGTGAAATCTGGTTATTTTTTTATTTGTTTGCTCATCCTGCTCATCTGACATCTCCACTTGGTCAAAATGCACAGAACACCACAGGGGCTCTTACTTGCCTCTCTTTCACTTAATTATCCTCTGTTTATGCAAAACGTTACACATTTATCCATTCACTTAATTCATGCAATGCTTTAAAGCTTATTCAGCTAGCTGAGTCTCCTTACATCTGTCTGCTTTAGCATTCTTGGCCTTGGTCTGAAGGCCTCCAGAGGTCAGGAAATTGGATATTACCTCACTTTGTACAGGACCTGGGAGAGCACCATCTTGGCCCTTTGCTTAACAAATGCTTTCAAAGAATGATGACAGTGATGAGTGGATGCCATTTCACTGGTATGAGGAAACTTGCAAAGAGGGGGTCAAATGTGTATTATATGGTATGTTGGAATTTACATTTAAGGGGAGACACTGGCTAGTTCAGGCTACTGAGGTACTACACAGTGTCTGAGGACAGGACTGCATTTAGTTAAGTGATCTGAAAGTGTCATTAGACTGCTTAGTTAATTTATAGAGAAGAGTTTCCAGTTTTACTTTATTTTCTCATCTATATAAAATAAACTGGACAAAGAATGGCCCTTTATAATGTTTGTCAATATGTTAGAGAGTTATATTTGGTAAATTACATTTAAACAAGTGTCTGTAGTCAATAATTTATGATGTATGACAGTGCAATGGTGGTGGGTTCTCATTTTTGTATTTGTTTTGTATTCGTTTTGGAAAATTGCTTCCAGGAAAGTGAGTGAAGCTGGAAACATCCCATGCTGGACTCATCCAGCAAGGTAAGATTAGAGGGGAGATTCCATGAACACTAAGCAAGGAGTTAAATTACTGCGTAGCAGCCATGATACTTGGTTGCTTTTATTTTGTATCCCCATCATCTTTATATTCCATTTAGATAAAGCTAATATCTAAGCATCTTCTTAGCTCAGGCAGTGGGTCAGCCCAAAGGTAATAACATAACTCTCCACAAACAGCCATGGGAGTGGAAATGTCCCCTATAAGGTGCTTCAGGAAATGAGTGTAGTCATAACGAATGGCTGGTGAAAATAAAATTTGTTGCAATACTTACACTACCTAAAGATGAGTAATATAGGAATATAGGAGGTGCATACTAGTCCCTACCTGAGCCAACTTGACCTTTTTTCCCCGCAAATGCACATACAAGTGTGCATTGGTTGATGGGGGATAGATCAACTGGGACCCTCTAAGATTTCTGTTTACCCTGGTGACTCCTTTCTCCTCTGGGGAAGAGGAATCACAGGTTTCTTCCACTGAACTATAGAAAAGTATGAATTTGGCAGTCTTCTTATCTCTCTGTGAACCATGGGTTTCTTCCATCTTGCCTAAGAGGTTAGGTAAGTAGCCACTGTATGTCATGGGATCACTTGATGAGGGAGGTATCAGTGGTCTTAGTAAGAAGATGGTGGGGAAATTCCTATGTCAAATTGTCTTGTAAATCAACCAGATCAGATGTATCTGATCACATAATGATGAACGTACAAGAAGTTCTGAGTATAATGGTCAAACTAGGTGTAGGAAAATTCCTTTAACCTCAATGGCATTTGCCCAAGAAGTCTGAAAGAATTGAAAAGGACTTTAGTCTGGAGAAATGATAGCTGACACTTGATTGGAGATGATAAAACCCTATAAGAAAGATTCCCACTATTATAATACAATAAAAGAAAAAGAAAAATTTCTTCCAATATTCTCTTTACCTAGTGAGTGACTATGTACTTTGAGGCATTAAATTTATCTCTATGTGCTCTTTGAGATTTCGGCGTAGGGCTGACTCAAGTTATCTGATTTATCTCACTGGATGGCTCCCCACATAAAATAAGCTTCACAGTGAGGCTCTTTTTCATCTATCTTTTAAAATTATTATTATTTTTATATTTTTAGCAACAGAACATGTGCACCAGTTAAAAAAATCAAATATATTTCTGGGTTTAGATGACAGATTTAAACTTTTTCACAGAATTTTTTTCCCTGATACCTAAGAAAAAGCACAACTACATCATAAAAATCTCTTGCCTGAATTATTGCAATAGCTTTCTAATTGGTCTCCTTGCTTTTATCCTTGTCCACCTATACTCTGCTCTCAACAAAATAGCCAAAGTAATGCTTTTAAAATGTTAGATCCTGCCATTCCTTGGTTAAAATCGTGAAACTCAGAGTAAAAATCTTTCAATGGCCAAAAAACTGTGAAAATCTCGTCCACTGTTACCTTCCTGATCTTAGCACATACTACATTTTGCTTCCCTCTTTCTACTCCAGCTACACTGGCTTCCTTACAGTTTACTGTTGTTCACATGTACCTGGTGAGCTCTTACCTTTACAATGGCTGTTCCTTCTGGCTCTAAGACTCTCCCCCCAGAGATCTGCAAACTCATTCCTTCAATTGATTGCTCAAATATCTCCTCATAAGGAATTCCATGACTGCATTGATTAAAACTGAAATTTGATCTTTCCATGCTCCCACCCCCTGCCCCAATTTTCCTTAGAGGACTCTAGTTCTCCCTTTTCTGAATAGAAATTGTCACCTCTATGATACTATGTTACTGTGTAGTTTGCTTCTTTATTATGTTTTCTATCTATTTCTTCTCTCCCACCTAGTCCTACCCTCAATGAGCTCCACAGGGTTTTTTGGTTTGGTTTGTTCAGATATATCCAAGAGCCTACTGCCTGACACATAGGTTTTTTGTTTTTTTTTTGTTTTTTTTAGATTTTATTTATACACGAAAGGTGTGGGGGAGACAGAGGAAGCAAGCACGAAAAAGGGGAGAGGCAGAGAGAGAGGGAGAAGCAGACTCCCTACTGGACAGGGAGCTGGATACAGGGCTCAATCTCAGAGATCGTAACCTAAGCTGAAGGCAGATCCTTAACCATCTGAGCCACCCAGGTACCCCGGCACATAGATTTTTAGTAATTACTATGAAATATGAATATAATACATTTCTCGTTCATAAAAAATGAACATTTGGATTGCGTATTTTAAGAATTTTGATATGGGATACTCAACATGGATACATATCCTAGTTAAAGTATTGAATTTCAAGGATTAAAAAAATATATTTTTTAGATATATAGGTAGATAAAGCAAATCGGTATGGGTCACAAAGGAGCCAGATCTCAGACTTATTCATAAAAACATCTAATGCCAGATGATGATGAAATTATTTCTACAAATTTTTAAGGAATGAAAGAAAACTAAGACATCAATAGAGAAAAAGGCAAAAGACAGGCATTCTTAAACATGAAAGAACTCAAGGAATATGGCACTCTTGAATCCTTCATGAAAAAGTGCTTGAAAATGAATTCTAACTAATTAAGAGATAAATCAAAATAAAGAACATGGGAATTGAGAAGCTGTGATAAAAAGGACTGATGGTGTTTGAATCTATTTAAATATAGAATTAAAGACTAAACAACTGAGAGAATTGTTGCCATAGAACAAAATGCGAATGTTATTAATCAGAACAATGTAAAATTAGTAGTATAAAGATAATTGGAAAGTGTGGTGAAGGGAGATATTCTCATATTTCTAAGCAAGAGTCTACTGATACTGTCTAATATTGATATAATATAATAAAGACATTAATGACACTAACTCCTATTGTTTTTCAGATCTTACCCCCCAACCCCCACCCTTTCAAGCTTAAAGCATTCTAAATCTTATGGCAAGAAACCATTTATTTGAAAATCGTTAATTCCTTTAGTTTTGCTTTGGTTTCTCTTTTTATTATTAAATTATAATTAAATTTAATATTTGTTATTAAAAATAGTATCTATATATGATCCCATTTTAACAAAAAGCAATGTTGTCTATCATCTATCTGTCATCTATCTACGTATCTACCTATCTATCACCTAGGTATCATCTCCATCATTATCTTTTATAGCCATACAATAAGATTTAGAATTGTGTTGACCTAATATTAATGGCAGTAGTTTTTAGATGGTTGGAATCAGGAAGTAGCTTTTTATTTATTTTTTGGTACATTTCTGCATTATTTAATCACTTTTTAATGAGCATCATCAATTTTTAAACCAAACAATTGAGGAAAAATTTTAAATTCACTACCCTACTTTTACTCCCTCCCTACCCCCAAGGAGAAAACCTGGAAGGAAATAGGCTAACATATTAACAGTGATTAATATTATGTGGTATGGATAACTGAATAATACTGATAATTATTTCTTCTATCTTCATACCATTCAATATTTTTTAATTAAAAAAAATCAGGGCATAAAATTCTGGAATGAAAATAATTTGCTTCAGAATTCTGAGGGCAATGTTCCAATGTCTTTTAGCTTCTAATGGCAATCCTCAAAGTCAGAAGTAAGTCAGATGACTGATATTTTATAAATAACCAGTTCTATCTCCGCAAAAGATTTTAGAGTCTTCTCTATATTCTCATTCTTTTGAAATTTTGTGCTGGTGTGCCATGGTGTGGGTTCTCTGTGATTCAGAGAACTGGGTACTTACTGGGTTCCTTTAATCATGTTGTTCATGTCTTTCCATTTAGGGAAACTTTCTTGTATTTTTCTTCTGTTTCATCTTTTCTCTCTTTCTGGAACTCCTCATTTTCAATGTTGGACTTCCTGAGTGGATTATTTACATTTTTTTCTTTATCTTTCCTCTTCAATTGCACTGTGTTTCTTTGGGTGTTGGTTTTACTCTCTGCAGGACTTTCTCGATGTTATCTTCCATCCATCCAGCTGAATTTTTAATTTCTTCCATATATTTAATTTCTAGGTCACATTCATGTTCCTTGAAGTTTCCTATATGAATAATGTCTTATTCTTAGTTCATCAATGCGTATTTATTCTTTTTTGTTTGTGTTTATCAATTTTTGCTTTTAAAGTGCTCTTTCTTCTTCCTGTATCATCTCTGTTTCTTCTGAATTCCCCTTTTCTGTTTCTGTGTTTGGCCCTTTTGTTTCATTTTGGAGATGTCCTCAAATATTTGATGATTCTTGGATTCCTTAAATATTTAAACTTTGGCTCAAAAAGCTGATAAGAGACTCTAGATGTGTAAGTGAACTGACTTTTTAAATGTAGAGTGATTAGTTGGTGAGTAGTTTTCTTCCCTGTGGAAACCCCGAATATAAATGTCTGTAAGCCCCTTTCTCAGGCTGTTCATTCTCAGGCTCCTCCAGAGAAAATTGTTTTAACCCTTCATCACACAGTTATATACACTTGGTTGCTGACAGAATAGCAGAATGGAAGAGGGCTGGAGACTTGACCTGTGGGGATGTATACTTTCATATACTCCTTGAGTTTACTATGTGGTGTTTCATTCCCACCTTCCACTATACTTGGTAATTCTGAGTCCAGACCATCTGAGGTACAGTTTCTCTAGATAATGTACTTCCAGGCTCTTGTAACATAGGAGAGGAGTTTGGCTGCTCATGAACCCTGAGGTCTAGATATTCTTCATACAGATCTCTATCTATCCCCTTATTCTCACTTTTCCTCAGGATCTGGTAACTCTAAAACCTTGGATTTTCTGGGTTCAGTGGGGAAAAATTTTCTTGCTTCTCATAGACATTTTCCTTCTTTAGCTCAAGACTCGCCTTCCCCTACTTAGCTATGTCATTCTCCGCTCTTCCATCTGCTTTCCATCTTCCAAAATGTGTTGACATGTAGTCACTTCCTGTTATCTCCTTTCTGTCATCTTTTTCACCCATGTGTTTAGTGTTTATTCCTGTTCTGTCCTTTCAGTAATGCTTCAGAAGGGAGTTCAAACCATTATATATAACCAGAAGGGGTGTGTGTGTGTGTGTGTGTGTGTGTGTGTGTGTGTGTGTGTATATATATATATATATATATATATATATATATATATATAATTGAAAAATGATTCACTGACATCCTATTAAATTTGAGGAGACTTAAAATTATATCACAGTTATAATAAGATGAAGAAAAAAGATTAATGTGTCAAAGATTAGATCAAAGAAGTAAAAAAGAAGAAAAGCAAAACTTGAGGCTGTGGCAATTGACCAAACAGCTTGCTTCCAGGCTGTTAGTAACCAGAGTAGAAAGGAAAACAAGACACTACTGTTTGTACATTTTTCATGGTTCAAAGGAAGGAAGACTACTTTGTCACTAGAGGTAAAACACCTCCTGTCCTGAACTTTGAGAGTAATTTGTTTATCTAATCCATTCATCGTTTTACTAGTAGAATGATCTTTCATTCCCACAGATCTGATTATAGTACTCTTTTGCTTAAAATATTTCCATGGCTTTTACTGCCTTGGACATGATGTTTAAGCAGCATATGTTAACTGTATATTCTCGTGTCTACCTCTTAACCTCATCCCCTCCTACTTTACTAGAAATACTCTATGTACAATCATATTAGACACTTGTCTCTGAATAAGACATGCTTACCTCCTACTCCAGCCTTTTGAACACACCTGGCGAAATTGGCATCTTCACTCTTTAAGGCTATCTCAACCTTCCCCTTCTCTGAGAATCTTCCCCTGTTCCCACTTCTCCCACTTGTCTGTGTGCTGCTTCTCACTGCTTCCCTGGCACCTTATGCATACTTTATCAGAGCACTTATCATACTTATCAAAACTCTTGGTTTATTCCTATCCTTCTCTTCCCCCTTAATCCATAAACTGATAAGTACAGGGATTATGTTTATTCATCTTAAAGTTTACATTGTCTACCACATTTCCCCCTGGCACATGGTAGGCATTTAATAAATATATTTGAATAAATGAACAATAAATAGGATCTAAGTATGTAGTTTTCTCCAGTCTTACTATATGAATAAAGTTTGGAAACGCTTCAGGGTTGAATAGGTCACATGTCACAGAGAAATTATCGCAAATATCAACTGTCTCAGACAGAATTTGGAGAGAAAAAATAGCAGAAAATTGCAGCCTGAGGTTGCCAATGAGAACCTGAAAAGAAGGTATTCTGCATTGTTGGCTGAAAGCAGAGCCATATGTTCAAGATGCCAGCTGATGTTTTACTGTGGGAATCTAGGGCCTTCCTAGATTCTGTGTCTGATTGAGGGCCATGTCACTCATGTCTGCATAATTGCTTTTTGCTCTTTACATCCTCCTGAATCTTAGAATTGCCAGGCTCTCTGCTCATCCTGCTACCCACTACACCCACCCCTGCTAGGACAGCAGTGGCTGGCTGTCCTGCTGCCAGTTCTTAAATTCTCTAACTCTTCCCTTTCAATGAACAACTATTTGCATTTGTCATATTTGCTTCTGCTTTTTATTTTTCTAAAGATATAAAATACTTCAGATGTGTCAGAAGCTCCATTTGTAGCCATCCCAAATCCCACCCCCTTTCTTCCTCTACTCACTCAGGGATCCATTCAGAACAATTGTAGTACTTTTACAGATCGACAAGGTAGCAGGGAATCAGATCAAGGAAAAGTTTCTGTTCAGTAGCACAAGATGAAGAGAACTAGGTAACTATCACCAAAACACCACTAGTTAAGATAGAGCAGATTTATGAGCATGAGTTTGTACCTTAGGCCTGTCATATTTTTTCACCTTTATGTTAGTTAATTGCAGAGTAACATAAATTAACTTCGGAACACAAGCAAAAATGGGAACTTTATTTATGAATTTCTTGGATTTCTTTACCTCAAGCCAAACAACTAAATTGCTACTTAGCATAAATTATTTATGGGCCCTGGCTCAATACCATCCAGCACCAGCCCCTGGAGGTATGGGAGATATAAAAGATTTAAAGCATCACTGCGACAGTGTTCGGGCCGCCACGGAGCTGTGTTTCTTTCCAGAAGGGTCCACTTTATTTTGTTGTAAATAAATAGAGGCTGGATTTCCAGGGAGGGAAGTTAGCTTCCAGCAGGACGGTGGTGGTATTTTGCATATGTTAATTACACAACCCTTTTATGACAGATAGACACAGTGTTTGCAGAGATATTTCTCAAAAGACCCATAGACCAAATGGATCTTTTCATTTCCTGGCATGGAGTCATTTCTCTCATTTGATCTCACTTCAAAATGTGAAGTTTTCAAAGCTTGCCACCTGTAGGGGAGGAAAAAGTTTTCTAAACCCTTCTAGATTCTTTTGACTGGTCTATTAATTAAACTGACACATGACAGATTAATAAGAGAAAAACAAAAGTAATTTTGCACATATGGGAGCCCCTAAAGACATGAGAGGCTCAAAGTCAGGTAAGTGAGGTTTATATGCCATCCTGAGCTATAGTGAAGAGGGTAAAGGCTTAGGATTTCTAAGAAAGACAATTCACAGAAAGATGCTAGGAACAAATATTTGGTAAATAAATAAGTGTCATGTCATGCAGAGATAATGGAACATGGAGAAGAATTTGAACAACAGGCCCTGTGGAGCTCCCCCAGCTTACCACACCTATCCCATGCTCTTTGTAAGTTACCTCTGGTGATAGCTCTCTTCTGGGATCAGCCCCTCAATCTAAATTCTTTTTTTTTTATTTCTTTATTTGACACACACAGAGAGAGATCACAAGTAGGCAGAGAGAGAGGAGGAAGCAGGCTCCCTGCTGAGCAGAGAGCCAATGTGGGCCTCGATCCCAGGACCCTGAGATCATGACCTGAGCTGAAAGCAGAGGCTTTAACCCACTGAGCCACCCAGGCGCCCTCAATCTAAATTCTTAGAGGCAGTTAAGGTGAAGTAAAAGTTTTTCCTGAGTCTTTTGGGCCTTGATTACTTCAGTTCAAAATAATCCACATGCCAAAGTAGTACATTTTGCAGATGCTCATTTTGAACCACTTCATATCCTAACTAGTTTATAAGTATATTTATCCATACAATGCTAGCAGGAACAAATGTACACCTTCTGCAATCTTGATTCTGTTTTCTTTAAAATTCAAGCTTGATAATGGTGTGCTGACACTTGTGACAAGCCCATTGTCACTTCCTAGATTGTCTTTCCGTAGCTCTAACCTCAGCATGTCACCCTTTGCTCCAAAATACCCTTACATACCTTGTTTCTCAGACACAGTCTGTTTTTAAGACAAGGTCGTTGCCTTCCTTTTCTTTGGGTCAGACATATTTCATTTAGTTTATACAGTGTTTAAGATCAGCAAACTCCACATAAAAGTGTAGATTTCTGGCTTTTCATTCAATTTCCAAAATTAGAAAACTGAGCCATTTTAGGCTGTCTTTTCCACTGGGTAGCTGTTGATCTGAGCAGAGAAGCACCTGCCTCTTCACTCTCTAGTTTGCCATAGTCCCCACTATTCCCTAATATATACACCCAGCCTACTTTGGCCAGTTAGGTTTTAGGCTATTCCCTTGTTTGTGAACACATTTGCATTTTTGACCCCCAATTTAGGTCCATGCTTTGGCTGATACATTGATAACTTTTATGTTTTCTTGGGTAAGGTTATATATTATAAATTACTAAGCCCAAAAGAAGAGAAGCTCCTGACAGCTATAGCAATGGGATCATAGATGTCACTAGAATTTTTTAGGATTCAAATACATAAATATATTTCCACTTAAATGCAGATTTGCTCATTTTTCTTTTGAAAATCATGGCCTGTGTAATCACATTCTTTAAACAACAGAAAATGCCTCTGAGGTATTCATTTTACTAAATCCTGAGTATACTGTTTGAAATGTCACTTTAACTTGATCACTTGCCCAGCCCAAGCCCAGGCAGGCCTTGGACCCCTACTGCTTCAAGTACATTGACTCCTCCTGGGAACCCAGATCTGATAGTATTTCCATTAACATCTCAATCATTGTCACTGGGGCTCTCTTCTTGGGCCTTGAATTTTGTTGCATCACTATTCTCCTTTAGTGTCTTCAGTGGCTTCCTCTTAAATTTCAGATTAGAATCAGATTCTAAGTATTACTCACAAAGACTATGACCAGCTAAACCTGGAAAGCTTAACTATATCCTCCTGCCCACCTTTTTATTTTAAGATGAACTTAAAAGCAAGGTAGAGAAAATGAGTAGGGACTTCGGAAACAGACCCAAATTCCAAATCTGCTTTGACCTCAGCTTTTTTAATCTGTAAAATGGGGTAATAGCAGCTATCTTGCAGAATGCTTAGAAATATAATTGTTAATACATATTTTAAAGACATTCAGTGAATTATTCCTATAGGTCTGTGTCATGTGCTATAAATCCTCCTGTTCCATTCCCCTGTCTCAACTTACCATAACTTTGTCTTGATGATGAAGAGAGAAAGTCCTTTCTTTGTCTCTTCATCTGTATTTCTGCCACAACCTACGATGAAGGATTATCCCTACCTTAAAATGCCTTGACTTTATCCTGTCCTAGCTCCACTCCCCAAAGCTATTACACACTAGGAAAAATAGAAAGAAGCTTCTGTAGAGTTGAGTTCTAGCAATGCCTAGGTTATGGCCAAAGGAGGGACCATCCTCTTTCAGGAACACAGAGGGCTTCTTCCTTGTAAGGGCTGATAAGGCTTGTTTCCCCCCATCCCTTATCTCTCACCCCCAAGGAAAGGAAAATAAGACTCTGCATGAGTGATCATCCCAAAACTGGCTGTACTGCATATTTTTATAACCAAATTGTATGTGTAGATATTATAATAGATAATCCGAATGTGTTGTATACATCCTACATAAAACATAAAGGGTTGCTATCTCTGTCTCACGTGCATTTAAAAAGCTCATTTTAGTATTTAATGTTTCTAACAGTCATCTAAATCTCAAAAGGTAAGCAGGATATACCATATAAAAGACCCAGAGTTAAAACAAATGTTGAACAAAGCTGGAATTTGCCTCTCTCCCCTCATCCCCAACCCACCTTCCTCTCATCACCCTAGCTTCTAGAGAGCACAAGCATTAACATATAACATTCTCCCTTTGTAGCTCAGCTATGTGCTTTGGAAATGCAAGTTACAGAATTATACAAGGAATATCCACACTCACAACCCTATATTCATAAATAACCTTTTAGAAAAAACTCTGCCTTTTGTATTTCTTTGTTTTTCAATATTTGTGAATTTTCAAAAATATATCCTAAATTATAATGTATTAGACAATCTCAGTCAGTCTAATGACTTCTGGGGCTAGGGCATTATCAGTTTGTGGTGGCACCTCCGGCTGTTATCAACAGCACTTGATGTGCTGGACAATTCTTTGGCAAAGTTGCTAAATTCACTAACTGGCACAACTCTAGGCTAGGCTATTCATTTGAGTACTGGCAAATAATTTTCCTAGCAAAATAAATAGAATCCCCTTTAGCAGAGATTAGGTCACTCAGATAATTCATTTAAGCTGTAAATGTCAGAAAACACGGGGATCTTTTTTTCTGTATTAATTATGATGACTGTTATGGACTGAATGTTTATGTTCCCACAAAATTTGTATGTTGAAGCACTAACCTCCCAATATGATGGTATTAGGAGGTGGGGTCTTTGGGAGGTCTTTGGGATGAAGTCATGGTGGTGAAGCCCCCATGGTGGGATTCATTTCCTAGAGAGAGAATAGAGTTCTCTCTCTCCTCCTCCTCCTCTCTCTCTCTGCCATGTGAAGATACTACAAGCCAGGAAGAGCACTCTCACCAGAACCCAACCATGCTAACCCTCTGATCTTGGGCTTCCCATTTTGTGGAACTATGAGAGATGTCTGTTGTTTAAACCATCCAATCTATGCTATTTTTTCATAGCAGCCTGAGCTGATTAAAACAGAGTATATCAGTGTCTTGCATGTGTGTGCATGTGTGTGCACATGTGTGTGTGTGTGTGTGTGTGTGTGTGTGTGTGTGTAGATTCTGGCCTGATGGCTGATTGGCTACTCTCTCTTGATCTACTTTCTACTGTGTAAGATACTGTGGTTTCTGGAAGAAACAATCTTCTTTTGCTGAATTGCAGAGTAGAATTGGAGAATGGGAAGCAAGGGAAAGGAGAGGTAGCAGAACACTTAAAAAAAAAAAAAGCAGTACTTTTCCTTCCATTTGATGGAGTGGTAACCCTTAGAGATAGCCAGGAGGGCCTGAATTCAGGAATACCTGAATTTTTCAAGCTCACAGAATAGAATGGGCCTGAATTTCTTGCAGCTTCCTTTAAAAGATCACCTTTCCTTTGCTTAGAATCATGTTGAGGCTGCTATAATTGGTCTGAGCTCAATTTTAATGGTAGACTGTGGGCAGGCAGTGGAAGAAAGAACATGGTCAAGTGAAGTTTTTAAAAATGCACATTTTTCTGCTACAAAAGCAATTCCAAAACCCCGCCCCCTCTCCTCCCCATCTCCCAACCAGCTCTACTCAAAATGTGTGAACTTTGCATTTAAACTTTGTATGTGCCTAGTGTGCAGTATGGAAAGCTCTCCTGGGTAATTTGGGGAAATATATGTATTAAAAATGAAGTTATGAAAAATTGAAAATTGCTTTTGAACATCCATGGTAGTAAAATCCATATATAGTTTTTTTCCTTACTATTTTAATATGGAATTTTTTCATGAGCGTTAAGTAGCCATGCCTTTTAGCTTCTGAGAAGAGAGTAATGGTGTCTTCTGTATATGGTTATTTTATGTTTATACATAGGTGCCAGCTCCTTATAATTTGTGTTTTGACTTCTAGTCTTATTTTTTTGCTATTTAAGAAGAAAAAAATTTTCTTAAATTTCTTTTAGAGGAGGTTGATATTTAAAAAAAACATATATGTGATATATATGTTATACATATGATATATTATATATATATAGTTAGTTACTCAGTTGTGATTCTCAATTTCACATGAAATCAATTCTATGTTATCATCACAGAATTTGAATTTTGAGAGTGGTAGCTGGAAAATACACCTTTTTGTGGCACAGTTTCTTCTTAGATGTGGCAGGAGATACACCTTCTTATTACTCATCTGCATTCTTCATTTTGATCAAACTACTCTTGCATGTGACCTTCACGTTGAAGATCCTCAAAAGAGAACTCCCCCCTTGCCATACCCAAACAAATTTTGTGCTTTTGTCCAGACAGGAACACGCATAGGCCTGGGATCCTCCATCAGAGGACAAATGTCAGATAGATGGGGAGACTTGGGAGAACTGCCTTCCGAGAGCCTGGTGACCTCTCCTTTCCCGGTGCCTTTTCTCCATTTCTGTGCATTTATGCAAGTCCTTCTTTTTCCTTCCAGAGTTTAATAAAAAAAAAAACAAACAAACAGTGGGGGAAAATCAGAAAAAGAAAGGACCGGTTTCAATGGCAATGTTAACCATTTAATGTTATGTTCTTTCAACTTCAGACTTTTTTGAAGTTATCTTTTTACATGAAATCTCTAAGATAAATGGACAAGCTTATAAATGGATATGGTCTTTCATAATTACTTTGACTCCTTCCTGAAATGGGGTGGGAAGTAGGAGTAAGAAGGTACCAGCAACAGTGGAGTAGGCCCTCAGAAGCCTAATCTCATCCTCTGAGTGGAGGGGAGAAGGGGGAGAAGAAGAAGGAACAGGGATGGGTGAAGATGGTTTCTCTGGGTATGGGAAGGTGGAAGAAGGTAGAAGAGAAGAGGAAGATACAATGTAATACAAAGATACCTATACAGTGGTATAGGAGGAAGAGCATTGGGTTAGAGTCAAAAGACTAGGGTCTCAGCATTTGCTCTGATATTTACTGGTGGCATAATCTGAGGTCACTTGGTCTCTGAACTCTGTGTCCTCGTCTAGATTACTTTAAGACAGAGTTCTCATCTGTCAAGAATTGCTACTGTTTTCAGAATATGGTGAGGTTTAAAGCACTAATACCCCAACTCTTTATTCAAATGAGCTAGTAGCCACTTGGGATCCCAATTAATCTAGGCCATAGCTGATTCTTTTCAGAGACCCGAGTCCTTCCAAACATCAGGGTCTGCTCAGCTAAGTCTGTTGGAAACTTGGGGCCTTGTAATCCCAGCCTGCCTCACTGTCCAGACAGCCTTGTCATGGCTCTTTGGTGGCCATCTGTCCACTACCACAAATGGACTCTTGTTGGAGAGCCATGCCTCCTCTCCAGCTGAGGCTATTCATATTCCCAAACTCTATTGTGTATTGCATTGGGAGATAAGGTCTGTGTCCTCCTCATTCTCCAGGGTTGCCTCCAGGTTATTACACTTTTATATTTGGGCAAAAACTATCCAGTCCTTTGAGGTTTTATGTCTTCTCTTTGAGCAGCCTCTAATGTCTCCTAGTGGATGACATCTACAAATCTGGCCATAATTCTTCATTCACTCACGACTGTAGAGCCTGGTTTACTCTCATCCACTTCAGTTTTGATATGATCCTGGCACCTTAGTGCTGTGTGGACATACTGGAAAACTAGACTTTGTTTCTTCGCTTCTTCTTTAATTCAGTTACTCCTATCTCCTCACTGCCCCTGACTTTCCCAGGAACTGCTCCATTGTGACCCTCAAATTCAGTGCTCTAACCACAATCAGCTCTCCTTTCATTACTTTCAATCTACTTTCCCAAGAAGCCTCAGGTTGCACTGATAATTGTCTATAATGAGACTGAGACTCAGCAGAAGGGAAATGGGATTTCCCCCTTGATCCTGAAGTGAGAAAGGTTGGCAGTTTTCATGAAATCAGGGAAGTGTGAGTATTTGTAGGTAGAAGTGGACATTGAGGGTGGGAAAGGGGAGGAGAGCTGTATCTTATTTATCAAATGACTTCTCATTAAGAGTTCCGACCATGATTCTGAGGCAGGACTCCCTTTGGAGTTGTTTGGAAATGCCTAAAGAAGAAAATACATTTTGATCTAACTTACTGTATAAGAAATTTATTTCTAGTAAGTTAGAATGTATCGCTGTAATTTCTCCAGATTCACCCTTCATGGTATTCCATTTGCACACCAGTGATAAACTCAGGAAGAGCACATGGCTTATATACTCTTCTTCATCCATCCATGCACTTGTTAATTTAACAGATGTTTATCAAATACCTGCAATGCATCTGGTACTTACTGGCCATATCTCTGTCCAGAGGCAAATCTTCTGATAAATTCTTGGCTTGCCTTATAAACTATTTTATTGCTCACAAATTTAAAGGAAACCACTACTCTGGATGTAATTCTTAGCAATAAAGAAGGTTTTTTTAGTGGAAAGAGCTATAGGATAAAATGGGCTTGTCATCTTAGAGTCTACAAAGTGGTGGGAAGAATGATCAGACATGGGCTTTCAATATTTGAAAAATGAAGTTCAATATCTGTTCAGAGAGAAGAGAGATAAGCCCTCAGGGACAGAGATCCTGAGAGAAAAAACCCCAGGAGGTCCAGGAGAGAGGGGAGGAAAGTGGTTAGATGGTAAATGGCAAGTGGCCTTGATTAGTGGGAAGAAAATGAGCAACCTGTGGCTCATGAAGAGCACAGGTGAGATGTTAGGTCAAGATGGGAACACATCCAAGAGGAAGACACAGAAATGCAGCCTTGGTAGAGGAAAGCCTCTTGGAGAAAATTTCTAGAATACTCTAGCATATTTAGTAAAAAAAATAAGAAAAGACTTAGTTTATTACCTGAGAGGGGCGGTACCAGCCTAACAAATAACAGAGTGAAAGTAAAGCTGCTTAAGCAGACTTCTGCCTTTTTGTCCTCTGCTGGGACACTGAATTTTGAAATCAAGAAAATGGAGTCAGAGTAGTTTAGGACAAAGTGCAGCCACGGGACCAAGAAGGTGGGAAATCACTCAAAAGCTCTGATGAGTTCTTCTCCAGGCCAAGAGGAATGAAACCACAGAACTCAGACAGCTTTCAAATGGAAATCTCGGGAGAGCATTGGAAATAGGGAGGTGCCAGAACATTCAAGATGAGTCAACGAAATTCTGATTTTTAAAATTGGGAAGAGGTTCAGTTGCAGAAAATACAGATCACCAAGACTTTATGGAAATCTTGGCAAAATTCTATGAAAGATTTTTTAAAAAAGATTGTATTTATCTTATTTATTTGAGAGAGAGTAAGAGAGAGCATGAGAGGAGAGAAGGTCAGAGGGAGAAGCTGACTCCCCATGGAGCTGGGAGCCCAATGCAGGACTTCGTTCCAAGACTCCAGGATCATGACCTGAGCTGAAGGCAGTTGCTTGACTGAGCTACCCAGATGCCCCTCTACAAGTTTTATTAGGTTTTGACTATCAGGTTTGATTTTAGTATTTTTGACTCATAAATCAGGAATTCTATACATATAAAGAATCCTGATTTCATCAAGACATTTAACGACATTTCTTATGATATGGTTGAGAACAGATAAAAAATGGAGTAGACAATAGGACTGTGAAAATGAGAATAAAGAATGGATTGGGAATTAACCTGAACGTGTGACTTCGGTGTAATGCCACAGGATTTCGTCTTTCATTGTATCTTCTTAAAAATCACATTTCTATAGAACTGATGGGTTACAAAATGCCCTTTAGTCTATTATCTTAGTGCCAGTTTGAATAATGTTAGTTTATTAAGACTGTATTATTTGTCAGAGGCATAGCTAGAAAACCTACTTTAATTCTTGGAACCAACGTACAAAGCAGATACTAATATTTCTGTTTTGTAGATGAGGAAGCTCAGGTGTGGGGAGGTTAACCAATGTATCAATATGATAAAGCTAATAAATGGCAGAGTTAGAATTCGAAACTCATTCTGTCTGTAAGTCAGCTTGTGTCACCTCTGCTCCCAAGTTCACAATGGCTTCTTATCAGTCTTAGATGAAACCAGAAGGGATTCCCTTGTCCATGAGGCCCACGATGTCTCTCCTGCGTATTTCTGCTGTCCAACCCCTGCCCCACTCGCTATGCTCCCACCACCACATCAATCCTCCTATGATTCTTTTTTAAACTGTGCTAAAATTACATAACATTACAACAATGAAACTATTCAGCCCCACTTTTCAAATGAAGAAAAGGAGACCCAGGGATTATAAAATTTGCCTATGGTTACAGAGCTGGTAAAATCAAAACCAGAACTCGCATCCAACACTTTTGATTCCAAGTCCAGTGCTTTTCATAAAGACATGAGGAAGATGAACAATAAGCTAAAATTAAAAAATGTTAATAGTAATTGAACTATTATTAATATTTTTACTTAAAAATCAGGACAAATAAAATAAAAATCAACATCCGATTTACCAATAATTTCTGTGACGAAAACTAAGGCAAGTATTCTCGGTGTGTGGTCCCTTGACTAGGAGGATCTGTATCACTTGGCAAGTCACCTGAAATGCATAATCTTGTACACCACTCCAAACCAACTGAATCAAAAACTTGGAGAGAGTAGGATAGGGGAGAGGCACAGTAGACCTTATTTTATCAAGCCCTCTAAGTAAGTCACCAAGCTAAAGAATTTAGTTGAAAAGTAGTCATCAGTAGTGAGAGTGAGAACACCAATACATGGCTTCACTTATGTCCAAGGAATAACAATCTCAATGTTTACTTGTAGAAGGAACTGGGGATGTCTACAACGTCTTCAGGGTGACTACTCTAGCTTTCATGTGAGGGAGGAATGAGCTTATTCTGATGTCACAAGGCTTAACAAGTGATTGAATTTTTGAGCTAGAAGAATTCCCAAGAATCATCCAGTTACTTGTTATTCCAAATGTGGTCCCTGGACCTGAGACATCAGCATCACTTGGGAGTTCTTAGAAATGTAGAATCCCAGACTCCATCTCAGAGTTACTTACATACTCATTAAAGTTTGGAAGCACTGCTCAGGCCGAACTCCTTTGTGTTATATGAAAAGGACCGTAAGTAATTTGCCAAGAGTCATAGAGCTCCAGATGCAGTCTGAAACTCATAAAGGAGGGAGTCTAACAATTAACTAAAAAAGAAATCTCAGGCTCAGTTGGTTAAGCATCCAACTCTTGATTTTGGCTCAGGTCTTGATCTCAGAGTCATGAGTTCAAGCCCTACATTGATCTCCATGCGAGGTGTGGAGCCTACTTAAAAAAAAAACCATATGTCTTGTTCCAGTTTGCCTATATCTTTCCTTACCTTGGGGAGTTGTGAGTTCGCCATCCATAGTCATCAAAATTTTTGCATGGGTGCCTTATTCTTAGGGGTTGGTAGGGTAAGGAGTCCTGAATTGATTAGAAGGTTGGGCTAGAATTGTTGCTATTTTTAAATTCTCCATTTTGCCAATCGTTGCATTTAGGATTTGGTATGGGGGTGGACATAGTAGAGAATCCAAACCACTTTTAAATTTATTATCATTATTATTATTATTATTATTATTATTATTAATGGTATGTGGGGTCTTAGGTAGTGGCTGGGAAGGGGAACCTAGTTCTTCCCAGGAGAGCCATCTTTTTGGCTCGTATTTCAATTCCCTTCATAGAGACTTCCTGAAGAAGCCCTGTGACTGTCTTGCCCAGCTCTGTACATTAAAATAGTTCCTCTATCCACACTGCAGTAGGAAGCAAGTCCTGATGACATGCTGGAGTTGTTAATGACCTTGGTCTGGTTCTCTGTCTGTTTCCCAGCTTGATATTCTTTTCTCTAATCTCTTCCTGGAATACTCAATCTCTGGCTCATTCCCTCACTATGAACTTAAAATTTTTTCTTAAAGATCTTACAATTTATCTTCTTGTAACCTTGGATACTTGTCTTTCCTCCCTACTTCTCATCTACATTTTCTCTTTGGACCACATATGCTTCCAGTTGTTCTGAGAAATACCTTGGTGGAGGCCAGCTGAACTCTGAAGGTTACATGGCTAGGGTCCTCAAGGATACTTCCCTATCCCTGACAGAAATATCATGGCTACTTCTTGGAATTTAGAGTCTTCTAAAAGAAGTGCATCCAAAATTCTTACAGTCAAGCGTAGGACAATTTGGGATTAAGAGGAACACGAGGTTGTTAATAGAATGTCAAAGATGAGAGCCAGATAAGAAAAGACATGATTCATGGAAGGTCAGATTGACACAGAAGGCCACACTTGAAGGTAGAATTTGGGGGTAGTTACTAAGGAATTCTTGGGCACCCCAAAATAGTTTCTTTGTCTCCTAACAGGTGGATTTGATGGCTTTTAAGGTCCCTGTTAAAACTCACCACAGAAGTTTATAAATTGGGAGATGAAAATAATTAGGAGTTTGTAGATTCATGTACTTCCCCCAGCTCTGTTTTGATTAAACCCATCAATGGGTTGATGAACTTATTGCTTGTGCTTATTTAGGGAGTCTGATGTTAGAAGTTCATCCAAAATCTTATCATCAGGGAACTTTGTTCACAATGACTTTTTGTTTTTTTTTTTCTTAATGTAGGTCTAGTCATTCACATATAATCATATGGATTAGAGTTACAAACTATAGCCCACAGGCCACATTTGGCAGCAGCAGTCTGTTTTTGACCTAAATTTTTTTTATTTTTCATTTTTAAGGGTTGTATGTGAAAAAAAAGGAAAATATGTGACAGAGACCGTATGTGACCTTTTACAGAAAAATTCACTGACCTCTTATGTAGAATTTACTTACCACAAATCTGTTCTTTATGAGACCAGAACCAAGAAAGAGTTTTGTTTCACATTGTATTTGATACAGTATATTGTCACTCTTTGTTTTATTTTATTTTATTTTTTACTTTACCTATATTTCATAACCCACTTTTATCTCATGGGGCAATTAGGAATGTTTCTCTTTATTTCTGAAATTAAATCAGTTAGATAATATAAGCACCTATTAATTGGTTGAAAACTTTAGTTATGTCACGTTTAATGATTGATATAACATTCATTCTTTATTCATTGATTTAATGTATATTTAGTGAACACCAGCCATGTAGTTAACGTAGAGGAAGTCAAAGAGGAAGGAAGAGTAAGTAAGCATGGATACAGAAAATAAAGTGAACAATTATAATAAGCAGTTATAAATATTATCATAGATGAAAACACAAGATGCTAAAGAAGTTCAAAGAGGGGTACCGAAGTCTCTCTGGAAGAGAGACTTGGAAGTCTGAATTGAACTACAGTGAATTTGAATTTAAAATCAATATCTGCCAAGGGATGCTGTGATTTGTTAGGAACAAATCAACGTAATTCAATATGGCTGGAAGACACAGAGCATGTATTGAATTGACAGTCCAAGGATGAGGTAGGAGGGGCCAAATAATGAGGGCTTAGAACACTATGCTAGAAATTAGAATTTATTTTGAAGGTGATGAGTAGCCACTGAAAGATTTTTAGCAACTGAGTAACATGATCTGCATCTTCAAGAAGTCCTCCTCTTTCCCATATGCAAATTATGTTGAAGAGGAACAGGCAAGGTTAAAGGAGACACTGTGGGATAATCCGTGAGGAAACAGCACCCCAGCTAAAGGCCCTGTCAAAGACTTGCTCTAATGATACAGTTATCATGACCAATTGGATGTGGTAATAGGGGAGTGGGTGGAATCTCAGATGACTACAGTTTCTGTGGGACAGTGGGGTCATTAACTGAGGTAGAAACTTTAATCTAATCTCTGTGATTTTAGGCAGGTGGAAAAGCCTTAATGCAGAGGCGGTGAAAGCAGAGTGCCCTGAGCAGGAGCTCAGGAGATGAGGATTCTACTGATTTCATTCCCACTTCTGAAGCCCCTAGCTAAAAAAATCTTGGGCAAATTCTTTCTTATCCTAGATCTTAGTGGAACACTTCCCTAGCACAGAGCCTGGCTCAGGAAACCACAATAAAGGATTGCTAAATAGGACTTCGTCTCATTTACAAAATGAATAAAAGCAAGGCAATCAACAAGGAATATTCTAGTCTTGGCATCTTGTGACTTCATGGTCCTACTTTCTAATTTTTAAGAGCATCGCCAACACCATAAGATAGTGACATTATTAATATTTGTGTATTATTATAATTAATTAATTAATGCAACTATTAACCATTTACAAAACACTTTCACATATTTTATCTCAATAAAATTAAGAGTTAAGATTAAGATTAATGAGAGAGAGGTTTAGTTGCTCACACTTAAAGGAAGAAGCTGAAGCTAGAGACAGGAGCTAATAAAGTAACATATCTTGGATTTAAGATTACAAACCGAATGTTTTCCCCACCCAATGCATGTCTTTGCCCACCATTTTGAGAACCATATTTTCCTCGTCACATCTCTTTTTAGCATTTGCCCATCCTTTCCCTGTAGAATGCCATTGCAACTTAGCCTGTTGTGGAATTTCAGATGAAAGAATATAGTTCTTTTGAGGAATCTGAGGTAGAGGCAATAGGGCTAGCAACAAAAAAGACTAATGACATTTCGAACACCTCTGGTCTTTCAATGAGCTGTGACAGTGATTTTGCATTCTCCCTGAAGACCATGAATAGCCCATTGCAGTAGAGATAACCAGACCCATCCATTCTGCTTTTTCCCTGTTCTGGCCCTGAGTTTTTTGGGGAAGTTTAACGAGAACAGTGGGATCAACTTTACTGACATGAGGCACCAGATAAGTTGAATGTAAATGAATCCAAACTCTTTGAGAGCACAGGAAAGCCCAGTTTTAAACATTCTATCAGACTTCTTTAGGCCAAGGCTCAATTACATTAAATTAAGCAGCCAGCGAGCAGGGCTAGAGGAGGTAGTAGGCAAATACAATGTGCTCTTTTACAATAGCTCCAAGAACTATATAGGTCAGCTTCTACTTCTGTTGGGAAAATAACATTAGAGGAACATTTGTAAAGGGCCTATCATTGTCTTGATAAGTTGATACTGAAACTGGTAATCAGTGAAATTGGAGGCGTCCTATTTCCTGTTTGAATAGAAGTGAGGCAGCGACACAAAGAGAGAGTCCATCTCAATTTGTCCTAGTATTTCCTGATTCAGATCTCTCAAGTCAGTATCTCCTACTTAGTCATAGCTTAGGTGTAGCTTCCAGGGAAAGTCAATGATACAGTACACGATAAGAAGTAATTATAGGAGATTGGATTAGCTGATTTTTCTTTTATAAAAGCAGGCACACACAATAGAAGTTCTTACTGCATAAACAAATGGAAAAATCTTTAAGTGGATTCCTGAAATATATCTTTTAGAAGAGTGAAATTTTGTTTGCAGTGTAGTGCAGTATCTTTCAATTACCAAAGACACAGGTACTCTGCTGTGTAAGACTTTCTAGAAGGGAAAGCTAAAGTCTTCAGAATCATGTTAAATCCTTGATTTGGGACAGCATTCCCTTGCATTGTTGGAGGCGTTTGGCTATACAAATACCCCGTTACAAAGGCATGTGAGTCCACAGCTAAGTGAACACACTTTAGTTAGGAATGAGTCTTAGGTGCCTTTTCCTCTGCTGTCTTTTTGTTTTTCTAGTGAACAAATATTTCTGTGGCCAGACCTGGGAATTTGGCACAGACACCAATACTGCAATTAATCGTCTCCTTCTTATACCACAAGCCACTATTGTCTATGCTTAACTGAGTAAAGGCCATACCCTGCCATTAATTTTTCCCCTGGATTTCTTACTTATTGCAAAGAGAGTACTGTTCCCAAATTAATGGCACAGAATGTCCCCAGGTACCTGGAAATTTGCAAGTTGTGGTTCTCAAAGCCATGAATTAGGCAGCCACGATATATAGCCACAAGTGACATCCGAAGGCATTTTAACCCCCTGTCTTCCAAAGTTATGGTCAAAGATGCCCCAAAGTGGTTATCATTTATTTTCTGCCTGAAATTTCTTCTTCCCTATAACTTTGTGCTCTGAACTTAATATTGCACTATTATGATTCTCCGAGGATATGCTGTTGAATAGCTGTGAATATCACTGTGCAGCCTCTGATTGGACAATCATTTCTTTCTCACCAGTGGGGCCCAAGGTACTACCTGCCTAGTGAGGAACTTGGGCGCTTCTCTCTCGCCCTGCCCCATCTGAAATACATCGCAGCCCAAAATACTCACCTCAGATTCTTTGGCTAAAAGCAGTTCTAAAACAAATGATGATTTCTCACACTTATGTAGTTACCAAATCACTTTTACGTGTAAGTCTTTCTTTAATTCTTAGAGCAATCTCGAAGGTATTACCAGCCAAGTATTCTAAGCAATTTTCCATGAATAAGTGTAAGTAATGTATTCTTAAGATCATCAGGACACCTGCTCATCTGGTAAGGACTACTTTATTTAGTGGTGGGTTTCAATTCCAGCTCCACCACTTAATGGCAATGTAACCCATATAACCCTGGTGTAAATAACTGGGAACATTCTCTCTATTTATCTCTAGATTCAAATTAGGTTTAGTTTCATTGGAGAATAATTTCCTAGTAACTAGAAACTTTCATAGCTGCTGGCAAAATAATTGGTTTTATGTTACTTCAAAGGTTAGGTTAAGAAATCTTTTTATGTAATTAGTGGTCATTTGGATTTTCTTTTCTGGAAGTCTTTGTTCATTCAGGTCCTGAGCTAATTTTTCGATTGCTCTTAGTCTTTCATTTTTTAAATTAAATCTGTGGTTTCCTCACACCTGAATCTAATATGTGAATCATAGCTCAACAAGAAAATATTTTGTACTTTCCTTATAATTCTTACTTGATGAGAACCATTATAAAACATCTATGTATTCATTCATTTACAATAACAGTAATAGGGGTGCCTGGGTAGCTCAGTTGGTTAAGCTACTGCCTTCGACTCAGGTCATGATCCCAGGGTCCTGGGATCGAGCCCCGCATCAGGCTCCCTGCTCAGCAGGGAGTCTGCTTCTCCCTCTCCCTCTGCCTGGTGCTCCTCCTGCTTGTGCTCTCTCTCTCTGTCAAATAAATGAATAAAATCTTTAAAGTAAAATAAAATAACAGTAATAAGCCCACACATGCTAAAATAATTAATACATTTCATGAAAGCTACCTATATTTTTGAGAACAACAATCAACAGAAAGAGTGACATTGTTTTACATTTTTTGCAGATCTCTTTAATATCTGGCTAAGTTGAAGATAACTAAATGCATATACCTGCTTCTTCATTCAATTTGTTGTGGTGTGGTTTTTTATTTGGCTGGTGTCAGTGGTGTGACACCAGAACTCAACCACTCACTATCCATTGGCTCGGCATTGACTTTCTTTCTGGTTTTGTGGGGTTTTATTTTTTTGTTTTTCTTTTTTACCACCATAAATAATGCTTCAATAAATAACCACGTACTTTTTTTGCTAAGCTCAGACAGAGTGAATTACTCCTAACTATGTCTTAAGCTGTAGACCAGGGAGGCAGATGCAGGCCTGCTAATTCCTACCTTTGCTATTTACGTCTGGTAGACAGGACCAAGGTAGACATCTCCAGGGCCCTATCTGCCTAATAGTAGCTCCTTCCCTAAACCATGGCATTCTGTCTCCTCTTGGAGGCCATTGGCTCCTAGCTTCATGCCCACCCAGGGCCTGAACACCTTCCCTTTAAGATGGCAGGAGCAGGTTGCATAGGGCTGCACCATCGAATGGTGAAGACTGAAAGATTATTCTTTCTCTTGGTCCTAAATCCACAAGGATCTCTGCTCCATGGGTTTGTGATGGTGTGCTTTCTCCAGATCTCAGGCTCAGGATATACTGACTACTGCTGAGAAATTCAAACTGGTCTGTGCTTTATAAAAATCAAAATGTCTTTCCTGTGAGGTTGGCAAGGGAGCAACCTTTTCCCTTTCATGGATGATGAAATCAGCTCATAGAAACATTAAGCAAAATGCTCAAGATCGCACAAGTAGTACACACTATCCGTGTGAGCAAGAAGGTACATGGAATCAAAAGTACCACTAACGTTCCTGGGGCCATTCCTTTTATCTGCCTTGGCTTTTGTGGAGTAGAGCATGTTACTGGAAAATAGACTTTCATGTTCTAAGAGGTCTTAAAATGCAGATCTGATTAAGACTCTACTTTCATACTGTTCAGAACTGTTCTGGAATCCTTCCAATTGAAACTTTTGTTTGCATCATTTTATATTGTTGATACCCTTCAAATAAGCCGTATAAGCCTTTATGAGGGATTCATATGTGTTGAATTAAAGCAAGAATAAAGCCCACATAAAAATGCAAGTAAAAGGACAAGGAGATCCCCCCCCCCTCCCCGCTATCTGGCTGCCTTCCTGTCTTCTTTCCTTCCTGAATCATTCAGTCCAAAACCTACTGTGTGGGGCTGATCAAGGTAGGTGTCCAGGAAGGGTTTGGGAGGGGGGAGGGGGGTGGCAGAAACAGCCTGGCATGAGTAGTCAGAACCCGTGTTTGCTGACAAATGATGTCCTCGTGGGTGGGTAATGGCAGTGACCCAGAATGAGGTGTTGGAGCCTGGGTAAGGAGAGGTTTAGGTACAGGGGATATAATCATCGTAAATATAGTAAGGATAACATATTGATTACATTGGCTAATTTAATAAGGATAACAGAATCTAGGTTTTTCATGACTAAGGAATGGTGTTCAATATATGAAAGGGGAGAAGACCAGATAAGCTTTTTGATGTTGGATTGGACCCATAAGTCTATGGTTCTGGGAATGATGATACTTGAACAACAAGGAACACATTTAGGGCTCAGATCTTGGTTTATTACATACAATTCTCCATTCAAAGGAACAGAGTTCCTTGGAAAAATAGCGGGTTTTATGGCTGGGGCTGAGCAAGTAAAAGATAACCCAGGAACATCTTCTTATGCTAGATACTAAAGAAGTGCTCAAAGAATAATGAGGATATGGGAAAGGACACAGATGCCAGCTTGAAGGAGTTCTTACTGGCCAAATGTGAGATAATTTGAGGCTCAAGGTAACAAATATATGAATAAATGGTGAAAATAGAGTGCTTTTCCTAACTGATAAATGTAGAAGGAATGATTGATTTTCTAAAAAGATTTATTTATTTATTTGAGAGAGAGAGAGCATGAATGGAAGAGGAACAGAGGGAAAGGGAGAGAGAGAATCTCAGGCAGACTCTCCACTGAGTGTGGAGCCTGACGTAGGACTCTATCTCACCACCCTGAGATCATGACCTGAGTCAAAATCGAGACTCAGACACTTAACTATCTGAGCTTCCCAGGTGCTCTAAAAGGATGATTGGTTAAGAAGGGCACTTGTGTTGAGCACTGGGTGTTATATGCAAGTGATGAATTGCTAAATTCTACTCCTGAGACCAATATTACATTGTGTTAAGTAACTAGAATTTAAATAAAAACTTGAAAAGATCAAATAAAATCTTATAAAAGAAGATTTGATTGAATTAGAATTGTTAGCTTACTATATACAGAAGTAGTGATTAACCTAGAAAATCACCATTTGTCAAACATCAATGGATGCTACCAGCAGTGGGTAAAAGTTTGACAAGGAATGGAATATTTATCTCACCTCAGAGTAGTTTTCCCTATACTTAAGAAATCAAAGAGGTGGGCACCTGGGTGGCTCAGTGGGTTAAAGCCTCTGCCTTCGGCTCAGGTCATGATCTCAGGGTCCTGGGATCAAGGCCCGCATCGGGCTCTCTGCTCGGCAGGGAGCCTGCTTCCTCCTCTCTTTCTCTCTGCCTGCCTCTCTGCCTACTTGTGATTTCTCTCTCTCTCTCTCTGTGTCAAATAAGTAAATAAAATCTTTAAAACAAAAAGAAATCAAAGAGGAAAGAAGAAAATTTACAGTGGAGAAACTTGGGGACCTCCCCNTAAATAAAATCTTTAGAACAAAAAGAAATCAAAGAGGAAAGAAGAAAATTTACAGTGGAGAAACTTGGGGACCTCCCCTAATCGAATAATCAAAGATAATATCAACACTACTGAAACAACTCAAAATCATGTACCACTTGGTAAGATGAAAAAAGAATTTAACATATCTTCTGTAACATGCCAAAAGCAAAACACAAAAACAACAAAAAACAAACAAACAGAAAAAACCCCACTTCCATTTGATAAAGTAATATCAGGCAAACCCAAATAGGAAGATCTTCTAGAAACTGGCCTTTATCATTCAAAATTGCCAAAGTTACACAAATCAAAGAAGAAATAAGGAAGTGTTTAAGATGTAGGGAGACCAAAGATACATAACAACTAATGCAATATGTAATTTTGGACATCCTTCATTACTAAAGACATTGTGGGAACAATTGGTGAAACTTGAGTGGGATCTGTAGATTTGACTATGGTAACGTATCAATCTAATTTTTTGGTTTTGATGGTTTTTTTGAGGTTATATAGGAGAATGTCTTTATATAAGTTTCATAATGAAACAGTCAGAAGTGATGGGGAACTGTGTTGGTAAGCCTACTCTCAAATGGCTCAGAGAAGAATATTTATTTATTTTTTGTATTGTACTTGCAAATTTTCCATGGTTGAAAATATTCCAAACCAAACAAACAAACAAAAAAAGACAAAACAGCAGCAGCAGCAGCAGCAGCAGCAACAACAAGTAAATGAAAGGGCAAAGGAAAAATTGTATTTAATGTCTTAGGTGGAACTACTCAGACTGAATATACAATTTAGTTCTGAATTCCACAGTAGTTAATACAACAAAGGCTAACAGTCTGTTAAAAGCAAACAGCTCTCTTGGTGCCAGAGTCCCTGAGAAATGGATGATACAAAGTGTTACACTGGTAACACCGAGTTGGTTACAATCCTCCCACAGGATCATTAAATTTGCACAAGCAGTTACTTTGTGTTATTATACTTTTCATATGATTTTCCGGCTAGTTTTGGTTACGTTCCGAAGTAGCTGAGTTTCTACATCAACATCTTCTATAGTAGGCTTCATGGCATGTATTTGGGGAATTGAATAATTATTGGGGAATAATTATTCCCAACATTGGGGAATAATTATTGGGGAATAATTGGGGAATAATTATTCCCAACATTGGGAATAATTATTCCCCAATAATTATTGAGGAACTGAATAATAACAATCATGAGGTTGTAGCACTTACATAGGGAGGATTGGTTGCATTACACAAATATTAATCCTTTGTCATGACATGTTAAACCTCCATGCATCTAATTAGCAATGAAAACTACTCTTTATTGACTACCTATGTACCAGGCATTCTACCTACATTATCTCCAATCCTAGACCAACCTTTTAAAGCAGGTGTAACTTGTGCCCTCTTTACAGAGAAGGAAGCCAAGGGTCATAGTTACCAAACAATACATCTAAGCACATGGAGAACGTGTGATGGTGTTGGGATTCAACCCCCAGTCAGACTGGGTTCAAAGCCTGTCCTTTTTATTTTATTTTATTTTTTTGGTGTTCCAAGATTCATTGTTTATGCACCATACCCAGTGCTCCATGCAACACGTGCCCTCCTTAATACCCACCACCATACTCACCCATCCCCTCATGCCCCTCCCCTCCAAACCTCAGTTTGTTTCTCAGAGTCTATACTCTCTTATGGTTTGTCCCCCCTCCAATTTACCCCAGAATTCCTTTCCTTTTCCTAATGTCCTTCATGTTATTCTTATGCTCCACAAGTAAGTGAAACCATATGATAATTGACTTCACTCAGCATAATCTCCTCCAGTCCTGTTCATGTTGGTACAAAAGTTGGGTAGTCATCCTTTCTGATGGCTGCTTAATATTCCGTTGTATATATGGATCACTCCTTCTTTTTCCATTCATCTGTTGAAGGGCATCTTGGCTCTTTTCACAGTTTGGCAATTGGCCATTGCTGTTATGAACATTGGGGTACAGATGGCCCTTCTTTTCACTAGATCTGTATCTTTGGGGTAAATACCCAGTAGTGCAATTGCAGGGTCATAGAGCAGCTCTATTTTTAATTTTTTGAGGAATCTCCACACTTTTTTCCAAAGTGGCTGCACCAACTTGCATTCCCACCAACAGTGTAAAAGGGTTCCCCTTTCTCCACATCCTCTCCAACACTTGTTTCCTGTCCTGTTGATTTTGACCATTCTAACTGGTGTAAGGTGGTATCTCAATGTGGTTTTGATTTGAATTTCCCTGATGGCTAATGATGATGAACATTTTTTCATGTGTCTGTTAGTCATTTGTATGTCTTCTTTGGAGATGTCTTCTGCACATTTTTTGACATGATTGTTTGTTTTTTTAGGTGTTGAGTTTGAGGAGTTTTTTATAGATCTTGGATATCAGCCCTTTGTGGTGTCATTCATGAATACTGTCCTCTTTTTGCTGTGTTTGTGGTCTTTGTGATCAGTTTTATTTTACACACCCAAGGGAAATTAAGCCTTAAGTCAAATTCCCCCAATTAGCTTAGTCTCTAAAGTTTTTAAGCTAAATATTAGTAGTGAAGTGTTGCTCTTAGTCCCCAGTCCTTGAGCATGTGAAATAAAAACTCTGAGGATCCAAGCTACTTCCTGTTTTCAAGTTAGACACAGAACTATCACCAAAGCATTTTAATTCACCAAAGCATTTTCTAATTCACCAAAGCATTTTACAGTATGTGTGCCTTTTGAAACAGTTTCTCACATGTAACTTCAAGTTCCTAAAGTATTATTATCCTTCGTACTGGTTAAAATTCTACACTAGGTTCTTGACGGGTCCAGATGCATATGATTCATAGTGGGTGGTATTTCAGTCCTAACTGAGAATATGGAACTATCTTGGGAATCATGTAGGACCTGTCTGTCAGAGGAACCTGTGCGTTAAGTAATCCTGGGATTTGGACCATAGTCCTACCCTTGGTATTAGGGCGATAGCTGGCACCTTGGGTTTGGATTTAGATGGAATAAAATTTTAGTTCTAATCTGTGTTAAAGTAATTGTATATGCATACATACACATGCATATTGTCCCCACCTCATTAAAAGAAGAATAATATAGGAAAGAAAAAAAAAACCCACAGGAAATAAAAAGGAGATTTGAGGTAGGCAGCTCTCATTCAAGTCCTGTGTTCTTTAAATTCCTTGGTTCTTTGTTTCCTCCCTTGTAAAAATGCCAGTGAAAAGAATATCTACCTAGTAGGGCAGATAATAGTACTTAACACATAGGATGGGTCTTAGGTTTTAATGTGTTAGTACATATAAAGTATTTGCAGCAATGTCTGGCACAAAGGAAGATTTCATGAGCATTTGCTATTATTACTATCAATATATTTGAAGGGATTGACACCTAGTAGGCATTTATAAATGCTTGTTTTCCTTCCATTTCTTAAAAAAAATTAGAATAAGTATACAGAATTTTATTTATCTTTGCTCCCAAGGATCAGTATAGCTATTAGTGATCAGAGATGTATCCATCCATGTTACTGCAAAAGATTGGAAGCCACCCTGGGCATTTGCCTTTCACTTTGGGATGCTGCCAATGGTGATGTAATGTACTATTGATAAACTGGTGAGTTGATCTTGCAAGCCACATTTGACACAGGGATTGCTTTCATCTTGTTATATTGTTTCTGTACAAATAATGTTTATCCTTCAGGACAAGAAGTCATCCATGTGGAATAAAGAACACCTTCTCTATGTAGGTGTGCAATTATCTGAAATGTAAGGAGTGACAAATGTTTGCTTGATTGAAAGTTTTGCAGGAATTTGAGAGTTTGAAGAAAAATTTTTAAATGATGCTGACATTCTCTCTTTTTTTGGTTACTAGGATCCCCTGGGATTAAAGTTTGGGCCTATTCTGTAAGAGAATGACTTAGACATGGTTACTCATAGCATCGTTAAATTTTGGCCCTATAAGAAACATAGGTTATTCTCTAATTCAGAGATTAGAGAACAATGGCCTGTGGGCCAAAACCAGCCTACCACCTGTTTTTGAATGGCCCATGAGCTAAGAATGGTTTTTACATTTTTGGAAGGAAAAAAAAAAGGCAAAGAAGCATATGTGATAGAAATCATATCTGATCTACAAAGCCTAAAATATTTGTTGCCCGGCCCTTTACAGAAACAGTTTGCTGATACTCTGTTCTAACGCAATTCTTTTGTTTAAAAAAAAAAAAAGAGGAAAATGAGAGCAAAGGAAGTTATGTGGCTTTACTCAGGTTAACCCAGCTCATCGGAGACAGACCTGGAACTTGAATTAAGTCTCCTGCCTTGCAGCCTCAGTGTCCATCAGCAACCCTGCTTCCTCAATTAGCCCTTCTCTCCAGTGTCTTTCACCTAACTAACAAGAATCATTTCATTTAAAAAGATAACACTAAAATTTTAAACTTATGTGACATCTCTTCCCTGAAGAACTTAAAGTACCTTCAGCTGGATGAACCAATCATGCCAGGGTAGGAATCCCATCTGGGTGATAAACTGGACCCCTAGGCAGCAATAGCAATTCCGTATTATGTATTATCAGTATTAATAATGTCCCCAACTGGTAAGAAACAAACATATTTAACCTGCTTATTAGAAGGAAGAAGATACTTAATAAAAAAATCGTGTTCTGTCCTTAGGCTTCCAATAGAATTATTGACACACCCAGACCAAAGGACTTCCATGTTAATCTACACATTGGAATCTTGCTAGATAAACACAGTGATGCTAGTGAGGTTTTCAGACTCTCTGGTAAGTGTTCATGAAATTATCATTTTGAATTTAAGCAATGGTTATTTGGAGATCAGTGGAAACATGGTATATAAGGAACATTGCAGACTCCTGGATGGATTCTCCAAGCTTGACAACTTCGCCCGCTCCCTCAAATTCTCTTTGTGAGTTGAAGATATTTTTTTCTCAAAGTATTTGGGATAAAGCTAAAAGAATGACCAGTAATTTAAGGTTTGTCTCTTTAATTACAACTTGTTCTAATTCTGTACCAGAATAGCAAAGATTAATTTAATATGTGAGTCAATTATTTCTATACATTTGTAAGAGATTTGCTAGCTCATTTAGTTTATTATTACCCAATGTGCTTCTCAGTGTAATATGTTTACACTGAGTCCATTTTTTCCTCCTAAAGTCAATTTTATTAGTTTAACAAGGGAGTCAGAAACTTTTCCTTAAATCCAAACTCCAGACTAGATTTATTCTCAGCATTACAGCTGCTCCGATCATCATTCACTCTTTGCAAATGGTGAGAATAGGAATGTGGGTGTAATTGGCATGCATCTGATTGTAACTGAATGGAGATGCCCCTATTGAATGAGCGGACAGCTGCCAGTTTCCTAGAGTATCTTTTAGGTGCTTCTAAGATCAGCTAATAGTTGATAAGAACCACTTTAACTACATGGGTTATAAAATATTGCTCAAAAAACTGGAAACATATGCAAATTTGAGTACATAAAACCACTCTTTAGATTTGATACATTTCTCAAAGAAGCGACTTGAGTTGACACTTAAATATTCTATAGATGCTTATGTATATGAATATCTTTATATATTATAACCTATAGCATGGAAATATGTTTTTTCTTGTGATTTCATAAAATCTACAGCTGAATACATTAAAGCTATATCATATAGATATCTAATACATATTTTTTCCTAATTTCCAAAATGTAATGGGGGATAAGAAGCAATAGGCATGGCTTTCCAACATATTATAAAAAATTCAGTGACATGCATTACACCAGACACAATATGCTCCGACCTATACTGAATAAAAATTACAGTCGATATTTTTTAGACATACATGTTCTGAAACTACAAAGGATATGATGAGCATGAGAGAAAATGGCCACATATGTAACTGAGCAAATTTCTGGATATATTACATGTCATGGTCAAACGTAGGTTAGAAAGCTATTTGAGCGTGCTGGCTCAGCCACAGACTGTTTATTCCTCACATGATGCTAATCACAGTGATTGTGCCTGTCTCTGTTATGTCTGGCAAAGCAACTTGTAAGAAGTCAGCTCTGGCCAGGACAGCCAGTCAAACACACATGGTTAAAAAAAAAAAATCCATTTAGCTCGATACTTTCTCCAGGCTCTTTATTAAGGTTCTAAAATTGTTGGAAATAAAAATAAAATCTCAATATCGGGTATATTTTGATGTTTGCCAGCTTTAGCTTGATATTTGGAAAAATTAAAGCAGATGATTATTTTTGTATTATTTGCACATATTTTTCTTTTTTATTGTTTTTTCCCCCCTCAACATCACCTTTTTGACCAAACTTATTCCGCAGAGGGATGGATTGTCAAGGAGGCGGGGTCGATGATCCTAGAAGTCTTGGCACAATAAACGTGACTCCTCCAAACACCACACGGGCTTTGGGCAGAGAAGAAAGTGTAGAACTGGGGCGCCTGGGTGGTTTAGTGGGTTAAAGCCTCTGCCTTCAGCTCGGGTCATGATCTCAGGGTCCTGGGATCGAGTCCCGCATCGGGCTCCCTACTCAGCGGGGAAGCCTGCCTCCTCTCTCTCTCTGTCTACTTGTGATCTGATCTTTCTGTCAAATAAGTAAATAAAATCTTTAAAAAAAAAAAAAAGAAAGTGTAGAACTTCGGGGCAGCTACTGGGCTCTGTGCAGGAGGGGCCCTGTGCCCCGACAAGGGTTTTAGTGTCAGACACGTGTTTCAGAGCAGTCTTTCCACACTTCTCTTTTGATAAAAGCCCCACATAAGGTACTGAGATGGAAGTTTCCCTAGATCTAAGCCTATTTTATAGCTGTAAAAGCCAGGGCAAAACATTTCATTTCTGTGAAGTCATACAATGAGCCGCTTGGGGGGGCTGGAAAACGATGATTCAGCATCAACCACAAAGGCCTAAAATGTTCCTTCTGTGTGTTGTTGCTTCTTGGAGTTGCTTTTTGGACATGCTCCTTCCTGGGTGAGGGGCGCCTTCCCTCAGAACCAAGTGCTTGATATTACTTATTTCGGAATGCTATTTGATAACCAGGTACATATTTTAGAAATTAATAAAAACCTAAAGGACCCTTCAAAAGTGATTCTCATTTGACTGACAGCACTTGCATGCATGACCTTAACCTTAGAGATCAATAGGGTGTGGTGTTGCTTAGAGCACTTACAATATATAGCATATCATCTTCTCCACATGTTCTTGTTCATTATTTCCTTAATTCCAGTCCTGCGATAGCTGTGTGTGTGTGTGTGTGTGTGTGTGTGTGTGTAATGAATGGCTAGAACATTTAAATCTTAATGCCTCCATCCATTTTACAGTCCCATTCGCTATTGCCACGGTGTGGACAGACTACTGTAGAACAGTTACCTCGTTTTCCCATTGATTTTCTATCTAGTATGATACTGTGATTATATATTACTTGGTGTTTCTCTTTATTGTCCCCCCGGATATTAACGGTGCTATTTTAAAGTATTTAATTCTATGGTGTGAACCTTTATCCCGTTGCAGAGCACTTGCCTCTGTGTTATGTTGTCACAATTCACTCCCCAGTGTAAGTCTAGGGGGTAATTGCTTTTATTTAGGAAAATAAGCGTGCGCTGAATACATCATAAGTTGGAAAAACGGGTCCTTTTCATTCACTGAGCAGACCATGCATATTTCCATAAGATGCAGTGCCATGTTGGCCAAGGCTCTGTGTGAACAACTATCTATTGTAAAGTGGTAAGAGAATAGCTGTGAACGTTTCGAACCAATAAAATTCAGAAGTGGCACATTGTAACTTGGTTTGCAATATTTTTCCCAATATTTTCTTAAAGCTTCATGTATGGAAAGTGTCTTTGTTTTCACTCCATTTTGCATTTTGCCAAGAAAAAGTGACAAAACAGTACTTATCATCTTCCTTCAAAACATATGGCATGTGCCCACGGAATATTAAATGATCTTTTACAATGACAACAAATGTTGTGATATTTCATCTGAAACTCCCAGAATGTAAGGTTTCTTGAAGCAAGCAGGAAAAGCAAAAAGATGGTTCAGGGGGATTGGTTTGCTGGTGGAGATGGTGATCCAAACATATGCTACTTCAAATCTGAAGGAGTACTGTGTATATATCCATGTATAAATGAGGGTGGTAGAAAATACATTATCTGGACTTAGAGATCTTAAGTAAGATTCTGAAGCCAGATCAGTGTCTTCTGGTTTAAAATAGGTAAGAGATTGGGTATACATAACCGGATTATCTTTTTTCCTAATATCTCTCACAGGACAATTTTCCAACGATCCCAGTTTACTGAAGAAGACGGTGGGGTGCCTAGGTGGCACAGTCAGTTAAGCGTCCAGCTCTTGGTTTCAGCTCAGGTCGTGATCTCAGGGTCTTGAGATCGAGCCCTGCGTTTGGCTCTGCACTCAGTTCAGTCTGCTTGCGACTCCCTCTCTCTCTCCCTCTGCCCCACACCCCTACTCTTTCTCTCTCTCAAATAAATAAATAAATCTTAAAAAAAAAAGAGGACTTCTCACCTTTTCTCTTTCTCTCACGAACTTCTCTCCAAGAATAGAGAGTCCTTTATTTGATCCACGAACTTGGGAGAGGACCTGGGGATGTGGGGCTTGGGCTTTGCTTCCTGTCTTTCAAATCCACCTGTCCCTGATGAGTATTTCTGTCCTTCCCCTGCCCCCAGGAAATAAGCACACCTTGTTCAGGTTCCAACCTGCCTTCCAGAGACAGCTCCACAGCTCCGGCCCTCTCTTTCCCTACTTTTGTGGCTTAGCAGTGTTTTCTGTTTAGTTTGGCCTAATAAAAATATCAACTTGGCAGGCCCAAACTCTTTCTTCAGTGATTGGTCCTAAGGGCTAGACTGGGGTGGGGTGGGGAGACGTGGTGTATGATGTGGAACGACACCTGATTTTAGCCTCGAATTAAGCTATATACTCTCCCTACGTTTTCCCCAGTGATAAAACTGACATTTTGATCTTTATCAGTCCACATTCAGGGTCCATCTCTTAGTTGGCTTAGAACTCAGAGGGGAAATGCACATTACTATTTGCCATGCCTTGATAGCCCAACCTGCACATAAGGATGAAATAACGTTGCATGGTATTCATATTCACACCCAGCTCCTTAAGAATAGCTGCTGTTAATAACACATTCTTGAGAAGAAGGTTTTTTTTAACACCACAACACTTCTTCTGTATTAATATTTAGATAGTAAAGAAATACCAAATAACATTGTTTGTTTTAGAAAATTGTGGCTACATATACTTTAAAATTATAATCTTATCTGCTAATTCTCACTTCTGTATTCTTCCACTAAAATATATCAATTGGAAGGTTTATAATGCTTAGGAAAAGATAGAAGAAAGAAAAAAATTTAGTGTTATATTAATAATAACATTCTCAGTTAATATGTTCATAGTAATTTAATTAATTTCCATGGAAATTACCATTCCACAGAGAAATCATTCATTGGTGGTACAGACATGGCCACCACTTCTGACTGCTTTTGGCCCTTTGGGGTTAGCAGACTTAATATTTCCATTGCTAAGCATGTTATTTCAAAGGAAAAAGACATTCTCTTGTTCACCAAATACATAGAGAGAAACTACCATGTGCTAGGTATTATTCTAGGTTCTGGGTTTACATTAGTAAAAACATAGACCAAAATCTAGGGATTTTCATTCTTAAGAAAACTCACATTTTAGTTGGAGGGAAGAGGTGGGGTAGTAGAGGTAGGATAGTAGAAAATAAACACAATAAATAAGAACTTATAGTATTTGGGCAAGTGATAAATATTAGAGAAAATAAATACAGTAGACTAAGGATGATTGGGAGGGGCAGTGAGGATGTGGGAGCTGTAGTTTAGATAGATTGGTCAAGGTAGTCTTCATTGAGGAGGTGATAATTGAGCAAAGAATTAAAGAGGTGAGGAAGCAAGCCTTCCTCATCAGTGAGGAAGAGCATGCCACATAGTGGGTACAATCATTGCAAAGGCTCTGAGAAGGGGCTGTGTGCATGGAAAGGAGGGAAGAATGAAGACAGGGGAGAAGGAAGAGAGGATGGGAGGGAATGTGACCAGGAAGAGGTTAGGTTGTGAGTTGTCCTGCCTTGCAGGCATTGTGAGAATTTTGACTTTTTCTCTGGGAAAAACCGAAAGACATTGGATGATTTGACAGAGGAGTAGCTATGACTTAGAGTTTCACAGGATCTTTCAGGCTGCTATGTTGAGAATAGGATTTTGGGGGGCAAGGGTCCAATGAGAGGGAAGAGTTAGGAGGCTCTTGTTATTAGCAAGGTGAGAAACAATGATGGCTGGATGAGATGACACCAGTGGAGGTGGGCAGCGGTTGAATTCTTGATATATACTGAAAGTTGAGTCGAAAGGGTCCACAGATTAATTGGATTGAAAGTGTGAGAGAAAGAGATGAGTCAAGCATGGCTCCATGGTTCTGGCCTGACTAGATAGATTTTCCATATGCTGCGATGGGAAAAATGGAGGGCAAAACAGGTTGAGAAGGGACAATACCAGAAATTTAGTTTTAGACATTTTAAATTTGGAATGTTCCCAGAAATCTAAGTGAAGATGTCGAATACATTGTATGATATGTGAGTCCAGAGTTCAGGAGAGAAGTCTAGGTTGGAGATATAAATTTGGAAGTTGTCAACATAGAGATTCTATTTAAGGCCTGACTGGATTCTCTGATAGAACACCCTCCATGCCCATAAAAAAGGACATTTTCCAAAGTCCTGTAAAAGTTGAGCTTTTCTTCTCAGCCAAGTTTGAGACTTCATAAAGGTTAGCCTTTTAAAAGGGAGCCATTGAATGATGAACATTTTCTGCTGAAAAGCGATATTAAAAGAAAAAAACATGCCCTTTGATGGCATATGTACCTTCCTGCCATGATTACAATGAAAACGACTCAGAGAATCCAGTGTTAATTTAGAGAATTCAGGGAGTCAAGCAAGCAGCTTCTATCACCGGAAGTTCTCTTCAGTTTCTTGCAACTCTTTCATACTTCCGTGACTTTGTTGCTTGGGACCGTGTGCTGGACTGGCTTGCAGCCAAGAACAGAGTTCTCACAGATTCAGTGGTCAGAGGAGAAATGGGTCTTCTGGTTAATAGTCAAAACTACTCAAGTTTTATAACGCATTTATTCATTTGTGCAGAAGGAGTGCTGAAATGCTACACTACAGGCCTGAAAGAGTTAGTTCTTTTCTCCAAAGAACCTAATGCAATCCTAAAGAATTTCCACATTGGGAGATTCTGGCTCAAAATAACAATCTACACAAGACTTTCTGAGTCAGAAAACTATTTAAAGAAGAGAGTGCTAAACAGTAATTCCAATAAATACTGGTAACTCTTTTGCATTTGAGCATGCCACAATAGAAAGAGTGAAATAACTATCTTTAGAGCACACAACGAGATGGGAGCAGAGAGGGGCAGAGCTGCCATTTCTGCCTTTCAGCTGTGTGCTCAGGCCCTCAGTGACATGCCTCGAATGTCGACAACTGAATGACACTGGTTCTAACAGTGTCAAGCTGACTTCCCCTGTGATTTACCTTGTTGGCACAGAATCATGTAATATTATTACTCCTGAGAGAGTGGCCACCGTCGGGAGCCTCAGAAATACTGCTGGAGTTTTCAGTGTCCATCAAAAGAGAATGCCAATTTTTTTAAAATGCATAGAACAACACTTTTGCCAAGCTTAAACTTAACATAATTTTTCTTGGAGAAATCGTCCTTAAAACAGTCATGAAAATATTTCCTGTTACAGTGACTGCCCTCTCTCTCCGAGATTTGAAAATGCCAAACAGAAAGATGAATAGAAAACTTGAGCTCCAGCACCTGGCCTGGGTCAAGGGCCAAGGGTCGAAAGCTTCAACAGTGAGGAGCAGTACCACTCACTGTGAAAACGGAGAGAGAAACCTGGTTCACACTCTCAGGCGTGCCCTGGCTTTCCTCCCTCGGGACTGCAAACAGAAACCAGTCTCTCATCGCCTGTTCGGCTGAGCACCTCCCTGATATGGGGGTTTGATCCAAGCTTGGTGGGAGAACCTGGGTCTTGGGAGATGGGAACCAAGCAAGGACTGGGCACAAATCCTGGCAACAGATTGCCCCCTTCCCACTCAGTTTTTAGCCATGCACACGTGTACTATTTGAGTACATATCACTGGTGAGCTGGGGATCTGTTCCTTCAGAGAGCACAATCTGGGACCAACTTCCCTCATTTACATAGAGTAGAGTAGAGGGAATACTAATTAAATCTGTATATCTGCTGCATATCCATCTATCTTAATAGTCTACACTTTCATAGATAGGGAGGGGGAGGGAGGGGGGCTGCTGAGTCAGGAGACTTTCTGAGGTTCCTTCCTCCCAGCTCACAAAACTGGTTTTAAGGGCTCTGAGGCAGTGATTTCAGGTGACTTACTTTATCATTATTTAAAATGCCTTGGTCTGGAGTGGGGGCACTTTTGTGCTTTGGGTCCCATGTTAAAGTTGAAACTTTCTAACATCCAAAGAATTTTGTTTTCCAAACCAGCATCCTACGGAGGAGCTGTATAAGAACAGAAGACATCAGCTTTATAGTCCCATTTATTCAATGCTGTAGCATTGCCTGGTTGTATTTGATTAAATTTGCCTTAATGGGCCATGCAGGTGCCCCTCAGGTTCTCTGGGGTCACGTTAGAAATAGAACAGCCTTTGGAAACTGTCGCCAAGTGAATAAAGGCTTGATTTGATATCCGAAAAGCACTCATTTGCTCTCTCCAGACCTCACATAAGTTTGTTAAATCGGGAAAGCTCAGCAGGTGGTGTGTCTGAAATCTTTTTTTTTTTTCCTTTTCTTTTTCTTTTGCACTTGATTCTTGCTGCTCTTGCCAAGACGTGATGCTTTGAAACTGACACAAAGACAACCGAGGCTGCTTGGTCAAATCTCCAGTCTCAAAACAGAGGGCTGCTTCTCTTCAAGAGCGAAACGCTCGCCCTCATAAGGCAGTAATTACTTTCTAAGTAGTCCGGTCTGGTCTCTGTGGAGGAGATTTCAGTTAAATGGCCCTGAGGTCTATGCCTCCAGCTACTGAAGAACTCTTACCTACTTGTAGTACAAATGGGATCCTCCCTGAAGGAAAATGTGAAGTATTCTTCGAACTAAATATAGAATACACATTATTTGCACTTACCTTTATGTAGAAAGAAAATCCACACTCGCCTTGCCACAGTGAGCATTCACTCACATTCCTGTCTACATCTTTTTTACTCTGGGGAGCCCAGCCCAAGGTCACCTTCATTGCAAATCAACGGGATCAGCCAGTGCCAGCCAAGGACTGTTCTGTCTCACAACCAACTATTGGCTGGCTGAGGGCTCCCATACTCCTAGTTTGGGCTATGAATGCTTCCGTGTCTCCACACTGTCTAGTTGGGGCCTCTGCTTTTTGCTCACTCTATTTGGCTGTATTCATCGGCTTCCTCTTCCCCATCTACACCATCTATGGATCTTAGTGCAGCCCATGACCTGGCTCCACGCTTTGGTCCGTGTTTTAACCAACATTCGAATGAAAATGAAAACCATCCATTTTTAAGGAAACTTCAAGACTCTAGTGAAGCCTCTTCTGACTTACTGAATTCTGTCTCACTGGCACAGTCTTCACATCTGAGGTCCTTTTATGCAGCCAAGAACCCTGTTCCTCGTTCTCTACCTGCATCCTTGAGGGCCCCATCAGAGCACTTCTCGAACTGCTGCTCTGGGAGGCTGGGCGGGGCGTGATGCCCATGACTTTCCCTCTTGTCGTTCTCTCCAGGACACTGTACAGTGCCTGGCAATACAGTGTTCTTGACTAGACGAAAAAGTAAGAGATCCTTCTTGGTGCCTTAGGTATTTAATCAGAGGATCTAGACAGAGGCTTTGGAAGAGGAGATGGGACTGAGACAGGGGATCTAACTGAGTGCTGGCCCAGGAAGGAAGTGGTTTGCAACCTCCATTTACTGTTTCCCTAGTCTGCTCTCACGCAGGTCCGTTCTGTCACTGAGCACACTGCCGTGGATCGTCGCTGGAGCTGGAGTCAGAGATTAGAAAGGAAGAGGGGGGAAGGCAGGGAAATCTGGAAGGAAGAAAGGGATGGGGCTTTTCTGAGGCAGCCACTCAGGAGGTATGGAAGGTGGATTTATGTCAATGGGGAGCTACTTGCTGGGAGAGCGGTCACAGAAAGGAGGACCTAATTCTCCCCCATGCAAGCCACCCTAGTCCCTTTGCTGGGGGCCTCCCCTAGCTCGTTTCTCATAAAGCTCTTCTCTGTGTGAGATTTTCCCCACCTTTCTGGTCCTGTGTTCCCTTCAAAGACCATAATTACCCTATTCTAGGATAGCTCTGGGATATGCACGACTTTGACAACTATCTCTTTTGGGGGAAATTTCAGTATTCTCCAAGTATTAACCTTCTTGGGCTTTCTGAACCTGGGAACTTTGCTAATCCAATGCAAGCCAATGGGTGGTCCTTTTAGGCCTCCAGGGGTTTCAGCAAATCCCATGGGTGGGGCTAGAAGAAAGGACAAGGCATTTTGAGGACTACCTCCTGTAGCTTGAACTTTTCACAGGGAAGAGAAAGAGCTCATTGATTACTAAACCTTGAAGTCACTTGGGCCTTTTTTTTTTAATTCATTCAGTGGATGTATTTACTTAAAAAAAGAAAGAAAAAACAACCTACTACATGATTTGGCATTGCAAGGACTCATTTCGTGTTTATAATTGTTAAATAAAAAAAATTGAATGAACCTTTCAAAGTGAGTAATTTTTTATTTGAATTCTACATCCTTATGTATTATGTAACAATTAGTAATGATGTGATGGATAATTTTCTTTGGAACAGTTCCTGATTCCATTACTCAACTACTCGATCGACCAGTAATTATGAATCATATCTTTAATTAGCTGCTGCTCTTCAGAAACATATGAAAGCCAAGGGCATAAAGTAATTGGCATAAAAGTTTTCCTAATTAATTTATCTGTCCGTGTAAGTAACCAGGGCTAGAGTCTGGGGATCATTTATAACTCCGGGAAGGCCAGCCCTAAAACTCACTGTCGAAGGAGATTTATATTTGTGAATTATAAAAAGACAACAAGCCACAAAATTGCATTATCCCCCGACTCTAACAATACAGCCCATAATGTGCCGTTCAGAGATGAGCAAAAAGTTCCTATTGATCCAATTCATTTTCATCATATCCTCCAGTGAATCTTTCAAATCTCTCTTGCCTTTTCCTCATTCAACATTGTAACAGTAATCAAGCACATTAAGCAATTCATTAAACAACAGCCCCGCTGACCACAGGGAGTACTGCAGCTAACATTCATTAGGCAGCCAATAACTTTATTTAAGTAGCAAAGGGCTCGGGAGTAAAAACCAGCTCCTTTGTTTCTCCGCACGGAAATGCACATTTCAGCAATGAGCAAGGCCCATGCCCTCTGCCCACAAGGTGCTTTCAAATGAGGATCTGTCTCCACAGAAAGCAAAATTAGGGTAGGGTTGAGGTGTCCTGATTATGTTCTCTCCTTGCCAAAAAGGCAGTCCAAGACTTAGCTCACTGCTGAGCATGGCTATGGAAGATTTATGTCTAGTCTGGAAACAGAATGTTCAAATATTGATATTTGGGTGCCAGATTTTCAGATCTGACTTTAAAAATGCTAAATGACGGTTGTGTGGCTTCAGAGAACCCTGGCTGGCTTTGTGTGGTAATAAAAGTGATGGATGCATTTTCTCTCTTGACAACAGAAAGAGAGCTGAAATAACAAAAGCAAGAAGCACAAATTGTTTCTTCAAAACGCAATTAGAGGCATCCTGGAAAAGTCCTCCACATCCTTCTGAGGTGAGGGGGGCGTCCTGGGGAGGGAGTAAATAAGGAAGTAACTGGACAAGTGGAGCTGAGATGGTACTTTGGAGGGAAAGGGCATCTTGCCAGTGCCCTGCGGGGTTTGGGTTTCTCGCATGGCTGTCTTTGAGCACTTTTCATTATCTGGTGAACTTTTTCTTTATGGAACAACTTGAGAATGTTGTTATATAGGTTAAGTCATCATAAATAACACCATCCATGGTTAGAAGAAACTATTTTCAGAAAGGATTATTTTTTTCCTTGAGGGGACCAAAGGAAATCCCTTTTCACAAGGTATTATTTTATTGCCTGAAGAGTCTCCGGGGGAGACATGTAAGAGAGTTGTGTTTCTAAGACTTTCCTCCTAACTCTAAATAGTGGGCTATGTGTCAGGATTAACCTTCGCTGGATACGTTTTCCTCTTAATTCACAAAATGTGCTCTTCTTCTAAACCTTTTGTCTCATGGGTTCTGTATTGGCATCATTCTTTCTAGCCTGTATCTATTGATTAAGCTACTGACATTGTGCCATCAGTAAATAAAATAAAATTGTCCTGGTTTTCGACTCTACTCTGCGGCACAGCTAATAAAGCAGGCTGCATAGCCGCCTTGATGTCTGAGACCTTTTCTCTCCCACTGCCATAGTGGAGATCCGGGTTCGGAATGGGGCTCATCCCCATGCCTGTGTCATCTCTGAGATTATTCTCTGAGCTTCTGCGAACAGAGATGATCTGCGAGGCAGGAAGCAGAGCAAGACCCCGGGTTAGAGCAAAGGGAGGACTCAGATTCGGAGGAGCTGGGTGAGAACAAGCACCAGAGTGAAAAGCACCAGAGTGGTGCTTCCCGTGCACAGTAAGGACCTAAAATGTTCCCCTTTCGAGAAAGTGCTTTAAAAGAAAGTTAAATCCGCAGATTTTACTTCCTCGTGAACTTACAACAAAGTCAATTTTGTGTCCTGAAAACATTGACCTTAAGTACCTTTCAAAAGCTTGTAATTGGACCTTTTGGTTATAATAATCATATACAGGATTTTAGGTTTCAAAGTGGAGCAAATTGTTGTGTCTCCTTAGTTGGACCACGAGGCCTGTGAAGTTCAGGCGATGGCTGAGAGCAAAGAAGGAGAAGAAAAAATAATTGCAGTGCATCAAAGACAGCATGGCCGAGGACATAGATATCAGAGTGAAACGTGGCTCTGCCCCGAGATTTAAATCCCCTTTAACCATGAATTGTTGCGGTTGAATTCATCTTTAATGCCAATATGCTGAACATAGTCATATTCTCTCTCTGGGTGATTCCATGGTGTTATGTTACTTTCTTGTCCTAATGTTTAGAAATATTGCAGATAACCATTCAGGGGTCCTACTTAATAGAAATATATAGGGATAGCCAAAGTTCTTTTAAAAGAATTACTTTTAAAAAATGAATCTTAGGTGACATTTGGCCTTCATACTACTTAATAATAGAAAAGACTAACATTGTTGGAATGTGTAATAAGCATTCTAAGTTCCAGGCACTGTGATTACAGCTTTGTGTGCAGTATTTCATTTAATCCTCTCAGTAACACAATGAAGCAAGTACTTCTATTTTTCCTGTTTTAAAATTGATGAATCTAAGGATTAGAGAATTTGTATGATTTACCCAAGGCTGGAGCTGGTGAATTTTAGCTTGGAAGGGTCCGTTGTGCTAGTCTTTTCTCAGCTCCCATGTTCAGTGACTTCATCATGGTGCTCACTTGAAATTGAACAAAGTGGAATCATTTACTCCAGAGAAATGGGCAAATACTACAGGTGAGAGTCTCTCATACTCCCAAAACCATTTATAAGCAGACCTCTTCCAAGATCACACAGTAAATAACAGTAAATAATAAGGCCAGAATTTGAAACCAAGTTTGTCTGATTTTAGAGCCCATATTTTTTAGTGATATATTAAAACACCTCACTAAACTATCAATAAGTTTATGACATTTACTGGGCACGTTTTTTCCCCTACAAGGTACTGTATTTGATGTTTTGTAGTTAATATTGATTTTTTCTAAGTTGGGGAGACCAAACCCCAAACTGGGAACACATCTAAGGACATTCAGTTGGCCTTATGCTCACATAGTCTGGATGGATCAGCTGAGAAGGGAGATTGATAGTCTCTTTAATAGTCCTCAATTCCTTAATCATAGGTCCACAGAAGCACAGTTGAGGAGGTTATTTTTCCAGAACTCTCCACATGGATGTTGACAGGGTAGGAAAATTATAAAGGGCTGGTTTGCTAGATATACTGCAGTGGGAAATAATAAAATCAAAATAGGGTAACAGACATAGATTGGGCATCTCCTATGATCAGTATTAGTCCTAGAGGGGATATGAAAAGGATAAGCAGAAACTGTTAAATTTTTTTTGTTTGTGTTACAGCTATTATAGTATGTTCCTTTTCTTTTGGAGATGTTGGTACTGAAATAATTTCAGATGCACAGATATGATGCTTGCAATTTATTTCAAAATAATCTGAGGAGGAAGTTGGAGATAGATGGAAGTACAGATGAAACAAGATTAGCCATCAATCAATAATTTGTAAAGCTGGGTAAGGGTACTTGTGAGTTCATTTTACTAATCTCTCTTTTTGAATTGTTTGAAATGTTCTGTAATAAAAATTAAAACAAAGAAATAAATTACTGGACCACAAAGATGCAATTTGGTGCTGTAAGACCAAAGTACAAAACCTACACCAAACATATGTTAAAACACATCTAAGTTTACAGATATTAAAACAGAAAAACAAATCTTAATGGGAAAATAAATAGAAAATGGTCAATCTTGACTGACCCTATTCAATAACTAACAAGACTGATTAAAACAGTAATGTGGGGCCAAAATGGGCAACTGTGAAATAGTTGTTAAATAGTTATTTACATCCAATAGATGAACTTCAAATATCTAGTATTTTTTAAAAGATTTTATTTATTTACTTGACAGAGAGAGAGATTACAAGCAGGCAGAGAGGCAGGTGGAGAGTGAGGAGGAAACAGACTCCCTGCTGAGCTAGAAGCCTGATGCAGGACTTGATCCCAAGATCCTGAGATCATGACCTGAGCTGAAGGCAGAGGCTTTAACCCACTGAGCCACCCAGGTGCCCCCAAATATCAAGTATTTTAACAGACATCTCCCCCTCCCTTTTTTGTTTGTTTGTTTTAAGTTATCAGTCTGGACTGTTACAATTACTTTTCTTTCCTTGCTTTAATTTTCAAGTTCAGCTTCCTTACTAAAACAGGGACAGTGACTTAGATGCACTAATACAATTGTTGGGGAGGGAAAATGTTTTCCTTTACCCTTCTAGATTCTTTGGTTGGTAAATTGATATAAAACAGATTAACAGGAGAAAAACAAATTTAATTATGTCCTCACAGGAGCCCCATTAGGATATGAGACCCAAGGACAAATCAGGCAATTGAGACTTCTATGCCTTCTTGAGCTAAGGAATGGGCTAGGGGCCTGGGCTTTCAAAGGGGAGCAGAGTAATTCACAGGACTTTAAGGAAAGCAGATGTTTGGTAATTAGATGGACCTATCTGCCGTACAGATAGGTCGTTCAGATAAAAAGTTTTCTCTGGTAATATCTCTCTTCCTGGGCCCTGCCCCCTATTTAAATTCTCTTAAGTAGTTAAGAGAGAGGTGAAAGTTTTTCTTGAAACTTCTGGGTCTTGATTGCCTTCAGTTCAAAATAATCCGCATGTCAAAGTGGCATACTTTGGGGTCAATATTTTGCCCCTCTTACAACTTTTTCTAAACATCGAGTATTTATACAGCATCTTCTGTAGCTTTCTTTTTTCTTTTTTTTTAAAACAGTTTACTTTTTTTCCCCCAAAGATTTATTCATTTATTTGACAGAGACAGTGAGAGAGGGAACACAAGTAGGAGGAGCATCAGAGGAAGAGGGAGAAGCAGGCCTTCCACCGAGCAGGGAGCCCAGTGTGGAGCTGGATCCCAGGACCCTGAGATCATGACCCAAGCCAAAGGCAGACACCGAATGACTGAGCTGCCCGAGCGCCCCTTCTGTAGCTTTCTAAAGAAGATCACTGCCTGAACATATGATTGGCCATTTTTTTGTCATCCAAGTACAGATGTTTTAAAGTGGTGAAATTTAGCAGTATTTACCAGTCACTACATTTAATAATAAAACTTCAATGTCAAATTTTAAAGTAAATTCTTAGGTAAGTTTGAAATCTTTCTCCCTAATCATTACCTTTTTCATTATTGATGAATCCTCCCTCTCCTCTTATCCTGCAGTCCTTGATAGAATTTTTCTTTTAAACTCAAAATCTTTTAAACTCAAAATATTTCTCAGTCTCTGACAGCACTGTGTTTGTGGTGAGTTCGGGGTTAAGGGCCCAATCACTTTTCTCTCTGCATTGGCACTGACTTGTCTTGGTTCCAGCCACATGCAATTATCCCACTTAGATTGCTAAAATTAATTTTAAAAACGTCTCAATTTTCAGCCCTATACCATCAGTCAGCAGAAGAAGTTTATGTTGTTTCTCCAGCTCCTTGGCTTTGCTTTTCTCCATGAGGCAGACAATATCCTTCCCCTTTAGAGTGTGGGACTGGCAATGATGTTGCCACAACTTCAAAGAAGTATTTTCCTACTTCTTCTTCTTTTTAAATGCATCCAGTCCAACTTCACTCACTCATAAACTCTCAGAGAAAGGAAAAAGTCATTTATCTTAGATTTGCAAACATTATTGTTTTTTCTTTAAGAGTCACTGCTTTTTTGCTGCTTTCTTTGAATCAGGCACTCTGCTAGATATTTTAAATACATTAATGTTTTAAAAAACACATGAATGTTTAGTGTCCAGTTATTATGTCCCTTCACAATATAAGGAACAGGGGATTAGGGAGACAAAGATGAAATCACTTGTCCCACCAAAAGTACATAAGTCGTAAATGTTGGAGACAGAATTTAAACTCAGTTTCCCCTCACTAGCCTAGGCTAGTTCCTGTTGTCAGATGGACTATCTAATTATGTGTTTTCAGTTGGTTCTTTTTAGCAACAGTTTTCAGTTCTCTCCTTGCTCAGTCAATATGAATCATACCCGAATAGCAGAATTTATCTAACACGAATCAGAAAAAAACTGCTTTCTTCAGGCAGGGATCATTATTTTATAGTAGTCTTCAAATATCAACTTTCTCTCACCATAGCACCCAGTTAATTATCAGCATGGTACTTTAATATCTGTGAGCAGGTGTGTTTCGACCAAAGTATTAAAATAAGAATCTTACAGCACTATTGCTTTCTTTAAGACATTTATAGGAGCCTGGACAGCATACTACACTCTTCCTTCCCCCAGTGTTAACTCCAGGAGATCAGCTCTCATTTTTTATTTCTCATTTTTTATTATTTATTTTGTGTCTTAAAAGATGCATTTAAAAACTAAGTGAATGTCACTAGAGAACAGGAATTGTCGGATGAACATTAAAGACACATGAAGCCCTCATTTTCCTTACCTAGATGGTGAGATTGTCTGCATGAAGAATAAGAATAGGAGGAGCGACGCGTGGAGTATGAACAAAACAGAGAATGGTTATTTTTACAAGGCTGTGGCCGAGAAAGCAGGAAGAGCAGTCTACCTGGTGTGAGAGCTTTGGACACGAAACTGAGCGAGTTAGATGGCTTCAAGTAAAATCAAGTAGTCAACGAAAAATTTTAAACCAGAAGCTTGTCAAAGATGGTGAATTTTTATGGCCATTTTAGACTGTTCTTGGGTCAAAGAATAAAAGTGGAGAAGTCACTAGAAATAGAGATAGAGTAATAGAAATCCAACTATGGGAAACCCTCGTTTGGAAGTCAGGTTTTAGTAGAGAGTATAACTCTCAGAGATACTAATAGAAGAACTTGGGGAGCACATTGTTGGTGAAAGAGGGACACATATATGCAATCATTGGGTATTATGGTGATGATTATTCCAAGACTGAATGGAAAGAAAGACACAGTGAAGGAGAATTAAGAGAAAGACCAGAATTCAATCTATGCGTTCCTAAGTTGGACAGGTTAAGACTTTCAGCCTTTATATGGAAGACATGAGAAGATATAGCTTTGAACAGCTAGGCAAAGGTGAATATTGAAAGATAAATCTAGAAGGCAGATGTGCAAATCATCAAAAATAAAGCCTCTCAGATTAGTTTACAGCTTGCTTTGAGTTAAGATGGACTTTCTGTCCACAATGCCTCACAAGTGGCTGATATGCCAACATTTTTGTCGCATTCTAGAGAACATAAAATGCTTTGTGTTCCTTCTTTCGATGAGATTTGGGATTAAAGACCAATCAAACTGTCCAAGTAGAACAACTATGGTGATTTTTTATTAGTGATAGTGAGAAAATATGATAAAAAACATCTGGAATAAAACACGTTCTACTGATTAGATATATTCCCCTGGCTGCCATATGCACAGAAAGACATGAATTACATGTGTATATAAAGCTGTGAATATATCTTGGCATATCTCCTAGAAGAGATGCCAAGTTTTATGTATCTATCTATACATACAAACATATAGATACACATATATACATACTGCACACAGAGTTGTGTTATATGGGGCTGAGACATTTGTTTAGTCCATTAGACACTAACGAGCGATTGAATAAGTAAAATCAGAAGACCGTGCCAACTGAACCTTATGTGTCTGCCATACTGGATGTGCAGACCTGCCTCAAGGCAGGAAGATAGACTTCTGCTTAGTACCAAGCTGTGTACCCTGTGACACGCAATAAACATTTGTTAACTGACTGTCTAGATGACTTCTCGCCGTTCCTTCCAGCCCGGCTGATATACAGCCCGGGTGCATTTCAATGTTAGAGAATGCCCAAGTAAAGAGAAGAGAAGGGCTAATATATCCGTGTTGGTGACTGAGGACATAAAGGAGCAGAAGTGTTACCCACATAGTACCCTCTCCCTCAAATTGCTGATACCGAGTTAGGTAAGACTCAGGCCCCCTTCAGGTTTAATTATTGGAAGCACCTGCTGGACTCTCTTGTAAAATGATGGTCCCTGTAACTCAGCCTTGTGGCTGAGGAATTGAGAATGGTATTAACATGTGTAAGTACACAAATTCTGTTTATTTAATGATCCTAAGAGCCAAGTTTGAGGCAAAGGCAAACAGTACTCAAAACAATCAAGAGAAGATAGGGATTCAGACTTAGGTTTTCTTTCAAAATGAAAAAAGACTTTTTGTTGAGATCCAAAGGAATACTTTTTTTCCCTTCTCTTTCATTTTTCAGGCTCTTCATTGATTCTCAGATTATTCAGGTATGTCTAATATTTTCCACATCCAGTCTTTTTATTTCCTTTCACTACCATATTTCCCCATTTTTAATTAGTCCATTGATTTTTAAGAGCTACAAATGCCTTATACGAAAACTTTGAATAACATCATCTTTAGAAGCAATTCTTTTTTGTGTGTCATTTATGTTCTACATTTCTGATGTATTTTAATTCTAAAATAATTTGCATAAGGTACTACTAAAAATAACAGCATCTAGATTTCTTTCTTTCTTTCTTTTTTTTTTTAAGACTTCATCCACCTATTTGACACAGGGAGAGAGAGATCACAAGTAGGCAGAGAGGCAGGCAGAGGGAGAGGGTGAAGCAGGCTCCCCACTGAGCAGAGAGCCCAATGAGGGGCTTGATCCCAGGACCCCGAGATCATGACCTGAGCCTAAGGCAGAGGCTTAACCCACTGAGCCACCCAGGTGCCCAACATCTGGATTTCTGGTTGCTTACTTCATCTTCAGTGATGATGCCTCCCAACCAAATTTGTATGTTTCTCATCCAGATATCTTAGGTAAATTTTGCTGTTGAGAAAACATTTATCCATAAGTATTGTTATTGGGACATAGGTAAAGACTTATCAATTTAACTCATCTTAGTCCACTACTGTCCAGTCTTCGAATATGATCACATAATTACAGATATTCCAAGAATAATCATGAATTGATAAAGCTTCAATAACTATGTTTCTGGATATGTGTTTTTTATTTTTTTTTAAAGTGGGAATATATGCTTATAGACAGCTAATATATTTGTGGTGTTCATGACACACACACCATATAATAGTTCTGAAATTGATATATAAAAATTAATTTAAAATATTGAACTAATCATATTTAGTATGAGTTGAGTAGCAAAGACCAATAAAATATTATAAAAAGTTCTTTGTAGATGCTTTCAAAAACTTTGATATGTCTTTTATTTTATGTCCTTCAGATACATTTTTAGGTTTTCTGGTTACTTCTTCAGTCCTAAACATCAATGGACTCTTGGCCCTTTAGGGAAGACCAAAACCTACGAGCCTGAAATGAAGTTTATGTAGGGATTTTGTGTTTAATAAGTGTGCTGCTGGCCAAGGTCCCTAGGTCTTACTCCATTACTGTGTAAAGTTTAAATATTTCCTTTACCACTTACCTGCCTATAAATGTTTGGAAGGCTAATTTCTTAACATGGGTATGTGGTTTATAAAGTGGTTAGAGTTCTAAGAAAGACACAGTACAAATGATTAATCAGGATTTATTTTACCAAAATCTATTGGGGCAGCTATTTTTACTTTATTAGAGAGAAAAAGTAAGGACCAGAAGTTGAGAGAGGCAGATGTTTTATTCTCAGTGCTGAAAGTTACATTGAAGTTCATGGAACCTATTCATGTGAACAAGAGAGGGACCTGGGGTCTAGCTTTTCAACTTGTTGGAGTCTCCATTCCAAAAATTAGGACATGTGTGTGTTTTAATTGTTTAAAGCTAAGTTGGGGGAAACAACCACCTGCAGAAATTTGCTACTATTTATCTGAACGCAAAATTGCTTTCAGTTGCAAAATTGAATTTTTTCATGTCTTTATTTCAAAATCATGACAAGTTAAGCTCTCTTAGCTGATTTCAGAGCTGCTTGAAGTTTGAATTCTACTGTCCTAAGCTGAAGGTGAAATTAGCTTGGATTCTGGGAGTTTTTCATTTATCAGGAATAGATACACAGGTTTAAAGTACAAAAGGCACAAGAAAGCCTGATAAAATTGGCCCACATAGAATTTATCATGTCCTTGTAGGGAAATGTTTAGGAAGAGATATTTTTTACCTGTTCATGGGAACATTCTGTGCATTTTTGGGTTATGCTTGTCTGAAACTTACGTAAAGAGATTTTGATGGTGGCTATAAAATTAGTTGGACAATCTGGTCACAGCATACACAGCAAAAAAAACCTCAACAATTAGATTCCAGTCCTTCCTTTAAAATGATAGTTTAAGCTATTAGAAAAATAGTAATCTTTTTACATGTTGACCAGTAGAGGAAGAAAATAATGTTTTATAAATAATATCAGAGGAAAAAGATCGTAAAAAATGCTTGTGTATTGATATTATAATTCAGTGAACTTCTCTGGATTTTAAACCCTTCTTCCCCATTATTCTACTACCGTGGTAGATTCATAGGGAATGCATGTTTCTTTATACAAGGTTTTTGTTTCTTCCAGCCAGTTCTAGGTAGACTCCCAGCTCTTTTTTTTCCCAAACTTTATACATACTCTAGTTCCTACATCAAAGCACCATTGACTGAAACTATATAAAATCCTTGGCCTCCAACCAGGGAAGGCCTAAATGCGGGAAAGTAAGGATAAATTAAAGTGACAGGGTCTCAGCAGTGGAAATTAGTGCAACTCTTCTAATTGCATGTCTAGTCTGAATGATGGGATACTTAATTCTTACACATCCCAGACAATTGCTTTATACTAACATGAGCTCTGGGAAAAAGGCAGATTCCACAGACATATGGAGCAGTAGATGGAGTGGAAAAATAAATCAGAGACCTTAGCCACTCTGGAAAAAAAAAAGTTTTATCTACATTGTTAATAAAGGTGTTGCCACAGTTAAGCAATGTTGATACGAGGGTCCTGTCGGGCCATTCTGTCCATGAAAACTAAGCATTAAATAGGCTAGTGGCAGCACTCCAACCTGCCTGTGTAGCGAAACAGCAACAAAAGCACGGTGGGTAAAGCCACTCTTCCCTCGGTAAAAAGCAAGCACGCACGCCTAAATACGAATCCCAAGGGACAAACGGATCAGGAACAACAGCATCCTCTTCTCCCACTACTATAAGGACTGCTAATAAAAGCCTTCAAAACTAGCATGGGTTCTTATATCTATTTAACCTTTCGCCCCAAGAAGCAAAGAGCATCTGGTTAAGTGGAGAGTAAAAACGCAGCAACTTTTCATTATCAGAGCTCACAGGCAGAGTGTGGGAAGCTGGAGCTGCCAAGCCTGGGTTAAATGCTTGTTGCCTTCACTGCCTGAGGCCATCTAGCGTGTTTAGAAATGATTAAGTACTGCAGCCTAGAAAGGACCTGTCCTGAGCGTTCATCTCTGACTTCCAGCAGAAAGGAGAGGCTGGCAATGACAGAGGCAGATGGATGAGTCTCATTAGTATGGCGAGGCAGCGAACCAGACTGCCTTCACAGAGCTGTCCAAAAAGAGGGAGCAAATTAAAATAGGATCTGGGAAAACCAATGAGCAAGTGTTTTAACTCTCTGCTACCTGGTTTCTTCAGCCGGGAGGTTATAGAGCTGGCTTGGCTTCCTCGGAAATGCTGCTGCACCATGAAATGAGAGGATGGCTTTGCAGACTCACACGGTTCCAGTCTGCTGTCTTTTTGCATCCTTTAGAAAATGACTCCTGAATTTCCTGCAGCGGAACAACACAACGGATTTTATTCTTAAGCGTGTATTACTGCCACAGAGCAGAGCAGAGGGTGGAAGAGGGAGCGACTTCCGCCTCCAGAGAAAGGGGGAGGCCTTGCCTCACGCAGTGCGCTCGGCCAGTGTGCAGGGGCTCAGTGAGGATTCCGGAGCCAGGATCCAGGGGCCGTGGCTGAAGCCCCAGCGGGAGGAGCGGCAGCTCTATCCAAGTGCATCACCTTCCCAGAGGAAGGAATGGTGGTGTTGAAGGCTCCCTGACCTGGTAGCTTCAGGTACAGAAAGTTAGCAAACGCCCACCCAAGAGAGCTCTTCCACGGAGGGGGAGCCTTACAAGATGTTGGGATATTCTCTTCATGTGGCTCTTGCATCGGGGGCTTCTAGGGGACCCGGGGCCAAGTTACACCTATTGCGAGTTTCGGAGTCCCACTGAGGGAGAGGCAGGAGAGGAACCACAGGCCTGTGATGAAAGCCTCTGGTCTCCCCCCTCTTCCGTTCAGTGCCTTGTTTACATCTTGGGCTTGGGATGGGGACACAGGGCAGGCTAATGCTATGGGGTGCCCTTCGAGGGTTTGGAAAAAGTTGGGAGAAATGATTTAATTGTTAACTGGTTCGTCCAGCAAACATTTACTCTGTCCTTGGGGTGTTAGGAGGCCGGTATCGGCTGAGGTGATATCAGATATCAGGTGATATCAGATATGAGGTGATATCAGCTGAGGAACCAGCTGAAGAGTAAAATAAAATATAACCCCGGCTTCCTTCATAGATCTAAATCTAGTAGACGACAGAGAAACAGAATAAACATGTGAGAGGTCTTCTAGAAGAGGCTGGGATGGCCCCAGCAGCCAAGGGGAGGCTAAACACTATCGGGTACATAGAATCAGCCACCGAGGAGCTTGTGGCTCGGGGTGGGAGCAGGACATGTGAACATTCAATTCTAGATCAAGGCAGAATGAAGTAAGTGGCAAGCAGGGGTACAAGAACCCTGTTGTGAGGAGCCTGGTGCCAGAGCAATTAATTCTGCCTGGGTGGAGAGAAAAGGCTTCGGTAGGATAATTGGCATTTCTGTTGTGTTTTGCAGGGTGCACTGAAGGCATATTATTTAAATAAGAGAAACTTATAAACAAAGAAGGTTTTTGTTCAAAAAGAGACTTATATATATCCCTTTCCAAATATATTTTTGCTTGGTCAAGTTTGTGTCAATGTCAGGCCTTACTTCACCCTGACTCGTTCCAGTTGATTGTGTGCCAGAAAAGGGAAGCAGTCTGAAACTCCACGAGAAATCACGAGGAAGCAATGCGGCTGAGGAGATGAGACCGGATTGGTCGAACATCTTTTTGATGTTTGGATTGTGTGCTCCTCTCACTATAGCATAGAGGAGCTTAATTTGGAGAAAGCTGCTACTTTGCCTTCAAACGAATAACTTTAGTTTTTTTTATTAAAAAAAGCAAGAAAATGAGCAAAAAATGGTAAAAAAACAAAACAAAACAAAACAAAAAAAACCAATGACAATCAACCAAGGTTGATGGGATTTTACCCAGCCGTGGGTTAAAAAAACAAAAATAAAAACAAAAACCCTCTCTAAATAGGAAACTTCAGATCACAGAATCTGAAGAATCCCTGGGGTTGTGCCTTCTTCCTGGGGGATTATCATTTTTATAAATCTAAACTCAAAGTAGGTAGGTGTTCAGTCAGTGGACGAAAAAAGAAACCGCAGAAGAACTTGCTCCAAATTTAGGAAAGTATAAGCTATCCACGGGCAGCAAAATTGTTTTTGGACAACAAGCATTATTCTATAACTTATCAACCAAACCCAACTTCCTACTTGTAAATTTCACAGCAGACAGTAACCTTTGCCGGGAGTTAGCGCTTACAAATCGGCAGGACTAAGCAACCACATGATGTATACATAACAACGGAAGCTGGAAGCTGGTGCTTACTGACAAATCAGAATGCATCGTGGTGGTGAGGAATCTGTTAGCTCCCAGGAAAAAAAAATAATAAAAATATATATTACTGCTTGTGTCACTACTGCTATTCAGATAGATTTTCTTTGTACACACATGTAACTCCTGTTGACATCAGGGCCTGAGTGGCTGAGCCAATTGACTTTGTATTTTAGAGTTGCTTCCTTATCCCACTCAATATAAGCAGAAACCATTTCTCATATTTATCCTCATGTAAAATGTACATGGATAAATCATTTAACTAAATGTAAGGTGTCAGAAAATGGTTCATACAAAGAAAATAATATTATGCAGTATAAACTCCCATTAAGTAGTAATGTGGCTGACATTGATTGAGGGAGATTAAGTCTAAGACTCTTTTTCTCATGACATTTGTTCAAATAAATAAAGGTAACAGGAGGGAAAAGTTGATGCTTTTCTTCTCATTTGCATATAAATTTTACCCGTGTGATTTTTTTTTTAGCCACATTTATTCATGGTGCAGTATAACTGGATATATTACACGGATCCTGGAGAGCCATGATAACTGTCAGTAAAGCAAGGTCATAATTGACCTTTATCACTGAAAAAAGGTTGGCTACCTAAAGATAAACTTTCATGTTGAATTTGGAATGTAAAGAGGAGGGTCGAGGCCATGGAAGGAGCACATCTGAATAGAAATCTATGAATATTTCATGTCTGTTAAGAGGTTGGAAACTTGGTCTGACATTATCCTGACCCCTGTCCTGAAATATTTTCAAAAGAATATTCTGATGGGCAGCAGACAACTTCAGCAGACATAGATTTTTCTTACTTAGTAAGGAAATTAAATTGCGGTATGGAAATGTCTGTTCTTAAAGCTGTTCTCCTCATGAACTAACCTGTATGCTTATGTTCTAGAAGAGTGTGGCTAACTGACTCACTCACTGAGCAGCCTTACCAATGTTTCGTGTTCCTTGAGCACTGCAGCTCCCGGCTGCAGCCCCATAGCTGCTACGCGGCCCCTGGTCCAGACGAATGACTCAGAAAAGGCACTTCTACTCCAAACTTCAGCATAGGGTATTAATAAATACTCAGTGACACTCGTCTGATTAATTGGATGTGTTGTTCTTTCTACCCCAAGGTACCTGGGTTCTGTCAACTAGGCGTTTGTTAATAAAAGTGCTCTATTGAGAAATGAACGGTGTCAAATCCTATGCTAGGCCCTTTGAATATTTCAAATAACAAGATCAATAGGTAACATAAATAAAGTACTTGATAATCTGGCAGATATTCCACGACATTTCTTAAATATATCATTTTATTTATGTAGGTTCCAAGGTACCACTGTCATCCTCATTGTACAGGTGAAGCAACAGGCACACAGAAACACAGACATTTCTCTAGGGTCACACGGTTAGTAGGTGATCGAACCTAGAGGTGCCAAATTTCTTATCTCTACAGTCTGGTGAAGAAGATAATCTTAGCAAACAATATAAAGAAGTGGCGTGGTAGCAATCATGTCTGATAGGAAATCAGAGGAACAAGAAACAAGGAAGAGTAGCTTTTAGAAAAGAAAGGTAGGGAAGACAGAGAAGCATTCCAGCGCAGAGAATGTGGTGATGAGTCATGATGCCTTGGTGTGAAGCAAATAAAAAATCAAGAGTTTGTTCACTTACTGGTTAGTACTACATAGCTGTTTGGCATATACCTATCTTCTGTGATTTGGGTTTTCTTCTGATTCGTAACACCCATAAGAGACTGTATGTGCCCGGGGTGATCTTGGCAGCTTAAACTAACCTCTTTCTGAGACCACATAAGACAGTACCCAGAACGTTTACTTCAAGCTGAGTTTCCTCAACCTCCTGGACGCTCAGGCTTGGCATCCAGCCAGGGTCTGACAAGCTCTAGGGGGTGGAGGCCAGTGCACATGCTTCTCTGTGCACTAATTTCTGTGGGCTGCGCACCGGAAGCCTAGGAAGACAGGAAAAGATGAAGGCTGGGGCCAGGGAGCTAAGAGACGAGATTGTTGGCATCATATCCTAGGAATGATTTGGACCAAATTAATAAATAGAGCAACCATGATATGTTTCTAATCAGTCGCCTGGTTTGGAAGGTGGGCATTTATACTCGGTGCATATTCTAGTCAAGGCTGCTTCTTTGAGGTTAAAGATGGAACCAAGAAATTCATCCAATGAGAACTGCAGAGGCACAACATTGAAAGAAGCGATCCACTAGAGGATTAAAAAAGCCTTTGGTGTCTACGGCAGTGTAAAAATGCCTTCAGGGTTATAAGTGTAAAATTGGACTCTTTCAGGAAACCCATAAACCTGCTCCAGGCTGAAATTCTCCAGTTGGGCATAAAAAACAGCAGTTTGTGTATACTTCTCGTTATGAGCTAACAGGTGTCTGGAAATGAAGAAACAAGTCACATTTCTGTGATAGAGTGCCACTGAATTTCAGAGCCAATAAATTTTCTTTGAAAAAAAAATTACTCTCTTCTATCATGATTGGTTTATAATAAATCAGAGCTTGACCTGCAAGTTAATAAAGAAAGCATGTTTACTAATTAGGCTTTATTCTCATTGTCCCATGTTAATTGCAAAATATCCACCTATCTCATTTACGAATATGTTAATTTATGTCAGAGAGGCACAAGTTTTGAGTATACAAACTCTTCCTTTAATTAGATCAAAGGAAGGTCCATCTCAGTTTTATAAGATGGATTCTAATTTTTAATCAGTAAAATAAGTTTGGCTCCTAAAAGGCATCTTCGTTGACAGTTGGAAAACACTAATTAACAGACATAACTGTATTAATTGCATTATATCCCTGAATTCTTATCAGTTAGCTTATGTTGCCTGCTTGCTAATGCAAATAGTTGTGGCTTTGGAGGAGTCAACTCATAAACGTCTTTCTAATGCTAACTAGCAATCAATGCATGTAAAATTTCTAATGCTTCTTCAGGGAATTCTACATAATAGATGTAGTCTCTCTTTTGAGTTATGCCCTGCTATTTAGTATAATTAATCCTTAAAGCCGCACCTATCATATTATCAGCTTCCTGGGAGATAAAGAACACACTTTATTTGTTTAAGAATAAAGGATTATAATAGTTTCCTTTAGGAATCCTTCTGTAATAGGCTAAATGGAAATCTGTGACCTCCCAACTAACTTCAAATTGGTAACAATTAAAAATTTGTACCTTGAAAAGAATTTGCAAAGAGACTTTAACAGGGAGAGACTGTCTGGGGAAGGCTCAGTGCTTTTGGGCCCAGAGCTCCTGACTGTCAATTATCACAAAACCACAGAAGAGTAGCAAGTATTTCTTGGTTCAGGTCCTTCCGGGGCCCTGCTTCCATTCTGCTTCCAAAGGCCATCCTCAGGCACCAGGGATAAAAGCATAGGTATGGCATGGCCTCCTTGAGCCGCGGAGGAAGGATGTCGCTGTGTGTTGATTGTGAAAGTATTGTTGTAAGTAAGACCATTTCTGGTTTCTCCTGGACGTGCTGCCGAAATTAGTTGCTCTCCTCATATAGGTGACTGAAGAAGTTTTATGTGGATCTGGACTACATTCTACTAGTAGTTTTGAGACAAACTCTTCCATGTCCTGTGTCTGGCTTGGAACCTTTTGGTTGAACCTTGATGACGGGGTCTTGATTTTTTCCTTCCTTCCCCATAAAGTATTTCCCATCGAAAATGTGCAGGTTGAGTTAGTCCTAATGAGTAGTAGAAGACCTTGAGGCTGGGCATAGAGCAAAGAAGAATCATGCAGAAACTGACGAGACACTGAAAATGGCCGCACTGCCGTTAAGTCACACCCAGGGGAAGTTATTAGGACCTAATTTTGAATCCTCTAAATCCACACACATTCAAAATCCTCCAGTGCTTGGAGAGACCAGTCTGCAGGTTTGCTAAGCATTAAGTAGCCTTACGTGTGTCTGTCCAGTTTATTTTCCTGCAAATTTGCACCCGATCCCAAAAACCGTATGAGTCCACAACAGAGAGAGAAGTAAAACTGACATTTATAAAAATACCTCCCTTGCACTTCGGAGGGACCCAGGACCATACATACACACACTGCACAAACTAATTGTGCGATGCAAAAATGTCACTGATTCTAGAGTAGGCATCTTTTTACATAAACTCATTTATCATCTAGTATTATGGTAATTTAAAGGTAAATTTTCCACTTAGTCTTTTCCCTTGTGCTTCTCCTGTGTTCCACCTTGGCTTCCAAGCTAACAAGAAAACACAAAAATAACAAATAAAACTTCGTGGAGGGAGCTGGGAAAGACAATTAAATTGAATGGAGACGGCCAAGGCTAGGGACAAAGGACAGCTGAGGCGTTTCTGACAAGGAGGTTTCATTATCACCAGTTGTTTCCTTGTAGGCATTCATTAAAACGTCGGCCCCGTTTGAAGGTACGCCAATGCGTTCCTTCGCTGATTCCACGTGGGAATTTCTCCCCAGACCACTGGGTGAAAGAAGCCTGGGTTTAGGTAGCTGGGTTCTGCGGGCTTCCGGTTCACGTCTGACTGCTTCCCACAGGCCCCCGCGCATGGGCCGCGCCCTGAGGGAACGTTCCTGACGCACGCTTGTATCTTCTAAGATGGCCCTTGCTCCCGGAAGCGCTGGGGAGGAAGAACAAGACGTTTCCCGTGAACTCTAGCGTAAATGTCTAGATCCTGGCACTGTACAAAAGTGCCAGAATTTCCCCGCAGCTGTAATATTTGCATGTGAAAAGTTACACTCACTCAACTTTATATAGACTTCTCTGAGGGAGAAGCGTAACCACTGCCAAGTCATGTAACCAAAATGGAAGCAAGTTCTTATTAGAATTTCAGTATCAAATTTAATTCTAAATGAGGCTGTCTTTGGAAAAAGAATTTTTTCCTCTGCAGATTTGCTCGCCTGATTCCTTAGTCAGTTGCCCTCATCACTGTGTACTCTCCATGTATTAGACATTTGTCCTTAGAGAGAGCGATTGATACTAGGAGTCATTCCAAATCAAACCTGGGTGACTTTTCATTCTTCATGACTCTTACGTCACTTGTGCTAAGTGAACACAAACTTTTGTGTGTAGTGTATCCTACAGTGAATAAATATTTATAGAGATCCATTATGTGCCCAAACCTTCTCAAAGGCAAAGATAAACATGGCCTTTGTATTTGGTTCACAGAGAGAACAATTAGTGGAATAGAGGTAAAAGCATTGCAGAGGGTACGGCGCCCTAGACCTTGTGAGGGATGGCTGACCTAGAACTGATTAATTATCTTCTCAGATATCTCCTGAGTTATACTTAGGCTGCACTGGATATTGCTGTTCTTTACCAAACAGCACACACCGATTCATCCGTCATCCCAAGGCCAGAATGATGAGATGTGCTGGTTCTGGCGTGTCAGTCTTTCTTCTCTCTGTCGGTTTCCTGTTATAAAAGAGGCAAGATGATCAAGGGAGATTCATGCATGGGACACCGAGGCATCTACCAGGTGGCTTTCAGGGTAGGCTGTACTTTCTTTTAGCAGTGGAAGAGCTCAAGAAGCGATGATAATAGGGGAAGCCCACAGTCCCTCGGAGACCTGTTCTCAGAGGTTCCCTTCCACAATCTCTGTGGAGCCAGAAGCCCTGCCCTCCATGGTGCATAGACTCTGGTTTCTTCCTTCATTCCTCCCTTCCTCCCTCCCTCCCTTCCTTCCTTCCTTCTTTCCTTCCTTCCTTCCTTCTTTCCTCTCTCTCTTTCTTTCTTTCTTGAAGATTTTATTTCTTCATTTGAGAGAGAGAGAGACAGACAGAGCACAAGCAGGGGGAGAGGCAGGGAGAGAAGGAGAAGCAGACTCCCCACTGAACCTGGAGCCCGACATGGGGCTGGAACCCAAGACCCCGGGATCACAACCAGAGGGGAAGGCAGACGCTCAACCATCTGAGCCACCAAAGGGCCCCTAGCTTCTAGTTTCTATCTACTACTTGTGACTCTTTTTAGATTGCTCTCCTAACTTAGGGACCTGGCTCATTTTCAGTTTCAACTACTTCTTTCTCTTCACTGTCTTCTGAAATATTCTCTTTCAGAGAATCTGTTGCCAAATCCTGTAGGATTTTATGTACTTTTTTCTCCTGTTTGTTTCTTTTCTCCTATTAACAAGGAATTAAACGGGAACTACTTATCATTATCTATCTGAAGAGAGAGTTGCTCACTCCTTTATTTATTTTTTCCCTTCATCTCCAAAAAGAATCTTTAATGATTAGACCATCTGTCTCCTTATTTAGTGATTACTAATTTAAAAAATTTCAAGATAAAAGGAAAGTTTTTTTTAAAAAATGGGTAAAAATATCTCTTCACAGAGTTTTAAAATGGCATCTTAAAATGAATTTATTAATGAGACCAGAAAGTTGCTTTACAAATTTTTAAGGTGGCCCCTTCAGCATTACTCCCTCATATCCCAATACAGTAAGTTTCTTCTCTTTGGGATTTAGGAGCCAGGATGAAGTTATCATTCTGAGGTAGAGAGAACACAGGATTTGGGGCCATCCAGACCTGAGTTTGAATCCTGATGTTCCCGGGACTATTTACCAGGCACATGACTTAGGTTATTCGGTTTCTCATCTGTAAAATGAAGATGATCTTAGCTACTTCAGAGAGACATGAATATTGAATTTTTAAAATTATGAAAAAACACTTGAAGGATACTGAACACTTAATTAAATTTAGGGCCTGTCTTCAGTTTTCTCCACTTGTAGGCTTTTCAGTCCAGTAAGATGTTAATCCTGTGCAGCTTTGGATGACAATGAAAAAGATCCTGGAGCAGCAGAACCACCGGCCCAGGCAGACAGGGTGGGGGAGGGGGGGAGTGGAGAGGAGGATGGAGGGGGGAAGGGGGTGGAAGGGGGATAGGCCAACTTTGCCTGGACACAGGGAGAGGGCTGGGTGCTCCATGAATGACCCAGTGTTTGGCCCTGGCTTTTGGGGGAGCACCCCGTGGGCCTTCCCAAGTCAGACACTGCTAGGGTGCGAGTTTGCTTCGTAGAAGACTTATAAAGGGACTCAGGGAGCGGAAACACTGCTTTTTCCCCTCTGGCAAACCCCGCAGGGGCTGTAAGGATTACAGTTCCAGAGTAGAAAAAACAGCATCAATCCCCAATACCCATTCCTTATAAATTTCCACTAAAGGGGTCAGTCTAGTTATGGGCAGTACATATGACTGACTGAAGTGGAAATGACTGTGTGTTATTTGCTTATTCTGCAAATATAACATGTATAGGGACCTATTTGAGTGCCCGGCACTGCCAAGGTATAATGACAAGTAAAAATAAACATGGTCCTGCTGTCACTGAGCTTCTGGTTTACTGAGAGGAAAAAACAAACAAACAAACAGCCAAATAATCCCTTGAATAAAGGTGAACCTAGAACACCGATCCATGCCTGAATGAGGGGTACACGGTACACTCTGCAGCTTGTAATAAAAGGAGATTTGAGCTTGTTGGGGAATGAGTAGGAGGGAAGGTAGTGGTCAGAAAAGGCTTCTCTGAGAGCCTAAGGTTGAATAAGAGCTACATTGGCCAAGAGGAGAAAATAGCAGGGCAAGACCAAGTGGCAGGGGAAACGGGACAAACACCAGACTCTGTCTGAACATAGCCCTTCGTGGCAGGAAGGCAGTGATGAAGAGAGCCATGTGAGGGCTGAGGCTGCAAAGGTGGGCAGAGCCCGTTATTCCTCTCTTCACAGACCATTTAGGCATCTGAGTTCCTCGAGTGCAGGCAAGTGGGTGATAGCATTGCCTTGAAAGCCAGAGGGCCTGGGCTCAGATCCTGCTCAGCTTCTCCCTAGCTGTGTGACACTGGGCACATTGCTTAATCTTTTGGAATCCCGGTATCTTCAACTTTATGATGAGGTTGACGGTAATTGTTGGCACCTCATGGGACTTTCATGCAAATGTAATGAACTGATCAGTGTCAAGCCCTTAGCATCATACATGTACATAGCACGTGCGATGTAAGAGTTAGTTACCACTTGGTGTGTGGTCCCCCATGCAGAGCTGGGTCAGCCCCTCACCCCATTACTGGTTTGGATGTTGTGATTGATGATGCCACAACATCCAACAAGAGGGGATGGAAAAGGTGATTTTTACATGGAAGGAGGCTTTCTGGGGGCAAGCGGGCACCCAGGCGCTTCTATAATGGCTTGAATAGAGAGGTGAGAAGCTTGGGGTTTAATTGTGGTTATAGAGGTGGGGCTGGGCCCACTCAGACACCAGGTTTGTACGGCTTGAACTTCTCCACAGGCACCAAAGCAGAGCCACTCGGGTGCTGTTACCAGTTCACACAGATCTGGGGGAAAGGAGAGGGAAGAAGAAAGGGAGGATTCAAAAGCTGTCAGTGGTCTGGTATCAAAGATGAAGTCAGGCTCTTGATTCCACCACCAGAGTGTTTTCAGAAGGGAGGTGACTCGGTTAGAAAGATCAATGAATATTGTGCCCTATCTTCATACTCTTTGAAAAACGAAGGACTTTTTTACTTTCCAAAACAACAAAGGGGTTCTGTTGACTTGTCAAAACATTTTGTCAACTAGACTGTGGCTGTGTCCATTCTCATTTACTTCTTGGTTGTATGAATAATTAATAAAAGCTATATGAACAAGATACATCACATTAACCATTTCTAATAGAATTCCTAACAGTTTCTAATAGAATTTTACAATAGCCCAAATATTCATTGAGGTTACTGTGATGGCGTTGTATTCTTGGATAATTTTTCCATTTGTGTTTAATATCATTTCAAAATGACTGAAAATAGTAGGTGCCACTCAGCAGGCAATGCTGTAAAGTTTGTATCTTTAGTTAAAAGATACATTCTTTTTTTTTAATATCTTCTTCCTATCATGGCTCTTTTGTCCTTAACTGGCTTACTTTAGGCTGACCTCAATGAATTCAGCAGACTCAAGGGCACAAGATGGGAGTTTTGTATTTCTCTTTAGTTCAGCTATTATGGGATCATTCACTGTCCTTTTTCTATGTCAGGTTGGGTCACACTGGTCCGAAAAACAAACAAAGCAAGCTGATATTTTCCCCACTGTACTTTTGCTTAAACACTGAATTAGCTTACTCTAAGCAATGAAGTTATCCTTTGACCCAGCCCAACTGTTTGACTACAATCTGTGAAGCATTCATGACTGTGTTAAAGCTCATTTTAACTTTTAAATTTATGTGTGGAGCCAAACTCCATATCTCACCTTGCTCTAAATCTTTCTTCCTCCTGATTTCCTCAGTAAACACTAATGTTTCACTCACCAAACTCTCAGTCAATTAGACGTGCAAAATCAGTCAACCTCCCACTCTTCTTTTTCTGTGGAAACTGTTGCCAAATCTCGTCAATTAGGTGTTGATTTTTAATTTACATTTTTAATCAAAGTAATGCATGCACATGGCTAAAAATCAAATGGCTACAGCAGAACTTGTGTTGGAAAAACAACAACCCCTCATTCCATCCTAGGTTTGCCACCATTTTATTTAACTCGTTCCGTGATAACATTCAGAGTGCCAACAATATCGTTGTGCTATGATTTCTTGACTTATCAACTTTAGATGTTGTCTGTTGAGTTCCTTGATGACAAATGAGGTTTCTATCACTCAACACTATTCTTTCTCCCCCATCGTTTCCCAACCTAGTTACAAAACTGACTTTACTTCCTTCACTGGGTGCCTCTAGAGCATCAGTCCCCTGCTTAGACCTCCACCTTGTGTTTCATCAAATATGGATAATATTTCTCGACCTCCATTTTGGGAGATAAGGACATTAGTGCTCACGACTTCCCCATCACTTCCCCCTCTTCTGCTTCCTCATCTGCCAGCAATGTCATTATCTTCATATTGGAAAGTCGTGCTGTTGACATTCTCTTCTTTTTTTTTTTTTTTAAAGATTTTATTTATTTATTTGACAGAGAGAGAGATCACAAGTAGGCAGAGAGGCAGGCAGAGAGAGGGGGAGCCCAATGTGGGACTTGATCCCAGGACCCTGAGATCATGACCTGAACCGAAGGCAGAGGCTTAACCCATTGAGCCACCCAGGCGTCCCGACATTCTCTTCTTATAGAAGCTTCTTATAGAAGCTGTAACTTCTTTTTAAAAAGATTTTATTTGTTTATTTAAGAGAGAGCAGGAGAGAGGGAAAGAGCATGAGCATGAGCAGGGGGAGGGGCAGAGGGAGAGGGAGAAGCAGACTCCCCACTGAGCTGGGAGCCCCACGTGAAACTCGATCCCAGGACCTGAGCTGCAAGCAGACACTTAACCGGCTGAGCCACTCAGGCACCCGGAACATTTAACTCTTCATAATTTAACAGTTACTTATAAAATGAAAACAAATAAACAATGTTTACATTATTATGACCTCACAGATACTTGCATAGCAAAATTCTGTTGTTCTCTACCCCCTTTTTATGTTTTTCTTGTTCTTACCACTCTGCCCTAATTTGCCATGCCTCTTGCCCATACCAGTGCTGTAGTCTTTTTTTTTTTTTTTAAGATTTTATTTGACAGAGAGAGAGAGAGTGAGAGAGAGTGCAAGTGGGGAGGAAAGGGAGAAGCAGGCCACTGCTGAAAAAGGAGTCCGATGCGCTGCTAGATTCCAAGACCCTGGGATCATGACCTGAGCTGAAGGCAGACACTTAGTGACTGAGCCACCCAGGCGCCCCAGTGCTGTAGTCTTTAAGTGGCCATGACTTCCAATCTTTCTCTGTTCAGATTGAACCCACAGTGATGCAGGATTAATCTCCCTAAAGCATAGCTCCATTTACATCATAGCTATTTTCAAAATCATTCAATGGTTTGGCTAAAACATCTTGTCAAAATTGTTAGCTTAGCTTTCAAAATCTTTTACCAATCTGCGTCTACATTTATGTTCCCACTGCTGCTTCCATCCATTTTATGCTCCACATTTTTTCTATAAAGTTCTACCTTATCCCATTCTCATACTGTTGCTTTTAAGAATCCTTGTTCTGATGTCTGCCCCTTAGCCTATATTTGATAAAATCTACCCTGATGAGCAGATCAAATGTCTTCTTCATCTCCAAACCATCTTAAGTGACAATTTTCTTGTTGTGCAATTATTGCCTGGTACCATTTTTACTTTTATATGTTTTAGTACCTACTTAGTTTGTGTCTTTGTAGACTTTTTTTACTCCCCTCAATATCCATCATACTAGGCACTAATCATACTCACTGAAAAAAATATTTGTTTAATTGACTGTACTTTTAAATCTTTTCCTGGTCTGATGGGAACATTGCATTCATTGCTAAGCTTGTATGCTTTCATATGTTTGACAGACTGGAAACACAGAGAAAATTAGAAAACATATTTTGTGATTTGTAAATAAATTTGATTCTCAGAGGGAAGGGGCAGTATCTATACATGTAAAAAATAAGAAGGGTGGTGGAAAATTTTTATCTTTAAAATATGATTAATTTAGCCATACCTTTCTTCTGCTGTTGACTCTAGGAAGATACAGCAATTCAGAATACATGTGCTACAATTTCTTCTTCCCTGTTCAACGTCTTTATATATGGATGGCTGGTAAATAGCTTCAAAAGCCAGTGTTTGGGTATTTTCTTTTCCTTTCAATTTCTTGATGTTTCAGATGAAACCTGTCTGGGATTTCATTTTGTTCATAGATATAAGCATAATGATTCTCTCTGCTCTCAGTAATATGCTCTCTACCTGTGACAGTTCATCTGTGAATGGATATCACTAGGAGAAACCAGTAGGATCTCCATGACCCCAGCTCTCTTTATGTAGGAAAATGGGGTCCTGAACCATTTTTACCTTGAACTTTCCTCTCTTTCTCTTGTATAAATGCAAGCAACTTTGCAAAACCTTATGGATCCTTGGAAACTTCTTTTCAGAAACTGTTCTTTCAGAGAATTTTTTTCTTTTCCAAACTCATGCATATCCTTCTTTTATTTCACCTTCTTAAGGACCTACTAACATAAAGTAAACGGGGCATTACATGTATCCATTGTCTAGGCACAGAAGCTGGTCTCGAGAAAATGACTAACCTACCAGTCTTCTCATGACTCAACAGGAGAACCAGAACCCAGAACACCTGGCCACTTATCCCATGATGCTGTAGAACTTCCCATCTTGCTGCTGCTCCCTTACATCTAGTTAACAAGCTTAATTTAGTGATGAGAAATAATCCCTATCATGCTAGAAAGGAAGACATTCAGTTTAATATCTCTGTATATCTTCTATTTGTTATGGAGGAGACATGTTTCATTTATCCGACTCTACTTTTACATCTGTGGTATTCTCCTCTCGAGCTTCTATTCTTTTATGGAGTATTGTACACTTGCAGAGCAAGATATTGAGATGTGGAGATTAGTGTGGTGAACCAAGCGATACATTCGCTTTTCCCTCATGACGAGCTCTTGTTCTATAGATTGCTGGCTGTCTCTTGTACAAGCTACATATCCTCGAGCAAGTTCTCTTGGACTGCATTTCCTCCTGGATAAAATGAAGACAACGCTATGACTTACATTATGTGGTTGTTGTGAAGATAGAATAAATTGATATAAAGCACTTTAGAATAATGTTTAGTTAAGACAAGGATTGCTTAAATATTTGCTATTGTTATTTTCCTTATGATTATTATTATGACTAGAAAGTTCAGAAGGAAGGAAGAATGGGAAACTGTCATGACAGAGTAAAATAGTTGTGTTCTCTGTGGTAATTCATTCATCTGAGGCAGCCATTGTCATTTTAGTTTTCCTGCTTATATCAGTTGTGCCTTCTTAAGTGACATGTGGCTGCTCTGGTCTGTTGTCATGGGTAGAACCCATATAGGCTCCTGACCTTCATCTCTGCCCCCTTTTTAACCCCTGCAGCTCATGTGCCTTCTTACTCCTACTTTTGGTCTTTGGCTCTCAGGCCTGGCCAGTTCCCTGTTCTCTGCCCACAAACTGAGTTCTCTGGAACCGAGCCCTCCCTGAGCTGGTGGCCATTGGTGGGAGATGAGGCATGCAAGACGGAGAGCAAGGGGATGGAGAGTTGATGACTGGCGTGTTGAGGTGTTATTCTTCGCGTTAGGTTTTTGCATATTAATGATCTCCTGGGGGAAAAGTACTAACCTGTTAAAATTTCCATTTTAAAATTCATAATGAAGAAAAATGATCGATCCTAGAGAGAGTGTTTTGAGCACACCAGACTGAAGCTATGGTTAGGGCTCCAAGGAACTTAAAAAACTCTAAGCTGTCTAAGGCTTGGTTAGTTTGTTTTACTTTAATGACAGAAAACAACAAAACCAAAAGCCTACCATAATAAAAAGGAAGGCTTTCAGTTTCATTTTTCCCCCTGAGGTCACTTCTGAGTCGTAAACACTTTTTTTTTTAACCTATTCCCTTTCCATCTACGCCTAAGAACTAGCCCACTGAAGTCATCCTTCTAAAGCCCCAGCCATGGGGTTGAGAATGAAGTGGCCTTTCGTCATTCCCATATATACCTTGGGAATGTAGGCAGCCAGTTTCTGGTGAACTGGCCCTTCTGCTTTCCAGGTTCAGTGAATTCTGGGGCAAACTTCAAGAGAAGACTGGACCAGCCATGTTTTTGCTGAAGGAGGGAGGAGTTTGCCTCCCTCATGCAGAATGTCAAGGAAAGGGGTTGGAACAACTCTTTCTGTTGCTTGGTTCTAAGCTTCTCTTTCCCCTGGAAGGAGGAACCCAGACTCTGTCTGTGTCACATATCAGAGCAGCATTTGTTCTCATCTAGAGGACAACGGGAAGTGAGCAGTCCCAGAAGCTGACACCATCCCTCCCAAACCCCGGGGGGGCGGGGGGGCGGGGACTTCCATGTCCTTAACTGGTGTGGAGCAGATTCCTTGCAGATTTATCTGACAGTGATGGTCATGCTCAGATTTCATCCCGAGGCTTTTAGTCTTTCATGTGGTTGTGGTAGGCAGAGTTCTAAAATGGCCCCTAGGATTCTATGTCTTCACCCATTTGTTCAGTTAAACGCTGTTCTGGCACTGACAGGATTTTGCAGATCTAATAAAGGTCCCAAATTAGTCGACTTTAAGACAGGGAGATTATCCCTGTGGGCCTGACCTAATCAGGTGAGTCCCTAAAAGGAACAGGGTGTTTCCTGAAAATAGAGATTCAAAGTGTCGAAGGGATTCATGCAAGGGAGATTCTTTTTAGCTGGCTTTGAAGATGGGGAGGGGGCATGTGACAAAAAATACTGGTAGCCTCTAAGAGCTGAGACTGATCCCTGGCTGACAACTAGCAAGTAACAGGGACCTCAGTCCTACAACCACAAGGAACTAAATTCTGTTACAACCACATGAGGCTGGAAGACTGTAAGTGCCTGGAGATTATGGCTATTAGTTTGACTTTAGCCTTTGAGACTCTGAGCAAAGAACACAGTCACGCTATGCCCAGACTTCAACATACAGAAACAGTGAATGATAAATGGGTGTTATTTTAAGCTGCTAAATTTGTAGTAATTTGTCATGCAGCATTAGAAAACTAATACAGTGGTTGCAATGTAGCATGGAATGTTGTCATAAAGTCACCTTCCAGTGCAGTCTGGGAAGCGTGCAAGGTTTTTGTTCTGGAAGCTCTCTGCCTCTCCTCCTGAAATAACCCCACTAGGTAAGGATCTAGTCTCCATCTGATAACAGATAAGGGAATGTTATCTTTATTTTCTTTCATTCTTTCTGGCCTTATAGCATCACATAAAAATGAGTGGAAGAGCAGACTGTAAACTCTAATGTTCTTTAAAATGTGCATGGCTTTTTGTTGTTGTTGTTTTTTAATTTTAATTTTTTGGCATTTCAGGGAACTTTCTGTATCTGTGTGTGTAAGTTCTTATGGCCACAGCCGTAAGCTCCGCATGTGGTCCTAGTTCAGTTCGTCCCTGAATGAAAATGCCGTCTAGGAAAGAGAGAGGTTGTTCTTTGCTTGTGATTCCCTGGTTTTATGGGGCAACAGCCTATTTTCATTTTTTGACAGCTTCCCAGATATTCTTCTCTGTTCACATGTTTAAATCTTCCTTTCTCTGTAAATAATCCTTGTCAATAGAGTGTATTTTTATAGGTAACTGAATCACTGCTGCTAAACTGCTGGTATCAATGAAGAAGTCAGAGCCGTCCCTGTAGGGCTGTAAGGAAGAGCTTAGAGTGCCTGGAGAGAGGCTGGCCACTTTGCTGAAGAAATCATTGAACACAGTTTATTGGATCGAGGCCCATTATCCAGGTGGAGTCCTGACACTTGTCAGGCTCCCTTCTTTACTCTGTGTGAACTACAGGGCAATCATGAGGCTGAATTTTGAAAGTGGCTGTTAGAAATCAAGTTCACTACCATTTAGTTATACACATACTACTTGATGATTGGTTAAGGGAAGGGCAATGAAATACTCTCTGTATTATTGGATACATATGTGGCTTACGTAATTAATTTACTTTGTACTGAGGTCCTACATGTTAAGAATGACTAGAATCTTTTATACAACGCTAGGTTACTTTGTCTTGTTTTGCTGCTTGAACGACTATTTCATTCTAGGTAAGTACTGGTCATTTAAAACCTTTCACTCTGGCCCTGTATCAACAGGCTCCTTATAGTTAAGTGACCACGTGAAATGTTTCGTTTTGAGGTGCATCATTTTAAGAAAAGAGAGTCTTGTGCATTTATCTAAGATTACACAAACACCAGAGAGCCAAAGCAAGGCCCCTCCTCCAGCTGGTGAGCCAAATAAGCACCGGGGCCAAGCAATTAGTGCCACACAAAGACAACCATTAACAGTATCAGAGCCAACCTCCATTGTCTCACTGCACCCTGCAGGCTTGACAAGTTTTCTCATGGGCTACAGCAACTGTGATTTGGAAAGTAAACAATTTACACATCACATGACTGGATTGGTCCTGTAGGGATCCACGAGCCTGCTATGGTCTCTGGACCCCAACCCTAGCCACGGGGCTGGTGAAAATCCAGGAGACGGATTCACGTACTGGGAACTAAAATGAGAGAGAATAGGAATATGTAAGCTTGGTGGGTTTTTGTTTGTTTGTTTGTTTTTGTTTTTCTGTTTTAATCAAAGTGATCTGTTATCAAAGAGTTGTGGCCCGAAGGACCTGGGTAGGAAAGAAAGTGATGGAGATTGTTGGAGACAAAGTGGGAGGGAAGTTTCCAGCAACAGGCATTGGGTTTGAATGAACCCAGGAGAGTTTCCTTTGGGGCCTCTCAGCTTGGAGATACTAGGGAGAAACTGAGACCACCTCCCTGTGTTCTGGGGTCTTCTGTCTCAAGGATAAGATAGTGCTGTGAAATTCTCCAATGTGGGAAGTCCCCAAAAAGCCAGCCCATAGCAGTCCTGATGCCTTGAAAGTGGGTCACAGGCATTTCCCTCTGACTAGAGGCACTTTTTCCTTGGGCTACACACCTGGGACCCAGACATTTTTATCTTCCTTCATATGTCATGTACATAATCATATATAGCAACAGAAACTTTTAGAATAAAAACAATGTAGGGAAGTCAAATTTGTCTTCTTACTATTATCAGGAATCCCTTCAAGTGAGTGGACACCATAGGCAGAGGGACACAGTCAAATAATCAAAATAAAATTCTGATTTTCCCCTGTAGGATACCCCACTTGGCTGAAAATTCACCATAATTATTTAAGCTGGAACAAATTTGTCCACTTAAGCTTCTTATGTTTCTAGTTATCCAGTTTTATGTTTGGCTAATAACAATTCGAAGCAAAAAAAAAAGCTTTCAGAACACGCTTTCTGGAGAAATTAATTTTCCTATGGAATGATGACCTCAGAAATGTAAGCGAGCTCTAGAGCTATCTGTCTGATGGCATGAGATTTGTCCATAATGACCTATATACTGATGGACAGTTCGTCTTTAGGTTGGTGCTGGTCATTGAGTAAGGTGCTGAGCAGTATTTCAGGTCACTGCACCTTGCAAGCAAATGTGGGACTATTGACAATTTCACACACGTTTGCCCAAGCAAAAAAGTAAGAGGCTTCCAATGTTAGGTTGTATTGTTTGGGTTAGGCTGTCCCTGGTGGGGATGTGTTGTACTGTGGCAACACTATAGATTTCGTTTGACACCATATTCTAAACAGCAATCACAATAATTTGGAAACTGATTGCATTTTAAATTACTTCCTACAATAGCCATGTATTAACTAATATTCATATTCAACTTTTCAGCAACTTTACATTTCATATTTATTTATCTTTTCTCCCTTCCCGGGTAAACTTACAACAAAAGCCTACAATTTATTTGAAAGAAAATGTTGCCTCCACTGCTTTATCCTTCATAATTAAATTCAGAATATACACTAACTTGTTTCATCCAGGGGGATTTATTCTGGTTATTTCCTTACAGGAGACAACTTGGCTTATGACAAAGCTTTCTGGCTAATGCCTTATTGGTATCGTATCTTAGCTGAGTCAGATATAAAGAGCTGGTCCAGACTATAGAGCAGAATAAATAATTCCACATATTTTGGAGTCAGAAAGATCTCTGTCAAGTGCTGATTCCACTGTTCACGGGCTTGGTGACTTCTGTGATCTTCTCTGAGCCTCCATTTCTTCATCTCTAAAATGGGGATTTTACTTCTCAGGGTCATTGTCATGAGGATTAAGTGAGATCATGCACGCAAAGTCCATGGCCTCACTCCAAGTCCTCAGAAAGGGCCACTATTAGTAACGGTCGCAGTCGCATCATCCTTCTCTAGCTTCTGCCTGAGGAACACAGTCATTTCCTCAAAGGCTACAGACAGAACAACCTTGTGCCCATGCCCTACAGCTGTCCCTGCTGGAGTCTGCATGACGTGATATCTATGCTATGCTTTGTCTGCTTCATCACTAGCCCTTCAAGATTCTTCAAACTCTCTTTGCTGGGGAGATGGGGAAACTGGTATGCTGGGTTGAATTTCCTCCTGGCCGTTAGTGTGCTCTCAAGCAAAGCTGTAGGTAAAGCAAAGAAGGTTGAACGGGGGAAGATAATCCTAAGATCCACTTTGTAGAACCTTATTTATTTCTTTTCTGGACATGGGACTGTTCTTTTAAAATCCTGGTTTCAGGAGGACCTTGGCACAGCCCTACAGCAGACAGTGAGTTACGCTTCCTGGGTCCCAGTGTGACCAGCCTGTATTGCAACCTCAACCACCAGCCTCCCATCCGGGTGCTCTGACCAGCTCGTGACCGCCCTGGGACTGAAAACAAAGCAGTCATTGTCATACTGCGTTCTGTGGAAAAGGCACTCTGGTCAAATAGGTGTGAGAAATGCTTCGTATGCCATCACTCTCTGGAGAATTCAGGTGTGCCTTAGCATTTTAAAGTCTCTAGACCTATACCGAAGAAACGTAATTAATTTTTTAGCTCAGCACTTCATCAAATGTATTTGACCAAGGAACAACCAGATCCTTCCCAAAACACCTGAATAGAACATCTCACTCTTTGGGAGACCCTGGAATAGTGGTTTGGTCTGCCATTATGAGAAGTGTTGGTGACTATTTGCATTTCTTGCCTGGAAGAGATGCTCTGGTAAGCCAAAGAATGGGCATTTTAAATGAAATAATATATTAGTCAGAATTCATCTTCTAAAATTATAGAGACTCTGAGAAAAATGTATGCCTATAGGGCAGATGCAACACCACTTTTGCACAGGACTCAGTTTGTAGCTCTGCCCTTCATTTCTGCCAAAATTCACCCACTACCCAGTACCACCACTACAAGATTTGGGAAAAGAACAGGCAGGGCCAACACTGTAACCACAGCAGTTTCCATACATGCTGATGAATGTATACATTTGTTACATGCAGTCACGACACTGGGATAAAATATAAACAGAATTAATCCTGATCACAGTTCGAAGTACAAATTGCACTTACAAAGTAGAAAGTAAAGGATAACGATGTAGCTTTACCCAAACCAAAAAACAGCCCTGTCTCCCCAGATAGATATCCGGAAAACAAAATATCTTCCTCTTTAAAAAAAATCTGATCAAATGAAAATTGCCATCTCTCCACCATGGCTGTGTTTGGAGTGTAGGGCTCAGCGAACTGTCTGTCGTGAAAGGATATTACTGAAGAAACACAGAAAATTAAGTTGCTTCATGGATATTTAGTTTCACTCTTCTGAGGCTTTACAAATAAGATGATTATCCATAATGTGGCGATTTCAGCTTCATAAATGTTATAATTGAATAACTGTAGTCTTTCCTTCCTTATCTTTCTCTTTGTGCACATATATGCTATGTATCATCTTTGCATCAGATCTGTCTTCTAAATTATGAAAGCTTTTGAAAAAATTTCAAGAGTATCTTTTAGTTCTAATTAGTATTTCTGAAAATCAGGATCACACTTGAGGAAAATGAAATTTTTGTCTTTGTGTGTAAAAACATTGGTGTTTTTATAGCAATGATGTTAATCAATTGGTTTATAGAGTTTAAGATACCTTCTGCCAAATTATTTTTTAAAGCTCCTCCAAGTGGGTTAAAGAAATAATTGATTGGGATATTACCACCCGAAGAACAGGATCATAGCTTTGTAACTCATTTCCAGGGCATTGTAAAGTTAAAAAGTTTGAATCAGTTCTGAGCTGAGCTCAGGTAGAATTTTTAAGTAGGAGGTTATTTTACTGACACTTGCTAAGCCACTTTAGATGTTATCATCAGTTTCTTGGTCTGCAAAATAGAAGATCGTGATTCCTTTGAACATACTTGCTTTATGGGAATGTCTAAGCAATGAGTCAAGTAGTATTTCAATACAGTTCTGACTGAAAGAAGAAAATGCCAGGTTACTGGATTAAGTAATAGATTTTTCTTCCTTATGGAATATGAATAATGAAGATTATTGTTAGATTTTGGTCTTAAATAGTAAACCTCGGTGATCATGATAACTAAACTGGGTCTAGGTTTGGCAACTGATTTGGAGAGCGGGAGGAAGGGAGTATTTTTTAAAGCTCCAGTTGATGTGTATCCAGTACACATATCCATGTGTGTCCAGTTGACACATAGTCAACTCTCCTGTGGATTTGTCCGGAGTGAGTGTGGGGATCATCTCAGCCCTGACCAGTGGTCAAAGCATTGTGTCCAAGAGACTTCCTCGCATTGTTTATTGACACTCGTGTGGGTCTTATAATGTTCCCGCTGTTCGGTCTCTAAAACCACTACTCTAAATTGCTTCATTCATGAAAGGGAGACTTGGATAACTTACCACCCTCCAAATAATGAGAAAATAGTCACCAGTATAGTAAATGCTTAATTTTATAGTATTTACAGATATGGATATTATAGGGAGGATGTATTATGTACTTAGAAAGGAATAATAATAATAATAATAACAACTAATAATAATAATCCCTCAGATCTTTGGGCTGCTGGATCATTGTTACAACAACTCTACAAAAAAACGGATTTTGAAAAATAGTTTTTGGAAATACAAATATACAAAGAGTAAAATGATTCTGTGAAAGAACACTGCTCAAAATAATATGTTCATTTCATCTCTATAGTTCTATTTGAAAAATGTGAGACTTTCTGAAGCAGAATGACAGCAAATAATACAGTAGAATGATTTGGCTGAGCTACATATTTGGGTGTGAAAGTGAATTTCTTTGAAGTCATAAATGCGCTCTGGATTCTTAGTTAAAGTTTAGATTTCCTAAAAGTTCTGCTACAACTAGACTTGTAAAGCCATCCAAAACAAAATCTGTAATTTATTTTCCTATTACCTTTTTATGAGGTCTTATAGCCACCGTAACTTCTTTTGTGCTTCGAGATTTACAGGTTAGGTCCCGTAGAAGGGCACTTGTGTGACCCTCTGGGCCAGGGCTGTATATCTCGCCTTTCCATTTCTGGTCCACCAAAATTAATGAGGGCATCTTTAAGTGACGGTCTCCTTATAATGTTCAAATGACCAGAGTCCCAGAGGTTAAATAATTTTACCACCACTGTTCCTGAATTTAGACACTATAATCAAGTGAATTGACGTAGAAGATAGTGTTGACAAAGCTCACTGTCCCTGGTGCCTGATTTCAAATGGGAACTGAAATATTGATAGAATTCCATTTGGGATATTATCGAGAGTGTGGTATCTTTACTTTGAATTTTATTCGTGTTTGCAGTATTATTCAAAAATCGAATGCACCACAGTACCGCTGTCACTCAGAGTGCCCTTGTTGTTTGACTGAGAGAGATTTCAGCTTCAGGGCGCTGTGCTTTTCGGCAGAACGTGGTGCCAGGAAGGGCAGCGCCGTGCCTGCCTGGGAGAAGCCTCCCTTTTTATAAATAGCCCTACGCTGCCAGTGCCTTTTAGACCCCTTAAAGCATTTTTAGCTAAAAATACACGGCCATTCACAACAGAAATTTTATTCTCTCCCCATATTTTATTTTTTTACCTTCTAATTTACTACAATAATAGAAACAGCATTTCATGCCCCGGCAATCTTTTCTTTTAATATTCTATATTGTACAGCTTTTTCTTCCCCCCTTAAGGACTCCTTTAAACGATAGTAACAATATTTGGACTTCCACATAAAATATTACCCTTTATTCCAAGATAATAGTGACTCCACAATAAAAAATAAATAAATGAAAAAAGAGAAAAGAAAGAAACCCCAAACAAGCCACACCATCCAGTTGCGGCCAAGCTGCCAAATCCTATTACAGATTCAATCCTATTAAAACGTTCCCAGGTTTAAGCCTGCTTTGGAGTTTTTCATAGGAGTGCATGACCCCTACCCAAACCCCTACATGTGTGGTCAGGGACCTCAGGATAATCGTAAACTGCCTGGACTCCCATTAATCTCGCACAGTCAGATATTAGTGCTTGTAAATCAGCACCTAAACAAGGACAATAGTTAAAGCCATCAATAGTCTTTTAATGAGGCAGATCAAAAACAAATGAAAGCAGCAGGACACTCGGATTTGCCAAGGAGAGGAAGGAGAAGGCCATAAGCTTTGTCTGATTTTTCTTATAGAAAAAAGTGGGTAGATTTAGTCCAGGTCCTGTCTTCTAACTATTGCATCCACTGCTTAAAAAAGAAAATATATAAAACAAGATTATTTCCAGGAATTTCCTTCATTTTCTTTGTTTGGGACACGGCAGCTGTCACTTTCTTCCCTTTCTGTCCCTTTCTCTTTATAGTTCCACATGAACATATATCAACATATGTGCATTAATGTACACATATTTAAAAGAGGGGGCCATCGCAAATAATAACTGCACGTAGACACATTAGGCAATGATCAGTTACACTTTGTCAAGAATTGTAATTACTTATCTGCATCCTTGCAGGCATTTTATGGGCTTTTGAAATTTTCACAGATGTTTTTTGTTCATTAGAAAAGAGGGAAATATCATGTTTTGTAATTCCTTGTTTTAAAGAAGGAGAAAAATAAAGCAAGATAGGATTTATTATCTAGCACGCATGTGCAGCAGCATTATAATGGTTGCCAAGCAACCTAAAGGAACCATATCATAGTAAAGAGGGGGGCAAATGAATGAACAGATGCATGGGATTAGATATAGGAAGGGGAGAGAAAAGGCTGCCCTGAAATGAGCTCACCTTGGCACATGACTTTTTGATCGGGATTTGCTCTTATTCAGGTATATTTATCTCGAATATCTCCTTTTTGATTTTGTGCGGGATTTTTATTTTTGCTACGTGTTTAGTTTACCATTCAACTGAAAGGCTCGAAAAGAAGAGGTGTGAAAAGCTTACAAAATTCTTGTTCTTTCATTGTCACCAATAACACTCTCTCAAGACAATATTTTAAGAAGCAGAAAGGTACGGAAACAACCATTCTCATACATTTGCTCTGACATCATCCAAGGCAAACACATACATTCAAAGAAGGAATTTCTTTAGTGGTGTTATCAAAACACAAATTCACTTCAAACTGGCAGCTTCCTTACTAAGCTACTTTCATTGCCATCACTTAAAAACCTCACTAGATGTGTAATTTTATGTATATCTCTGCAATACGTGCACACAAACATATATACGTACATACGTATTGCAGGTGGTCTGTAGGTCAAAAATAGAACACCACCTCTTCTTGCTGCAAGGTGACGGATGTTTAGGACAAGTACTACCTTGATACTTTCAGAGGAATGAAACACATGCGTACGGTGTCCCCAAAATGGTTTAAAAGTTTGTCTTGAAGACACCTACTCTCACAATTATATACAACCCAGTTTGTACATTAGAGATATGAAAACTTAGGATTCCATGTATTTAATAGCAAATTTCCCTAGAAAATCAAATCATGCAGTAGAGGCAGACCTCAGTGTTAGATTCTGGAAGGCGTGATTCTGGCAGCCCAGTCCAGTTTTATCTAAGAAATGGGAGAAAGTATAGATTATTTTTAAGCTTGTTTAAATTCTTTAAGAGATGAGACAGATCATGAGTTAATAAACGTTTCAAGAGTGACTACAAGTAGAGGACATCCAGTTGGGAAATGCCCGCCATGACAGTTTCCAAAAATGCAAGAGATGAACCGTTGGTTCCTCAGAACTAGCCACTGAAGGAGGATAAAAGATCCGATTGACTTGGGCAGACGTGTGGCGGCAGAGTTCCCACCCCTGAAAGGATGTCGGTCACTTTGTACCTCGCAGCAGCTACATTTGTAAGGTATGCTGGCCTTGTGGCAAAATGTTGACTAGGCCAGATCAGCTCTTGGGGATCATTTTTTTCTTTGGACAATGTGATGAAATTGTAGTTCTGTAGTTTTCCCAAGAAATGGCAGGTGTAGTTGCATTTTAATCATAGATTGACATTAAGCTATTGGGGAATTATACTGTGACTACTAATATATATTCCACCTCTCTTGCCCTAATGAGATCACCTTACACTCGCTGGCACTGATGCAAACATTTAGAGCTGAGTGCTCAAAAGAGGCTGGAGTACAAATGGTACATAATTCATTACCCTGGGAAACGCGATTTTAATGCAACATAATGCAAGGTGCTCTCAAGTATTTCTGAGGCAGGAAGAGTGAACCACAGTCATGGTGAAGTGACTGTTTACATCAGCCTGATTCCACTTGTTCTTTACTAGAGCTAACAAGCCCTGTGCTGTATTATTGCATCCACTTCTACTTACTGGACTCCACAGAGAAATCCTTGCGGCTAGAGGAACAAACCCTTTGTTGCATAATCTACGAAGCAATGGAAACTGGTATAAGTAAAAAAAGGAAGATCCTGGAAATTCTAAAGAACATTCCTCTGAGCGATTTTATAAGGTCTCAGCCACCCGGAGAATTTGCATTTAAAATAGCAAACTCTGTTCTCCACTCCCACTTCTCCACCCCCATTCACTCTTGTCAATAACCAAAAGATGGCAGCATTTTGCCCATCATTCATTAGTGACACCTTCAGTGGAACTAGGTCTGCATTTCCACTTTCATGTGCATTGTGATTTCCTCTTGGTACTAAATGTGGATTGATAGTACTGTGGCATTTATTAACAACACTAGCAACAGCAAAAATGCAATTTCGAAAAAGCTCAGAAGGTTAATTATACAAATTATGGTGCAAAGCATCAGAATTCCTTTCTGATGACGAAAGGCATACCAGTCTGGCCGTAGTGACGCTGAAGAGCAATCAAGCTTGGCAAGTGGTATCGGAACCCAAACACCTTGTCCCTCCAGCCGGGGTAGGCTTTCCTGGCAATGGGCCAGGGAAAGGATTCGGGGATCAGGGGAGCACCTAATGTGGGGGAAATGGAAATGGCCCCTCGTGAACATATCTGATGAGGTTTGCACCAGCCCAGGGATGCTCCTGATCTCTTCCTCAAAGCTTGCCCTAATAAAGAGGGCAAGGTTGGCTAAGTGTCTGAGGGAAGGGTTGTCAATCGCTCTTATTCCTGGTATTTGAAATGGAGTGGATTCTTGTCCATGTGAGCGTAAGGACATTCCTTCCCAAGATGCCTTTCGAAACCCACTCCAGACGTTTCTCTCAATCATTTGATTCTCCATAAGACCGAATGCCTCATTTAAAAAAATCTCCGTATCTCGAAAAACAAGAGGGACTTGCTCTGCCACAGTTGCTTGCAAGGGGAATTTGGCCCTTCCTCCCCCCTCAATGTTCATTATAAATAGGGTCGGCATTTAAAAGCAATAAGCATCATCAGCTTCCAGCTCACTCTATGTAGCCTGCTCAACTAGGCTATTATTTCCCTCTCCTACATTGTTGATTAGCAGTATCGAGATACAGTAATAGGGCTCATTCCCTCCTAAGTACCAAGATTCCCAATTTTCTTGAAACAAGGGCAAAAATTCCTTTATTAGAAAATAGAGGTCCATTTTCAAATTTGATTAAAATGACCCAGGAAGATGCAGGCAAAAATAACATTTAAAAATCTCCAGTGTTTGTTTACCAGAAATCAATTATTCTGGGGGTCCTTTTGCTTTTGGACACAGTGTCTGTACATCTGAGAGAAGGGTGCTCATTGCTTTGGTGTCACTAACAGAGGTGTCAATGTTTTGATAGGTGATGGGAGAATGCCAACCCATTGTAATATAATGGGTACCACTAACCAGCATGGTAAATGCTGATCTTTCACAGAAATGAAACTGTAGAGTGAGTTTATAGATATAATCAACATATGTACATAGCTTATGTAGTTTAAATATGTACAATTAAAAATGGGATTGAGATGAACTTAAATTTAAGAAACACCATGAAGGGATTCCATAGGGAATTATAATTTGGTCGCACAAGTGTCTATCTTAAAAAATAGTGAATTTACTTATAAATAACCTGTATTAGAAATACATAGAGTTACAAGGAGAGCAGAGTGTGCTGTGAAAAATCCTTAAAATGAGCAACTGTTTAAAAATGAGCCTGGGTCCCATTTTTTCAACTTTAAAATTAGTGGCCTTGGGAAAAGTACTTAACCTTTCTGAGGCTCAAGTTCCTCATCTGTAAAATGGTATACAAATAGCTATCTCACAGAACCGTGTTAGGATTCAGTGGGGTGCCCAGGAAGGGCCCATTCACCATTGTTAGTATGGAGGAGATGGTCTTACTGTTACTAAGACCTAGATTAATATTCATAATACATAACTGATGGTTTTAATCAGACATAACTACCCCAAATCCCCAAGTTCTAAGCCCGAAAATGATGGCAGTAAATTTCTATACTTCCCTATTATCCTGGAATGGGATTTAATAGAACTATTGAACTATCAGGATAGAACTATCATTTCCTCTTAAACGTTGCACTGTTACTTCGAAACTGACAACTTTCTGTACCTTTCTTTTCCCAGAACAACTTGCTGTCTTCATTCTTCTTTTTCTTTCAGTGATACCGCCATCACACATCCTTGTTTGTTTTTTGTTTGTTTGTTTATTTATTGGAATATAGCATACAGTGTTATGCTTCCTGCATCCAATATAGTGTTTCAACAATTCCATACCCTATTCAGTGCTCATCGTGGTAAGTGTACTCTTAAATCCCTTTATTTCACCATCATGCTTTTAATATTTAAGCTTATGTTGGTTTATTTACTTATTCATCCAAAAGTTCTGTGACTTGCCATTATGCATAAAGCAGTATTCTGTGTGTTGTGTGTTGGAGGAATAGAAAAATAATGATTAGATTTTATCCCTTTGTTTTATTAGGAGAGATGATGCAAACTTAGATTCTTCAGTGTACTTTGAGGTAGGTAATATTTGCAGGTGAGTTCTTCTACAATACTCCTTTCCCTTAAAACACACACGTGTGTGCATGCACACATAAGACACACACACACACACACACACAGGGATTAATCCCTCTCTGCTAAACATCTGAATGTAACCTCAGGTTTGTTCTTGTTACATTGCATTATCAAAGTTCAAAAAAATTTTTTTTTGTCATTCTACACATCTAATTCATCAGGAAGTCTCTTAGACTACCTTCAAACTCATCTTTTTTTTTTTTTACCTTCAAACTCATCTTGAATTTGTCCATTTCTCACCATGTCTGTGTCTATCTTTTCTAAGCTCTCATCAGCTATTGGCCAGGATTACTCTAAGAACCTCATATCTATGAGTCCATTCTTGCTAGACCACAATCCACATTTTTGACAGCAATCCTTTATCTGATGGACTGCAATCTTTTTAGTTCTTCAAATGTGCCAAGCAAGTTCAGGCTTTCTGGTTTTTATTATACCTGTTCCCTAGAATGCCGTTCCCCCAAGCCTCATGGGGCCGCCTCTTTGTTGTTCATGTTTCAGGTCCTTCCTTCCTATCCAGTCAGTCATTCACTCACTCTCTAGCATATCACCCTAGTATCGTTATTATTGGCATAAAACTAATGAGTCTCAGTTATGTTCTTTTTTTTTTTTAAAGATTTTATTTATTTATTTGACAGAGAGAGACAGAGAGATCACAAGTAGGNCCAAGCCTCATGGGGCCGCCTCTTTGTTGTTCATGTTTCAGGTCCTTCCTTTCTATCCAGTCAGTCATTCACTCACTCTCTAGCATATCACCCTAGTATCATTATTATTGGCATAAAACTAATGAGTCTCAGTTATGTTCTTTTTTTTTTAAAGATTTTATTTATTTATTTGACAGAGAGAGACAGAGAGATCACAAGTAGGCAGAGAGGCAGGCAGAGGGAGAGGAGGAAGCAGGCTCCTTGCCGAGCAGGGAGCCCGATTCGGGCCTCGATCCCAGGACGCTGAGATCATGACCTGAGCCGAAGGCAGCGGCTTTAACCCACTGAGCCACCCAGGCGCCCTCTCAGTTATGTTCTTATTGATACATTTTCAATGTTGCCCTCCCAACTGGAGTGTAAGCTCTTTGAGAGCAGGCATCTTGCCCACCTTGTTTATTGCTAGATCCTCAGAGTCTAGGATAGTGTCCTTGGCATATGACTGATACTTAACAAATATTTGTTGAAGTAACAAATAATTGGTGATGATTATGCTTTTGTTCTTACTAATAAATTTTGAGGTTTTGACGTAGGGAATGTGGTTCATTCACCTTTGATTCACTGATTTCTAGCATATAATAGAAGTTCAAAGAAAAAAAGCTAGCTGTTTCGGGTTGAATAAATCAAGAAATGATTTCTTGCTGATTGATTCTGAAAAGCATCATGGAGAATGCGTTTAAGCTGAAGCTTGAGTCGATGACAAAAGATAATGTAGTTCATTTCAGGCAGTGGGTACTGTGTGAGAAAAAGGTTGAGACTGGGAAAATTTAGTGAATTTTTAAAGATAATAGTGAGATAGTGAGTACTAATTCAGATAAGCTGTAGTTTGTGTAAGAGGATGATATAGGATAAGGATGGTGGGGAGGTTGGGGGACAGGTTAGTCCTGATCTCAAAAGCCATAGAAGAAATATGAAGTATATATATATATTAAGTAGGCAGAGGACAGCCACGAGCAGCTATTGAGAAGAGAGTCAGTGATTCATAGCTCTGACTTAAGAAAGGTTAAATGGCAGCTTTATGTAGCATAAATTGGGGAGGGGATGAACAACAGGGCCAGTTGGAGGTTGGTAGACAGCCTGAGACAAAGTAATCAAGAAAAAAATTAGGTTGGTGGCAGTGAGAACGTAAAAAGAAATACAAAGTCAAGAAAAATTGGGAGGAAAAAAAAAGACCAGTTAGAATTTGGTATGGAATGTTCAGAATGAAACTCACTTTAAGGTCCCAAGAGTAAGTCATGGGGACAATAGAAAATATATTAAGAAAATTGGAGATGCCAGAAGGAAACTCAGGTTTGTTGCCAGAGGGAGGAGACCCATTCTAATTCTTACAAGTAAATTTTTTATTTACAACAAAAATTCCTAGAAGCACTCTCCAGCAGGCAGCTAGAAATGTGGCAGAGGAGCTCAGAAGGTTTGGGTAGGAAATAGAGCTTGGGAATTGTCTGTATAGAAGTGATATTTGAAGGAGAAGGACTGCTTAGGGAATCTTGATGCAAAGACAGAAAAGACCTTGTGAACTGCCCACAACCATTTTCTTTTAAAATCATGAAATCCTCTTGACTTTTTCCCTTAGCTTTATCTCCCGGATCTGATCAGTCACTGAAACACAGTCTTTTTGGTTGTGGTTGACATCTTCATTCTTTTTGCCCAGAATACTGCAATAGTCTCTTAAGTGGGCCTTACTTCCTACCTTTCCTGATCTGATTCCTGCTGCACAAAGTTATCAGATATCAGCACTTGACTTCTCTCCACAAAGTCTTCTAGATGCATGCCACATCCCACAAAAAAGAATCCAACCCTTTAAATAGTCCATAACAGATATTACATGTGAAAATAATACATATTAGGTGCGACCAACAAATTGGTAGTGGAACTTCGGTACAAAGGTCATAAATAGGATGTTTTAGTAGGTCCTAAACTGCCTTGGAAGGCCAGCTCACCAGGATGACAATCATGAACATGGTTTTGTAGAGAATTCTGTTTCATCACTTTGCTTAGAGCTCTGCGATTGCCTCAGGGGTCACAGTTCATTGTACAACTCTTAAGGGTGTCTCTATTCAGATGAAAAGTGTTGGGTCACCTTGTAGCAAAGAGGACTAGTTTGGTCAAGAGATGCAGGAGATACTGTAGGCTGGTGCTAGGATGAGCATGAAGAATTGATAGATGCTCTCAGAAAATTCACTCTTCCTTTTGACAGTGTATTGTACCAAAGTCATTTTATATGGGCGAGAAGCTATGAACCCTGATTAGATAGGGATAAGGTTTGGATTACAGCTTAAAGAAGGGTCGTCTGGAATAATATTTGGGTCCTTCTACACCTATGCTGTCTCCTCTGGTAGCCACAGCTACATGTGGCTGCGGAATATTTGGAAAGTGGCTAGTTTGAATTAAGATGTAGGATTTTGAAGATTTGGTGTGAAAAAAATTGCCCGTGCACAGAGAAAAGGTCACAGTGAGAAAGCAGCGGTCTGCAAGCCAGGGAGGGACACATCAGGGGAAACCAACCCTCCTAGCACTTGGGTTTTGTACTTCCAGCCTCTGGACTTTGAGAAAATAAAATTCTGTTGTTTAAGCCACCTAGTCTGTAGTATTTTGTTACAGCAGCCCTAGAAAGTGAATGCATCTGTCTTTCTACTTTTTACATGCAACTACTAGAAACTTTAAAGTGACCTATGGCATTTGCATCTGTTACTTGCATAATATTTCTGTTGGACAAAATTCTTCCAAACTCATGGAGGGCAGGTGCAGTGATGGCTTCATAGGGACCAAGGTGGCTTTGTGGCTCACAGCCCAATACTCAGTGAAACAACAGTGCTGGGTTTTGTCCCAGGAGAGACTGGAGTGGCAGTAGGAGCTGATGTTTTGGGACTAGTTCTCTATAATTCAGGGGCTTCCATTAGCTTGCTTCATGACTTCTCTCACAGGGATTTTATGTCCAAAAGTGTCGATAATACTTTTTTAAGATTCCCTAACTAGGTTATAGGAGTTTGATTCTAGGAATGAAGTAATTGTTGAGTAAAATGAACAAGAGGTAAATAAAAGACTCTGTATTCACAATTTCCTCTAATTTAAAAAAAGTGAAGGTTACCAAAAAAGGCGCTATATAAGAGCACCCTAAAAATAAAAATAAGAGTTCAGGAATCATGTAAAAGTGAATATGTAAAGTGCAGTGCTATGCAGAGTCCAAAACGCCAGCTAAGGGGTTAGGCTATGTTCTCCAAGTAGAAGTTTCCTGAAGTCTAAGGCATAAAGAAGACAAAGACTGGAATACGAAATATCTTTTCCTTAAAAATGATAAGGATGACTTTTTACTTAAAAAGTGAATTACAGCCCATGGATGCCTGGGTGGCTCAGTCAGTTAGGCATCTGCCTTTGGCTCAGGTCATGATCCCAGGGTCCTGGGATTGAGGCCCTTGTCAGGCTCCCTGCTCAGCAGGAGCTTGCTTTTCCCTCTCTGTCTTTGTGTTCTCTCTTGCTATCTCTCTCTCTCAAATAAATACATAAAATCTTAAAAAAAAAAAAGAATTACAGTCCAGAGGCTGAAAGGAAGTGATCATTAACTACTGACTGTTCATGATGTCTTCCATGTATAGGTGCACAATACAGTTTTGCTGAATTTAGGATGGAGTGACACTTGGCTGTTAGACCATTTGGCCTTGCCACTCATATTTTTAGCTCTGTAGTAATTTTGTAAGTAGTAATAGCTGCTTATAAGTTGCTTTGAGTTCTCATCCTCCTCCTCTTCCTTTTCCTCCTTCTCCTAAGAAATTATATTTGACACATGTATTTACATAAATGAATATTTCCATCTTGGCTGATATATTGGTCAGTTAAAAAATGGTGAAAAGACAAGATATGGGTAGATTTATTTATGTGTTCCACCAACTTTAACATTGAGCATTATGTACTTGCATTGACAAATACTGAAAAGCAGTAAATTTTTATTTGTTTTTCTGCCAATCCTTACTGATTCACATGCGATAATCAATGTAATAATATTGTGCCAGTGAGAAAAATTCAATAGAGAAATGCTGTAGGGATGGATGAGGCATTTCTATTTTATCAAGATATGAAAAATAGCACCTCATTATTAAAAGCAAAAATATAATGGACTGCTCCAGCTCTATATTTAAGACCAGCTAAGAGTTGTCAAAACCTATCTGTATATGCAGCAATTTTATAAATCTTATTCTGAAAAATAATAAACTATGCACACATGAAAGTTTAGAAGCATGGCTATTTTTGTGTGTACATTTCTTCTTAATCCAGTTCATTTATTCTGCCTGTAAAATAATCTTTGACTATTTGTTTATTGTCCTATCATAGTTTGACCAATCTCTTATAATTCAAGCAATTTCTAGGGGGGTTGGCACAACATGGCCATTGTGAATTCTTAAGTTATTTTTCTTCCACTTGCCTTTAAAATTAGATCTAACAGGTGCAAGATGCCTCCTTTCATGTATTCCCAAAGTCATTTTCTTATATACACATACAAATGTCTTCTAGGATCAGTCACATTTGAGCTTCCGCATGCCAAGTCCAAAGGCACCAAGCTTGCTCACTAAGCGAAATGTAAATAGGACAGTGCACCTGGATGCCTCAGCGTGTTAAAGCCTCTGCCTTCAGCTCAGGTCATGATCTCAGGGTCCTGGGATCAAGTCCCGCATCGGGCTCTCTGCTCCACGGAGAGCCTGCTTCCTCCTCTCTCTCTCTGCCTGCCTCTCTGCCTGCTTGTGATCTTTCTCTCTCTCTCTGTCAAATAAATAAATAAAATCTTTAAAAAAAAAAAGAAATGTAAATAGGAAGGAGTGAACTAGGAAATGAATGGACACGGATTATGTATGTAGGCTTCTTTACACTGTGACTATTTCAGAAAATAGGTGAGCATTTTAGAGAACTGGATTTTTTTGTTTTTTTTTAAGATTTTATTTATTTATTTGACAGAGAGAGGGAGATCACATGTAAGCAGAGAGGCAGGCAGAGAGGGAGGGGGAAGCAGGCTCCCTGCTGAGCAGAGAGCCTGATGTGGGCCTCGATCCCGGGACCCTGAGATCATGACCTGAGCTGAAGGCAGAGGCTTTAACCCACTGAGCCACCCAGGTGCCCTAGATAACTGCATTTTTGATATGTAGTAGAGATATATGTGTCTGATTCTCACAGCATCAGAATTAATTAGAAACTTGTTGGAGTTTTGTCGGTAGGCCACAGATTTATTACTAAAACCCAGTACTGAGGCACACACCAATAGAATCTTTTGAAAACTGAAGTTAAATACGAGCCATGTGTCAACTGTATTTATAAACCAAATTCTTTCACACTTCATCACCAAAGTGCTGTCCTATTCTCTACTGTGGGTAGGGTAAGGAAAAGCACAGATATCATGACTGCCACAATATTTTTGTGCCACTTCAAATGTCCTGGCTACCTTGCCTTTTCCAGCATGCCTTTTTAAATTCCTCTTCAACCCTGCAACTGCTTTTAAGCTGTTTGTTTTATTGCCTTCAAAACATGAAGTTTAGAAGAAAAAAAAAAAGAACTAGATCATAACCTCAGGATCTAGATCAAACCTCTCTTGGGGTTCCAGAAATTTAGGTCCGTATTATACTGAACTTCTTAAGCAGTGTTTCATTCACATCACTTTCCCTCTTAAATGAAAACCTCAGAGTGGAACTTCCTTCTGTTTCATTCTTTTTACATCTGTCCTCAAAAAGCTTGTGGTAAAGTAAAAGGGCTAATGTAGGCATGATTTTCACCTGTTGACTTATAGACATCTTCTTTGAAACAGGCAGTCCGTCCTAATAGTGGGAATTTAGTAGACTTATGGAGACCATAAGCATCATTACCTCGTGAGAAGAGACTTCCAGTTGAAGCTCTCAAAGACTCAAGGCTCATTTTCTTAAGCTGATAATAGGCATCCTAGGTAGCTTCCCCAATTCATCTGACTGCCTTGGTTTGGTTTCTTACACTGGAGCAACAAATGGTGTTAAATTTCCTCCAAATTTAATAGAAAAGATGACTGAAAGTCATCCATTTCTGAGCTTCAGAGGTCTTAACAGATGCTCAACGGAATACCAAATAGTGTATTTATAGGAAGCTGAACCATATTTTTACCTGGAGGTAAAGGCTTTTATAATTTCAAAATCGCATGGAAATTGTTAGTGCTATAGGTTAGAGCTTTTTTACTCTGAGGGAATAGAGAATGTGACTTTTATTCCCATTTTTATATTTTCGGAAAAAAAGGTCGTATTGCCATCTTCTAGGGCAGTGTGAACCCCAGTGACCTGTCTCTTCTATTGTCTTGGTGGCTAGGGAAGATTATTTTAAAATGCATTTATTGTGTACTTTTTACCTAGTAGTTCTCTGGGTTTTGAATCTGTGTAAAGATTATGAGTAATGGACATCTCTGTATCCTTGGGGATGGTGGGGGGATGGTCTTACAGAACTAGTTTCTGAATCATTTCTAAGTGACCAAAATACCAATAAAAATCTACTTATTTTGCACCCTTTCTGACAATCTACAGCAAAATTAAGGCAAATGTTATTTTGGGGAACCTGCTTACTGGTCACATAACCAACATTTTAGTTAAATTTCTGTCAGCTGAACTGTAAAAAAATTAAAGATTCAAGATAAAATGTGCTCCTATGCTTCAAATCTGACCAATTCCATTACGTGCACTATTGAAGTACGAAACCTTTCTCCTTGATCAAAATGCTGGTGAGGATCTCTACTTTTTTTTCCCTTTTTTACACGAATACTCATGCTATGGGGGAAAAAAAAAGAGTTGGAAGGCCAAATGAAAGACTGAAACAGGCAGCCATAAAGTGACTTTTTACATTTTTTAAGTAGGTCACAGTAAGGTATATTATTCTTACTGCAAAAGTCAGGTTAAGCTTCTCAATTAAGAAAAGATGCATTTATGGAGTTCTTCCATTTTTATTGATTTTTGATGTCATTTTAAAAATGATGAATAACCATATTGTAGGAAACTGGACCCAAGGAGCATTTCTTTCCTATCTTTAGTTACTGCCAAAGAGCATGGTTCTGGCATTCACAGGGTCTCAGGAATATTACCTTCTAGAGCAGCTGGAATGATAGGCCCATGAGAAGGGGTCATCGTCTTTGACATTTATGAATATATGAGTGTCCTTGTCCTGGGGCTCTGCTGTGCACCTGAACATAGCCCATGCTTCAGACAAAAGCAAGGTCTCTCATTTGGAACAAGGATAATCTGCTTAAAAATCTGAATCTCTTACAAATGGCTGACGTGTGCAAGAATATCATAGTACATAGCTCTTTGTAAGGTAATTTTAAAAGAAAATGATACACATTTTGCTCAGCCAAGCAATCTGAAAGTTCAAAAGGTAAGAAGCACTTCTCAGCATGAAACTGTCAAACATATTTGAAAAGAAAGTTAATTACAATTGGCATTTCCAGGCCTTCTGCTGGCCATGGCTACCTTACTGAAAGGTGACATTAGTGACATCCATCGCAGAGGGGCTGAGAAAAGAAGAGGATCAAAAAACTGAAGCTCTGCATTTCTGTAACATAGGGTGAACAACCCTAGGGCAGTTGTTATTTTTTGCAGACACATTACAGCTCTGTGTAGGTAAAGACTAAGACAAGGCACAACCTAGAGGTACCAGGAATAATAGTGATCCAGAAAGATTGCCTCAATTCTTCCTTCTGTGGGGAAGATATTGGAGAGGACTGATGATCAAGCAGACAACTTTTCCTGTTTGGTTCACCTTTGAGTTTTCCTGAGTGGGCTTACATTTTCCTCTCATGACTTTTTGGTAGCTTTTTACCTACATTTTTTTTTCTAGAAAAAAGAAAGAGAAAGAAAGAGAGGAAGGAAGAAAGGAAGGAAGGAAGGAAGGAAGGGAAAGAAAGAATGAAAGAAAGAAAGAAAGAGAAAGAGAAAGGAAGGAAGGAAGGAAAGATGGAAGGAGTGAGGGAGGGAGGGATGGAGGGAAAGAAAGGAGAGAGGAAGGGAAGGAGAAAGAGAGAAAGAAAGGAAAGGGACAGATCTAATCATTCAGGTGAACTGGGTTTGCCTAGGTACCAAAGAACTCTGATGATAGAATATGGCTGATCTTCTATGTGTTTCTGAGCTAACAGGAGCATGAAATGCCAACTAGGTTCTAAGAGACAGTACTGTGAGGGCGCCTGGGTGGCTCAGTGGGTTAAAGCCGCTGCCTTCGGCTCAGGTCATGATCCCAGGGTCCTGGGATCGAGGCCCATATCGGGCTCTCTGCTCAGCAGGGAGCCTGCTTCCTCCTCTCTCCTCTCTCTGCCTACTTGTAATCTCTCTCTCTGTCAAATGAATAAAAAAACAAAACAAAACAAAACAAAACAAAAAGAGACAGTACTGTGAGACCCTGAACAAAATCAATAAACCTTAGTTGTTATTTAGCATTGTGTTGACCACTAATCATTCATCTCAAATTGTATTAAGTCTATGCTGGTGAGTCTATAGGAAAAGCTAATGGAAAAAGATGGACCTTCTGGTCGCATCAATTTTATTTGAAGTCTTGAGAGAAAATATTTAATATTAACGTAAGAATACATGTTATAGATGTAAAATTTAAATGTTCACATCTACATTTCAGATAAAATGAAGTATTTCAAATTGCTCTGATTATATGCTGCTTTCACTAGTTCCCAGATCCCGGGAGCACACATTTACTTTCCTTGGCCACTGGGATACTTTTGTTGAAAATTTTGAGAGTCGATGAACCCGAAGACTGAAGTTATTAATTAGAAGTTGTTGTTTTAAAATTACTGCAATGTGAAATTTAGTAATTGGTGTGGATATTCCCTTAACAGAACCTACATTATGTTTTTATGCACATCCTTAGCCCTTGGTAAGTATAAGGAGCAAAGAGAAATGCACTGGGAGCCTTCCATCAGGAAGTTCTAAGTAAATAAACCCCGAAGACAGAAGAAGTCATTCTGAGTTTTTAGTGATTAAGTTTTTCACCAACTGATATAAACCAGTATTTTTACAATCCTTTTCACAGGGGTTTGATAGGACCTAAATTAATGTAATCATCTTCATTTGGGTAAGAAATTAATGATTTGGTGCTATCACTGTTAAATATGTGTAACACTTAACATATACCATTATATTGTTTTTCGTCTGTTAGCCAACCCAACAAAAATACAAGTGAGATATTGAATTACCTACCATGGGGTTCTAACTATATGGGTGTCATAAACTACCAATACTTTTTGATGAAATGGCCCGTGTGAGGAAGATGCTCAGAAGAGACAAATGAAATATTTCTTCATTTTCAATTGTAACCTGTACTCTGCTTAACATGAATATTAGGCACTTGTTTTTGAAATTCCTTAAGCAATTACAAAAAATGCTTTAATGATAACTCCAAAAATGCCATGTTCCCATTTTCAAACAGCTTTTATTAGTTTTCCATGTATGAATATCTAATTTTAATGCACAATTTTAAGGTTTCTGCTATGAGTAGTCATATAACTATGGGTCTTCTAATGGTGTAGTGTTTTGCTCAAATGTAAATTGCCCAGAATAACAATGATAACAAAATCTGTGAGCCAAGTGATTTTTGAAATCTATTTTCAGGGTTTGTTTAAATAGTTATATAAATCAATCTTGGTAAATGACAAAAAATACACATTGGCAAAAATCATATAACAGAAATCACACACATTTTACAAATAACTGTATAAAAGCATTATTATAATATCACACCTCAAGGAGAGTATGTTTATTCAATTTAATACAATATTCATTATTTTGGATCCTGCACTTTCCTCCATACAATAGGTTAAAAACTTACCACTGATCTGAGGAAATGGTATTCATTGCACTAGGATTTGAAACTTTAAAACTGAACTACATTTGTTGTCATGCCAGACCACATACTAGAGAAATATTCTGAGACATTATGTCAACAAAACTAATTTGGTTATCTCAGGTTAGTAGCAAGTGACACCTTGAGAAAGTTAGGATTAGAATCCATTGGATCTGGGGATTGATTTACAGAAGTTTAGTGTTTTTATTTATACTTGAGGAAATAATAAACATACTGATTCAGTCAGTAAGTGTTTACTGAGCATCTACTATGGGGCAGTCACTGTTTTAGACCTTGGGGATATAACACAAGGGGGGTAAAGCAGACAAAATCTCTTGCTCTCAAAGAGTCTATATTATACTGAGGAGATAGTCAATAACAATACAAATCATTCATTTATCAGATGGTGATATGTGTTTACTCTCTCTTCATTCCACCACTCATTTGATAATGCTAGATTTGCTGACATTTGAATCCAGCTATCTTGGTCTTTAAGAAAGTTGTAAACCAGAAAACTCCATCAACAGCTATCAGGAACTTCTCAAATAGGAAAATGAAGAAAAAGTTCAATTCCAGTAACAATTAAAAATTAATCTTATTTTAAATATTTCCTAAGCCATTTGTTCAAGACTGAACTACCAAACAAAATAGACTCTCTAATTAATGCCTAATGCATTTGGAATATTTAAATACAAATTCCAACTTCCACTGTATGCATCAGGTATTAGGCAAAACTTCGATATACCTCTAATTCTTATATCTGATGTTTAATCCCTTCATTGGCTTTTTCTTTCGGTTTGAAGGATTATGTGAAATGTTTTAAAAGATAAAAATAAAATTTCCCTCCTTGTTATGGCTGGGAATGATCATTATTATCATTTTTGGTAGCGAGTAAAACCATAGTGATTCTCATTGCAGTCAAGTAGCAGTTACTGGTGAGGGCACAGATGATCAGTTTTAGACTCATGTGCTGCTGAATTCAGCCAACAACTCACTCATCGTGACTCTAACAGATTTTTCTGCTATTCGGACCACTGGGAACCTTATGAACCAGTTAGTTCTGCCCTCCTTCTTATGACAAAATGCCAATACTGTCAACATCCAGGAAATCAAGCACCAGAATCATTTGCTACTGCGATGAGCTCACTTTTCGAGTATAAAACAAAGAAAAATAAAATCTTCCTTAAAAAGTGATAATTTTTCAATGTTCTTAGGCTTTAGAAGGTCTGAAATATTCTGGCAAAAATTCCCAGCCAAAAGGTAAGGATATCCTTGATCCTGATACGCTAAGTAATTCTCACTCTCTCTCTCCCTCTCCCTCCATTGCCCCTCCCCACTCTATCTCATTGAGGAACAGGGGATGGTTTCTCCTTTATATAGACAATCCTTTAATTTTAGAATTGAAGAAAACCGATTCATTTTTCAAAGGAAACCTGTGATTTAGTTAATATCCCAAAGGCAGGGAATAAAACTGGTCTCTAGTTCCAAGTTCCTAACTTATAGCTCAGTGATTTTATTAACACCTTCCCTTTGTCCCAGCCTTTTGGGACACGATCTTATCCTTTTGCTTGTATGTCTAGGCATCATGATTTAATCGAATTTATCAATTCATAGACTATCACCTCCATTAAAGACAGACTTTTTTCTATTTTGTCCATGATTCTATTACATCCTCGAGTACCTAAAATAGTGCCTACCGTGTAAATAAGTGCTCCAAAAATATATGTAGAAGGGATTAATCATGCTCAAATTTGTGCATTAGTAAGTGAAGTAAGAGTTAAGCTATTTTCTATTTTGTCAAAGCCAAGCCAGAGATGTGGAAATTGTACTGAGAAAAAATTTAACTTGCCACAAATAAATTCAAGAAGTAATGAATGAAGTGGTATATTGGGAATACCATTTGGTAATTCAGAATTCGACTGAGCTTGACAAAATGTCCAAAAGGTACTGTGAAATATGATTAAAACAAGAAATCAGTGATAAAAAAATGAGACTAAGAATCATAGCAACAGCCAAAATCTGTTTTACATGTTTATTCTGAGAAAGAAGGCTCTAACGCACATATACTCTTCCCTTGCCTACACAATATTTTTATAAGGTAAGTACTGAGCATATATTTTCATTTTGAATCCAGGGAAGCCAAACCACTCGCCTGAAATTAAAGGAAGTCAGAAGAATGGCTAGAAGAAAAGGAAAGGCGTGGTCTCACTGTAAGTCCAATTCTGCTTCCATTCAGACCATGCTGCTTCTGGTTTGGTTTAATCAAAATAACATCAGTCAATAGGCCACTAGCTGGGCTTTAAACACTATTTTAGCAGAATAAAGAAAGCACATAATCATCTCTGTTTTTGACAGTATTCCCAAATGAGAAAAGAAACTCAAAGCTTGAGTTCCATTGCTCTTTGGAACCCGACTGCTTAAAGATCATACCTGAGTTGCCGAGCGCTAGAAGTGCAACAGAAAGCAATGGGGGACCCTGGAGCACCCGCAGAAAGTCTCCCATGGTGCACTGGAGTCAGAGGTGAGCTGAGGAAGTCGCCTTGAGCTGCCCTCTGGGTGACCACCACGAGTGGCGCGGAGCTGAAGGCTGGCTTCTGCCATTAGACTCCCAAGCAGTCTCTTTTGAAAACAAACTGGACTTCGATGGCACTTCTGAAACCAGACTTTTTTTTTTCCACAGAATTAATTTATCCTCAACATCATGAATCACAAAAACACATTTTTGCTTGAACACAGGCATGAAATATAATTCACTTTCTTTGTTGCCATCCAGAAATGCCCTTCAAAGCACTTTGGACACAATTGTCAAACAAGCATGATTTACTCTATGTGTGGTGTTTTTGATCAAAAGTTGGAATTTTCTTTGTATTTTCCTTAGAAAGGACTACTACATTTCTTTACCCCTCTTCTGCAACCCTCGTGCCCTCCTCACTCCCACACCCCCCACACAAAGACACTCCTTAATTGTATTACTGTTAGGCTGACCTCCAACCCCAACTAAAATGAGGACAAGGCTAGTTTTGTGTTTCGTGGGATAACAATTTATGAGCAATTAAAAATGAAGGGACACAAAGCATTCATCACAGTCTCAGCTAGACAGGCAGCTGAGGTCAAAGGCTCTAGCAATGAAGTGTGCACAATATATTTTTATTTCTGTTTTCACTAAGAAGGAAACGGGTTAGCTAAAAATTATGGCATGTAGCCTCCAGTTCAAAATAGGTGCACTTAATCTTTGGAGACAGTCCACGCTTGGCCAGATAGGTTATGACAGCACATGCGAAGACATACACAAACACACACACATACACACACACACACATGCCACACACACACACACACACACACACACACACACACACACAACCTGAGTACCAAACAATATGATGTGGGAAAATGAGATATTTTCAAGTCCAATTCACATACAATCTCTAAAAGAAAAATGTACTAAATAAATATTCATTATGATTTTATAGCCAAGTACCCAATATTTCTCCCCTCTTGTCCCTATTATCGAAAACAAAATAGAAGATTTTAAGGTATAATTCCTCTTGGCACATTTCTCAATCTGTTTGGAACAGCATGAGAGTCTTATAACTTTATTTTCCTGGAGCATCAGTGGAACGTTACATGAAAGTCGAGATTAATGTCTTGCACGCTGAGCTTCAGTCAGAGTTACATATCAAAGCGCTACAGAAAACGCCTTTCAACGTAGTACATTTGGTTTTTAAAGTTTGTTATTTTTTTTTTCTGAAACACTACAGTGTCCAGATCTGACACTGGTCTTCTGACTTAACGTCTTGGCTTGGCCTGAGTGAAATTACTGCTGAGCTGACCATACATTATGCTACTGGACGGACATCACTGTTGTCTTATAATGTGTCCAAAATTTTCAATAGGAAAAAAAAGGTCTTTGGGAAGCAGGTCATCAGCTTTTAATCTGTGTGTAGGTTTGCTTATTTAAACGATGTATTCCAGTGTCAGAAGAAACAAGAACTAAGTACAAGGAGTATTATCATTAGATGCTATGAAGTTTATGCCAGATAAACATGAAAATTCTCCTGGTGAGAGGAGTAGAAAGTTTGCTATCACAAATTGAGAGGGACTTGTACTTTTCTTGGTAGTGGTTTTTTTTTTTTTTTTGCTAGAAAAGCAGACTAAATTTTAAAATGGAGTTCAAAATTCACCTAAGCAGCATCACTTTGCTAGAAGATAAAGATTATTAAAATAACTTGATTGATACAACTTTTCTGTCATCAAAAAATATCAAGTTCCTCTATCAAATCTAAAATCACTGGCTTATGTGTCTGTCCTTTTGAGCATCTTTAAATATCTTATTCACACACACTCATATAATTTTGAAATATAACACATATTTTTGAAGTAAGGTAGGAAAAATTCAGAGAAACAACAAATAAAAAAATCTCATAATCGTACCATCCAATGATTCATGATTATTACTGATAACATTAGGTATAGGTGCTTCTAATGTTTTCCTCTATTTATATCTTATTTTTAAGTAACGCCATGCACTGTTTTTTCTCTTTTATGCTGTGACTATTGTGAATTACTTTTATTAGTATTCCAATGTTAAACCAACCTTGAATTCTTTCTTATACTACTGGATTTTATTTTTGGGATTTTAGGATAAGAGTTGTTTTTTTTTTTTTTAAGATTTTATTTATTTATTTCACAGCGGGAGAGAGATCACAAGGAGGCAGAGAGGCAGGCAGAGAGAGAGAGAGGGGGAAGCAGACTCCCTGCCGAGCAGAGAGCCTGATGCGGGCCTCGATCCCAGGACCCTGAGATCATGACCTGAGCTGAAAGCAGAGGCTTTAACCCACTGAGCCACCCAGGCGCCCTGGGATCAGAGTTTTACTGGCCACATAAAAGGAGAGTGGAAATGTTCCCTCCTCCTGTATTTTCTGAAATGATTCTTTTTTTAGGAACGGTATTATTTTTAACTTAAATATATGATAGTATTTACAATGGAAATCATTTCGGCTTTTTTTTTTCCCTAGGGAAAGATTTTGACTATTAATTCAAGTTCTTAACTGACCTAGGGTTGTGCAGATTTTCTATTTTTTGTGGTGTCATCTTTGCTAAGTTATGTTTTTCAGGAAGTTGTTCATTTCTTCGAAATTGTTAAGTTTATTGGCAGAAAGTTATTTGCAGAATTTCCTTATTGTCATTTTCATGTCTATAGAATTTGTTATAATGGTCCCTCTTTCATTGATCGTATTATAATTTGTGTTCTCTCTCCTCTTTTCTTGATGAGTCTTGCTAGAGGGTTGTTAAATTTTACCAATCATTTCAAATACTAAACATTTGACAGTACTCATATTATGCATTATTTACCCAGTTTTTATTTTATTGTTTTTCTTTTTTTATTATTTACTTACGTACTTTGTAAAGTGAACAAACATAATTTTTTCTTCTTTTCTAGCTTTTTAAAGCTTAGATAATTAATTCTACACTTTTTTCTTTTTAAATATAAACCTTTAAAGCTAAACATTTTTCAAGCAACAAATTAGTTATATCTCACGAGTCTTGATGCATAGTATTTTCATTATTGTTCAGTTGAGAATATTTTAAATTTTTGTTGTGACTTCATCTTTCACTCATGAGTTATTTAGAAGTGTGTTATTTAATTTCCAAATACTTGGAGAATGTATTCTGTATGATTTTGATTCTTTTTTTTTTATTAAGGAAACTTATTTTATGGCAACATATGTTCTATCCTGGTGAATGTTTCATGCATATTAGAAAGAATGTATATCCTGTAATTGTTGGGACAGTACTGTAAAATGTCACTTGGGCCAAGTTAGTTGATAATTTTCTAAATCTTTTATATTCTCCTTGATTTTATTCTTTAATTTCTCTGACAGTTACTGAGAGAGGGTTATTAAAATATTTAGCTATAGCTGTGAATTTACTTTTTATTATTTTTTTAAGATTTTACTTATTTACTTGACAGAGAGAGAGAGAGATCACAAGTAGGCAGAGAGGCAGGCAGAGAGAGAGAGGAGGAAGGAGGCTCCCCGTTGAGCAGAAAGCCGGATGTGGGACTCGATCCCAGGACCCTGAGATCATGACCTGAGCCGAAGGCAGAAGGTTAACCCACTGAGCTACCTATGCACCCCATCTGTGAATTTATGAGTTCTAGTTTTGTGAACTTTGCTTCATGTATTCCAATGCTCAGGTTTTAGATATATAAGTATTTATGACTTCTTGAGAAACTAACACTTTTAGCATTACAACACACACCTCTTTAACTCTGTAAAACTCTTTGCCTTGAAGTCTACTTTGTCTGACATTAATATAGCCACAATAGCATTCTTAAGAATTTCCAGGTCTTTTTGTACCCTTTTTTTAACCTGTCAGTTTCTTTATACTTTACATGCATATAAATTACTAAAAATCTTACAGTCAGCATTTAGTTGTACTCACCTTTTTAATTCAGTCCAATAATCTTTGTCGTGTAATGAAGTGTTTAGTTCATTTACACTTACTGTGATTATTGATATAGTAGGGTTTAAGTGCAGCATCTTTTTTTTTTTAAAGATTTTTTTATTTATTCATTTGACACAGAGAGAGAGATTACAAGTAGGCAGAGAGAGAGGAGAGAGGAGAAAGCAGGCTCCCTGCCGAGCAGAGAGCCCGATGCGGGCCTCGATCCCAGGACCCTGGGATCATGACCTGAGCTGAAGGCAGCGGCTTTAACCCACTGAGCCACCCAGGCGCCCCAGGTTTAAGTGCAGCATCTTAGCATGTGTTTTCTATTTATAATATCATCTCCTATTTTCCTCCTTTCTCATCTCCTTTTCCTGAATAAAATATTTTTTACTCTTCTATTTTATCTTTTTTTTTTAAGATTTTTATTGATTTATTTGACAGAGAGAGATCACAAGTAGGCAGAGAGGCAGGCAGAGAGAGAGGAGGAAGCAGGCTCCCTGCTGTGCAGGGAGACCGCTGTTGGGCTCGATCCCAGGACCCTGAGATCATGACCCGAGTTGAAGGCAGAGGCTTTAACCCACTGAGCCACCCAGGTGCCCCCTATTTTATCTTTTATTGATTTTTTTTCGTAAACTCATTTGTGATTTTTTTTTACTGTTTTTTCTAGAGATTCCAATTTGCATCTTTAAATTATTGTAGTCTATTCAGAGATATATAACTTCAGAGAAATATTAAAAACTACAATATAATTCCATTGGTAGCCATTCTGTGTGCTCTTTTTGTCATATATTTTACTTCCACACATTATTATTTTTGCTATAAACAATCAGTAGTCTATCCACAACTGTGCACATGAGCAACGATAATGTTGGTGTATCCATTTCTCAACTGAATATGGATTATTTCAGATTTTTTACTATTATGAATAAAGCTGCTATAAGTAATCATGTACAAGCTGTGTGTGTGTGTGTGTGTGTGTGTACATATATTTCCAATTATCTTAAGTAAAAACTGAGGAGTGAAATTGCTGCAACATGTAAGTGTTAACTTACTGAAAACCTGCCAAGAAGCTTTCCAAAGTAGTTGTACCATTTTGATTCGCCACCAACAATGCATGAGAGTTCTAGTTGCTCTAAATCTTTGCCAATACTTGGTATTTTAAATAGTTTTAATTTTACCTATTTGAGTGAATCAGTATCACATTATGGTTTTAACATATATATATTTTTTGGTGAAGTATGTGTTCAAATCTTTTGATTGTATTTTATTAGGCATTATTGAGTATTATTTCATGTACATATTATTGAGTTATGGATTCTTTATGTAGTTGGATACAAGCTAGAATGTCTGTGTTTTGTTTTCAATCATGGGGGGAAATTTAGTCTTTCACAATCAAGTATGATGTTAGTGGATGAATTTTTTTAGATGCTTTTCGATTATTTCAAGAAGTTCCCTTCTTTTGCTCATCTCTTAAGACTTTTAAAATTATGAATGGATGTTACATTGGTTCAAGTCTTTTTCTAAATCTATTGAGATACTCATAAGGTTTTCCTTTTTTAGTCTGGTGATAAGGTAAATTACATTATTTGGTTTTACATTTGTTTTGTTGGGTTAAACTTAATTATGCCGCATTATTCTTGTGGTAATTGCTGGATTCCATTTGATAATATTTTGTTAAAGATTTTATGTCTATGTCCATGTGGATTATTATTCTTTAGTGTTATTTTCGTTCAGTGTCTTTGATTTTGGAATTTGAGTAATATCAGCCTCAAGGAGTTTGAAAGTGTTGCTTCCTATTGAATTTGTTGGAAAAGACTATGTAGAATTGGTGTTATTTCCTACTTAAATGTTTGATAAAATTCACCAGCGAAGTCTTCCAGGCCTAGTATTATCTTTGTGGGAGAGATTTTTATCTTCAGTTGAATTCTCTTAATAGATATTGGATCATTTGGATTATCTGTCTCTCCAGAATCAGATGACTTCCTCTTTGTGTCAGAGAAGTGTCACATTCTCAATGGTAGACAGCTTTCGGTCCTGGGTAAAAAGAAGGCCAGTGAGTCAGATGGGTTTTTTGCCCTCTGGCTGCCAATCACCTCCTTATACTCATGCAGAAACCAGAGTATAGATGAGTTTCTCCACATACTTCTGCTTCATTTTCAAATCTAGGCAGGCTCTAAATAATTGAAATATGAGGGAGCCTCTCTTGTCTTTCTTATGAGTTTCCTATGGGAGCCTATGAAAACGCGCTGGCAAATGGGTATGAACTTCCCTTCTATCTGGGTTCTCAGCTATTCTAAACTGTCACAATAGTATACAGTTGTTTTTTAAGATTTCAGTAAAATTCCACTTCTTCTCTTACTATCTTTTTGAAGGCCCTCTCTTCCTCTCATGTTATGCCAAAGTTGAAACAGATTTTGTTTCTCTTCTTGGATGAGCTTGTCAACCTCTGGGATTCTGTTCCCCTGGTTGCCTGCGTCCTCGGCTCTTTGATGGGCTAGAATGGTGGATTTTGAAGATCATCAAGCTTTGTGTCCTGTTTAGAGTGGGAGCAACATTTTTGTGTGAATTTTTCTCTCCTCAGCAGAAGCAAAACTCCCCATGCAGTCCCTTTTGTGGGATGTGTTGTTCACTTAGCAATACGTCATGAATCTTTTTTCATGTCAATAAATATTTCTCTACAACATGATTCTCAATACTGAATAGTGGTTATTCAAATGTGTCCTTATTTTTTTTGCATCCCTGGCTTTTAATACAAAGTCTTGGATACAGTACACACTTAATACATCTTTGTAAAACTGAACTAGACTTTTGAGTAGTGCTGATAATTATGTTTAATTTAAAAAAAAAAACAACTCCCGCTCTAATGAATAAAACAGACAATACTGACAAAGAATGGTTTGTGTTGCTGCTAAATATGCAGATATGTGAAGCATGTGGTGGTGCTCTGCCTTAACTTAGGTTGTCCTGAGACCAGATCTTGAGGCAGCTGGCTTTTGTGGTTCTATTTCATTATGGAGAACAATCCCATTGGGGAATGACACCGAGATGAAGGAAGACCAGTGATATGAAAAATTGTAAACTAACTAAATTTAGAGGGTGCAAGTTATTCTCAAATTTGTCAAGCAATGTATGTGTGTTTCTTTCCCATGAAATGTTTGTCAGTAGGAACAGAAGGATTTAAGCAAGAATCTTACTAAACTAAAAAATTCTTAGAGCTGGAAGGGATTTTTTTTAACTCATCCTCCCTTCTCACACCACTGCCAATTTTATGGATGAGCAAATTGAAAGCTGGAAGGTTAAAGGCCTTGCTCAAAGTCATATAGCTAATTTATTTTGTAAGGATTATGAGTCTATATAGGACATGACATACAGGCAATGTGGATCCTTTATTTGTCCATTCATTCATACTCCTTGCAAACATGAATTGATCACAAATTTTATGCCAGACACTGTGCTCAATGCTGTACTTTAACATTTCTTATACTGAATGCATTCTTGCATCCTCATTAATATTGGCTTGCTCTATTGCTGCTTCAGGTATAGATGTTAGAAAAACCAGCCTTCTAAGCATAGTGTTCAGGGATTCATATCACCATTCCTGTGCTCTGAGACCATCCAACAGGTATGTTACCACAATGAGTACAACATGCGTGTCTAATACTATTCTGGATGAAAGACCAACTTGGAATTGTATCCAAGGGTGAAAGACACACTGAAAGCAGAAGTACCGATGCTACTTTAATTGAGAGAAGACTGTTCATTAACGGTCTTAGCTTTTTAAAATTATTAAGAAAATTACTATAGTTGAAGTAATATTTAGAGAGGAGATTTCTTCAGGTATAATCTCCACCAAAACCCATGCCAATATCTGTGAACTGGAATATTAGAATAAGAAGGTGCCTATGGAATGTAGGAAAGAGAAATGGTGAGTAGTTTCACTTAGCTGTCACATCAGACTTGTATTTTGTTGTTCCTAACTCTAGCTGCACATGAGAACCATCTGGGAGCTTTTAAAAATACAGATGCTAGGGTTACATTCCCAGAGATTTTGATGTAATTGGTTTGGAGTAAGGTTTGGACATCAGAATTTTTTAAAGGTAAGTCTGATGTCTGGTATATTATGAAACACAGGTTGAAGATACCATTAAAAACAAGTTTAGAAAGATCAAACCTTTTGTGCTATGATAGAAAGATTTGACTTTGTAGCCAAAGGGACAATATAAAACTAAGGTTTAATTCAGATTAAGCTGATGACTGGGCAGAGTGGAAGGGGTGTTGTTTGTGGGCATGTGTTTGGTATAGACTAGAGACAGAAAACCGGTCATCAGGCTGACACAATAGGGCAACTGGGAAAAGTGTGAAATAAGGTTAAAATAAGGAAATAAATGCAACAGAAAAGAAATATTTCCTTTCTGATGGGCATGGGAAACAAACAGAAAGAAGCACGTCCCTTCTCCATCCTCCAAACTTGCAGTCTCCCTCTAAACTCAATTAAATATTGTCTTTCAAGTTGATATTAATATATAAATGTATAATTCAATATATGTAGGAATATATTCAATGCAAAAGAGAGACTTTATTCATATAAAGAGACTATTTTTTCTCCCAAAATAATCTCTAAGAGAACAAATTCTGCCCATGTTCTAATGAATAGTTGAAATTTTTCAAAATATATGCTCAGATATCTAAATCTTAATGAAATCAATACATATATTCTTATATCAAAGCCCCTTTTGGAATAGATTACAGAATCTATACCTGCATAATTAAAGATCCCTGAAGGGACTTCACATCAGGATAAGATCCTGAAAAAAATAAATGAAAATGTGCATTTCTGCTATGTAGCTTCTACACACCAGGCTCAGGCAGCACAGAGATAAAAGATTATCTCACCAAATTGAAAAGTTTACTACAGCTTGTGCTTGTGAAGTCTAAGTCCAAATGTTTTTGTTTTAAAATAAATAAAAGGAAATCAAAATAGTCTCTGATTTTAGCCCTAGATAAACCAGATACATCTCAGCTCCTCCAGTGTGTCATGGCCCCTCCCTTCTTCTTTCCACAGAGTATTGACCTGAAGATGGTGAAGGGCAAGTGTCTTCTGGGAAACCCTCTCTCACCATACAACCCTTGTTCTGAGTATTCATTACCAGATGTATCTTTCCTTATGTCGCCGTCACTGTTTGTAACTCCACTGCCAATTTTAATCAATTAATTCGTGCCTGCTTCTCAGACTAGACTACAAGCTCTGTGATGGTAGGAAATGTTCTGCTTTGCTTGCTTCTGTCATTTTAGCACCCAGGGAAGTACTGGATATAAAGCAATTGTGCTATGGTCTGACAGTCAAGAAAATAGAAACTGTATCAGTTTCTGTTTTTTAACAGAGATAATTTAACATGGAAGGACATCATGGCACTAACAGTGTAAAAGGGTGAATTTGGAGCTGAGAATCAATAGATGAATAACTAGCACACCTAGAAATGAAATATGCCTGATACATGGGAGTTGTGGACCATATATTTACAGAATAAATGAATGAGAGGATAAATCAAATTAAGGAATAAACTCAAAGGAAGAAGATAATGAACAAAAATGGAATGTGTTTGATGAATCTCATGTGGCGACATAAGGATTTTAGACTAGGAGTCTGAAATCTGAGTTCTAACTCTAGGACCATATCCATTTAGCTGTGTGTCCTTTTGGAAGTCACTTTAACATCTCTGTGTCTTAGATGTTTCTTTTCTCTGCATTGTGGTGTTGAACAAGATATTCTCCGTTGTGTCTTCCAGCTTTTAAGTTGCAGTCTCTTTAAGTTGACTCCCTATACTCCCTGTGGACTTTTGGTTTTCTCACATACTCTGTAGCGATATGCTGAGCTGTAGCAAGAATCTGCAACAACTAGGAGAGCTGAGTGTGTTATTAGGAAAGGTGGATGAGAGGGATACAAACTTGAAAAGACACCAGTTTACCCTTACTCCAGGGAAAGTGTAACTATTATCTCTTCTGCATTCACCCATGCAAGTTACATATTGCCATATTATTATACAACTTAACACTTTGTATTTGAGAGGTCTACTAAATTACCTTTTGGATTCCTTGTTAGTCATTGAAGTCTGAGACCCTGATACCTGCATTCTTGAATTCCTAGCATCTGACAGCATCCGGTACAAGAGACGGATGTAGAATCCATCAGTGGAATAGTAGAATTTAGTGAAGAGTCTTGTCCCAGTAGATAGGGTGGGAATTCTGTTTAAGAATAAGTCAATTTTCGGGCTGTTCAATGGACCTATTTATTCCTGCCAATTAGAATAGTTTTGGACTTTAAGCTGAAACATTAACAGTGTCTTCTTTGAAGCCAAGGAACATCATGTAGATGGAAGAAGAGAGAATACGGGAGGAAAAAATCATGAATGAACGATTCCATCCATCCAGTAAAGGGTCTTTATACCTCAGACCATATCCAACACAGAATTTATGAACTAGCCAGCAGAGATTGGAAGACACGATGCTCCTGTTAAGAGACTTACAGTCAAGCTGGGAGATTACCAGGAACAATACAAGGCAGAATCTAAGAAAGACAGTAAGCCAGAAAATTACATTTTGTTTATCCTCAAATTGTGTTTGGGATCTAACTACCAATCACCACCACTACATCCTCGTTCAAGCCACCATAGTCTCTTGGGCCTCCTCACTTACACTGCACAGCACTACAGTCCTCCCTGGCCTGCCTGCAACTGCTCTTGCCTCATTTAGTCTGTTCTTAACTTTATGGTAGAGTGATTACAGCCTGTATTAGATCAGGACACTTCTTTCTTCAAATCCACCAAAGCCTCCCAGATCTTTAAGAATAAAAGCCACCATCTCTACAGTGCCCTTGTAGTGAGACTTCTAAAGGCCTGCTTCTCAGACCCGCTCAGCTACTATTCTTCCCCTCTCACCATATAGGGCCAAGAGTCTCACTCGGAGATGTACAGCTTCTCTGGAAAAATGAACAATTTTGCATATGATCGACAAATAATACAGGTTCAAGAATGCTTGGAATTTGGTGTGTGTATGTGTGTGTGTGTGTGTGTGTTTCTTTTTCTGATTGTCTAAGGGGAGCTGTGTTCATGGCATTGCAGTCGGACATATGAGTGGCAACCTCGTTCTACTACTTACTAGATATGTCACAAGTTATCCCATGTCTCTGAGCCTCAGTTTATTTTTCTATGTAATGGGTATGATCATACCTCCTCTTGGTTGTTCTGTGTCTTAAATGACATCGTGACAATTAAAAAGATTTAGCTTGGCATTTGCCACATAGCAGAAGAACAACAATTACTAGCTTCTTTCAGTTCTGTTTATGTCAGGATTAAGCTTTTGAGATACAAAAGAGGAAGGCACTGGTAAGTGCTCTGTGTAGGCTCATTAAACTAGTGATTCTGATCAGAAAAGCTAGGCCTACTAGAGGTAGGCTGGATAGGAATGGGTTAAAGGAGTTAACAGGCTGCCCAGCTGGACCATTCTCAATCAAGGGTCTGCATAAAAAGCCAGCAGGAACAGAAGTGGGGGCTGGCCTTGCTGGGAGTGCCTTCAGAGGACAGCAGCTGAGAAGTTGCTCATCTCCTGGTTCAGCCTGTTGTCAAACCCTGGAGTGGGGGCCTGGGGGTGGGAGAGGTTGGATGGCCTTTGTTAAAACCCTGAGAGAGGGAGAGAGAGAGAGCGAGAGAGCAGTGTTTTATATTGAGCCTGACAAATAAAAGACCAACCTGAACCATCTGGTTCTGTAACATATGGGAAACACAGATTTCCATTGTAGATGACCAAAATATTAGTCTATTGAATCTTAAGGCATTTGACTATCAGAAAGAATTTGAATAATGAAATAAAGAGCTCTTAGAATGGTCAATCTGATGAGGGGAGTGATAGAAGAAAAGGTTTAGATGTTACAAACAAAGTGATTATTGATTTTGGTACAGTACACCTCACCACAGGGCTCCCGATTGTTTAGAAATATTAACTCACTGATCCTTAGAGTTTTGCTGGGTGGGAGGCAGAATTGTTCCAGTGGAGGGGAGCATGAGTGCAGATTAGCTGAGAAGTCAGGAGACAGCTATTCTTGAGCAGGATGGATCAGAAGTGACAGTGGGACTAACGTGCTGCCTCCTGTTCCTATTTTTACGGTATGTCTTTGACTCATTGTGAAGCAAAGATTAAACACAGTAACCAAACAAGAGCCCTTGAAAGCCCTGCTGCTATGTAGGCAATTAGTTTAAAAAATGTATGAAATCATTTGACAATCATTCAAGGATTTTTATTTTTTAAAAGCTATTTTTTCCCCCTTGCTTTTGAGGTCGGGTTCTTCAACCCTTAGTAACAAATAGGACAAAACGAATGCAAAATTCAACTCTAAAAGTAGTCTGAGAGAAAAATAGCCTAGGTTGCTCATTTCCATTCTCAGAATAAAGCATTGTACAAAGTTTGTATTTGAAGAGCAGAATGCAGCAATAACTGCTGACAAGCCCAGGAGATATATTACAGCTTGATTTTAGCAAAACATCTGAAAATTCTTAACATTTATCCCTCAGTCGAACCCAAATTGACTCGGACAGGCTCGAAAGTGGCATAATGCTTTCCTAAGTTGATTTTGAATTGGGGGGTGGGGGGTAAATTCTAACGTATCCAAAAGTGAGGTGGTACATAGAAGGGCAAAAATGGGTATTCAGTGTTGCTTAATTGTGTTGCTAGTTTGTAAAGAGTGTTAAGTGACATCTGCAAAGACAGAAGGGTGACAAGTGCCAATACTAACCAAGCGTTTAAATAAAGAGGCCCAGAGTAATCAGAAATATTAACAAGAAGTTAATGGGCCACAGCTCGCGAAAGTAAAAATATATCCATGAGGGTACAGACTTGGTCGTGACAGGGGGCAGGAGAGTAAATAATAATAATGTCCAGTATTCATAAAGCATCTGTCTTTGGGGGATTTCAAAGTGCTTTCGTTGTGTATTATCTCATTCAGCACTGCCCCCTTTTGTTTGGAGTAGCCCAAATAGCGGCCATGGGGGAGGTGGCCAGCATGCTGGCTGGAGACTTGCGGTGTGTTTAATGACATTGAGGCAAAGTGTCTGGGGCAAAGGGCACTTCAGGGAGCTGAGAGGCCCAGCAATTTTGCACTCTGAAATTTCAGGAACTGTGCTGGGACTGTTGACAGCTTAGTTCTTCGCACATGGTTTGGCAAGAGGGTGAAGAGGTAAGGGGAGTTGAGGAATCTAGAAGGAAACTGAGGCACGTAGAGATGGAATAGACTGTGTACTGGCAGAGAGGACTTAGTCTCCCTCAAGAGTAAGCTCGAGGCTTTGTGATTGGATGTTCACATAAGGATGCCCTTGAACACAGAGATGGCAATCAAAGGGGGTAATGGAATGCAGGCAATAGAATAGAAGAAGCAGGGTCCCCAGTCAGCTCAGGCAGACCATCTTGGAAAACGGCGATATGATTTGAGTTCCTCATTACCAGGATGATGGAGACAAATTGGAGTTGGAGCAGAGCTCAGGGTTTGACTTGGTGCTAAGTGAGCTGGCGGTGGAGGGGACACACTAAGTCTCCAGGCAGAGGAGGAATCACTGAGAACGATGCATGACTAAATCTGGGACTAATGGGATGGAATGAAGAATCTTTTCCAACAAAAGAAATCCTTTGGGTGGTGGGAGAGCTCTAGGTCAAATTATAGTTTTGATTGAAAGTAACACCTATAATAAGTTCTGTCTTTGCTTTTTGACTGGTAAACACATCTTACAATCTAGGACCATGATACAATCAACAAACATCATGCAAAGATTTGTGCCTGTTGATCCTTACTACACAGCACCCAACAATAACTAGAACAGAGTAAACTCTGCATGATCCTTGTGGGGAAATACAGTTCCTAGATTTACAGCTGAACATTTCCTTGAAAGGATGAGCACAACTTCACAAAGGGCCATAATCGTTCTCTGTCCAGCATAGAATCAAACCTTAGCAACCTGATTTTATATTTTCCCAGAAGCCCCCGGATGAGGAGAACTACTCCAGAGAAAGTAAAAACAGGGGTGATGCTACAAAATATTGAGCAGTTGTGCTTTAAAATCATATAAAGTTTCTTGATACAGTCATTCAGGCAGAGTTGGTGAAAAAAACCCTCAGAAATAACACCAAGATTCCTTCAGGAAGCGGTAGCGGTAGCCTGTGTAAGCCACTTCCTATAAGATTCTGCGTGATCTTGAGTGCATCCTCCTTTGTATCATAGTAAAAACAAGTGATTAGAGTCGGGGAAACAACAGTCAAACAGCCACATTAGGCAGAGAATGCACAGAGACAATTAATGAAACATGATCAGTCTCGACATTTTTCATATTGCAAGTGGAAATGTGCATGGTATCTTATTACCTAATAAACTCTTGAGCACACTGGCAAATTCTGAACACAGTGCTAACTGTTCTAGTGCACACATATTTCTCTCTCTTCCAGATTTTTGTTAAACACATACAAAAATGGCCCCGAACAATAAGTCGAGTTACTCACATGCCAAATCCCATTAATAACGTATTATAATGGTTCTCTTATGATGCGGTTTTCCATCACTGACCTTGCAGATTTTATCCAAAGTATGCCTGACCTCCCAGGGTCATTCCAGAGAGTCTGTGCTCAATTTCTAAACATCAACAGGACCGCTCCGACATGAAATCGCTGTGTCTGAAAAAGTGAAGCCAGCATCTAGCATTTTAAAAGAAGCCCTTCTATGTTGTGAATTTTTTTTTCTTTTGGTATTAGATTCATGATTTAATCAAAAGACTAAATTAAGTAAGTGAGCAAGTAATAATATGTAGCCATTTCTTCAACTTTCCTGCTCAATTCTGCTCAAATGACTTGGCAGCCTTTCTAGGCTGGCTTAAACTTACACAATTACAGGCTTCCAAACTAATTAGGGAGCAGAACGTTATAGGACTTGCAAAATTTGGCAGCCATTTCTAAAAATAAGAGTTCAAAACTATCTGTTATGAAAACGACTGGAAGTTTCCAAGGAATAGCAACACTAACACTAAACCGTCAGCACGGCCTGGGGCAACTGTGCTTCCTTTTGTTCACCTTTTCTTCCTTTTTCAGGCTAGTGGACAGAGGAAGCCACACAGCTTTCCGTGCCAAAGCAGTGCCACCCGCACTTGGTCTAATTTACACAATCAATGCATCAATGTCTTTATTATTTCCCCTACAAAGCATCTTAGAAATTTTTTAAAAGTTCTGAGGTTAAAACACTATTACGGTTGTCTCTAAGTATTCCATTGTGATACTAGATTTTTTATTTCTCCTAAAGAATTGCGGCTTTCATATAATTTCTGAAAGGAAAGATTTGCCCTGAGTAAAAGCTCTCCGGGAACAGTTCACTGACTGATGAGAGTGCACACCTACTAACTTGTAATTTTGAAGTCAGCAATCCTAAGGAATCCATAAATACAGCTAAACAGAAGGCAAATGTTGGGTCAAGTGTTGTGATTATCACAGGAAGAAAGCAAAGTCGCAAAAAGTTGAGTGGTTGCTTCCAAGTTCCCATGATATGTTTGCACGTGATAAAACCTGGTAGGGACAGCAGCTCTTTCCTTCTACCTTGTTGTCCACCCAGAAATGAGGTGTCCAAAGTCTTTCACAACACTGGACAGGAGCCCTGGGTCAGGCAATGGGTATAGGAATGGTCACGATCAGATTCATTTTTGTTTTTGTAGCAGAAGGTTTAATTATTGAAGAACCAGAAAAGCCATAGCCTGATTCATAAGGCAGTCTTGACATAGCCCCCCAGGGGCCAGAGCTGGGTTGAGGCCACAATGCACAATGCACATAATCTGCACATATGCAGATACATACATTATTTTCTCTAGTGCATTTTCACCTTCTTGGATACCTACTGAAATTGTAAAAGAGAACACAGCAATGGGTGTAGGAAACAGAAATGCAAACGTGGGGCACCTGGGTGGCTCAGTGGGTTAAAGCCTCTGCCTTCAGCTCAGGTCATGGTCTCAGGGTCCTGGGATAGAGGCCCGCATCGGGCTCCCTGCTCAATGGGGAGCCTGCTTCCCCCCTCTCTCTCTGCCTGCCTCTCTGCCTACTTGTGATCTGTCTGTCAAATAAATAAAATAAAATCTTAAAAAAAAAAAGAAAAAAGAAATGCAAACATGATACATTCGGAATTCAGTTCTTTAGCAAAAACATCTTGTATTAACATTGAAAAATAGTGCAAGGCACAGAACTTAGCACATAGAGACTCTTGGTAAAAATTTGCTGATGGGTAGAGTTTTGGTCAAATTGAAGGGTATATATTTGGAAAATATTTCTCTCTTTTTTTCCCCCGATTGTATGTGGTGGCACTGTCTAGAGCATAATTGGGAGTCATTTGACTATCAGGATTGGGAGGGTGAAGTTGGCAGGCACTGGACTAGATCTTCACTGACTGGCCTATGTGGGAGTTAAGCCTTATGTTAATTCAAACAACATGTCTATGTTTAGACAAAGGCGATATTGTATAAATGTAACAGAAGATACTCTTCCTTCTCTTTGACCCCCTTACATCACCTGTCTTCCCTTTCTTTCACATTTTAAAATATCAAAATAGCTACAAACACTTGCTACCTACTCCTACCTTTGTATATGTTTTTTCAAAACCTTATAATTTTGCTTTCAATTCCGTCATGTTCCCCGCATATAGCCGAAGCCTGAACCCGCATGTACTCCTTTAGATCCCATCATGCCAAACTCCATCTAATTGTTTTTCATGCCCCCTTGTTGGCTTCTGTTCCTTTAAAAAAAAAAAAAACAGGGCGCCTGGGTGGCTCAGTGGGTTAAAGCCTCTGCTTTCGGCTCAGGTCATGATCTCAGGGTCCTGGGATCGAGGCCCGCATCGGGCTCCCTGCTCAGCGGGGAGCCTGCTTTCCCCTCTCTCTCTGCCTGCCTCTCTGCCTCCTTGTAATCTCTCTCCCTCTGTGAAATAAATAAATAAAATCTTTAAAAAAAATAAATAAATAAATAAAAATAAATAAAACACACAAGGCATGTATTTCCGCTTCAGTTCTTTCCCCTTCTCATTACTACCTGTTTGCTGATGACCAGCTTTTATCATTTTTTGAGACCTTTGTTCGAAATTCCGGATCCATGTGCTTAACAGGGTACTGGGCATCCCCACGAGATGTCCAACCCATGTGTCCATGTCTCGATCACTCCCATAGTTCCTGTCTTCACCTTCTCTTTTATTTCCACTCTCGTTCATGATTCTGCCATCCAGTTGGTTATCCAGGAGAAAAATATGTGCGAATCCTCTTGCTCTTTTTTTGTTTTTTTTAAAAAATTTTATTTATTGATTTGACAGAGAGAGCACAGCAGGGGGAGTGGCAGGCAGAGGGAGAAGGAGAAGTAGGCTTCCCCCTGGGCGGGTAGCCCGATGCGGGACTTGATACCAGGACCTGGGATTGTGACCTGAGCCAAAGGCAGATGCTTAAATGACTGAGTCACCCAGGTGCCCCTCTTTCCCTTTTTCTTTCTCTCACTCTTCTCATCCAAGTGGTTAAGTTCTGTCAATACATCTGATGAACTCTACTCAAATCTGTCTGGTGACACACACCGTCTTGGTGACACATTCCACATCCTCCTTATCTCTTTGTAGACACCTGCCATCATTTCTCCTCTGGGCTCCCTTTGACCAGGACTGCCTCCTCCTAATCAATCTCTACCTGGTTGCCAATTTCCAAAATGCAAACCTGCTCATGTTATTTTTCCCTTCAGAATTCTGCAATTCTGCAGTGGCTTTCCATTGCCTACAGGATAAATCCTTATATTGCTTGTATGGCATATGAGATCCTCCATGGTCTAGCCACTACTTAGCTCTCTGGTCTCATCTTATAACATGTTTTCGTATACATTTCAGTCTCTCATCATGGGAAATTGTTTACAGTTGACTCTCTTCCCTTCATTCCTTTTTTATTCCTAGGTGATTTCATCCAGCCATATCTCTACAGCCACAGTTCCCCAAATTCTGTCTCTGGCCTAAACCTTGTTCCTGACTTCTAGACTCATATATTCATCTATTGGACATCTAATACACATCTCAGATTTAGTGTATTCTAAGCCAAACTCCGATTTCCTTCAAATCCATTCTTCCCATGATCTTCTTCATATCAAGATATAATAACTTTTTATTTCAGGCTGGTCAAGCCAAAAACCTTGCAGTCATCCTTGATGTCTCTCTTTCTCTCATAACTTGTATCAAAGTGATAAGACATTCTGCCAACCCTATCTTCAAAATGTATCTAAAATCTGAGTTACAAACTTGGTCACAGTCACCATCATCTTTTACTGGTTTGTTATTACTCCCTAACTGGTTGGTCTTCCTGACATGTCTTTAGTCTCCTTTCAGTCTATTCTCCACAAAGCAGTCATTGTATGTCAGATCATTGCCCTCTTCTGCTCAGAACCCTCCAATGGCTTCCCATCTCACTCTGAAAGGCAGGGAGATCTTCAATTACTTTTTCTGTTTCCACGGATTTTCATTTTCCTAATTCCCATTGAAAGATTTATATACATTGTTCCCTGCATTAATTAGAATCCTCTGCTACTTTTTGCATCCTAAATTTTTTAGGACCAACTCATTTATCAATTAACTGTGTAATATTTTTCTTTGCACACTATTACACAGAGCAGATATTTGTTATTTAACCTTTAATGAACTTGTCAGCAGCCAAACTGTACAACACTGAGAGTAAAAAAGTATATCTTGCTTATCTTTTTATCTTACACAACTTGGTCCATAGTATAAGATCCAGAAATGTTTGTTCACATTACTGATTATATTAATATTAAAAAGTAAGTGCAGCTAAGCCACAGGATTTTTTATATATATTCATATATATAAACTATAAATATGTATACCACTATATATTGTATAATATATTTATATATTATATATATATTACTAATAGAAGCATTAATTTTGTGGTTCAGGAGTCCTAGACCTTGTTAATCTATGAAGGAGAAATAGCTTGATGTACATCTTATTAACAATAGCCACAAAGCTGACCTCAAGGAACCAAGTATTAAATCCGTCCCTCTGTCAATATTGGTGTCAGAGCCCTTGAAAATATTTCTGATTTGTAGCCATCTAAATTACATATCTCCTTGAGATTAGATGGATACCCTACTCAGAATTAGACTAGCCCTTGGAGAGTTTACTTTGGTTCTTAACCTTTTGGGTGTAATAGACTGTTGGAGGTTTTGATGAAAGCTGTGACCCTTCTCCTCCCCAAATGCCCATACACACAGTCACTTAATATTTCTATAATTCAGGGGCTAGGTTATTGAAAGTCCATCCATGGATTTTCTAGGACTCTGTAGATCCCAGATTAAGGATCACAGAGCTCGTGGACCAGAATTATATATATTTTTTCTTACTACCTTAAATGGTTACATGATTTTAGGTAAAATCACATGTTTGTGCCTCAATTTTTTATCATTTACAAAAAGAATTTTATCCAGTCTAGCACAGAGGAAGTGGGCTGACTAAATCGCTTGGGCATTATGCAAATTGAAAATATAATTTCATCTAAGAGAGTTGAGTCGATAATGAGAAGTATAGAGCTTTACATAATAGTAACTCACCTTACTAAATAGTCATGGTTAATTGAGCCCAGTTCATCTAGATGCACTGGAATAACACCAAAAAAAAAAAAAAAAAAACAACTTATGTCAGTAAATGCTTCATTTTAAAGTAAATAACTCTAGTTCGTGGAACCAGCCAGTCCCTGCTCTACTTTTCTTAATCTGTAAAACAGCTCTTAGCATCAATCTCTCTTTATCATATGATTAATTAAGCAATCATCTCTTTTAAAGATTTATTTCTTTTTTTGTAAAAACTGATGGCATGTTTTTAATGAAATTGTAAAATCTGATCAATGTCCTCCAATTCCACACAAAAAAAGGAGTACAACATTGTGTGCAGAGCAATGATTTTTTTAAATCAATCTGTTTTATTTTTTATACATTCATTTCTCCCCAATAGCAAAAATTTTTAAAAATAAAATAAAAAAGATTTTCAGGCAGTAAAAAGTAGCAATGTTTGAAAACCCTTTCCCTTAGATGCTCTGGCATTCTCGAGGGCTCAGTGATGGTGACACAGTGGGGCTACCGGATGAGCTTCATGACTCCCTCCCTAAAGAATGCTTTCCCATTGCACAGCTTTGCCCAAAACCAACAAGATGTGACATGCTCATGACACTAAGCACATAACCAGGCTGGTCCCAAAGGGTCTAGATTGTTATGTCGCCTATGTCACTGGTGAATCTCGTGAATGCCAACTCATTACATTATATTTACATCTCATCTTCTTTATACTATTCCTCTTCTTCCTCATTATTGTCCCCAACCACCATTTACTGAACGCCTAATAGCCAAGCCCTATGCTATTTTGTCACATCCTTCGTTTATTTTTTATTTTATTTTTTATTTTTTTGTCAGAGAGAGAGAGAGCGCACAAGCAACAGGAGCAGCAGAGGCAGAGGGAGAAGTAGGCTCCCTGCTGAGCAAAGAGACCGATGTGGGATTCAAATCCAGGACTCTGAGATCATGACCTGAGCCAAAGGCAGACGCTTAACTGAGCTACCCAGGTATCCCTAATCCTTTGTTTATTGATACAACCTCACAAAGTAGCTATTATTAATCTAATGTTGCACTTGAGGAAATTGAGGCTGGAAGGAGTTAAATAATTTTTCCTAGGTCTTTAGGAAGCTGTGGTGAAAAAAAGAGAAGAGTTAAGAGGAAGTATGCAAAGGCAATCACAAATCAGGAAGGTGGCAGGTGGGAGGAAGGCTTTGAGAGTGTAAAAGTGTTCTGGGAAGCTGGGACAAATACAATTCCCCTGAAAGAAAATCTTACAAGTAAAAGTAAAGCAGAAATGTGGACTGACCTTGTTTGAAAGAGAGAATTGTCAGGGTGGAGCACAATGCTACATGAGCTAACAGTTTCTCTTCTTTTACACCTTAAGCACAAAGGGCTGAATTTCTTACCACTGGACAGGAGTTGCCCTTTCCACTTAGGGAGTGAGCTCGATACACAGGGAGTGATGAAGTAGGACAACTGGCAGAAGGGGTCAGCCACGTCACCATTGTCCAGAGTAATTCTGCTCTTGTCCCATATTTCATTTTCCACTCCACAGAGCTGTATGGTGGTTAACCAATCCCACATCCCTGATCGACTGCTGTCCTTTGAACCTGCCTTCACCACATTGACTCCTGTCCCCAGGAAGACTCTGGATCATTGAATTTGATTCGTTTCATCTCAGTGATGTTTTAGCACCTTCATAGATTGGCAACCTGGGCACCTTCACAGAGACCCAGACCTTAAATCCATTTTTGCTTTTGGGTGATCACTAATGTATTCATTTCATGATTATTATTATTTATGTAACTGTCCCAATTCCAGTCTCTAGGGGCACAGTAGTGAACAACATAGGCATTGCCCCATTCACATATGAATCTCACACACAGATCCAAGTAGAAGAACAATGGGAAAAGGGAAACCAAGTACTCATTCTATGTAGATCATGTATATATTTGTTATATTATACAGAGAGAAAGAAATAAGGTCACATCATAAAGATATTCTCCTTTTAGTCATTGGATTTATCTTTTAAATTACAAATTTCTACACTATGGCCACAGCAAGAAATAAGTGGTTGTGATGGTTCTATCCTGGGATAGAATGTATATAACCTACCTGCCCAGCAGAGACAGTATCACATCTCTCCTCCCCATGTTGCTTGGATGAAACCCACTCTTGAGTTTCTAGGGCTCAGGGGAGTTGAATGGGCTAATAGGCAATCCCAGCTGAACCTTGGCAGACCTTCCCACCAAACCTCAGGGGTTACTGGATTTGTAATGCAACCCCAAAGGCATTTATGAATCAGCTGCAGTGGGAGTACTTGCCTGTGGCATCTTGCCAAGACCCTATTAGAAGTCTCTCAGAAGAGCCTGACAACAGATATTATAAAGGCTGCAAAAGGATGATTATGGTCTGTCATTTGAAGAGTCTACACATGAACTATACATTTTGTTTTCTTCATTATGGATGAAAATGCAAATGCCCCTAAGTATAAACTGTCTAGCCAGTACCGTCTACTGCATATTGACTGCAAATACAATGACTATGTTTTTAATCATCTCAATTCTTTCTAGGGATGTTGGTAAGCTTAAACAATGTATACGATCCATAATTGTGGTGCAAGTTTGGTATCCTCACCATATCAGTTCCTGGTTTAATGCAACATTTTTTTTCTTAACCAGTAGGACTAACCACAGAGAAAGACATTCTTTCTGAGGCTGACACTTGCTCTTAGAGTCAGACATTCTCTCTCTGGGTTAAGCACCCTGAACATAAGGACTTTACACACTGATAGAGTGCTGCTTAAAAGAAGGGGGGAGAGAAAAAGAAAATTGTCCCTTATGAAAACTGATGGAGAGTTTCAACACATGCATAAGGGAAGAAGATAGTGGGAAAAGACACGAAGTTATGATGGAGTAGTGCTCACATTAAACAGAAAAGCTTTGAGAAAAGTATTCTTTCCAACTCTCAACTCTCCTTTATACTAGACTACAGCTAATTATACATGAAAAGATTTTTTAAATTTAAAAGTTGTATAAATAGCAAATTTTTCCATTGCTGCACTGAGTATGTAAAGAAAATAAACCCCTCTCTGAGACAGCACACCTGCTACAAAGATGTTACAAAATGCAACAGTTACGCTCTTTTTGAGAGAATCCCCAAAATATGATTTATCCCAACTATATTGTCAGGCTGATTTTAGGCACAAAGCAATTCCTGCTTCTGTTGGTGAATTTCAGATTTGTTTCAACAGAGTTACTGAAGAAGGGGTAAAGAAAAGTCCTTTGATGCATAAGTGGGGGAAAGATAATGAAATTGAGTAAAAGCAACAAATTAAAAAAATTTAAGGAAGGAGAGCTTGACATATTTGAAAGTAACTCATAGCAAAGTGATAAAGGTTAAAATTATAGGACAAAATCATTCAGTCAGTCATTTACTATAAATATTTATTAAAAGAGCAAGCTTGTCTCTCCTCCAAGGGTATCACTCTTCTGACCTCTCATTTTACATTTCCAACAACTTTTGGTGTATAATCTTCACCCAGCTCTTTTCTTACGACTTTAAAGTCTAAAGTTATCCTAATTAATTCATTCGCTCATTTGTTCGATGTTTATTAATAACTTACTATGGGGTAGGTGTGAGAAATGGAGGTTCTTCTGTGTCCAATTTAACACCCGAGGGTTATGTTTTTGGAATCTGGAGGCCATTCCAGTCCTTCACATCCCACCCCCAGTTGTCTTTGACCACCATCCAAAATGTAAGCCTTCTGGTGACTGTGTGCTGTCATTCCCATCCTGCTTTGTGCTTTCCATCTCCTGACTCAGCCTCTTGGCATTCCTCTCCCTCTACTGCTTTCTGCTTTCCCTCTGGAGTCTCTGTGCCATGGAAAACAAACTACTTCATCACATTATTTTATTTTTTACAAAATACTTTGTGTTATTTTGGCTTGAATTAAACTTCAGTTTTCATCTAGGATACTACTTCTCCAGAAGTTTGGAAGGAATAGAGGCTTCTATGGGATCAGGCGGTTGGGTCTGCTTTCATCTGGGTCCTGAGGCTAATTCTAGGGTACATAAACTTTTCTTCTCTGCTGAGATTCATGCCATATCACTCCAGCATCTTCTTTTCAACATCATTTAACTACCCTTGGTCGCTGCTTCCCCATTCACTGGATACCCCACTCACAGTCTTCCTTTACGGAAGAGTTCGCAACAATGTAGGTGAATTCAGTGTCCAGGTCTGTGACTCCTGACACTTTGGAACTATGACTCTATTTTCCTTCTTCCAGTATTCTTTTTTAAATAGACTTTATTTTAGAGCAGTTTTAGGTTCTCAGCAAAATCACAAGGAAGGCACAAAGATTATCCGAAACTGGATAGCCTGCCCCATCACCAACACCCCCCACCAGAGTGGTACATTTGTTGTAATTGATGAATTTATGTTACATCATTATCACCCAGAATCCACAGTTTACGTTAGGATTTACTTTTGATGTTGTATTCCAAGTAGCTTTAATCTCTGTTCTTGAGTCCTTCAGCCCCCTAACCATACCTGGACCTTGTTACCACTCAGATCTTTCCTCCTCGGAGAGCTCGACCCATATCCCACTCTGGCCATAATCCCTGTTCTCTTATCTCTCACTGCTACTGCATGAAACTCCATAGTGCTTCCCAGTATTTGAACGCTCCGTTTTCTTTCCACTTCTCTATGTATCCCAGAGTCCTTGTTGATCATTTATTTTATTCTTGTTTTTAGAATTGTTAATACTTCACAACCTTGTCATACCCTTTATCTGTCAAGCAGAATTCTTCGTCACTTCATCTTTTCACCAACCCAGTCTTCTAAGAGCAGGGAGAGGAAATGCCCCAACATGAAGATTGCTCACATTAGAATTTCCTGATTCTCAGTCTCAGCTTGGCCATGTTCTAGCTGAAAATGTGTTTGCTTGTTCATAGTCAAGATTCTTAAACACTCTCAGCCACTAAGAGTGTATGAACTCACCCAGATTCTGATTCCTCCCCTCCACAAATGTATGTCTGTATGTTGGCGCATTTCTTCTTTCTCTCTTCTAGGAACCTGAACCTGTTCTTTCATTGCCTCCTTTCTTTTCCCTAAAGCTAATAATATACATCCTAAAATAGTCATCGATACAACTACAATAAAGCTCAGATAAGTGAAAAAGGATACAGAGCTATGTATGTTAAATGTACTCCACTTTTTAAAAATAATTACATAGAATAAATTCTGGAGGGAAATAGACCAAAACTTTCCTGTAATAATCTCTTAGTCATGGGATTTTGGGTTAATTTGATTTTATTGTTCATCCTTTTTCAAAGCCTGCAAACTTTCCACGGTTAGATATATTACTTTATTTTTTACACAAAGACATTTTCTCTACAACCACATTTTTCAAAGACTTATCATCGTACCTTTGATCCTTTGTCCCATCCTAGCTGTATTCTATTTATGTAATATTTATCTGGCCAAGCAAATGTCTACATTTATGGGCACCTGGGTGGCTCAGCCGGTGTACCATTTGCCTTTGGATTGGGTCATGATCCCGGGATGCTGGGATCGAGCCCCACGTTGGGCTCCCTGTTTAGTAGGGGGTCTGCTTTAAAAAAAAATCTACATTTATCCTATTTTTCGGTTTCATTCACTTCTCAACCCACTGCCATCTGAATTTCCCTTTCCCAGCTTAGTGGAGGGACTGATAGTTCAAGACGACTTCAATACCATCAAATCAAAGGACTATCAGTTCCTGTCCTCTGAACCTCAGTACTGCATCTGCCGCTGCTCCCCTAAGATACTCTCCTCCCTTAACTCCCACTCATGCCTCTGGTTCTGTCTCCAGCATCCTGTCCTCTCTCTTCTCGCTGCCTAAATGCTGAGATTCCCTAGGGCTTAGTCATCAGTCGTCTGCTTTTCTCTTTCTTTTTGCCCTCTCTGGGTTATATCTGCCACACAAATGCTGGTTTATCCAAAACACATCTCCTAGTCATTCAGAAATTTCTACTTCTTGCTCAGGTCTAAAGTATTTCCAAGTTTAAGGGACATAAATGTACTTCATGTACAGTAGTAAGAGAAATAATAGCCCTTTTAAAGAACACGTTTAATAGATTTTGCAATATAGTATATTTTATGTTTCAAATAGAAGTTGGACTTGTATATATAGGATAGTTCTCATTATAGCCAACTGGGAATAATATACTCAGATACAATCACGTAACAAAATCTCAAAGATGTGTATTTTCACATTTGATTTTATTGGTGCTTATGTGGTAGATCTTACATTTCAATAAAACTGTAAAGTAAAACTGTAAGTAAAAACAAAGGAAAGCAAACATAATATCGTAAGGATAGTCCAAAATAAAAGCCAAAATTTTCAGTATCATTTGAAAATAGAGTCCTTATGACAAATGCTGTGGATACTTGATTATTTTAACAGTCACATAATAATCTCACAGTAAGCTAAAATCAGACATTCTAAATTATCTACTGAAATTTTATAAATAGTAATAGAAAAATAGCTTTCCCCCTTCTCAAGGATGTCAAAGATCATTAGAATACTCATAATAATATACAGATGCTCACTTCGCAAATGGTTAAAATAAAGCAAAGAACTATAGTGAAGCCCTGATATGCCAGTGGAACAACTGGAAAATGAACAAAGAAATTAGATTCCCACGTGGTGTAACTAGTCTTCATATCGCTAGCTCTTGAGGATAGGTGTGGCCTTCCTTTTCAAGCCTATGCCATTCACAGAGCCCTGGAATCTGAGTTTGCAGACCCGGCTCAAGACTGTGTTTGACCATTTGGACCTCGTGTGAATTCTGGGTCATTTTTCTCTTTCTCTCTGAACCTTGTTTTGTCCATCTGTGAAGGAGGTTCACACAGTGGGCTGTGCAAATAACCCATGTGGCCGCAGTGAGACTTTGTCAAGCACAAATGGACTTGACGTCTACTGTATATCTTGACAAAATAATCAAGTCTGAAGATTTTAAAAGTTCCTAATTTAAGGGAAATAGAGACAAGAATTGGATTTTATTATTTATTCTTCCGTGCACTAACCGCTGATCTCAGGCAAGTCACTTAAACAATCTGGGTCTAACTTTTTTCAGCCTTAAAATGAAAAGTATAGATGAGATGAATTACTTTTCCACTCTGATTCTTTGATCCTAAAACCATTTATTTAGGACATGAGTTACTTTCTAAAACATTAACATGGTCCTTTTATTTACTCTGCTTCTTCATAGAAGAAGAAGCTTCATTTTAAAAATGTTTCGGGAAACATTTGGAAGTCAATATTAAACTTAACAGACTATTTTGAAACCTTAAAATGAAAACTAAAAGATAGTATGATTTTTCTTTTGCTTTTCACAAGTTTCTTTTGGAAGTAAGTGTGTAAGTAATGAATAAAACATCTAACTGCATATGTGTGCAGATGCAAATAAAATTAGGCATTTCATAGCTGGTTGGAGCAAGAATCCCTATTCTAAGTTTCTCCCTTCACTTATGCTGCTGTTCAGAAAAATCAGGCAGAGAGAAGCATTTCACATCCATGGCTAGTCATAAAGTGACTATGTTTTCTGGGGGTAGGAAGACAGAAATGACATCTTTAGAACTCTGGAAAACTACCTCCAAGTATTTGGGATCTGAGACAATCTGGGACAATTTCTGGAGATTTAACACGAACCCTGAGGACCGTCCGTGAGGTCCCCAGGAATTACCAGGAGAATCCAGAGTGCTTCTACCTGCAAAAGATATTCTCTCTCCTACAAAGAATGAATCATCCACAGTCACCTTAAGAGACGTCCTCAAACAACCCGGGCAAATTGAGAAGTTTCCCAGCCCTCACTACTCAGAAATGAGACAAGATGATATATTCCACAAAAGTAAAAACACAGTATCTTTTACTACAGTTGATAATTTTTAAAAGAAATTTGTATAGTTTATGGGGATCTGGATTTGTCAGATCCCTGACGCCTACGGATTGCTGGTGACCTTTATTTAAGACAATTTGGGAGTTAAATTCAAATTTTGCACTCGTATTTAAAAATAATTTGAAAACAAATGTAAGTCCCAACATTTCTTGGCAAATTCTTGAAATCCGATGATGACAAAAATTGGCGTGAAGATGCACTAGGCGTCATCAGCGTGTGTTCCAACAACTCTAAATGAGAAATTCATGTTCACTCAAACCTTTTCCATAAAGAGACAGACCTCAAAGAAAGAAAAAGACGCAGCCACAGAGGGGGAGACCCAACGCCTTGGATCGAGTGTTTTGGAGTTCACGCGTTAACTGCTGATGTAGCCACAGCGCAAATTTCCTAAAGCTGGTTCCCGCCATACCCTGTGCGTCTCATTTTAAAACAATCCTTTATGGGTGTTAGAGGATGCCTAGGAAAGCAGAAGGGTTCTGTGTCAATCAAAGCTAATCACTGGTACAGGCAGAGGGCTTTTGTTGGCCTCCATGCTCTAAGCCGTGCTTCCACATCTGTGTTTGAAGAGATTAGAGAGGTGCTTCATACAAGAACTGTATTCGTTAAAGCTGATCGACAGTATTTGGAATAAATCACGAAAAAGTTGAGTGCCAGAAGGGAAGGCATGGCAAGTGGGAGGCTGAAACGGACGAGGGTTAAATCCACCCGCGCCGGTCCCCCCCCCGCACCTGTATTTCAGTTTTGCTCACTGGTGGGAGCATTACCCGCGCCCTGCTCCCGCCACTTGCGAGCAGACGCGCCGCGACTCAGCCAAGAAGCCCGACGCCGCCGGTGCCTCCCGTGACACGCGTGCCACACTTGGATGAAGGGCTCCGCTTTTATTTGAGGCGCTTCATGGAAAACAGATTAGCCCAAGTGGGTAAGTGGGATTTGGGGACCAGGGAGGGGAAAGGATGAGAAGTGAAAAAGATCCCAGCAAGAACGAACACAGAAGCCCCCTCCCCGTTTACAGCAGTGTTCTCTCTGCATGAAGGCCATACACTGGCAAATAAATTATGAGTGACAAGTATTTGAACCAATAAAGAGGGCACTATATTTTATATGCAGTAAATTTAATTCCAGATTGTGTTTCACCTTAGCAGGGTGACATGTTTATTGCCAGTGAAAGATGAAAGCTGAGGGAGTTAGAGGCAAGCGTCAGCATTTCTGGTGGGCACCCGCAAAATGAAGATTTGACAGACCGGTGGCTGAGCCCTTGAAATGAAATGCCAGATCAAATTTTACCCCAAAGGGGTCAGATGTACTGTCATGCCCCCAAACTCGCAATACCAGCTGAATAAATGAGCCCGGTTCAGCAGGGAGCAGGAGGCCAAGAGCACGCTCTGTGAATCTCCTGCTCCTAGAATCATCAGCTTTTCCAAGTGCAGTGAGCCCGGGAGGACCAGGGCGAGGTGGGGCTGAGGGAGGGTGTGCTAGAAGGGATGTGAAGTGCCGCTGCCTCTGTGGGGCTCTAAGTGTCATTTTAAAAATCTGTTAAACAGATCGAAAGGTAGAAGTGAGTCTAAATTGATCTGCCCATCTCTCAATTTCATCCTACAAGCGCTCAGCTCAGGTGTTCAATTTATTGAACCATAACCCCTTTTTAAACAATCAACATCAACACGCAATAAATACGCTCAGCAAGAGCAGTATTTACATGCATGACTCATCGTTTTAGAAGATTTATTTGTGGGGGAACAGACTGGCAATTACACCGGACTTCCTCTGGCGGACGATGGCACAGTGGCACGTGGGCCCAGGTCTGGTTACTGCAAAAATTCAGCACGCCGAAAGCTTTCCCCTATGAAAGGTGGGGGGAGTTTTTGTTAGAATCTGCACATGATTTCACTTGTCATCTCAGATAGGAAGAGAGAGAGAAGAAGGGCGGGAGGGAGGCGGGAGGGAAAGGAAAACGTGCTGGCCTCAGTTAAGCGTGTCCATGAAGAGTTTATCCGGTAATTCCTATAACGATGTTGATGATTCATGTAGAATGGTAGCCAATCTTTCCTCTGCCCACTTATGAAACAGGTTCTGTTATCCAATATATGGATTGGGCCAAACGCTTTCCAACTCATTTGTGTAGATGTTGTGTCATCAACTCTTGAATCAATCGGAAGGGTTAACATTTTAATCGGTCCCTCTCACTGACCTTGTTCTGAAGGACTAGCAATAGAATCTACCACCTATTTAACTTCACATAAATGTATTTTAAGAATGTTTCTCATAGTTCAAGGTCAGCGGGATGAAGATGATGTAAAATTCCTGGACCCTGTAATTTCAGGGTTTCTTCCTCTTGCTTTGTGCCTCTTTTCTCAACTTTGTACATTTTTTCCATATAGTCACTGAAGTTACAAAGACCACATGCTCTGACACCTGGATGAAGGACAACGGATATGAATAATGATCCTAGCACCACCTAATTGCTCCTTGGAATTTTAAAGGAACTGCTTGTTTCCTGTGAGAATGGCCTCACATTTGGCAAACACAGCTCTGGAAGAGAAGCAGTGGAACCAGGGACCCTCCTGGTGACTCCTGGAGATGCAGGAACACCTGTGATATAAGTAAGAACACCTACCATTATCAGGATTGTCCCTCTATTACCCACTTACTCCTTGAGGATGTTGGGAGGGCCACTGTTGCCCAGAATGAGTGTAAGGTTTTTGTAAGTTCTTTAGAGAAGGGTTGCTGTGTGAAAGAGACTTAGCTGTCACCATTACAACTACCCTGGTCTCTTGCTGCTTCCTGACCCACCATTTTACTCGGGTCATTCATTCCCTTGGCTACGTTCTCCCATGGAGCATAGAACTGATGCATTTTTAAACTCACCTCCTCTGTGCTGCTCCATGTATTCCAGGAGTCTCTCTTTCATCACATCAAATACATCCCCCTCATCTCGGGTTCGCATGACCTGACCTTCCCTATCTCTATGTTCCCTGCTGTTCCTTCCACTTTCTTCTCCAGCCTCTTTTGTCTGCTCTTTTCAGACCTCTTGTGTGGGCTGTGCTGCTTGGAACAGAGTCCCATTTGTCTGGCACATGCCCTTCCTCTTGGCCAAAGAGCTCTCGAAGACTCCACAAGCTTTCAAAGCCTGTAGCCTAAGTGCCAGCCAAATTAATCTATTTGGTTTGTTTCCCTTCCTGCAGATATAATTATTGGTCCCACTTACAACTCATCATAAATTCTTGGGATAAAGGAAGCAAGTAATAGTTTAGGAGGATTGGTAATTTCCAGACAACCAAAAGTATTAACGATATCAAAAGAGAAATGGTATTTAACTCGACAATGGTCACATTCATTGTAATCGATAATGTACAAGACTTCCAACACATTTTATAGTTAAAATAAACACATTTCCCATCATGTACACATGATAAACGTTTTATTTCTATCCTTCTGTGTTTGCCTATTATTCTGTTAGTCCTAAAATCCTGTTGTCAAGTAGTTTTAATGCTTTCTTTCAAGTTTCCTTGGATTCATTCTTCCTTTCCAATTCCACAGCCAACATCAAGAATCAGGCATTTTTCACTCAAACCCAGACCACCTTAGGGACAGCCTAACTGGGGCATTGAAATGTTTTCCTCTGTTTTGTGGTTTGGGAAGTTGTTTCCTTTGTTTCTCCCCTATAAAATTAAATTCAAACTCTTTGTCATTCTATCTAGAGCTCTCCATTCTGACTCTTCCAAACTCACCAGCCTGACGTTGGTTGTGCACTGCAATCATTGGATCCTTAGTTTCCTCCTCAGCATCTGCCTTGATGGGTATTTTTGAAGACAGAAATAGGCATGTGCAGTCCTGCCCACCATGGCTAGCACATGATAGTTGCTCAATAAATCATATTTCATTACTTATTATAACAAATGGTCCCTCTACTTCTGCCTAGCTAACTTGCACCTCCTTCTCAGAAAGTGACTTCATGCCCAACTCTCCACTTTTGCTTATGCTTTTCACTGCAGTCAGGTACGTTCTCCCATTCTCTTTCATTTGTGTGCCCTGGCTCAAAGCTCCCCTCCTGTCAGAAACCTCTCTTACCATGTGCTCTCAAAGTCTGCATGCCAGGAAGAAAGAATGAACAGATACCAGAGGGGTTCTGTGGGTTATGTTTAGTGCTATTCAACATAGCTCCTGTCATTTTCGATCGTAGTTTGAAAAAATACCCAAATTTGTTCAATAACAACTGTTGCTAAATTATGCTAAATAATTTAAGATTTAGCCATCTATGCATATTTAACTTCTAACCATCCTTCGAGGTCCAACATACCTGCCTATCTTCCTCTTCCAGTGAGTTACTCTCATGATCTTTGGGTCCTAGATGAAGTGAGTCTCTGTTTTTTAAGCCTGAATGTTCTATTTGGCAGGAATCACTTATTTTCAGATATTGTGGCTGAACCTGCACATATCAAATCTGCCTTAGTGGAGGTTTGGGGAGCTCTTGGAGGAAGGGGAGAGCACAGTTCAACCAGACGAACGTTGGCTGAGAAGACCACCAGGAGAAGACCACCGAGCCTGGTCATTTAGGCAGTAAAACATGGAGTTCCTCACAGCCTCTAGCTTGCAAGCACTTACATTTCAGAGTGTCTGGGGATAGCTGTGAGAAGAGAAGGACAGGAAGTATAAAGAAAACAAGAATAAACTATTTCTTAAATGCTCGTTGGCAGTCCAGGCTTCATGGGCACGAGTGGAAACTTGAAGAATTTTGATTTGAATTAGGATCTGTTTAAGATGGGGGGGTACATAAAATAATTTTTTAGTATTTAAGCATGTAGCATCATGACCCTGAATAGTATAGAGTTCGTGAGTCTTTGTTGAATGAATAGAAAAGTAAATGGCATGCTGTTACACTCTTCCCTTATAATTGGATTTTTTTTTCACATTTAGTAATCTCAGAAGAGTTGGTAGCATCCGACTTCTATAGGATATGTTTATCTCTTAAGGTGAGGGTCACCTGTATGGTAATCTGTGGGCCTTAACTTGAAATTGATTATAACTGAGCTAGAGTTGAATTGAGATTCAAATGGACAGTGGTTGTGTCGAGGTCAAGGAAAAAAGCAAAGAAACAGTTGCAATTACACTGTAAAAATGAACAGTTTAGAGCAATGTTGAATAAGAGTATTTCCTGGGACAGCCAAGTTCAATTGTGCTCACACAACTAAGATTTCTTTAGCCGTGATTCCATATAGTCTTCCCCCAAGATGTTAATTGCTGTTGGCATTGAATCTTTTGAAGCGATGGGAATTCATATGTTAAAATGTCCAAATAGCAGCAAAAATGAGTGATGGAATGGGTCACTGAATATTTTTAAAGGCCAAGAAGCACCTTCATTTGAGAGTATCTGAAACTCTGTCCCAAAACAGCCTCCAAGGATCTTTCCTTCAACTTTTGCTCTCTTTGTACAGAGGCTAGGACAGCGGCATACAGCCCCCAAAAGGAGAATCCTCACAATTTTCTTCAGAATGCCAAGTGTTATAGTGAACGATAAATAACCTTTCTGTAACAAGCAGCCCTTTTTTTCCCGCTGGAACAAACTGTTCAACTCTATTTGAATAAAAAGCCCACACATATATCAAATTAAACAAAATAGCATTGTTCCAAATACAGATCAGGCAGTCTTCCCAGACTCGTGTCAGTAAAATTTCATCGCACTCCACACCATTGTAGAGTAGCTCTCTCTCTCTCCTCTTCTTTATGTGTGAGTGCAGAATCACTATTCTTAGACAAAGGAATGCAGACACAGGCCGTGTCCCCCATGCACTTGAATAAAATAAAGGTTCAACCGGGGACTTTGATGGCAAGAGAACAAGAATGCACCACTGAAAATACAGGTGGAGAGAGGATTACACAACCGTATTAGGAGCAATTGATCAACAAGAACTTATTTTGCTTATTGCCAGGACAAATATTTTCCCCTTAGATGAGGCATAACTCTGGATCGATGTTAATGAACCAGGAAGCTAATTGTGTGGTGTGTGCGGAGATGGGATGGAGGCGGCAGTGTGTGGGGCTGCCTTGCCCTAACTCATAAGAGCCGATTGTTAAAGTTTCAGGATTTTGCAAGCTTTTTGTTATATATGACCGTTATTAAAAATTAACATAAAAGTATGTAATAAAATTCAATAAGTTATATCCAAAAGAAAGATACTACCCAAACGTAATACTTTTTATTTTACTGCATTTTACTGTGATCTGTGCTCTTGAGGTTATTTATATCTGCTGTAGCTATATGGTGGAAATAGTATGGAATGGTGTGATACTTCGTGTTTGCTCCCCACTCCTCATTCACATTGACACACTGGTAGCTTGGAATTGACTCACACTACAAATCAGAGTTATTGCTTTCTTTCGTTTTTGTTTTCCAGAGAGCTGATTGTTAAACATTTATCAGCCCGCTAGTGGGTAGAAGCTCTTTTGAGAACAGCCCTAACTTCCCATGCAAACTTCATCTGCTGAGCTGCAGAAGAATTTGAACAGGGGCTGCCTTCAGTTCTTTAAGGGTAAGAACTTACAGGGCTCTCGGGGGCAGCCTTCTGTAAGAGCCTACCGAGGGATTAAAGTCAATTCCTCCAATCTGACAACTCAGTTGTTTTTTGAACACCAGGGCTCAATCGAGGAAGATATTTATTATTAGGATAAGTTGGTCAATTAGGAAAAGTTTATATTCATTCTCTCCAAGTGTAGTATTTTGCCAGTCTCGCTAAGCGTGGTTTCAGTTCAGCCTGAATTGGCAGTAACCGAACACTGGGTCGTACCACGGCGGGCTTGCGACCACCACTTCTCCCTCTCTTCTCACCCTTCTCCAGCTTCTTGCTCGATGTAAACTGAGGAAGTGGAGTAGGAAAATGTGAACAAGGGTGGGGGATAAAGAGGCACCGTTGGTAAGCGGTAACGAATCAGGTATCCTTCCGTGTTGGGCTTTCTTGCCACGTACCCCTCTCTAGGCTTACTGCTCAAAATGACATCATTTCTTATGGTATTTGCAGCAGATTTGAACTCACTAGGGGTTCTATAATTATTCCTTCTAATTCAACCTGTATGGTTGCATTAAGCCAATTAAATTATAATAATTTATAATTTATTTTAGTAATTATAATAAAACTATTTCATGTAACGTCCAGGGTTATACCCACACCAGAGAGAGAATAATACATATAAATACACACACTACACATGCCTAAACATATATACATATAATATGGTGTACTATACACACACACAGGATATACATTCAAATAAAAATATCTTTAATATATATTTGAACATATGCATTCAAAGAAAAATATGTGAGCATATACATTCAAATAAAAAATTCCGCAAATGGAATATCTGGTCAGAGCTCTTTGGATAATATGCATGTCAGGAGCAAAACAGCATTTGCCTTTAGAATAAACATACTTCGTAAACCAAGCAAGTGCTTTTATAAACAAAGTAGCATTTCTAATAGCTACCATACTCCTATTTCATGATTTTATGCTACAAGAGGCCAGCAACTATTACAACGCTCCTCAACCAAATGCCCTCTTTTGTCAGCAAGTAAATTCCTCTAAGAATGTCATGTGATCTTGCTGTTTGGTTCTGTGCACAGGGTAATCTCTCTCAGTGTTTAAATTGCACAACTGTCAGATATAGTATACCTTGAGGATCAAATCCCTTATGTCACAATATTAAACAATTATTTTTGGCTACACCATTGAATTTCCACTGCCCGAGGTGTCTCTTGTGTTCCAAATCAAGTCAAATTAAGAATGTATACACTAGCAAATTGAAGAAACAGATAAGCAGAAGCAGAAAAAAACCAATAGGAAGATTATCCTTGTAATGTTTCATTAAGCAACTTCCATTAGGAAAGAAAAAAAATCATTAATGCTAACCCATGTTTGAACTTAAAACACAAAATTCAAACTGATTCACACAGTGCATTTCTACATATAACCTATGCTTTTAGTAGTCACTCTTTGATACATGACAAGTATCATCTTGAATTTTATGTGAACTGATTCACAGAAGTCATTCAGCAAATTAATGTAGTTTTGGAAAATTAACAGCAAAGTAGGCATGCCGCCAAATGTCTAATGACAAATTGAAGGGTTTGGAGATGTGTCTGTCTATTTGCAGTATTGGAACTGTTTTCAAAACAAAAACACACTGCAAACAGTGCTGGCATGACAGGAGATACAGTCATTATGCAATTTTAATTGACAAATAATTCTATTTTTATGGGAATAATTTCACCTAGCCAATAACTGCATTATCATCTATCATGTACTGGTTTCCCTTCCCATCGCAGGCACCCTCTAATTTTGATGAATTTGATCAAATGTATTTGGCAGCATCGTTGTATCTGGCAAGTCGAGGAAGGACCGTAGCGAGTTGGAGGGAGGGGGCGGGGCTGAGGGTGGTGATTTGTCACAGGGATGGAGACCGTCTTTAGCATTACCTGTTGTGCAGATATTATTATCCTCCATTTATCTTCCGGCCCAAATATTCAGATTGGGCTTGTCCCATCCTTTCAGCAGGGTACTAAGCATCTCTCTAATTTAACTCAGGTATACAAGGGGGTATGTGTGTGGGGGGCGGAGACTGGGAAAATGAGAAACCTTTATCGATCTACATATAATTAATCTTCAGATGTTGGCTTTAAGCTACAGCATAATAGCCTCAGTGTATAGTCCACTTTCACATGCGGAGCAGCTGAAATGCAAAACGATCACAAATATGAACACACTCTAGCTAAGGGCAGGTATTCCAATGGCAGCATTAAATATAAATACAATAGAGTATTGACATAATGTAGTAAGGTTCCCTCGCTATTAAAAGGCTTTGTTCTAAAGCGTATCTGTGTACACAATGAGATGATGAACACGGTGCATCACATAGCTAAATTTAATATATGCAGGGGTATGATGTTTGCAATGCATGCATTTCAGCAGGTCCCATTAGTGCGCCTTTCCCCTCCAGTGAAAACAGAATGAACCACAGCCCCTTCTGGTTTGCATAAAGCAAACAAAATTAGATTTGCTTTGCTGAATTGAAACCCGCTTGGGATTGTGAGCCTCTCTCGGGGACAAATTACTTCAAACAATCCCTTTGTACCATAACAAAATCAAAAAATTCAGGCCAATCAACATGGCTCAAAACCCTTAACACAAGAATTAATAATACAACCTAGTCTATTTTTATTGCTTCTGCGCTACAGCTCCTTGTTTTAATGTAATTACACTTATTTGCCATCCACATGTTAAGTAAGCTTGCATATGTTAACTAATGCGACATAAAACAACTTTCGTAATTTTACCGTTGTTACAAGCATTGTTCCCCCTGGAATAAGATCCGAACATTGGACAAGTTGAACAAAAATGTTATTAAATTAAATCTATTTTTAGATTCTTGATACATGAATATAGGCAAAATGTCAAATGTTTCTTCAGATAGGTGCAAAAGCTGATTGGCAATCAGATTAGTCTATTAAGAATATTGGTTTATGGAGTCTTATTCACTTGATATCTCTTGGCTTTGAAAGCCCAGTCCCCTGTGGAAGAGAGGGGCACATTCCTCTGTAAATATGGAATCTCTTAAATCAGATATCTGGTCAATGACCACTTAAATTCAGCAGCTTGTGTTAGTATCAAGATGATATATATTCCTACTGCTTTTAACACCTGAAAATCAACAGAGGTTATATGCTACTAAAACTTTCATCTGAACCACAGGTTTACTGACTTTTCTGATTTGAAATTTAGAATCTAAGATAACTTTTAGCCCACTGCTTTTTAAAATGTGTAGGTCGGATAGAATATTTGAGCTCACAAAGTCTTGGACTTTTGAGATCAAGAGCTTTTTTCCCCCCATTGCCTAGTGCAGGAGGAATATAATCCCATCCCTAGGAAAAAAAGAGTATGTCAAACATTTATACATCAAGGGAGGTTTTATCTCATTGTTAGGAGGTGGTTAATTCTGTAGAACTTGGGTGAGCTTCACCTGACACTGACCGAGTACCTGAATGAAAACTTGAAAAAGATCTGTCTTTAAGCATGAGTTTATTTATGGAACTATTAGGCTATTGGACACAAATAACCTACCAATTTGGTTCAACAAATTGTCAATTTTCTTCAAAAGATCATTTAGTCCCATTGTTTGCTATTGAATAGATAAATAAATATGATTGACATATTTCTCCTCCTTCCTCCCAGCTGTGCAGATTCAATCTGAGTTTCTAATAGAACACACACACACACACACACACACACACAGAGACACATGCACACACATACAATTATATAATCAAATGATTTATTAAAGATCTCCTTATGTTAGATATTTCAAATTAGGCGTTCCTTTTAAATATGGCAGACAATTGATAAAAACAGTTAATCTCATCCAAAGGCCTCATATTGGTTTTGCTTGGCAAGGAGAGTCTGCAGAAAAGGTAAAATTAGAAGGCTTTTATATAGGGCGCCTGGGTGGCTCAGTGGGTTAAAGCCTCTGCTTTCGGCTCAGGTCATGATCTCAGCGTCCTGGGATCGAGGCCCACATCGGGCTCTCTGCTCAGCAGGGAGCCTGCTTCCTCCTCTCTCTCTGCCTGCCTCTCTGCCTACTTGTAATCTCTCTCTCTGTGTCAAATAAAAAAAAAAAAAAAAAAAAAGAAGGCTTTTATATAGGGTACAACTGCTGCAGAGTCCTAACATTCTTCTTATAATTAGACCATGGCTGACCCCTGGGAATACTTATATTTGAGACCTCCTGATTAGTCACTTATATTGGGATAACATAAATATTACACAAAGTACTTGAGATAAGGGTATAAAAGTAGAATGAAGACAGTAAGGTTTCTCCATATAAACCAAATCTGGGCCTGAAAGCTGCAGGAGAATGTGTCTGTCTGAGTGTGTGTGTGTGTGTGTGTGCGTGTCTGTGTGTGTGTGTGTGTAATTCCATTTCATCCACTTTGGAATCTGCTTTATGGCATAGGTGGAGGTGGGGAAAGAGAAGACCCAGGGCCTGTGGATTGCACTGACATACTATTTTGAAAGACCAGTCTCCACTTCTTCAAGTCAAAATGTTAACAGCACTATTCTTCTAAAGAACAAGAGATGATGTCATTATTGCAGTTTTATTCATAAGACACAGGAATGCAAACTACCTCATTTTTCTGCTATTTTTGCTTTCTATTATTTAGGTCTTATATTAAGTCTTTGGATCAGTTCCCAACCTATTGTGATTCTAATTTGATTTGTATACCCTGGTCTTTCTCAGAGGTACTTTAAAATCTTAGATAAAAGAAAATGAATTAGTTGTATGTACGTGCCAGAGCAGCGAAAGCAGGGATGTAAGACCAGTGAGCTGAGTTTAGCCTCAGAAAGAACAATTAAGTGATCATACACCTACCGTCTTTCCTCCTTGCCCCCTCACCTCACAAATCACTCTTTTGTTCTCCAACTTACCTCAGTGCCCCACTCCTGTCTAGTGCCACGTGCCCAGTTTAGCCATCTAGCTCCCTTCCCTGTGACATATAAAGGCTTTGACTCAATGCCTTAGCTCCTCAGATCTTTGCTTTCTATCACTAAAGGAAGTACTTGCCCTCAATGGATTTTCTTGAATTATAAGATTATCTCCTTGGGGGACTATATTGCATACCACATATGTCACTAATATTTCCTTGTTCATCCTCTCCTGTCTCCTCTTAGACTCTCTCTCTCTCTCTCTCTCTCTCTCTCTCTCTCTCTCTCATGGGTCACTGTTAATGAGTTAGATAAAGACTGTTAGTCTAGCAAAGGTAAAGGCATACTCCTTCAGATTAAAGGCTATGAGCCCTCGGTTGATTGTTTTCTTCTAATTCCAAGGAAGATGAAACTGATGTTGATCTAGCAGAGCTGGGAGAAAGCTACCAGGACTTGCTCCAAGTGCTCAAACTGCCCCTTGAGCTTTGGATTTTGCTCTGACATTCATGCATTGTATAGAATATTGCCATGGGTTGGGTAAAGGTGATATGGAAACTGGAGACATCCTGGGCTTGAAGGCCAGATTAGGCCAGATTTAGGGCATTTCCACTGCTTCCTAGTAGGGCAAGTTACTTAACTTTGGTGACCTTTCATGTACAATGGGAATAACAGTACTGACTTTGCAGGATCGTTATAGGAATTAAGGTAGGATAGTTTCAGGAACATAATAGGTACTCAATAAATTGTAGCAATTATATTTTTGATTGCCATGTAAAGCACATAGTGTAGTACTTGGCAAAAAGTACATGATCAATAATGTCAGTTTCAGTCAACTGTATCTTTCCTCAGTTTAACCAAAACATTAAAAAAACCTCAATAGACTCTTTAAATTTATAACTAACACAAATTAATACATCAAAGAACTTTTCACATTCAAAATAGAGTCTCACTTTGGACAAATATTTTATCTCATTATGAAAATGTCAACTAATTGATTTGATTAATTCTAAAATTCATCAATAAGTCCATAAAAGAAGTGAGCATCATGATAAAGTCATTAGTAATGACAACAGACGCTAGTAAATGCATTCATGCTGTTGCACATATAGACCACACAATTGCTCAGCAAATATTAAGTGATTAATTAAAAATAAGAATAGGTGGGATGAACTCTTACTGTTCTGAATTAGAGCTGACGTTTTCACTTTTCCATGTGGCAACTAGCACTGATTTCTGCCAGAAAAGTTCCCTTTCTCTTTCCTTCCTTTCTTGTATGTGATCTCTTTCTCCTTCCTTCCCACTGCCTTGTAAAAATATAGTAATCAAGACAGTGTGGTTAGCATGAAGATGGATGTATAGAACAATGAAACAGAGTTCAGAAATAGAACCACAGATATATTGTCAATTGGCTTTTGACAAAGATGCCAGAGCAATTCAGTCAGAGAAAGAACAGTTTTTCAACGTATGGTGCTATAATAGCTGGATATGCTTATGGGGGCAAAATGGATGTTGACTTCACACTATCTACAGATTTAACTCAAAACTGGTCACAGACCTAAATGTAAGAGCCAAAAACATAAAACTTAAAAGAAAGCACGGGACAAAATCTTGTGTCCTTGGGATAAGAATTTCGTAGAGATGACACAAAAGGCACAAGCCATGAACAAAAATATGATACATTGTGCTTCATTAAAATTAATAAGTTCTGCTTTTCAAAACACATATTTCAGAAAACCAAGAGGCAAGGCATGAACTTGGCTTTGCAATACAGATATTTTCAGTACATATACCTGATAGAGGACTTTGTCAAGTTTTATAAAAATTATTACAACTCAATAATATGAAGATAACCCAAATAGAAAGTGGATAGAATATTTAACAGATTTTCACAAAGGAAGATATATAAATGATCAGTGAGCATATGAAAAGATGCTCAACATCAGTAGTTATCAGGAAAATAAAGATTTAAGAGCAACTGGCATTCTCATACACTGCTGGTAGGAACGTAAAATGGAATTACCACTTTGGAGAATTATTTGGCAATTTCTTATAAAGTTTAATGTGCACTTAACATATGACCCAGTGGTTTTACTATGGGTCATTTGCTAAGAGAAATGAAAACAATGTCTATACACAAATGTTGATAAGAACTTTATCCATAATAACCCAAATCTGGAAATAACCTTAAGTGTTCATTAACATGTGAATGGATAAACAAATTTGGTATATCCAAATAATGGAATACTACTCATCAAGAAAAAGGAACATACAGAGATGACTTTCAGCAACATTCTGCCTAGCAGAAGATTCAGACAAAAAAATGAAATCATATGATCCCATTTATATGGAATTTGAGAATAGGCAACTCAATAGTGATGGAAAACAGATCACTGGTTATTTGGGGGCTGGGTCATGGGAGAAGGAATTGGCTGTAAAGAGGTGGGAGGAAATTTTGGTGAGTGTTGGAAATGTTTAAATCTTGATTGTGGTAGTGATTATAGGAATGTGTATATGTTTGCAAAACTCATTAAACTTCATACTTGAAATGGGTTCATTTTACTATATGCAAATTAGATTTCAATAAAGCTGATTGTTTTTAAGTAGCTAAGATCTAAATGGATGCAACATTGGACTATTTGGCTACTGCTATAATACTATTTATTGTGAAACCAATTTCATGTGTAATTACAAATGGCAGAATGTGTTTCTCTTGGGAAAAATGACATTTTGAAATTTTCACTGCTAAAATAACAATTTGGAGTTTTTGTGCCTGATTTAGAAATTTGCTTCTAACTGTAGACTCTTGTTCTGGTCTTATAATTTATTTTCCTTTGGCAAGTCAGTTAATTTCATCAGACCTTGATTTCTTTCACTGTGGAATGAGAGGCCTAGACGATATTCAGATTTTTTAAAAAATATTTTATTTATTTTGAGAGGGAGAGAGAGAGACAGCATGTGCACATGAGTGGGGGTAGGGGAGAGGGGTGGAGGGAGAGGAAAAGGGAGAAGCAGACTCCCCTGCTGAGCAGGCAGTCCAACTCAGGATTTGATTCCAGGACATTGGGATCATGTCCTGAGCCAAAGGCAGAAGCTTAATCAACTGAACCACCCAGGTGTCCCAATATTCAGATTTAATACAAAATCATTTAGCACCTACTCTGAGTCAGGCTCTATGCTAGGTGGTCTCACATACTTTATTTATCTCCTTCAACTATTGCTCTTACATGTTCCTCCACATTAAAACAATAAAGTTTTGGGAGTTTGGGCTTTTTTGTTTTCAAAGAAAACTGCTCTACCCAAAAACACTAGTTTGGTTACATTACTTACCAATCCTGCTAGCATCAGAGAACTTCTAAATCTTATCATGAAGTAAAATCTGATTCGACGTACCTAGATGAACACTTACTTTGAATTCACCTCCAATAGTTGAAATGAATAAATGTTTAAGTTTTCAGGTCAGGTCCCAGTAAGCTTAGGTTTCTGAACAGCCATAGAATTCTCCCACTGATGGAATTTGACTCCATGTATTCAACTTCAAGGTCTAGGGCAGGAGAAGAAGCCTACTTATCAACCCCAAATGTCTCTCAGAACACAAGTAGATGGTAATCAGGAATGTAAACTTTTGTTACTCAGGTTTTTCTTTTCAGATTTACGTCTGATGTTCTTGTCTCTTTGATTCTGTCTTTCTCTTCCACAGGATTCAGCCTATCCTATTTATCTGTTTTTCCCCTGGCACTAACTTTCCCCTCAGTTTGTTCTTTTGTTATTGTTGTTGTTGTTGTTTACAATAGTCTCTATTAGAGTAATAATATCTGCTCATTAAGAAAATCAGAAAATATGGATGAGTAGAAGTAAAAACAATATGCTTACAGTGATTGACAGCCCATCTATAAACCCACCACCCAGACATCATTATAAACATAGTTAATATTTTATTGTGGGCATTTCTTGACTTCTTCTTTGCATATTTATATAAAAGTAGAAACAAATGACAATGGACTTAACAGATAATACAGGGAATAGAAGATAACTAAAAAAAAATTTAAAAAGGATGAAAAATAAAAAGCAAATCTCCAAAGAGTATCCTTGGAGAGATTTGGAAATATATTATAACCATAAAATAATAATGAATGCTGTAAATAAGCTACAATTATAGGACAGACCTTTGGGAAATCTAAAATATGATTGATGAAACAAATAATGTAATACAAGGTTTGGAAGATAAAGTTGAAAAAGTATTTCAGAAAGTTAAACCCAGAGACAAGGGAATGAAGATATGAGAAGAAACAAGAATCACTTAGAATGTCTATGTTCTATGAATGGGAGTTTTAGAGAGAGAGAAGAGCAAAAAGAATAGAGTAGGAAGCCATAAGAATCATTCATTCTTTCTTTCTTTCACTCATTTAGGCATTCCTACCATGTACTTAACCACGTTCTAGGTATTTGAAATACAGTAGTGAACTAAACACTGAAAATCCCTGCCTCATGAAGCTTATATGAGTGGGGGAGAGGGTAGATGGTGGGAGGGACAAACAAATTAATCATAAAAGTGTATTATATTCAGATAGCAATTAGTGTTATGGAAAAAAATAAGCAGGTGAGGAGAATAGGAGCACTTGGGAGAGAAGGTAGGAAGGCTACAGTTTTATAAAGAATCAGCATGGAAGTCGTTCTTGATAAGGTGACATCGGAACTAAAAGAGATGAGAGGAGACATGCAGGTACTTGGAGAGAGTTTCAGGTAGAGGAATCAGCAAGTATCTGCAAGTATAAAGACTCTGGAGTTGGAGACAGCCTGTGGTATTCAAGGAATAGCAGTGTGGGGTGGAGTGGAATGAGCAAGGTAGGCAGTTATAAGAGAAGGGTACAAGGACTCAGATCTTGTAAGACCTTGTAGCCACAGTATAGACTTACTTTGACTTACAGTTGTACAGGTTTGAGTGCAGTGACATTATACTGACACGTTTTAACAGAATCATTCTTGTTGCTTTGTTGAGGAAAGGCTGTAGGAGGATAAACAGATCACTGCGAAGTCCACAACAATAAGCTACATGAGAGGGCGCCTGGGTGGCTCAGTGGGTTAAAGCCTCTGCTTTCGGCTCAGGTCATGATCTCAGGGTCCTGGGATCGAGGCCCACATCGGGCTCTCTGCTCGGCAGGGAGCCTGCTTCCTCCTCTCTCTCTCTGCCTCTCTGCCTACTTGTGATCTCTCTCTCTCTCTGTGTCAAATAAAGAAATAAAAAAAAAATCTTTATAAAAAAAAAAAAAAGCTACATGAGAAATGGTGGTGGCCAGACCATGGTGGTAATAGTGGCAGTACTAAGAAGTGGTTGATTCTGAATATATTTTGAAGGTAAATGCATTAGTATTTGTTGATGGGTTGATTATGTGTAGAATGTGAAAGAATAAGGTGAGTCGAGAGGTCCCCAAAGTGTTTGGACTGAACAACTGAATGATGGAGTAGCCACTAAATGGGATGGGGGAGACTGTAGAAGAAGTGGATTTGTTTGTGGGTGATCAGGCTTTTGGTTTTAGACTTCTTGAGGTTATGATTCCTGTAAAAGAATTAAAACAGAGTCAGTTTTCCCTACTTCAACTTTAACCTTCTTTCCTTTTTGTTTTTAATTTTTTCTTTCTCCACTCTTTTTCTTTTTTATCTTCCTCTGCCTTGAACTTTAACTGACATTGGACAAGGATAAATGACCCACAAGATTTACAAAGATAGTTCTCAAAAGAGCTGTTCTGACAGCTGCCCAGTTGAGATTGCATTCATGATCCCCAGTAAGAGGCAGGAAAATGGAATACTCCCAACAGCAAATTGTGCAGCAGGTATAGAGGAAACCGCCATTTCAGTCGCACCCCCTATGAAGACTCTAATCCTGCTTTGATTCAGGGACTCATCTGGTCTTAAAGTGCTTCCTGGAGAGCATCAATCTTCAACCTTTATTGGAACAACTTTTTATCTTTTTCTTTGACATGCCTAGACATTAGACATCCAAGTGGATAGATACATAGAGTAGGCTTTAGGATCTGGAATTCAAGGGAAGGTCCAGGCTGTAAATAAAAACTGAGAAGTCGTCAGCGAACAGACGACCTCAAAAGCCATGAGATTGGATGAGACCACACTAAAGGTCCATAAAAAGAAGAGGTCCAAGGACTGAGACCTGAGGCAGCCAACACTGAGAGGATGGGAAATTGAGATAAGACCAGCAGAAGTTATGGAGAAGGATCAGGTAATGACAAAGAAAATGTGGGAGAGTGTGGTATCCTGAAACCAAGGGGAGAAATGCATCTCAAGGAGGAAGGAGTGAACAACGATGCTAAATGTTGCTGATAGGTCTCCTAATTTAACAATGTCACCACCCGATTTAACAATGTCAAGGACTTTGGCGACACTGAGAAAAACAGTTTTGGAAGAGGGGTGGGTTCAAACCCAACTGGCTGATTTCAAAAACTATTACAAGGAGAGAAAAGAAGACGGTGAATTTGGAAAACACGTTGGAGTAGTTTAGTTATAAAAGCAAGCAGAGACATGGCACCACAAAGGGAGAAATGGGATGAAGAGAGTTTATTTTTTCAAATGGGAGAAAAAATATGTTCATAGGCTTAAGGTATGATTCAGTAGAGAAGAAAAAGTGAGATGAAATAAAATGAAATCTTATGAACAATGGAAAGATGATTTCACTAGGAGCTCAAACATCCTACCTGTAGATATAGGAGAAGAGGCACAGTGTCTGGGCACAGATAATGGTAGGTTGACATGTGTGGATGTGGGAGTTTTTCTTTGTTTCACTTTTCTCAGGGAACCAGCAAGCAAGACCATAAGACGGGAGTAAAAGTGACTATATAGGATTCAGTATATGGGCCCCCCAGATCTGTGTGCTTCCCTTACTTTCTGGCCTATGCAGCCCTAGCAAGGAGGTTTGTTATTTTCAAGATCATGTAGCCAAGTCATTGCTACTGTGGCAGCTCACAGTTTAACACGCTGAGCCAGTGTGACCTTATCTTATCTCAGACCTACTCTGAGAGCCTCTCAAGTCCTGGCCCTGTGCTTCCCTATTGGTTTGGAGACAGAAGGTGTCATGGAATCAGCACTCCGAATGTTGCTAATGCTGTGTTGGACTCTGTTCCTCACTGAGTGAGGAGGAACTTGTTAGTGCAACCAGAGGATATAAGGGTATTGATGCCCTGTAAGGAGAAGTCCACTGGAGATGGGAGCCAGCAGATAAATCCATCTCCCTTCCTCCCTGGAGATAGCATAATCAATCAGCTATGTTGTCATAAAGCTGTAACAAACTTGAAACATACCCCCCAGTACGTTAGCTCTCCTACCCTTGCCTCACTCACGTTTACCTCACTCTTGCTTCCAGAATTCACTACTCAATAAAGTGTTAGCACTTAAGCTGTTGCCTTAGGTTGTGTTTTCTTCAGAGTCTACATTAAGACAGTGGTGAAGATACTGGATGTTTAAGAGCAAAGTAAAAATTTGAAATGTGTTGGCTTTGGAGAGCAGGGAAGTAAATGGCCCTGAGAAATGTATTATGATAGCCTAGTCACATTATGGGCAAGTAGTATTGAATTGAAGGAGATCAGTTGATAGAGTTGTTTGTTTTCTCCAATTACATCTAGCTCTGTGGTTGTAGAAACAAAATAGGTGGACTACTGATTCTAATAAAAATAAAGATTTGGGTGGGAAAAGTCAAGGGAGTTGAGAGTACATGCAAGTGGATGATTACAATGGTCAATGATCAAATCTGAGCTAAAAAAAGAGAGGAATGTAGACTTGAAATGGGTGAAGGCCATGAAAGTGTAGTAGGATTGAAAGACTGCTGACTTGGATGATTGTTGAAATTCGGATAATAAGGGAAGAGAGAAAGCAAGACAGAAAGTGGTGGTTGGAAAATGGGATTCTTAAAGTTGAGATCATAAGAAGTTTCAATTTTTGATAATGACCAGGACTAGAATATAACCATAGTAATAAATACTGGATTTGAAGTAGAAAGGACAAGATTATTAAAAAAAAAAGAGAGAGAGAAGGCCAAGGAAAAGAGTATGAAAAAAGTCATGCTTATAGATACCAAAATTACTAAAATAATTGAAGTGATAATATTAGAATGCATGACGGTGACCCAGGAACTCACGACTTTCAGTCCATTAGAGATTGGTAAATAATCGTAACAAGAAAGGTTACTGGGAATAGCACCTGAAGACATGAGAGTCAAAGCTGGGGACTCTTAGGGGGAAGGTATGAACCACTAGGGGGAAGGTATGAACTATCTGGAGGTAGCAATGAGGAGTATGGAGGACTCCGATTCCATTTTTCAGTTACAGTGATTGGAGCAATGTGGGAGAGGAAACAACTACTGTGAAAGAACTTGAGGGAAAGGAGAAGAGACCCCCCTTTCATGGAGAGTGAGAAGTTGAAGGGAATGTTTGGAGAAGAGGTTGAATATGTGTGAGAGATTTTGGTAGTGACTGGCTAGGAGTCTCAGTAGGAGGGTTCCAAAAGTTAAAAGAGGATGATGGTGAATAGAGGAAATGTTCTGAATCATGTATTGATTAGCATTTGAAAGATGGATGAACAATAATCTGGATGACTCTGGAAGCTCATCTTCTGCTTCTATTTGGTGTCCCAGCAGAGAGCTGGCTCTGCAACTCTGAGCTCAAGTGTGCACCACAAGACATTGCGGGAGCTCCTGGGCTGCCTGTGAGCAGACTCTGGTCTCCAAAACACACACCCGCTAGTATCATGCCTCAGCCTAGAGATCACTTGAAAAATGTATTTCTTAGAGAAAAGAGATATTTCCTACTCTGCCTTAGGCTAACCTATAAATATGAAACATGAGGTGCTGGCAGGGTTTATTCTCACTCTTGGAGTATTCCCAGTATATGTCCAGCCTGCTGGCTGACAAAGACCTCTCTCAGCTGGGACCCTGGCCATGGAGCATATAACATCTTTGCCTGGCAAGAAAGAATGACAGCTTGAGGGAATATATGTTTTGTAAGTTTTTCCCCAATTAGCCCCATATTATAAACTGTGCCAGTTAGCTCTAGTGGTGTGTGTCTGTGACTTCTTTACATTGCAGAGATGAAGGGTGACCCAGGAATACTCAGCTTCTTGTGGTGACTGAGAGGAGAGATAACAAAGAGAGGTGAGTCCTAATGATACCAAAGCAGGATGTGGTGGGGAGGTTGTTAGTGTTTGGGTGCTAGTGGGGTTGGAAGGACTGGGGTCTCACCTGGAGCACACAAAATTCTGGGTTCTTCTGAACTCTTCTTGATAGAGGTGTGGATGCTGGGGGGTTGGGAGTGGAGGCATCATCATAAATAATAGGAGAGATTTCTTTCCAAAACTGACAATACTTACCAGCAGATTAAAATGACCTATCAAGTACCTGGTTCAATAAATGAAAAAGGACTGCATCTAGACATCACAAGGGTGATATCAAAGATAAGGAATTTCAGAAAAATAGGTCACCTATAAAAGGAAGAGAAGTCATAATGGGAAAATAATTCATTAGCTACACTGAAGGCTAGAAGTCAATATGAAACTTCCAAAGATTGATAAAAATAAATTGCACTTAAATTTTATAATAAACCAAATTGTCTCTTTATTGTAAAGGTAAAATAAAACTATTCTGAAAGCCGAGGCCATTTACTTCCAATACACAACTACTTAAAAAATGACTTGAGTGTATGCTTTAGTAAAATGTGTTGGGGAGCAGTAACAAAAACAAGCCATGGGATCCAGGAAATAGGGGCTCCAATCCAGAAAAATAGAGGTGGAAACTGGAGGATAATGCCATGTACCAGGCCTGGGTAGGCACACAGGACCCCAGGAAAGTGTGAAAGTTGTGATACTATCTTTCAAAATTTACAATTTTCAGAGAAAGTGAGGTCAAGCAATGTGAGGGTGGGGGAAAGGATGCTGAAAAAGCACAAGAAAAATAAAAAGATTTACAGGAAAAGGAATGTATTACGAGTATACTATTTGGCTGTATAGTAAACAATATTAAATTATTCATTAAAATAAAACACTAATTAGTGTTTATCTGACTTTAGAATCAGACTATGGACAAAACAAGGCAGCCTTAATTATAGTTGCAGAATAGAATGTATATGTTAGCACTACCAGCGTACAAGAGGAGGGAAAATTATTAGCCAGAGCGAAACTGAGGAGGTCACACGAGAGGGCATGTTCCAGAAATAATATCTCAACGATGTAGGGACTAAAACGATACCATCTACAGTTACAGGGATTAGAAGTATAAGTACATTATTATAAATTACAAAGTAGGTATAGAGGGGATAAATATGGCGCCATGACTAAACTTAAGAGGGAGAAGAGCTGAAATGGAATAAATGAAGGAGGTGCTCCTTTTTCCTAACAGATGATCAGCTCATAATTCCCAAAACTGATCATTAGAAAAGTAGCACTATAATGCTATTGTTATAAGATTCGAGATTAAAAAAGAAAAAAAATAAAACAACTGGAAGTAAAAACCTATGTAAGAGTTAGACCTGGTTCCCACTGGGAAGTAGGACTGGAATGAGGTGTGGCAAGGGGATTATAGTTTTTCATTATGAGGTATTTATTCTCTATCACTTAAATTGTTTTATTTATTCCAAATATGGAACTTCTTTGCTAAGAATTTTAATTACTGAAAGTATAAAGTAAAAATTATTTTGATAGATTTCTGTTCCCTGCTCAATAAATACTGTCACTTTCTCAAGTGTCCAGTGTAAGTGATGGTCATTCTCTCTCAGAAGCCAGGGGCCAGGAGTGAGGGCTGCAGGAAGACCCGGGCGTTGAACTGAAGGATCCAGGGAACACAGGCTGGTGGCAGGGCTGAGGCCCAGGGGGCCCACATTTTTCCAGGAGGCCAATCTATGCTTCTTTCATGTAAGTATGGAACATGGCTATATCTGCCAGAGAGCACAACGCTCACCTTTTATGAATGCCAACATAATGACCATAATGAAGTGGATGATGTCAATAAAACATTATGCAATCCTCCAGAGAAAAATATCATAGTTCATAAGGTGCATAAATACTACAGCAAGAGTCTTAAAAAGATTTAGCTATTATTTTGAATTCTGTAAATTGCCTTTGGATGCTCTCTGATCAAGGGCCAGATATTGATTTTCTCCAGCTTTCCTGATATTTCTTGGTGAAGATATCACCAATAAATTCAACTTTATTTTTTAAAATAAGCTTTTTGTTTTAGATTTACAGAAAAGTTATGGAGATTGTAGAGAGAATTCTCATACAGCCCACGCCCAGTTGTTAACACCTTATGTTAGTGTAATACATTTATTACGTAGAATATAATCAAATCTATACTTTATCCAGATTTCATTAGTTTTTACTATAATGTCCTTTTTCTGGTCCAGGATCCCATCCAGCATAGATATCAAACCACATTTAGTTGTCTCCTTATTCTCCTGTGGGCTGTGGGAGTTTCTCAGACTTTCCTTGGTTTTTGATGATCTTGGTAGCTTTGAGGACTCTCGGTTAGGTTATTTCACAAATTGTGCCTCAGTTGGGATTGTCTGTTTTTCTCATGATTAGACTGGGGTTATGGTTATTGGGTAGGAAGGCCAAAGAGACAAATGCCATTCCCATTACATTATATCCAGGTTACATGTTATCAGCATGACTTACCACTGTTGATGCTGACCACGATTGCCTGGCTGAGATCTTTGTTGTCAAGCTTCTCCACTATAAAGCTACTCTTTTCCCACCTTTCCATACAGTATTATTTGTAAGGAAGTCACTATGTGTGGTTCTAGGTCATTGTGCAGTAAGCATCTTTGCCACGAGCCTTTCACTGCAAGCATTTCCGCTGCAGACGTTTTCACCACAAAAGTATTCGGCCACAAGGCAATTCTGCCGTAAAAGATAAAAAAGTTTTTTGGTTTCATTTCTCCATTGATATATTACTCCACTTTTATGTTACATAATATTACATAAACCTGGCAAAGGTTTCTATTTCCCATAGAATTTTGGAACATTAATCACCAGACATATGACAATACACCAAGAACAAACAGTGTAGAAGGCTTTCACAATGTGATACAAAGCTCAGTTACAAATATTCATCTGAGTATTTGAAAATTGGTATCTCTCTTAATGAAGGAAGACCCTTATTAAAAAAGGAAAAGGTGTAAGCCCAAATGAGGAGATGAATTCAAAAGTAAATTTAAAAAAAAAAGGATAATTCTTAAAAACTTTGAAGACAAGAACTCAGGTACAATCCACAAAATAAAATCAGTTANAAAAAAAGGATAATTCTTAAAAACTTTGAAGACAAGAACTCAGGTACAATCCACAAAATAAAATCAGTTATTTGCCTAGTATTGACACGAATCTAACACTATACATGTTGAATGTGTTCAAGTACTTTGTATTTTGCAGCAAAGTCTTTTTAGTTTTACTCATTTTTCATGTTTCATTATGTCCTTTTTAATGAATGTCCCTCTTCTATTTTTTGTGATCTTTATCTTTTAAAGCAAAATTGCCTTATGGCCAATTAGTTTATGTGGTGAAAGCGCTTGAGGCAAAGATGCTCCCGGTGAAAATACCAGCTAAGACTCCACACAGCCTGCTTATGGAGTGGGCAGTTATGCTTCACCTCCTTACAATGGAATAGCTACATAAATTATTTAGAATTTTTCTGCACAGGAGACTGGCCTATTCTTACTTATTTATTCAAACATTTATATTAGTATGGACTTGTACATATTTAGTTTATACTTTGGGTTCTAACTCAGTACTACTTAATTGTTTTTTGCTCCAGTTATCCCAGCTTTGACCATTGATAGTTGTTTCATCTGGCACTTACGTCCCTTTGACATACCCCATCCTTTCATTTGGGGAACATTTCCATACTTTCTGTTTTATTACAAGACTCCAGGTTCATCTTGTATGATGTTAACTGTAGGTTTTCCACAGATACTCTTTATGAAGTGCAGGAAGTTCCTTTTATTTTTAATTATTAAAATAAACTTTATTTTTAGAGGAGTTTTAGGTTTACAGAAAAAACTGGTCAGAAAGTAGAGTTCCTAGATACATCCTCTCCCCAATACACACTCTCTTCTATTATTAGTATTTTGCATGAGATACATTTGTTATAAGTAATGAACCCACAGGACACATTGTCATTAACTACAGTCCAGTTGTACATTCTATGGGTTTTGACAAATGCATAGTGACATGTATCCATCATTACAATTTCACACAGAATAGTTTCAACACCCTAAAAAATCCCCAATTTTTCGTACATTAATCCTTCCCCTCCTTGTCCTCAAACTGCTGACAATCACTGGTCTTTTTACTATTTCTATAGTTTTGCTGTTTCCAAAAGGCCATATTGTTGGAACTGTGCACTATGTAGCTTTTCATTTTGATTTTTTTAAGTAAGCCCCAGTTTGAACTCAGAACCCTGAGATCAAGAGTCGCATGCTCTACTGACTGAGTCAGCCAGTCTCCTTTAGTATACAGCTTTTTAAAACTGGCTCCTTTCACTTAGGAATATGCATTCAAGTTTCCTCCATGTTTCTCTGTGGCTTGATTGCTCGTTTCCATTTATTGCTGAATAATGTTCCATTGTCTGGATGTACCTCAGTTTGTTTATCCATTCACCTACTGAAGAACATCATGGTTGCCTCCAGTTTAGGTGATTAAGAATAACCCTGCTAAAAATTAGTGTGCAGTTTCTTGTATAGACATGTTCCCACCTCCATTGGATTAAGTATCCAGGAGCATGAACTGGATCATTATTGTGGGACTATGTTTAACCTTGTAAAAAGTTACGAAACTAAAAAGAAAAAAAAAAAATTACCAAACTGTCTTCCAAAGCAGTTGTGCCATTTTGCCTTTCCACCAGCTATGAATGAGCATTCCTAGTTGTTCCACATCTCACCATTATCTGGCAATGTAAGTTGTTGGATTTAGCCAATGTAATAGGTGCATAGTTGTTATTGTTTCATTTATAATTCCCTAGTAACATATTACTTTGAGTATCTTTTCATATGTATATTTACTATCTGTGCATTTTTATGAGTGAGCTGTCCAGATCTTTTGCCCATTTCTTAATTGGGCTGTTTCTTGTTTTTATGAAATCTTGAGTTCGTTGTATATTTTGGATATAAGCCCTTTATGAGGTATATGTTTTACAAATGTTTTCTCCCAGTGGCTACTCTTAGTTTTGTTGAGATTTTTAAATCATAAATCAATGAATTTTGTTGAATGTTTTTCTGATTTTGATATAAGTTTTATGCAGTCTGTTAATATTATAAATTATATTGATTGATTTTTGATTGTTGAACCAGCCTTTTATGCATGAAACAAACCCCACTTGGCCATAAAGTGTTATTGTGTTTACATATTGCTGGATTAGATTAGCTAACAAATTGTTGAGGATTTTGTACCTATGTCCATTAAAAATATTGGTCTGCAGTTTTTGCCTTTTTTTTTTCTTGTAAATGTGTTTAGCTGTTTTGATATCAAGTTAATGCCACCCTCCTAAAATGAGTTAGGAAGTGCTCCCTCTGCTTCTAGTTTTCATGAGAGATTGTGGAGAATATGTATTATTTCTTCCTTAAACATTTGGGAGAAATCAACAGGAAAACCATGTGGACATGGTGCTTTCCTTTCTGGAAAGATTTTAAACTACTGGTTCTATGTCTTTAACAGATATAGAGCGATTTGCATTACCTTAAGTGAGTTTTATTAGGTTGTATGTTTTTCAAGAAATGGGTCCATTTCATCTGAGCTAACAAATGTATGGGTATACAGTTATTTCTATTATTCCTTTATTATCCTTTTAAGGTCTATGAGATCATTTCTGGCAGTGACAATTTGTGTTTTCTCTTTTTAACTTGATTAGATTGACTAGATGCTTATTGATTTTAATTGATATTTTTCCGAAGAACTCTTAGTTCTGTTAAATTTCTGTTTTCCTGTTAAAACTTTGTTGATTTCTGGTCTAATTTTTGTTATTTTTTTCTTCTGCCAGCTCAGCTTGCCCTTCTTGCTCTGGATTCCTAGATGAAACTTTAGTTGTTGATTTTACAGCTTTCTTTTTTCTAATGTATCAGTTTAATGGTATATATTTCCCTCAAAGCGCTGCTTTTGCTGCATCTCACACATTCTGATAAGTAATATTTTTATTTTCACTTGGACAAAAATACTTTTAAATTTTGCTTGAGGTTTCTTCATTGACCCTTAAGTCATTAAGAAGTGTGTTGTTTAATTTTGAAGTAACTGGGGGATTTTCCAACTATCTTTCCGTTATTCATTAATAGTATAATACCACTGTGGTCTGAGAATGTACTTTGTATGATATATAATTTATAAATTTGTTAAGTTGTGATTTATAGCCTAGAAATGTGGTCTGTCTTGGTGAGTGTTCCACGTGAGCTTGGAGTATTCTATAAATGTGAATTAGATCAAGTTGATTGATAGTGTTGTTCGGGTTATTTATAACATTACTGATTTTCTGCCTGCTTGATCTATCAATTATTGACAAAAGAGTTTTGAAGTTTTTCACTGTAACAGTAGATTTGTTTATTTCTCTCTCCAGTTCTATAATTTTTTGCCTCATCTATTTTAATGTTCTGTTGTTAGGTATATACACACATTTGCTGAGTCTTCTTGGAGAATTGACCTCTTTATCACTATGTAACCCCCTCTTTATCTCTGAATATTCATTGTTCTAAAGTCTGCTTTGTCCGAAATTAATATATCTTCTTCAGCTTTTAAAAATTTATTTGTGATAGTATCTTTCTTCATCTCTTTACTTTTAACCATCTGAGTCTTCGTATTTTAGGTGATTTTCTTAGAGACAGTATATAGTTTGTCATTTTTTAAAATCCACTCTGACAATGTCTGTGCTTTAATTGGTGTGTCTAGACTACTCACACTTAAAGTGATCCCATAGGTGGATTTGTACCATATTTGTAACTTTCCATTTGTTACATTTCCTTTGTTTCCTTTTTCCCCTTCTCTTTCTCTTCCTTCTTGATTTAAATTGAACAATTTATATGATTTTTTTTATCTCCTCTCAGAGTATCATTTATATTTTCCTTTAAAAATTAGTATTGGTACTGGCGTTTATATGTTTTTAAATAATCTAAGTTTACTTTCATATACCACTGTAGTACTTCAGTGTTCCCAATTCCTCTCTCATCCCTTGTGACATTGCTCACATTAATTTTACTTATTCATATGATACAGTTACTAAATACATTGTTACTATTATTGCTTTAAATTATGTTTTAGATAAATTAAAAATAAGGAAATTATTTCATTTTACCTTTGATCCATCTTTCTCTATGCTCCACCATTAGTTTTTTATTTTTTGAAGATCCCTGTGTTTTAACCAATGATATTTTTCTTCTGCCTAGAGAACTTTTAATTTTTTAATAAGGTAGATATACTAATAATAAATTCCCTCAAGTTTTACCTGACACATCTTTATGTCTCCTTTCATTTTGAAGAATAATTTTGATGTATTTATAATTCTAGGTTGGTGGTTTTTCTTTAAACATTTTAAAGACTTCTCTCCACTCTTCCTTGCTTGCATTTTTCTGATAAGAAGTCTATTTTCATCCTTATGTATGTTCCTTTACAATTAAAGGTGTTTTTTTTTTCACTTTTGCTTTCCTCAAAATTTTGTCTTTGTCTTTGACCATTTGTCTCTGTATGCATCTTTATTTACTTTTTTAAAATAAGATTTTTATTTATTTATTTGACAGAGAGAGACACAGCAAGAGAGAGAACACAAGCAGGGGGAGTGGGAGAGGGAGAAGCAGACTCCCCACCAAGCAGGGAGCCCGATGCAGGGCTCCATCCCAGGGCCCTGGGATCATGACCTGAGCCAAAGGCAGAAGCTTAATGGCAGAGCCGCCCAGGCTTTCCTGTTTAATTTACTCTTATATTTTTTGGTAGATACCTTGTTTGGTTTTCTCTGAGCTTCCTGCATCTGTTGTCTGCTGTATGTCATTAGTTTTGGAGAGTTTTCAGCCATCTTTAACTTCAGATACTTAGTTGAATCTTTTTTTTCACCTGGTATTTCAATGACACATATGTTATAACTTTTAACATTGCCCTACAGTTTTTGAATGACGTTCTAGTCCTTTTATTTTTTTTACGTTCTTTTTTTCTCTGCATTTCAATTTGGGCAGTTTCAATGGACTCAGCTTCAGTCATTCTCTCCTTAGCTCTGTGGAGTCTACTGTGAGTCTGTTGAAGGTACATTTCATTTCTGCTACTGTGTTTTGATTTCTAGTATTTCTTTCACGTTTTTTCTTAAAGTTTCAATCTCTCTGCTTACATTACCCATCTATTCCTGATTCGGTCTACTTTTCTTTATTAGAATTCTTAACATATTAATTATAGTCATTTAAAATTCCTTATCTGATAATTACACCATTTATCTCATATTTGAATCGGTTTTGATACTTCAAAATGTGTTTTCTTCTTGCCTTTTGGCAGAACTTGTAATTTTTTGTTGAATCCATACATGTAGTTTTCAATAATAAGAACTGAGGGAAACATGTCTTTAGTGTGAAGATTTATGTTAATTTGGCTAGAAGCTGATCTGTTTTGTATATTTATTGCAGTTATAGATGCTGGCAGCTTCAAATTCCTCTCATGTCTTTGTTTCTGTCTTCTCTTTGGCTTTGGGGTTTTCTATCTATCACTTTAGGAGAAAGTCTGCCTTGCATTTCTTCCAGCTGTTATGAAACTGGAATGTATTTGGCATAGTAGTACAGTGGGGCCAGGAAACCTTCTACATCTTCTGGTTATGTTTCAGAGCTGAGGCTTACCCCACTGTTTCTGTTTCTCTTCCAATGGAATAATGCTTCCTTTTCCCTCTACTCCTCTCCCTGGATTCAGTGCTCCCAGTCTATTTCCTTGAAGCCCTGTATCCCATTTACTGTTTCTTTTTTCTTTTCACTTTTACCTCAAGTGAAACAGAAAGGCCTTGGGAAGAGGTATACATAGAGTAGGAATTAATTACCTTTTTCCCACTGGGATAAAGTTTCAGAATTGTGCTACGACCACGTTCTTTTTGCTGGGGAGCAGGCTTCTGTGATGGAGAAGTTTCTTGGTATAAGTCACATTTTTTTGCAGATCCTTGCTATAAGAAGCTGAAGTCTCTGAAAGAAAAGCTTGGGAAAGTATGGGGTTCCCATGAGACTGGACCCATAGGAGTTTCTCATTTTCACCCTAGTCCGTGTTCAGCCTTCAGCAATTTGTGAAAACTACCTCTAAGTGTTCTGACCAGTTTATGGCTCCAGCAGCTGTTCTTCCAGGTAAGCAGATCTCCAGCCATATCTCTCGGGATGCATCTGTCTCTCCCGATTTTGAGGTGGCGTTTTGCCCTGGGACCTCAGCTCTCTGAGGGGTCCAACAAAAGTTATTGACTTTCAGATTATCTAGCTTTTTTTTTTTTTTAAGGATAAGAACAACAACTTTCAAGCTCGTTACATGTTGCAGCTGAAACTGGAAATATCTCTCAACTCTATTTCTAATTATAAAAGTATAGTTTGCTTAAGAGAGGAAATATCCAGACAAGAAGAAAAATAGCCATAATTTACTAACAAATTATGTGGTTGGACAATCCTTTACCACTTCACTACAGCCCTCTAGGAATAATTTGCCAGGTCTGTATACACAGAGCTCCCAGTTTATGTGAGTGGACTATTTCCTAACTGACCTTTGCTCACTGGGAGGTTATGGTTATGGTGATGGTTAGGAGGGAAGTCTGACCTCTGAGCATGTAAGGCTCTTTTGTTGACATAATGTCAAATACACAGACATTTGGAAAGAGTCTAAATATTAATTAATACATTTCTCCAGTTTCGATTGAGATATTTGACCTTAGCCTTTCTTTTAGTCCTTCTCACAATTTTCTTTTATCTAATGTTAAATACAGGTCCTAATATATTTTTCTACAAGGAGCAAATAAACATTCATGTATGAATGAATAAATATGTTATCTACTATTATACCAGTAGCTCCACTTTGCTATTTTTACATAAAAACTTGAATGCTGATATTGCTATAAATAGCAGCTACAAATGAATTTTGGGTGCATCGCTGGCAGGTTTCTGGTATACAAATGAACATGACTTGCAAATAGCAATTTTACAGTTTCCACATATGGAAATTCAGTTCTGCGTATAATATTCTGCTTCAAGGTTTAGAACAAGTATGCAGAGCAATGTTCATTCACACAACTTTGAAAAATGTGTTTGCTTAGCTATTTCAGTTTCTTCTGTGGAAGAGTCCCAATTCCATCAAGCATTATGTGTGCTGAGTTCAAGGTTGTTATGCTCAAAGTGATCAGGGCAAATTTGGATCCACTTCAATTCTAGATGGGCTTTTCTGATGGTCCCTCATCACAGAGTTCAAAGTGGAAGAATCTCTTGCAGGTGATTTCAAGGCTTGGAGTCCAACAGCTTGGAATCCTTGCTGGAAAGCTACAGCCAACCCCATACTACATTTCTCAGCCCCCACTGCTTCTAAGAGGTGCCACATGACTTGTGCCTGACAATGAACTATGAGCAAAAATTATGTGACTCCCTCCTGAACCAAGTAGATGTTCTTTGTGCATACTTTCTTTCCTTTCCCCCTCCATGGGACAGAGACTTGAAGCACTGCATGTCAGTTGTATCAAAAGACTGTAGGGACATTTCTTGAAAAACAACAAATTGAGGAAAGCTGCTCACCACCTAGAAGCACTATATTGCTTTTTTGTATCAGTGAGAACAAACTTCATTGTTTTGAGCATCTGAATTTTTGTAGTTTACATGATAATAGTTAGTATTGCCCTACAGAAATTATTACTAGAAATGATGAACTGTTCTAATAGATACTGGTAGTATCCCACCTGTATTGCATTGGAACAAACTGATTTTTCCTAGTTTTATTGAGATATAATTGACATATATCACTGTATAATTTTAAGGTAAGTAGCATAATAGTTTGACTTACATATATTGTAGAATGATTACTACAACAAGCTTAGTTAGCAGCCATATCTCACATAGATACACTTTAAAAAAAAATTTCCTTGTGAGAGAAATTTTTAGGATTTACTCCCTTCACCGCTCTCCTATATATCTTACAGCAGTACTAATTACAGTCATTGTGTCATACATTATATCTCTTGTATTTATAACTGGAAGTTCGTGACTTTTGGCCACTTTCCTCAAATGCTGCCCCCCTACCTTTGTTTACTACAAATCTGGTCTTTTTTTCTATGAGTTTTTTTAAATTCCTCAAATAAATGAGATCATATAGTATTTGTCTTTCTCCATCTGATTATTTCACTTAGCATAATGCCCGTAAGTTTCTTCCACGTTGTTGCGAATGGCAGTTCCCTCATTTTTTATGGACGAATAATATTTCATCATGTGTGTGTGTATCGCGACTTCTTTATCCATTCATGCTTCAGTGGATATTTAGGCTGTTTCCATGTCTTGGTTAGTGTAATAAATGTTGCTATGAATGTATGGGAACAGATATTTTTTGAGTGAGTATTTTTATTTCTTTTAGACATATTCCCAGGAGTGGGATTGCTGAATCATATGGTAGTTCTATCTTTAATTTTTTAAGGCTTATCTATACTGTTTGGAATAAACCACTTTAAAGCATGTTGGCCTTGATTTCCAGCTGTCAGCATCTGCATGTCGTTGTATAAAGACAAAGTCCTTTGTGCCCAAAAATATGGCAGACTGGAAGTCAGAGAGAATTAATGCCCAGTAGACCTCAACCAATGGCTAGAGGGAATCTGTCTACACATATTTACATATTTGCTGGTGAAAATTGATAATACTAAAGCCATTTCACTGTCACCAAATTTCATGTTCCTCCTCCCACAAGTAGAGTTATTTCTCCTTTTTCCCTCTTGGCAAGAGGTTGCAGAGAGCTCTGAGTCCCTACGGCATGACAAAGCAACAGAGTGGAAGGAGACTGAGTCTATGTTTCACCATGTTGAGGTAAGCCACTCACTAACCAGAAACTATGGCATTATTATGGGAGGAAATAGTAAACTTACTTTGGATTAAGCTTATGAAATTTTAGAAATTCAATTCCGATAGTAGTTAGTTCCATTAACAGATGTAGATGTAAACAAAAGAGACGGTGTTCAAGGTAGACTAAGAACTGTGGGCCAGAAAACCATGTCCAATAGTCATTCAGCAATGGGAGCAAATATGAGGATCCAAATTTCAGAAGAGAATACAGGAGTGGAGAATCATGAAAGATGAGAGCAACACATAGTTCATTAGAGCAGGCAAACAAAAAATGGATTTGGATGAATGCCAGAAATGGGAATAATGTTTGTGATGGGTTTTTATATCACCTGACACTGGATTGTATAAATAACCTGGGTTTGTATAAAGGGGCCAGATTAGGGGGCCCCTGGGTGGCTCAGGAATTAAAGCCTCTGTCTTCAGCTCAGGTCATGATCTCAGGGTCCTGGGATCGAGCCCCGCATCGGGCTTCCTGTTCAGAGGGGAGCTTGCTTCTTCCTCTCTCTCTGCCTCTCTCTCTGCCTGCCTCTCTGCCTACTTGTGATCTCTCTCTCTGTAAAATAAATAAATAAAATCTTTAAAATAAATAAATAAATAAATAAATAAATAAATAAATAAATAAAATCTTTAAAAAAGGGGGGGGCAGATTAGGGTATATCATTTATCTGGCATTTCACCATTGTGAATTTTTCAAGAGAGTTGATTAGAAGGGATATGACAGGAATCTGTCATTCCCATAAACTCTACATAGTGATTTAGTATTATAGGGTTTCAATAAAACCCATAAAAGGAAAAAAAAATACCCTTTGAGGTCTTTAAGCCCAGAACTGTTGCTCAGTATAAGAATCTCTTCGCTGATACTACAGAAAATTAGATAGTCTCATTTGAAGCTTTCCTGCCTCATGAAATACCTTTTTCCATGGCTGGCCAGGAATGATTACTAAAGATTACTAAAATATTTATTTATTTTGGTTATGTGACCTCCTGATTTTCTTTTGACCTCCCATCTCCTTTGATAAATTCTTTTTTTCCTCTGGGCCCCTAAAGATTGATAATCTTCCATAATCTACCAAGGCTTTTCTCATATCATGCAATGGTCCCCCTGAGTGAGCTCTGGTTCTCCCCACAGATATATACTGATGATCTCAAATGGGTATGCCCAGTTTGCACATTTATCGCTCCATTGTCACACTGCATGTCTCCAAGCAGGTGAACTCTAGGCAGGTGAACTATCCTGCTGAATTCCTTGACTCCTCCTAAAAACTTCTTCTCCTCCTGGATATTCACTTTTCTCAGTGAATGGCTTGTAGTTCTATCCCCTAAAGATCTCACGAATTCAAGCAATTTTCTCTAATACTACTAGTAATACTTAGAGGCCAGAACTGTCTCTTGCCTAGATTACTACAAATTCTTCAAAAGCATTCTCCATTTTTCCATTCTTGCTTTTCTCCAATACTGTTTAGGTGGCCGGCAGGGTGATATTTCTGACATAAGTCTGATTATATCACTTCCTTGTTAAAAGCCCTTCAGAGGCTCTTAAAAGAATGTTCGAGTCACTGCTAAGACCCACAGTGTCTTCTGCAATCTGGCTCTGCTTCCTCCAGGTTTATCTCTGACACCACCCACTCACACTCTAGAATCTACACTTGACTTCTTTTGATTTCTCAAACACTCAAATACATTCTGTTTTTCTCTTTTCCTAGAATACTCTCCCTTCCATGCCTTACCTTCATCAGTTTTAACTCCTATCCATTTTTTTATATCTGGCTTAAGCATTCTTTGTTCTGACTACTCAACTTTCTGCCATCCCCCAAAATAAGATCATTAGTGTTTACATATGCCTTGTAGTTCCCCATATTATAACAATTGTATGTGTGTATCTTTAATAAAATGGGATCATATAATACACATTATAAAACAACTTTTTTTTCTTTCATTTAGCAATATATTATGGACATGCTTTCATGTCAGTGTACACACAATAATCTCATTTTTCAAAGTCTGTGTAGCCCATTGTAATTATTTACCAAAATTTATTTAACCATTTCCCTATTGTTTGACATTCAGTAATCAATACTTCTTGAAATATGGGTTTTCAATCAGTAGAAAAAATGAATTTACAAACATTTTCCAATCCTGGGATATATGTCAACTTCAAATATGTAGTTATGGCTTTACTAACATTTTTGACTTCCCAAAAAGCATGTGAAGTTTTGAGTCCAGCGTATCTTCTTATGTCTGGATTTCAGCCATCTTTAGTTTTCTAACGATTTCCTCCACTCTGGAATTAGCTCTACTTAATTGAGACTTAATGATTTTCTACTGTCCTACCCTGAATCTCTGAGACAGGGTCAAACCAGTTCCATCTATGGGGTTGATTCATGTGGGATGAAATGGTGCAAGAATACTCAGAAATTCATCATTGGAATGTAAATATAATGTCTTTCTCCCTGTTCCTTTATTTAAAGAGTTTACAATCTGCATGAGACACTGTGAGATATATACTTAAAATGATAACTCATCCTACAGAAAATTGAAGATGTGGCAAAGAACTCAAAGACTTGATAAAAGAATATACTTTAAGTCCAAATGTTCAGGAGAAGCCCTGCTGAGTAATAGTTTAAGGAAAGACAGTAATTAGTACAAAGAAGAAAAGGCTTATTTGGGTCTCAGTAACTGTCTTCAAATACCTGAAATGTTCTCACTGTTTGTTAGCTTCAGGCAATCATTGTTTTCCTTGCTGTTTTTATCTGTTTGCTTAATCTTAGTGCAACCTCTAAGAAATACGCCACTGAATGATGATTTGTGTGTTTGCCAAATTATGATTACAGATCATTACAATGCATTAGATTCTAGCACACTTAATTTGTATATTTACCTTGCAAAGGTGCTAAGATAATGTATACTAGAAATAAGCTTACAGTGATATATGATGTAATAATTACACTACATCTTATTTGGCTATCTCCATGATTCAATTCTTAAGCCAAATGAATTTTTTTCATTTTCTCCTTCTTAATTCGGATCAACTGTGAGGCAATTTCCAGGCAGAAGTTTCATGATTGGTGAGACTAAACCAAGTTTGATCAGTTTCTTAATTTACAATCATTAATACAGTGGAGAAAAATCATTTTGTCAAACATAGTTTTGTTAGAAAATTTCTGTCCAACTTTGAAATTACCTAAAAACTAGATTGCATGAGCATCATATCTGAACAAATCGTAACTCCCATAGGAAACTGGATTTTATGTGACTTTTATGGACACTTTGCTTTGAGTTCTAGGAATCATTCACATATAACAATGATCTAAACGTTTTAGTTAAATCTCTAAGTTAACCATTTATATGAAGTAAGTTTTCAGGTAACCAACAGTCCCCAACGACTTCATTTTGCACCATGTTGACATGATTTCTTCAGAATCTCAGTTCTTTTGTCATTTTTAGAGCAGTCCCATCTAACTTCCTTGAAGGAATTTGTAAGCCCCCCCAAAATCTAGAATAAGCACCATTTTATGATCAATGGAACACTTTAGACAAGTACTTGATTCAATGTCCTAGATGTACATGTCCTGAGAAAGCATACTCATTTAGCCCTAGGACAGACATGAAATATCTTACTACTTCTGCCAACTATGGAAAATAATGAATCTGCTCTGAAAGCCAGACCCACAGGTAAGCTGCAAGGCATGTTTCTCAAGGGTTAATTCTCCAGTGAATGCAAAGAGGTATTCCGCTTCCAATAAATCTGTGCTTTTAGCCCTAATATAGGCACACTCCAGTCTTCAGAAAGGGCGCTTGGGCTGAGAGGATGTCATGCACCACTGTTTGAGCAGGATGGAAGGCAAGACGGGTCTTTTCAAGTGTGTGTGAGTAAGCCTGAAGGAGGAATAGCAACGTCCTTGGAGTCTTCCAAGGAGAGGCGAGCCTGGCTGAATAATCAGTGAGCAGAAACCCAAACCTTGCAACTTATCAGGCAAAGGGACATGAAGGCTAGCGTTGCTGTGATGATGCAAATGAAGGGCAAAATGGTACAAATTCCTGTCTCCCAGAAGGTGTAATTAGAGAGCGAAGGTAGAAAAACAGCTATCTCTAGAAATGCAGAGCAGATGCTTATGCAGACTACCTCAGGCCTGGGTTAACAGTTAAAAGATATTGACGATTTTCATTTCTCACCTTCATTTTATATAAAAGTTTGCCTGGGTTCCAATTGATAATACTAATAACAGATCACAAAATAGACACAGCACAATGTTAATGCAGAAGCCATGCACACAAAGCACTTAAAACATCTGAGCCAGAGAAAACCTGGGCCAAATATGAAAAATGTGTCTGTGATAATCAATCTCAAATTATGCATATAAAATTCAGTCTAAATCATGTGAACTATTTGACGTTCTAGCCATAAGAAATGCCAAGTTCTTTCTAAATGCTTTGGTTTGATAACACAAAATATATTTTACTTCTCTTCCACTCCCCTTTAAATGGTATTTATGTTCTATGTCATTATAAATTGGCAGATACAATGCACACATTTCGGGTAATTGTCATGATACTTCTCCTTAGCATTTGAAGTTATTCGAGTAGCTTCAGTACAGAGTCCATGTGTACTTTGCAGGAATACCAGGATATGGGTATAATTCTCATGTATAAAGGCAGAGAACATTTCTGCTGTTTTATAAGTCTGCATTAGCCCATAAAACTCTTAATTTAGCCTAGTGTTTTGGTGAGATGATCTTATCTCCTCTTGATACTGCTTACGTTTCCTTCAGTTTCCTTCACGTTAGATGATGGTTTTCCTCTTTATACACTTGGCTAATTAAAATAACAAATCTTCAAGCCGTCTTTTTGGGATGCCTTCTTATCACTCTAAACTAATTAAACTGGAGAGGGGAAAAAAGAAACTGCTACAACCTAGTAACAAATCTTCAAGCATCAACTATATTTAGTATGTTTTGTAAAGTAAAAATATTTTATCTTGGACAGCTCTCTTCTTCATGGCTAATATAGTGTTCCCTAGAATACTCAAACCTTTTCTATTCTACTGTCCAAGTGGAGAAACTTCTGTTCCTCTGTTTCCAAGTGGACAATAGGAAGAACAGGATGCATTTGATAGAGATCCCATAGAATGGAACCAGTCTCAAATCCAATGTCTATGTTCCAAAAGCTAAGTGGCATGAAAACAATGAAATACTGAATGATCGATAGGAAAAGTTTCTAAAAAGGAAAATTTTAGCTTGTGAATCTCATGGATAGTCAAGAAATCTTATAAAAATGAACAACCTTTGTCTGGTGGAACTATCATTCTCTTATTCTGGCTGTGGAGATATGGAGCCTCTTTGATAGTTAAGATTCATGTACATTTTCATTTGCCTGGGACATTTTAAGTGTGGCCTGAAATAACTTCTCAAGTTTCATTCCAACCATTTGATACTGTAATGTTCAGCAACTTTAAAGATGACATTTTTTTTTCACTCTCTGGAGCCTCAAATTATAATTCCATGTCAAAGATTTTGAACAGACAGATGAAGTTTATCTTGACATGAGATATATTATTAAGTAGGTTTCCTATCCATTTGAACTACATACAATATTTGATCTGTACCTTAATTTATAGTATATATTGTGTTTTTTATATCTTCCTCATGAATATTCTAAATTAACCAGACTGATCTGTAGTTTTCCTCAGTTTTATTTCTGAAGAGTATAAGATCAAGCACAACTAATGTGGACAATAAAGCTTAACTAAATAGTCTGAGATTAAGTAAATTAATTGCTGGCTTTAAAATTCAATGAACAACTAATTTCTTTACTGTATAATTTGTTTCATGAGACACTCAGAGAGGAATCCATAAAGGAGTTAATTTTTAAGGACTCCAGTGCCTAGAGCATCTTGGAGTTAAGTGATTAGTATGAGGCATATTGAGTAGAAGAATGGGCAGAATGATGAATTGCCATCTGAAGACATTTTGAATATGGGGAGGTAGCAAAATAAAAAGGAAAACCAAAGTGATGGTTGCCTGGCAGATTTCAGTTGTGGGCACACTCAGAATCTAACCTAGGTCAGTCTGAGACTGCTCAAGAGAATGGGTCTTGCACCACTCCGTTGGTTCTGACCTTCCTCCCACTCAGAGTTACTGATTTTACCATGGGAAGGTGAGATTGATAATACTACAAATTCACATTTATTGAGTACTTTATGTACTAGTCATTACTCTAAATGCTTTATACGCATTAACTCACCAGATCCTAAAACAACTCAATGAGTTGGGCACTATTATTAACCCCACTTTATAGACAAAGAAGCTGAAGCATAGAGACATAAATAAATTGTCCAAAGTGACTTGGTTCACAGGATTTGACCTCAGGAAGGCTTGCTCTAGAACCCCCCACTCTTAAATATGCACTATAGCACCTCTCTAAGAAGAGACTGTCATCATTTTATTTAGTACCTATAGGGAATTTCTTTCCATGTTGAATATTACTCCTTAGAGGTACCAAGAAACTATCAAGTCCGTGGATCCTTAAGGTATTGGAGAACTTAACTCAGCATGAATAATTTGTTAGATATACAGTCAAAATTAATATTTTGAAATTTAAACTATGAAGTCTACCTTTCAGTAAATGTACATTTGAAACCAACAAACAGCTCCAAATGGAAATATTAAACTATTTTTCATTGTACTTGAAGACAGAATTTCACAGTTTTTATTGGACATGGCAGTACTAAGAAGATATTGTTAAGCCAGATTGGTTTGAAATTTCTTCATGTACAGAGTGGACACTCAGTAAAGGACTACTTAAAGAATGAGTCTAAATAAGCTAGCTTATGCCTGCTTTTCGGAAAGATGACAAGACATTCTCCACAGGTCTTTATTTTTAATGAAACTTAGCATTTATAATCAATCCATGCAATTTCCTCTGAATCCCAGAAAATATACCTTCAGAATATACACCTTCAATTAAGTGTTTTTTTCTTCCTTTTTTTTTTACTTGATTTTGATGTGTTATAAGCAATCAACTCCCCCAGAACATGCTATTACTTTATAATTACAGATACAGTACAATGTTGCTGATTTAATAGTACGTTTCTCAAGGAGTAATATCAACTTTTAAAAATTAGTGATTCTACTTTAGTAAGAGCAATGGATGAATTTCTAATCTTACTCTGAATCTGGAGGAGCTAAGCTAAGCCAAGATGAGCACTGAGGGGGGTGAGAAGCCGTTTCACTGAGATTTGTTTCATTATAAAAGAAGTTTTCAATTCTACATCCAATAGACCCAAATTATAAATGTTTCAGGTCCAACCAAGTGTGAGATATTGCTCTAAGAACAGTCATGCCATTGATTTTAAAAAATACATGCAGATAGAGTTATTTATCCAAAGAAATTAAGTAATACTTTTCTGTCTTCAGTTATAAAGTTGAGCCTGCAGTAATTCTTTTAAAACTTATAAATTGAGTATTATTAGACCAGTGCTTGGAAGGGAAACCCAAATTCCATATAAATTTCATATGGACAATAGTGATTTCTGTAGCCCAGTGAATTCCTGATTTTTTAAAAAAGTAACTTTCTATGTTTGGTTGGTATTTACTATGCAGATACCCTGATCTTTAATTCCCAAGAAACAAATTAAAGAATAAGTTTATCAAGATTTTATCAATAATCAAATTTGATGAAGCACATATAAAAACTGTTATGGGAAATTCTCCAGATATTAATCCAGTATACAAGTCCAGATATTTTCAGTCAATCACTTACAAGAACATAGTATGGACTATGTTATTTATGGATACACAATGTATACTTACTGACTAAGGGTGCTCTTAACTGAGAAAACTAGCTACCAAAAAGTAACATCAGCACATCAGCCAGTCCAGACCCCTGAAAAGGTTTTACAGTCGTTAAGTCCAGTCTTTTATGTAGCTGAGATAGATATGCCACTGATATTGTATCTATGTTCTTTAAAACTATCTTCTTTATCTATATAAACCTGAACAACAAAACAAAAATGAACATCCCCAGAAACAGAAGATGGAACCATCTATGTTGGGTTAACTCCCTTGCCCAGAAAGATGAGTACTGTGTATCAGAAGTGAGGAAGGTAAGGAAGGTGGAGCACATTGTCAAGAATTTCAGTGCAAACATATACCACTGAGAATTGGTAATTGCTAGTTCTAACTGGCATGGCTAGGGTGGTTGGAAATGATCAGTCTGTATGAAATGGTGGCATTATTCAGCTTGAAGGCAAAGGGACAGAGCCAGAAATAGAGATAATTCTGCAATGGCTATAGCCATATGCCCACTAAGAAAAAGAAATGGCATCTGATCAAGTTGTGCTTAGATTTCATGTGAAATATACAAGTAACATTGTGATCCTTTTCATTTATTTTTATAAATGACAACTCCATAGAGCTAAAGACATTTCTGAAATCAAGACTGTGAAATGTGGAGAGTAGATCACTGGGTCTCAAGTCAATGGAATGATTCCATTAAAATGTGAGTAGAGTGAGGGACCTTATCTGTATTCACCTGACCAAAAGTACTTTTAAATATTAATAAATTATTATTTATAAGGTATATTTGGGAAGTTTTCAGATGAAAGCAGATATGAAAAATGAAGTGGAACAATCATTAGAAGTTCCCATTATAGTAACATAAAGTGAGTTACAAATTGTTTTATACTCACTAGTAAAAGAAATGTCTTATAAAATGTTTACTTACTTTCTTGAAGGTGGGTACACCTGATTTCTCAATTTCAGTGCCTATAGTTTACTGTCTTCAAATTAAATCATGACCAATTTGCTTTCAGCTTTAAATGCTCCCTTGGCTCAAATGTCATCTTAGATTTTGTTTTATACTCCTTGTCCATAATTAATTAAGTCACCTTTTTGGAGGCAAATGTCAGAAGTAAACTACCTTCTAACATCTTGGTTCAAATCTTTAATGGGTGCATGACATTTATTTTAAATCTACTTAAATATAATATTTAAATCAAATATATTAAATATACTTTAAAAATTAATAACTTGTTTAAGAGTAAATATATTGTAAAATTAATTTGCATTTGCTTACTCATCTTGCACATTTCTGGTTCTGCCACTAATTAACTTGTGCTATGACCTAGTGGGAGGTTTTTCATGTCTACAAGCCTACATTTCCCTATCTATAAAATGAGAATAATGGAATTACACTGTCTTAAGGCTCTTCTATGGTACATTTTACCAAGAAGTCTCTTAGAACATTTTGATACCACATCATTAATTTATAAATTTTAAATATGGAGAGATAGGGAGAGTTTTTCTTTAATAATACTTTATGCTATATATTTCCAAATCATAAAAAAGTATATGGAAGTAGCTATGCAGGTCAGACATCTGTTGTTTTTCACATTAAGACTCAATGGTTCTGGGCGCCTGGGTGGCTCAGCGGGTTAAAGCCGCTGCCTTCGGCTCAGGTCATGATCCCAGGGTCCTGGGATCGAGGCCCGCATCGGGCTCTCTGCTCAGCAGGGAGCCTGCTTCCTCCTCTCTCCTCTCTGCCTGCCTCTCTGCCTACTCGTAATCTCTCTCTCTGTGTCAAATGAATAAAAAAAAAAAAAAAAAAGACTCAATGGTTCTAAATATGAGAAAGCAGTAAAGTTCCAGTGAACTTTTAAGGAAACTGCCTCATAGAAAAGAGATTCACAATAGCTATAAACTTTGAAACAAACCAAATTATATTTCCTACTGTACATTTTCTTTAGAGCAAATAAGTGTTAAATAAAAGAGTAGCATTAGAAGGTATAGGATCAAAAACAAAAAGAAGATAAAGGATTTAAAAAAAGAAGATATAGGATCAATTTCTTTTCCTTATCAAGTGGCCTTAAGTACACTTTCTTGAGTCATTATACTAATCTAAGTTGTAGATTATTAGAATGTAGGTTATTAGAATGTACACGTTATTAGAATATTGGGATGATTAATTTATGTTTTAAATTGACTGGGCTATGGAGAAACAAGATGTTTGGTAAAAACATTATTCTGGATATGTCTGTATCATTGAGTTACTTTGAGAAATCTATATGGTCTAAGTAGTTTCATAGTATTTTTTGAAGTAGTTTGTAATATGATTATTACACGAATTAAGGTTGAAATTTCAAAGTACCCACTTAAAGGTGTTTTATTTGATTTTTGCTTCTTTTATAAAAGAGAATTGAAATATTCTAGAACAGAATGGACTGAACTACTTTTGATTTGTTTCTGTGAACTTTATCTTCACTTGAAGAATCTGAATGTCTGCCCAAATTTTCTTTTTTTTAAATTTTATTTTAAAGATTTATTTATTGGGAGGAGGAAGGAACAAAGGCAGAAGGAGAGAGAGAATCTCAAGCAGACTCTCCACTGAACATGGAGCTCAAGGTGGGGCTTGAACTCACAACCCTGAGATCATGAACTGAGTTGAAATCAAGAGCTGAATGCTTAACTGACTGAGCCACCCAGGTGCCCCATCTTTCCAGACTCCTATCCAATGGACACCAACAAAGTAAATCTTCACTGAGCATCTCTAAACTCCCTGATAAATTATCTATGAAGAGAGGAAAAAGATATAATCTCGAAGAAACCTGGAAAATTAAGACTGAAAGAATATATAAGTGCTTGAGTTGTTTGGGAGAGGGGTCTCCATTGAATAGCAGAGCAATGGGAGATTATAAGAAAAAACAATTAATGGTCTCCTCCTACCTGTTGCCTGCAACAAAGGAGTCCTGTTCCCTGAGAAACAACAGGAAGACATCTCATTTTGTCTGTACTGTATACACAGCAATATAGTCTTCAGGTCAGTATCTAACACAACACTGGTGCAGCCATCTTTATGACATGAAAGTGTTGTTTCTTAAGGCACCAAAGCATCCTCATCCCCTCTCCACCTCCCACACATTCCTCAAGGTTTGTTTTAATTTTTAGAGATTTGTGGGAGGTAATGCCTGCGAATGATGGGGGGTGCAGGAGGAGACAAGCAAGCTGTCGGAAGTATAAGCCTGACACCACAAACTTACCAGCTTTCATCAGCACAAATCTGGTATCTTAACACTAACTCTGGATGGCTCTGATTTAAGCATTGGAAAGAGGGAAAAACAAAAACAATAAGACAAATTCTTAAAAAAAAAAAAAAGGTAACGAGACCATTATCCTGAGGCCCAAGGAGAATCTGAAAATGATTTATTACAAAAATCTGAAACCACATAGGAAAAATTATGTGGCAGTCTCAGCATTAAGCACTAAGACACAGCCTCTAGGAATCTGCTTTAGTTTATACCAGAGAGAATTTAGTGCAGGAGAGCCAGTCTTTTTAGTAACAGACATAGAGGTGTGTGTGTGTGTGTGTGTGTGTGTGTGTGTGTGTGTGTGTGTGTGTAGATAGATAGATAGATAGAAACAAAAAGAAATCCAGAGATTCCTTTTCTCTCATTTGTTGGTAAAATGCCTTCGATAGTATTCAATACCCATTTCTGATTTTTGAAAATTAATTCCTATAAAATTAGGAATAAAAGTTCATTAATATATTTTTAAAATTATCTTTAAGAAGCCAATATTATATTTAGTTAACATCAAGAATCCTTGTTATTACCCTTACTAATTAACCCAGACATAGACTTCCTTGCAAGGCAATAAAACATCATACTACTGAAATCAGAGAAGGCAAGTTTTTGTTATTATTTGCAGACAATACTACCATTTAAATAGAAAAACTCAAGGGAACCATCTATAAAATTCTGAGAATTAATATTCAAGTTCATTACAATGATTGGATACAAATTAAATGGCAAAAGTTGATAGTTTTTCTGTATAGCAGCAATAACCAATTAGAGCACATAATGAGAAAAGGTACCATTCACATAATAGTAATATCTTCTTAAGAAATGTACATAATCTATATAAAGTATCAAAATACTTTCCTAAGCAATATAAATAAAAAGTTCAATACAATAAGAACAAAAACTGTATCTCCATAGAGGAACACTAGATTTTGTAAAATATGCAAATTGTTTCCAAATTAATTATAGGATTAATAAAATGTTATTTAGGATCATGATAAAACAATTGTACAAGTTTATTTGGAAGAATAGATAGGTAAAAGTATCTATGAATATTACAAGGAAAATAAATCACATATTAAATATTTTAAGGAAATATTTACATGATTGTTATGCTAAAACATAACATCATGAAATTATAGTCAGATTAATAAAATGGAGAATACTTCAACACACTAACTATGTATGTAAGAATTATCTCATGGCAAAAAAGAGAGTACATCATAAACCAAATGATTAAAAGACTGCAGGTTTTTTAACAAAAAGTATTGGGAGAACTGATTATTGGTGAGGGAAAAAAAATATCCCAGCCTCCAAGATATATTAAATAATACCTTATGTGAAAAAAATTTAAATAAATAAATAACGAGGCCTTGAAGAACTAAAAGAAAGTATGGTTAAACTTTTAAAAAATAATCTTGGGACAGGCAAATAATTCCTATATGGGGTCACTTGTCCTGTGTTCGGAGCCACAGTAGCCCTATGGTATGGCATACTCTGTGGACAAAGAGGTCTCTGGCCAAATATGTTCTATAAATGTGGTACATTTTATTCCCTCATTGGAAATTCAATGCATATTACCTTCCTAAAAAGCAATGGGAAACATGAAGGAAATCCACTTACATTTATACCACTTACTTTTCTCCAAACGTATTAGGCCATATAATTTTATTTATTTAACAATACTTTTCAAAAACTGAGTGTTGCTGAGATTAAAATTCGGGAAAACTATTCTAAATATAAAAATAGTGGCAGATAAAATAGTTTTTAAAGATCAATATACTTCATTAATTTTAAATTTTTATGTTGAAAAACTCAAGGAATTAAAATTGTTGAAAATCTTTAAGACAAAAATGGCAAGTTAATATTGCTACTACATTTAAAATGCTTAAAATCTAGATAAAAAGAGAAGTACTCTAATAAAAATAAATAGAAGAGACAATAAGAAAATTCATGGAAGAAATAAAAATGATTGATAATTATAGAAAAATTTTCAACCTACTGACAGATACCATTATTTTCCTAATTCCTAGACAAAGATCTGTATCATTAATAGTAACAAAATTTATAATAATACCATTAAGTGTAACACCTCACTATGGAACACTATGAAATGTATTTTAGAGGAATTATTTAATTTATTTGAAGGAATCGGAATGCAAAAACTCCAAAAGTTGAGGGAGAGAAAAACTCATATATTTGGACATGGTACTATATAACTGGTCAAACTTACTATGACCTTTGGCAACCAGCATAAAGAGGATTAGAACAGTTTACATTCTTTAATTCGGTAAAGTTTTAATGCTAGATTAAATATGAAATAATAAGACAGACAAAATAACAGACAAAACTATAAATGAGGGTATTTAAGAAGATATTGTGTGTGTTAGTGAAAAGTAGGAATCACAACTTTACTTTTTTTTACACACTTCCAGCTATATGCTAATAAGGAAATGATTAGATAAATCATGACATATTCACTTTCTAGACTATTATGTTGTCTTTACAAGTATGTTTTCATAGAATATTGGCAACCAGAATTGGGGAAGCAAAGAGAAAAGAGAAATGATGAAAACAGTAACTCCGTCTAAATACCAATCAATCCAACCTTCACGGATTGACTTAGCAAATATTCAGTGTATTCGTTATATTATTTCCTGTGGGACTTACAAATCATTGAAGTCATGGTCCCTGCCCATTGTAGCCTTCTACAGACAGATGAGCCACCTAGCCAGAAAGAATCAAGGTGGAACCCTGAACTCCAGCATGGGAGGTGTGAAACTGCAACAGCGAGGGCATTGAATCTTTTGTGTACTTGTGAGGGCAGATAAATTAATTTGTCTTCCTCATAAACTGTAGTTTCCTTTGAATAGGAGATAGTTTCACTTTTAGTGGCTCTGGGACCCATTCTGGTTGATCTGGTGGTGCTGGAGCAATGTTTTTCTCAACAGTATTCCCGTTGGGTGGGATTAAGTGTGGAGAATATGGGCCGCAGCTGGGCACCCAAATGGCTCCTGCAGAGTCAACAGAAACAAGGTAAGAAAAAAAAATCTTTACAAAATACTCTAAAGAGTATCTTCCAAATTATTAGAGCAGAGTTCTTAGAAGCTAATGACCACCACTGAATGGGAGGATGTGGTGAAGAGGCTTGGAAATTTCTGATTTTTTTTTTCCAAACAGTTTTATTGAGCTATAATTCACATAGGATAAAATTTGCAATTTTAAGCGTTCAATTCCATGGTTTTAGTGTATTCACAGAGTTGTGCAACCATCACTACATTCTAAATTTTGAACATTTTCATTGTTTGGAACTCTAAAAAACAAGCGTACAAGAATAATTTTTCAGAATCAAATTATTCAATTAATGGCCACATGTACCAATCGGAAGTTTGGCAAAAACTGTTTTCAGTACATAAGCAGGCAAAATTAATCTCTGTTCCTTTCCATAGTTCCTCAACAGGTTTATTAAATAGCAGAATATTACTTAATTATACATTTAGATCCCAGTGTCATTAGTGCATCGCTCACTCTTGTTTCAAATCCTATTCCCCCTGGTTGGTACATAGGATCTTAGGGGCTGGGAATTTACAAATACGTATACACGAAAACACGGTCTTTGAAAAATTAATAAAGGGAAAACTCAGTAAAATGGAGTCCGAAGTGGGGGAAAAATGGTGTCAGGAGGTTCCGCAAGGGCGCTTTCACGCTCTACCACCTGCCTGCAGCTGCAAATCCAACAGGACCAGACAGACCTGAGTCCTGGATATTACTTTACTTTCCCAGCAATTGGCAGAAAGGATTTCCTCCTCCTCTGGCAACAGCTCAGCCCAGAAGAGACTGTCACAATTTAGCCAATGAAAAGCCACTATACTTTGAACTCCTAGTTTACTCCAATGGACTTTTTGTTTGTCACGGTCTTTCCAACTCCCGCCCTTGCTCGGTAAGGGGAGGGCTCTCTCTCCGTAGTGCCGAGGACACCCCTGTGGTTTTGCCCCAGCTTGTTTGTCCCTATTATAATTCTCGTTTATTTCCTAATAAACCCTTCTTTTGCTGGTAAAATGACTGGTGCTCTAATTTTTAAAGTTAACAACCCTGTTGATCCTCCAAAGAGAAAGGAAAGGAAGCTTGTCCTAAAAGGTTTGCTATTTCCCATAATGCACTTCGAGCTCGGCAGAATATTCATTAAAAATGAGGTGACTTCTAAAACTGAGTAGCAGCAAATGCTTCAGAAACAAGCAATCTACTAGGTGATTGCTTTCATGCTGAGAATTGTTTCTTTGGTGACATTCTACATCTTGAACAATAATTTTGGGATTCAGGAGAATTACGGAGAGAGTTAACTGGTAGAAAAGAATAAGATCTACTTATTTCTTCCCTCCCATAGTGTAGGATTTTGAAATTGCCAACAATTACTACCCATCAGAAATGAGAAGCCATCATAATTTTGAAATGAAGCCCATCGATATGATTTGTAACTTTAATATAAAGTGAAACCCGAGTCTCTAATGCTTTGCCACCAGGTGACACTGACTCTAAAGGCCCTCATCACCTAGTCATTCAGAAAAAGCATTCTTTGGGGATAATTGTGGAGACAGTGAGGAGAATGAGGAAAATAAAGGAGCAGGGAACGGGTTATTGTTTTCTGAAGGCAAGTATCATTGCAATTTATAAGAAAATCAGTGCTAACTGAATGATCTGTTAATCTTTTCAAAAGGAAAAATATTTAGCATTAAAAGCATCATTGCTTTGGTTGAAAGAATACTAGTCATCTGGTCTTTTATCCGGGAAGGACTGAGACCCTGAACCTTAATCTAGGTGTTGCTATTTATTTCCAGTAGCCTTAGGCTAAGATACTTAACCCCCATGCCTCATTTTCTCCATCTGTAGAATGGCAGTAATGATACTTACCTGTCTTTCGGGAGTGTTATGAGGCTTAATTAGTTGCTTGTAAAGTACTTTGCAGATGAAGAACTCAGTGTAAATGCTAAGTACTATTATTATTATGGCAATCTTATGTTCTGTGCATCGTTGCATTTTTTCTTTTCAAAATATTGCAGTTTTCCATCTGTCATTTGTATTTCATCAAACAAAAGTGAAATTCTTGAATTTTCTCAAATTATCCTGCTACAAAATGAATCTAAGTCAAAGTCTCCAGATTATATGTGCAGTATGGCAGCACTCTGAGGTGGGCTTTCAAAACTCATTGTCAATAAGCAACAATGTTACGTAACCCCTGCATAATTATTTTCAGAAATGCTCATGGTCCTGCAAATATTTTGATACCAAAAATAGAGGAAAATCAGTAATGACTTGGCCTCCAAGTGAACAGAGCTAAATTTTAATTCCGTAATACTGAAAAGCCATTTAAGTTGATGGTGAGCTTTGTCTCTTTTTCTTCCTTATTTCCTCTCTCCTTGTCTCCTCCTTTCCTTGCCCTCATCCTTTTAAATATATAGTCAAAGCAATTTAATATGGACTGGATCTGAATTCACAATACTTTTGTTCTCTCATGTTTAGGTCATGGCTCCCTTGCTTTCCCCCTCACCCCCTTAAACATAGTTTTTCCAATCCTGTTTCCCTTCTGTTTGGGCCTCCTTCACTACAGCCCACAATAAATGGTGAGCAACAAATAAAGACACATTACAGTGGGTCTAAGCACAATTGTCTCCCCAATCCATGCATTTGATAAATGTCCTGTTTCAGCTAAAAAAGATGTATAACGTTTCCCTTATACTAAATTTAGTGGTGAAAATCTTTAATAACTAAAACTGACTATAATTTCCTCCTTTCGACTGTTCTATTTCAAGGTCTCATAAATCCTTTTTATTGATTAGTTTTACACAGAATGCTGTAGAGCTCTAAACACAAGAAATTAAACTGAATGGCAGGTGGATTTTTTTCATGGTCTTTCAGCTAACCCAGCAAAAAAAGAATTTTAATGTGATGGTTGACTTTGTGAACATTTCTTCTTTTAATTTTTTCATAATTTTATATACTTTTTAAACAATTCTGCTAATGTGGGTATAATTTCACATCACTTCATTTTTATTCTGAATTTAATTGCAGAAAAGAATAACAAACAATTTAAAATCCTGACCCACTTTTATTTTGCATCTTTGAAGAGTATTATCTGAATTCACAAGTTGATATACATTATCTCGTAAGGAGAAATAATAAAATTTCTCATCATGATGATCGGTATATAATTGTGAAACCCGTTCTAAATGGAATATCACAAAATCTTCTTTATGGAAGTTTGGAAGTAGATTTTCCATCTTTCTTATACATAGAAAGAAACAGCTTTCAATTTAGGTAATTAATATACACTGGAAATAAGATGCTTGAATGGGAAAAATATTTTTTACTAAAGTAACACACACAATATGACACAGGTAGTTGAAAGTTCTACACACATGAAAAGGGATTATACGTATTTGGAGGCAATTTGAAGCTCCTTCTATGCTTAGAAATTCTGTTTATTATTTTTTCTGCAGTTGAGGGAGAAGAGGTAAGTTTTCAAAAGAAGAAAAAGAAAAGAATCACCATCCCTGAGGACTCATTCCCTTTATTTTTTGGCTGTTAACATTCCTGAAGCTTTCTATGCAGAAGCTTTTCACTCTCAACCAAAACTGTGGGGCACAGAGCGCAAAGAGAAGAGGTCTTAAAGATCTCATATTTCATGGTCAATGGAGAAGAACATGTGAAGGAAGCTTATGTGTGACCAGCAGTGACTCTAAGAACAGAATTGACAGTAGCTGTGTAGTATGGTTAGAACCATCAGAGGGAAAAAATGGCTTGTGAGATGTGTGGAGCTTACTTACTTTGAGATCATGTGGCTCGAACTCTTAAAGGACAAAGAACTTTAGGAGCACAGGCTCAAAGGGAAGTCAAATCTTAGAAGGCAGCTAGAGAAATGGAATGAGAAGTGGGTCAGGTGACCCCAATTCAGCAATTATAAAACACAGGAAGATAACGTAGGAGAGGAATATACACCACATAAAAAGCTAAAAAAAAAAAAAATTAGGAAGGAACATTCAGCTAGATGGGAGATAAATCCTAGTAGCAGCTACAAAGAAGTTAAGGAGGAAAATGTGCTGCTTTTTAACCTATTTAACCCAGAGTAAGTAAAAGAAAGGTAGTTAAAGGAGCCATTGATTCTGCAGAGAATATGTATAGGACACAGAGAAGACGCCAAGTGAGTCCATTACTGGATATGCCTTTGGCTCTCTTCTTCCTTGGACAAATTTGATCCAACATAGCAAAAGTGGAAATCCTATACTGGGCCTCCTGCAATTAGAGATATGCACGTGTGAACTAACTGTCCAATCACACACAGGGAGTACATGCAGTTTCTTTAATAATTCCTTTGCGTTCAGTATCTCAGGATAACATGATCTTCACATTTTCAGAATGGAACCACTGAAGTCACCGTATTCAACTAAACACCTGCTGTTGATCCAAGAGCCCAGATACAGACAGCCTTGAGAAAGGGTGCCAACCCCTTTGTTAGCCTCTAGGCAACACACCAGCACTGGATCAGAGAATAAGCATTGATTAAGCAGAGTACTCCGGGCTTGTTACCTGGAGAAATTGTTCATGGTAAAATAACCTCAGTGAGTAGATAACTGTAAGACTGCCTAGCACTGTGTTGGTTAATGGATGCTGCTATTATTCTCATTGTTGCTAGTATCACTATCATCATTATTATATTCCAGTAAATGTACCAATTTTCTTCAAGTTAAAACATCACAACTTCTTGTACTATTTGTTTTTCATCTCCAGGAAGACTTGGAAGTGCTGTGGATGATAGTAACAGTTACGATCAGAAAACTGAGCAGAAAATCACCCAACCCTTCCCCATTTCTACATTACAGTAGATGGGATCAATGGCCAGCTTATAATTGTCTATTACTATATTATTGTGGACCATCTTCCTTTTAAGAATGTCTTACTATCAGCTAAGGCTTTAAAACAGTACTTTTCAAACGGAGGTGGGGGGGCTATTTTGCCTCCCAGGAGACATTTGGGAATGCCTGCTACACCTTCGATCGTCTCAACTGAGGGAAAGATGGTGCTCCTGGCATGAGTAGGGTGGACCCAGGGATGCCACTAAACATCCTGCAGTGTGGAGATTAGCCTCTCACAACCAAAAAGTATCTGGCCACAAAGGTCAATAACGCCAAAGTTGAGAGAGCGTATGAGCCCTTGCCTAATAAGATCTGCTATTCAGAGAGCACGTCATAGAAAACATACATCATGACTTGGTATTACAAGTCCATTTTTCTTTTTTCAAAAATATGATCATGAAAATATATCTGCCAATAAAAAGTTACGTCCAGGTTTTCAAATAATTTTCATGGCTGCGTTTGGAGAAGTGACTAGAGCTCTCAGAATCGCACAGGCCATCAGATGTGTGTTTTCCTTTCAGTTTATTTATTTATTTATTTATTTATTCGTTCATTGTTTTTTCATTAATTTATTTTACTAAGAGGACAACTGGCTGGCAAATATAAATTTACCTGACTACAGGGCAAAATAAAATCCACACATTCTATTTACCTCCTAATCTCAATATAACTGGCAGCAAAACTGTGGACCTAAATGAAATCTTACATGCAATTCTTGCCACTGAGTCATTTGGAAGATTTAAAAACTGGATTAAATACTCATGTATATCACTTGGGTTTACAAAAATCCCACGCCCACACACTAAATGGTTACCCTCTTTGCTTCTCAAAGGCCCATTTAAAGCTCTCTCTATGTATAAGGCAGCTGAACAGTTGCCGACCCATTCTGACTGTACCTTTTGGCTGATTTTGAGCGTGTAAGTAATCAGCCATGTGTGCACCTTTTACAGGGCAAAGTGATTGACAAAAACTTGGAAATAATCTTTGGCTCAACTGCCCTTCTCTGTGAACAAAGAGTGGCTTATCCGATCGTCTGGAAGTTACAAGCATTAAGAGCTCTGTTTCGCCCTCCGTTTTATACTCAGATAAAGAGCTCGAATTCTCAGTTAGATGTTACTGTTTGCATAAGACATATTTTTTTCCTAAGATAGGATCAATGTGCATGTATAAGTTGTCGTTTTAGAAACACTTACCATACCCTAAAATGAAGTCCCTTGATCCCCTTCAGAGTGAAAAATAGTTTTCCGTTAGATGACTCTTACCAACAGAGCTGCTCATGTTGAGAGAGAGAGGAGAAAAAAAAAAAAAAAAAAACCAGAAAAAAACAACCCTCACAATGGCACAAAGGACGACTTTATAGGAGACCTTCAAACACTGAAAATCAGCCCAACGCTCCTGCCGGTCATTATTGAGACATCTGTATTCACTTCACACTGACCCAGGCACTAATCAGCCAGGAAGTGCAACAAGCACCGGCAGAAAGTATACAAAGATAAAGTACCAAATGGTATGAATATTAAAATCATAAATACAATAAAACAAGATAATGAGTGTCCTCAATTATAATAAAGCTAAAGCCCAATTAAAACCTAATCACTGACTTAGTATTCAGAATTTTTTAGAGATCATATTTAGCTGATTTGTTACACTCATTTCCCTTTAAAAGATTTCATCATCACTCTCTTTTTTGCATATCCACTTTAAGAAGATTCATTTATCCATCTAATTGAATAATTAGGCTTTTTTGATTAATTGTTTTAAATAGTTCCATGTCATGGGTATCTCCTCACTGAAATGCTTTTATATTATCTTCTGTGCCTTGATGTTCCTGCTAGAAATTACAAGTAATAACATCTTTTCACCTCTCCTCCTGGCACATCGAAAGAGGACTGGGTTTAGTTGGAGAGTTTCCTACCGGTTCTTCGTCCCATCCCTCACTTTCTCTACTGGTTTTCACAGCTGCCGGTGTTTCTGAACTTTGTCATACGGGATCATTTTAAACACCTAAACTAGAAAGCAACGGTGGCCCTCTACTTTCTTATGTTCCTCTCTGCCCTTGCATAGAAGATTCACAGCTTCAAAGGTTTCCCCAGGGGTCCTAGCCCAGCAGAAAATCCTGATTATAAGTGACATTTGAGTGGATTTTTAGAATTAGTTTATTAACAATTATATCCAACCCAAGGCTCTTTATCAACCGTATCAGGACAGTCACCTAGGACAGAACGCAAAGGTGCTGTGTTTTGTTGGCACGAGAGCTATTTCCAGCATGGGAAATGATCTCAAGACGATCGGAAGGTGCGTACTGGGAGATGATACCGTCTTCTAAGACAAGACAGTCTGAAATCGTGGGTGCCAGGCTGGGGGACAAGGGTGGGACTTCACTTTCTGACAGCCGCCTTGCCGTTCCCTTAGGATCGGGCGTTTCCATTCGAGAAATTAGACAGGCAAGGGTGTCTGCCAGGGCTTGACTGCAGCGTCAAGCTTTGACACACCTCACCCGCTAATCCCACTACTCCAGCAAGAAGCCTGAAGTGAAGTGTTTCTGTTGCTTTGAATACAAACTAGGTCATCACTTGTCCCTAAAAGTGATTTAATTGATTCATAATCGTCTGGAATATTCCTTGAATATTCCTCTTTTACCAACAGACTGGTGTGTTGGTAATTGCTTCTTAAATATCAACAATTCATATGTGACAGTTTTACAAATACGGCACCGGCGGAATCATTTCAGCTTCTCTTATGGGCCAGGAACTGAGACGTCTCCAGTGATGGTGTTGCTCGGGTGAGAGTGTGGTATGATGTCTGCTCTATATTCAGGAGTAAATTATGTCTGCCCCAGAAGTGAAATGCAACCAGGTGAGCCCTTTTTTTGAATCTGGATTAGAACATCTAGTTTTGAATTAAATCTAAGTGGAATTGAGCTATTAACACTCCAGGAGGAGGGAAGAAAAACAGCTCTCTTTCCCAGTGTTTTATCAGTAATCATGTCATTGGGGAACAAATGGGGGAGTAGAATGATTATTAAAAAAAAGCATCTGTGATTACAGAGTACAATTATGGCTATTTCATATATTGATTAACCTGTTTTTTTCTTAAGGTAATAACTATGTTACCATTTGATTTCTAAGAAAATAGCACATTTTCTCTTAAGGGCTTGTAATACTGAAGATTATGGATAAGTCAAGTATCAGGACAAGGTGATTACTTAACATCTGTGACCAAGTAAAAGGCTAAAGGAGAAAATCAACCAACATCTGCACTGTCAGTAAAATACTTGGGGGAAAAAAACACAAGTGAAGTGTGATTAATCACCATGGATGTATGATTGAGTCAATTGACTGTTACTTTTTCATGATGATTAATCAGCTACAAAAATTATAATTGTCCCACTTCTAGTGGCTGCATGCTGTGCCCGTGACATCAGCTGGGGTTATAGATACTCAATGTGTGGTTTTCAAAAGAATATGCAAATACGACCGGGTAAGGTGGGTGGGGCTTCAACTCCATTGTAAGAAACACCACGAGGCCTTGCCATTCTATTATGGTTGGAGTTTCCTTAGCAGCTTCCAGAGAGGGCAGTTCTCCTGCTATTATGCCTATTTCATAACCTCATCACCACCACAAGGGAAAATTAGAGAACCCCTTTCCTGCAAATTGGCCATTGTGATCTTGTTCGGGGGATGATCAGATCCTCAGTGATTTATTTTTCTTCCTTTCCATGGATTTCTTTTGTGATTTGTACAAAACGGTGACATAAATGTATTTGCAAGGAATGATGCCGTGTAGCAGGGAGTGCCTGGGGACTTGGGTTTTCAGTTTGTTTGCACATGTGATTCGTCGTCACACATTTGTGGAGCAAGCTGAAGGAATTGGGGTGACAAATGGCCTTCAGAATTTTTCTAGGAACATCTGTTTACTCACCATGACTGTGGAGAGACATGCAGTCATCAGGGGAGTGCAGATGTTTTTAGGGTACTCTCCACAACATTTGTAAAGCTTTGACGTTGTACTTTCTTTGTGGTTGGCTCTGCTCACCAGTTCCTCGCAGAGACTATTGAGAATAAGCTGCTACAGAATGAGCACAGGACTCAGGTTGCTTCACAGGTTGGGGTCTTCCAGTACAACTGGGAAGGTGATGATAGTGTTGAATGAGACTCTTCATCATTCTACCTGATGCCCTTTTCTTGTAAATTGACTGTTATCTTAAGTTCAGGGTTTACCTGAAAGCCTTAAAGTACTAAGGCCTGACAGAGGAACCTGATTGATAAACGACTCCTAAGCAACTTGGTCTCATCAAGGTTGCTCCAAATATACTGATGAGCTCTGCAGAAAGGCGGCACAGGGCCAGAACCCTGATCCTCCCTGCATTCATACCTCACTTGCACTATCTTGCACCCTGAGAAAACAAACTACTTTCAGAAAATGTAGGCCACTTAAGACTTGAAATTCAGGCTCTTATTTAGACTATCAAAATGGGCCGATTTCTTAAAAAAAAAAAAGCTAGAGATAACATCTTTAGGGAAAAAAATCATCTTTTACATTCATTAAAAAAAAAAAAAAGAAGGGGATTTCAAATTTCTTCCCAGCTAGTTCTAAGCAGGCAATACCTTTCCGAGCCTTCAGCTGTACATAAATTTCCCACTAATGATCTGTAATGAAGAGCTTCTTTTTGCACATCCAGCATTTTCCCTTTAAAGTTCAAGAAATAGCACAAATTTGCCAACACTATTCCCCTTTTAGCACATTGACTTTACTTCTGAACCAAAGCACTAACATGCCTGGAAAAAAAATACTTAGAGAGTAATTTTTCTACTTGTGGGTCTCAACATATCCACCAATTCTAATGTATTAAGACATAGCCTTATGAACATGCATCACCCCAATTTCTTTCATTTTAAATAGAAATTATTAACAGCTCCTATATACACATGTTCTTCAAACCCATAGAGGCCCTCAGTTTTATTAATATGAATCACCGAAGTCTCTCTAACTTCTTATATTTAGATAAGAAAGAGAAACGTGGGAGCTCCAGTCTCTTGAGCTTTCTCTAGGTACCTACTAATTGTTAATTATTAGAGACTAACTAAGTCACTGAAGTGAGTCATTTGGCTGGTGTCTCAAATGCTGTCATTTACTACTACACAAATCAGCCTGGTGATAGAGTGTCTTTAAATTAGGTTACAACCATGCAGTTATTGGACAGGGAGTAATTGATAAAACCATTAGTAACACTTGTAGAGATAACAGCTAGCAAAATCATGCAACCATAATTATTCCTAATGGATACATGCTATAAATTGTGGCAAGAAAAAAATCTTGCATTATCTTTCAATCAAATCTGACAGTCCCGGAAGATTACCGTAGACTAAATGCTTGTGTATGAAAAAGTGACCTATCAGAATCTCTTTGCTTTTTCTTATCCTTCTTTCCCTTCAAATTACGGGTTTTTCTTTTGTAATTTCTTTCTCCGATAGCTTTCAGTGTAAGTAAAATGTAGGTCTTTTATTAATTGTCTTTCTGGGGATTTTAAAATATATCTATTTTTTCAATCCCACATAAGGCACTGCAGGACAGTTCATAATGTATCACGAAGACAGTTACTGTTTAAAGCAAAGAACTCCAAGTCAGGGTGTATTTTTCAAGAGCAAAACTTACTGCCTGGCAATATGTAACTTTTCTCTGAATTTTGATGTCAATATTCATTTTAGCAAAGAACGATCACTGGTTATAATTAAAAAAAAAATAGTTGTTGACCTACTTTCATTTTCCCCATTTAGGGGAGAATGCAAACAGATCCGCCTCTGCGTAGAAAGTACAGAGATAAGTCTAAACTTTAACAAAGCTTTCTTACTCTGCTGCTGCTCTCTGTGATCTGGCATTCCCAAGATATAAGCACATGGCCAGCAGTGAGTGAAGAAAACATGCCTATACATTTTCTGATCACAGAATTATTTAAATGTGTAAATAAAAGTTCCGTTTTCTAAAATTTATTTTGTTGATAATTTATCAACAAAGATTGGGTAGAATCTTTCACAAGACTCAAGTAGCTTTCTGTATCTCTGCTCTGTTTCCCAGTATCAGGAGGTTTCAATTTGTAAAGAATTAGTGATGGTATTACCTAAATTTCTCAGGAACCAGAGGTATAGAGAATTTAAATAATTTTTTTCAAACTAAAAAAATCTTAGTTTAGGGAAACTCTATCTGAAACCCAGGTCTCATGGGTCCTGGTCTGTGTTATTTTCCATTAAGTCATGAATTATGGGTACTTTTAAACAGGAAGTAGACTCTACAGGATCTTGCATATGATAAGGGTCTAAAATGGGTTGGTTTATTCAAACTGTGTTAACATATTAACAATAATATGGGTATCATTTGGTAAAGATGGATGATAAATACATGGCATCTTTATTTTCTCTTAAAATGAGTTTTGAGAAAGGTCTTGGAAAGAAAACAGTTAAAAAGTCATAAATTACTAACTCACGTCACACACACATGTATATTCACACACAGGCATGCACACGGTTGCTGGTCACCTCACTCCATTTTCCCCAGTCCTCCCATGCTATTCGTGAAGGAAGAGGTTTGGACAGAGCCACCCCTCTCAGACAGGACTAACACTCAAAAAGAACCTCACAGGTGACCCTGTATACATACCATCAAACAAAGGGAAAGAACATAACAGAACAAGGGCACATAAAGAAATGCACAAAGGAAAAAAAGAATAACTCCAGTAAATAATAAATGTCAGACAAATATCTATCTTTATTCTCATAAGTTTAAGGAGAAAATTATTACTGAAAAGAAGGCCTAACCAAGATATAAGAAGAATGAGAAATAATGATATCACAGAAGAGTAATATAGCACATAAGCTAAGAGAGTTCAAAGGAGAAACTGAGTCAAGCAATAGAACCATATACAAATTAAAACTGCAAAATGAAGCATAAAGGAACAGAATAGATACTGCTGCAAAGTGTCATGTAGTTCAGGTTTGAAAAAATTACACAAAACAGAATGAAAAGAACAAAGAGAAGAAAAGAATTAAAAGTAACATTACAGACATTGGAGAATGTTAAAGCTTGTCCCATGTATGCAAACACCTTCATATTTCTAAAGAAGATAACAAAGCAAGTACAACAGAGATAACAAAGTTGTAGAAGAAAAATTTCCTTAAAAAAAAAGAAGAAAGCAAATAAGAAATGGGAGATCTGAATGTAACATGAGATTTCAGGAGGGAAAGCACATATCTAAAACAATCAACAGTCAGATATATTTTAATAAACATGTTTAACTACAAAGTTAAAAAATTTTATCCTATAGAAAAATGATCAGAAGTATTAAATAATCTATGAAAGCAACAGTCCAAAGTTTCCTTAGGCATACTAAATTTCCAGAGACAATGAATGAATGTTCATAGCACACTGGAAGAACAACTTAGAAAGTTGACCTAAAAATGTTACGACCAGTCAAATTGTGGTACATGCAGAAAAGCAACAGAAAGATGCTCAAAACCTGAAAAAACCCAAGAAATAAGGAACCTAGAGGCCTATTGAAAATGACTAATGAAAATATGTAGACACAAATGAGAATTTGAGAATCAGGAAGCTGTGGCATGAAATAACTATAAGAAATTATGAATATAGAGTTCAATAGAAACTTTGGCATTTGAAAAACAATATACCTAATCGGGGGCACCTGGGTGTCTTCAGCTCAGGTCATGATCTCCAGGTCCTGGGATCCAGCCCAGCAATGGGGGGGGGGGTCCCTGCTCAGTGGGGAGTCTACTTCTCCCTTTCCCTCTGCTCCCCCTCCCTCTGTTCATGCTCTCTCTCTCTCTCAACTAAATAATCTTAAAAAAATAAAAATCATATACCTAATAAAAAATGGACAATTGTCAGGATGGGGAAAGAAACAAATAAACAAAAAAATGTAAGGCTGCTTTGTTTTCTTTTTTTTTTTTTGCTTGTCATTTTTTTTTCTTTATTTTTTATTCTTTGCCCCAGGGGTACAGGTCTGTGAATCATCAGGCTTACATCTTTCACTGCTTTGTTTTCTTTATGTAAGGTTGTTGAGAAAAGATATAAGGTTATTCAGAATTAGGTTATCTTCTTGGAGGTAGTTAAAGCAGTGAATAGTGTTTTATTCCCTTTTGCTATTCATTCAACAAAAAAAGATATTGAACAAGTTCTTTTTTTCGAGAGAGAAAGAGCGACGGGGGAGGGGCAGAGGGCGAGAGAGAATCTTAAGCAGGCTCCACACCCAGCATGAGGTGGATTCTGTCTCAGGACCCTGAGATCATAACCTGAGCTGAAACCTAGAGTTGAATGCTTAAGCGACTGAGCCACCCAGGTGCCCCAGAGAAATTCTTTTTATTTGTACTCTTCTAGGTGTTAAAATCAGTCCAAGAAAAAAATATATTTTTTATATATTTAAGAAGGGGAAAAGGGAGGCTTAAAAACAATAACAACAAAAATCATTACATAAAATAATAAACTTAGCATGAAACATCTGTTATAGTAAAATATAAATGGAATGCATTTACCTACAAAAAGACGAGTTTTGCTGTATGGTATAACATAATTCAATTTTATGCAGTGTATAAGACACCAAACGAACAGAACGTCTCAGACAGGTGGAAAGTAAAAGAAATGGAAAAGAACACCAAAGAAGTAGAAAAAAAAAGGGGAGAGAAAACCAGGCAGAACCTCAATTTCTAAAACGGTCTAAGTATATGAAAAATGCATTGAAGAGGCCCAATTTTATAATGATAAGAGGTATAAGTCACAATAAAAACACAACTGTAATAAAGATGTACCAAATGCCATAGCATCAAAGTGTATAAAACAAAAATCATCAGAGTTATAAGGAACTAAAGAACATACCTCAGCCCCTAGCAAACCAAGTAGATTTTTTTTAAAAAAAGTGTAGCTATCAGGGGACATAAAATGATTAGTGATGGAGTAACTCTATACTTGAAACTGCTAAGTTTTTGAGTAAGTAAGTGCCCACTGACCATATACAAATATTATCTAAATATTAGGTCATAGGGAAAACCACAGTTTAAAAATGTACAACTAATATTGACTATAGTCTATGGTAACAATGTGGTAAAAATTAAAGTTAATAGCAAAATCATAGGCAAAAATCCCAGTAACTTGGAAATGTTTATTTATTTTTTTAATTTTTTTTTTAAAGATTTTATTTATTTATTTGACACAGAGAGATCAGATCACAAGTAGGCTGAGAGGCAGGCAGAAAGAGAGAGAGAGGAGGAAGCAGGCTCCCTGCTGAGCAGAGAGCCCGATGCGGGCCTCGATCCCAGGACCCTGAGATCATGACCTGAGCTGAAGGCAGGGGCCTTAACTCACTGAGCCACCTAGGCACCCTGGAAATGTTTAAATTCAAATTATCTTCAAAAAGAAAACAAAAAAAAATGTTTTGAAAAACTACATAGGAAATTGGAGACTGCAGAAAATAAAATTGTATGAGTATACTGTTTAGCAGAACTTGAGCCCATGGCTAAAGCTATGCCCAGAAGAAAATCTGGAGCATTAACATTCAGAAATTAGTAAAAGATAATAAAAAAAAAAAAAGAAGAAGAAGGAAAGAACTAATTGAGGTGAAAACAAAATATAGATTGAAAAAAAGTTTGGAATTGTATGATAGATCCCTTGCCTCTGGGGGGGAAAATCAATGAATCAATAGCTAGTCAAAGAAAAAATTAGGAGTAATTGAAACACAGAGAAAACTTACACATTCAAAATAAGAATTTCAATATAAACTCACATACAGAGCAAAGTAAGAGATGCTTTGCCCAATTTTGTGCATATAAGTTTCAAAACTTTATGAAGTGGATGAATTTCAGAATATATAAATTAGCAAGAGGAGAATAATCTTTGTCTGTTATTATGGAATAATACTCAGATACATTTTATCTCTACTTATCAGTGCTATTGCTCATGATGGTTATGGCTTCAAAATGTATTCTAAACTCTGTACAGCAATTTCATGTTAAGAGTTCCAGACTTGGACACTGTTTTTGTGTGTTAAGAGAAGATAGACTCACAACGCCTGTTGGATAAAGAGTGAGAGCAGCGCTCCAGTCTGAGAGCTTCCTTCTTTTTGTTTTAATAACTAAATAATTTTAGCGGCAAAATAAATAGTATCAGGTAGTTCTCATTATTTAGCCATAGACATATTTTCCTGTTCTATGCAGATTTTCATAATGAAGCAATACGTTTATTTTTTTGTTTATTTAAGATTCGTTAATTTATTTGCATAAGAGAGAGCATGAGCGGGGGTGGGGGTGGACAGAGGGAGAGGGAGAAGTGGGCTCCCCGCTGAGCAGAGAGTCCCCACAAGGGGCTGGATCCCAGGACCCTGAGATCATGACCCAAGCTGAAGGCAGACATTTAACCCACTGAGCCACCCAGGTGATCCAAGGCAATACATTTAAAAAGGAAAAGAAACCAAGACAAAAGAAAAAATTTATTAAGTGCCCTACTAGGTGCTGCAAGATCTTCCCTTCATTCACACTTGTGCATTGCTTAGAAGTTTTCTTTTCTACTTTTCCTTCCCTTTGAAAAGAATCTTTGAGGTCTTGCTTTATAGATGCTTAATGTACTAACATCTACCTCATGTATGAATAGATGGTGTTGAATTCATCCCTTGAAAATGTATTATTATGCTTCTATCACTCTTCCCCATGCCCCATTTTCACCCTCCCCATGAGCTTCTTTCTTTACAATATCCATATATTTTATTACTTCCAAAGCAGCAAGATTTATACTGGAAAATATCACTACAGTTTCTAAACGGTGGGCGCCTGGTGGCTCAGTTTGTTAAGGTCATGATCCAGGGTCCTGGGGTCGAGCCATGCAGGGGCTTCTCCCTCTCCCTTTCCTGCTCCCCCCAGATTGTGCTCTGTCTCTCTGTCAAATAAATAGCTAAAATCTTTTAATAATAATAATAATTTCTAACTGGTAATGTAATGATAATTTTCTGTTTTAGTTTTTTGTGTTTTATCAATAATATAACTACAAACAAGATGGCGTAAAAATCTATGTTATTTAACTTAAATGCAGCAAAATCACACTTGTGAAGTTCTAAGCATCCACAAGACAGTGGCTGTTTGATTTCTATTATGGTGCAATCCACAGTTTTATGTAAAGCTAACTAAAAAATAAGATGAGAAAGGAGCCATTGATCAAATTCAACCTCCAGCCCTATTTGTATATAATTAGCAGACGATATTTCTCCAGCGTTGTTGTGGTCCGCTCATAAGGGGCAGTGAGGAATGTAAAGTAAACAGGGACACAGTCTCTGACATGGAGACTATGGAAGCAGATAGGAGGAAAGAACGAGTATAAACAAAAACTCTAAAACTCTTAAGAGGCTCATTCATATATAATAAAAAAAAGAACATTGCATTTCAAGCAACAAACTACAGAAGAGATAGAGTGAAGTAGTAGGGTTAATCAAACAAAGATTCTGATACTAGTTGAGTTTTGAACAGTTAAAATATATGGAAAAAATATTGAGGAAGAAATATTGTGAACAGGATGTCAAATGGGCTCTTGATTTTTATTTGTTGCTGTTAATTCGGGATTCCTACAAATCCACATATGTTAGCAGATTAAGTATGAAACGACCCAATTTATTCTCATATTTGCTTACATGAAAACCTTAAAGAAGTCATCTTCTTTGGTAAAAAATATATTTTAAATATGTTTTCATAATATAAAAGTCCTAACATATTGACTTTTAGCTGATCATTTTGATGTATTTTATGACCATTAACTTGTTAATTCACAGAAGTCAGTATACTCCTTTGAGAAAGATAGAAGAGGGAATTATTATAACCCCAGTTTATTAGTTAGAGAGTGAATCAGAGAAAGGTGAAACACCTCATACTGGGTCACACAATTGGTTAGTAGCAAAGGCAAAAAATGAACCATGTCAGAAGTCCCCAGCCATAGGCAACCGTGGCTGCCTTCGAAACATCAATCAGTGAACATATTATGTTTTTTTAATGACATGTTAATGGTTTTAAAAAACCTCTCCTGGTTTAGAATATAAACTTGTATGTGAATACCACAAATTAAGTCAGTTAAATTAGTTCCAGTGAAACCCTTTGTCCTTTAAATGAAAAATTAACCAACTTGGTACGTAGATCAGAGCCAGACTAGCTTTAATACACTCAAATTCATATAAACCTCACACTTCCCTGGAGAAAGTTGAGTGTCTAAAGATTTAATTCAAGTTCCAAGGTCAAGCTAAATAGATCTGAATTTCTTCTTCAAATGAGAGTTTCATTCCAATAAGTATCTGACTTCAATTTGCTGCTTCTTCTCATATTGGGATGGCATGGCCCAGGTCACCAAAGAAAGATCAAATCACACAGAACTGCGAAGGAATGCCCTAGAAAGGTTATTCTTCCACTGGTCAGGCAGGGGGCAAATAAGCAATTAAGTGAGTAGCTCTCTCCAAGAAGCTGAGGTGGAGGTGAAGGCGCGTGGTCTGCTTTGCATGGAGAAAAGGGAGCAGGGTGCCCTAACTTGCTCTCTGGAGGCTTTTGGTAAACACGACGGTTTTCATTGTATTTTGTGGGATTGAAACTTTGTTAAATGATATATGACAAAATAAAGCTATTACAAATAAAATATGTGAAAAAAATCAACACATTTCTATTCTGCTTTTTTTTAAAATGCCATATCAAAAAGATCAGAAACTCCAAAGTCTAAACATATATGAAAACTTTCACCATAATCCCTAATCGATAGCCATATTTCATTTTGTCAAAGCATGTTCTAACACTAGGTTTTGTTTTTGTTTTGTTATTATTTGGTTTTCTTCGTTTGGGTGTTTTAAACAATTCCACATTGTTTGGAAGCATTCTAATAGGGCAAATGGCTGAAGTTTCCAATTGCGTGATTGTTTTACTTTAATAGATTTGGGGGAGTGGGTGAGTGGGTGGTTTTCACATGTTCTAAATATCAGAATAACTAGAAATAACAGGAAAAAGCTGAATGGTTAGGACTCATGTTTTGTTGAAATTTCTAGCAGGATGCGGTCCTTCAGTGTACTAAAAAACCTTTCAACTATAGCAACGACAGTGTATGTTTTAGTGTCAGGAAAAACAATTTTCAAGAAATTCATCAAGGAGGTAGTACTGTATTTTTAAAGTAACCTCGGATAAGACCTTATTAAATTGAAGGAAATAATGAATCTCAATTAACAGCATGATTTTTAATCAAGCTCTTAAAAGGAACATTTTAAAGCATAACTTAAAAATAGCAGTCTTGATTTTGTTCCTAAGAAAATCAGAACTTTAAGATACATTTTAGAGAGACATATAATTTCAAAAAGGCAGAATGACTTTTCCATAGAACTTTAGAAAGTGATTTGAAAGACAAGCCTATCTGGATAATGAGAGCACGCGTACAAGAATGTGAGGCCCCGAGTTGGTGGTGCTCTTCGGAGACCATGTCAAACTAAGAAAATTGCAGAAGACATCGCTGTGCTTGAGACGTGGCAAGGTTGAAGAGATGAAGTCTGAGGACAGCCTGGAACAGCTGAAAGTGGGAATTCTAGAAAAAATAAAATCACACGAGTTGATTTACTTGAAGGATTTAAAACTTTTAATGGCACAGATAGTATCAACACGAACCTCCATTTTCAGTGTGGCCCAAGAAGACAGGACCAGGAGAAAAAAAATGACAATGAGAAGAGAACAGATTTCAGAACGTGCCTAGGCAGCATAAATGTGCAAGCAACAATTTCACAAGAAGAAACACTGTGGTCAAAATGCTACGGTGGGCTGGAACTAAAACATGTGTCCTAAGAGGAAAGGTCGGGGTGCAGACCATGGCTTTTCCATTTCCCTCCTGGTCCAGAGCCTGGCACCAAGGAGCAACTCACATTCCCTCACCTGTGACCTCTCAGCATCCAACACAGTGGTAAGCTCACCTCCAAGAAGCATTTAATGAAGTCAACCAGTTGGTAAAATTAAGGAACAATAATACAGTTATTTTATCTAGTTTGCACTACTTCATTACTCAGATAAAAATTTAAAGCAAAAGTAAAAGTAGCCAGCATTTAAAATCAAAAGTAAAAGCCAGCGTTAAATGACACCCAATACAGTGTTTCCCTAGCTAGGCAATGAGTTAAAGGAGTTCTGAGGACCGAAATGTGTTATTATCAAATAAGATTTGGAAACTGCTGATCGTACTCTCCTTTTAGAGAATCACAATGCTTTTGAGTTTATTAAAGGCTATTTCAGCAAAAAATAAATGCCTGCTAATTTGGGTTTAAGCTAGGGTTTTTAAAACTCACCCACAGATCTTTTTTTTTCCTTAAGGGGGTGGAATTGTAAATACTTATTGAAGCTAGAAAATAGTTTAGAATATGATGATCTAGAGTAATTGGTTCTTAGTTGCCTCAGATGGCCAACATGCAGGATACCCATTCAGTCTAGAATTTTCTAGTTTCTAGATTCTAGATCACAAGGTATCTATATAAGCCTGGATGAAATCAGTGTGCACTTATCTAGTTAATCTAAATTTCTTTGACATCCTCAAACCAACCTTGGATTACCAAGAATTTACTTGACCATCATCAAAGGTCAGGATCAAATGGCGCCCTAATGATAATTCCTTTTCTTCCCTTTGCTACTTCTACCAGCATTTCCGACCTTGCAGAAACTCTCTTAATCTATTTTATCCAATCAGGTCTTTTCCTTTCCCACAAATTGTGGATTACGATTGAGTTCCTGTGTTAATCCTCTGACCTGCTCTTTCCCTAGCAGCTCAGTTTCCCTTTATCCTTACTCTTGGTTTAATCTTCAGCCTCTTCTATACCATGTTGCTGGAGATTTTCCCTCAGTCTGAAAATACCTTAAAGTCTCTCCTCTCCTAGGAAGTGTTCCCTTGTTTCAGGATCCCCAACTAGCCACTGGCTGAGCTTGATCTCTTTTATCCCAATTCTTTGCAAGTCTTGTTCACACCCACCATCCCCATCTCTTCACTGTCCTACCTTCAGGCCTTTGACCCTCAGCTCCCATTAACTGTTCTTATTAAGTTACTGATAACCCCTGAAATCTAAATGCAATAAGAATTCTAAAGATTTTACGTGAATGTAGCTTTTCCCTTCATTTTTGACCTGATGTATTACTTGTTCTATGTTGAAAGATTGTATCTCATTGGAATTTATCATACCTCACATTTTGGTTTTTCTTATATCTCCAATCGTCCTTCTCTGACTCCCTTGTGAATTCCTTTTCTTTACTTACATGTCACACTTTGATATCCCGATTCTATTCTTAGCACACTAATCTTTTTACATTCGACACCCTATGCAAGGATCTTACTCATGCTTATCTTTAACGGTTTCCCGTTATAAACTCTTGTCTCCCACATTTACTACTGAATTCAAGCCCTCTCATCTCTTGTCTGGATTATTGAAACAGGATACCGACTTAAAATAGCCTTTTCTCTGATCCTTTCCTCACAACATGTGCCCTCCACTTGGTGGCCAGATTGATCTACCTAAAGGCAAAGCTGGCTCTTCTATTTGTCTGGTATCTTAGAGGGTAAATTTTGAAGAAGCAGGAATGTGGTGTTTGTCTACCTCTCTAGACTCTTTTTTTCCCCCTCTGTTCCCTGCCTTCTTGAACTGCTTGCTCATAATACTCAGCATACAACATATCATTTATTCCTTCTCAGCTTTGCTCATGAAGTGTCTGAAATGTGCTCAAAGACTACTACTGCCGCTCCCACCAGTTGCTCAGGTAACTTAGCTGCTCCTTTAAAACTCAGCTGATGGGTTATTTCTTCATAGGAACCTTTCCTAACCCTCTGAAGTTGTCTTGGTTCTCTTTCCTCAGCATACCCTTTTACTATATATAGTTAGCTATATATAGTTTGTTTCACTTATTAGACCGTAACATGATTAGAAGTTTGTGTTATTTCCTCCACTACATTGAGCATTCCTTTAGGTGAAAGTGTCATGTCTAATTCCTTTTGTATCTCCAGTGCTTGGAAACCATGCTTATAACAGAGTGGCTGCCAGAGAATGCCAATGGAAGGAAAGAATGAATGAGTGATAATAGCTCTCAGAGCACTGCTGCACCTTCCTAGGGATGATAAAATTGAAAACTCCTATAGACACCCAAATTAAGCATTCCTCATTTAAGATATGGAATCATCCCATTTTGTCTATCAATTTGAATATTTATTTCAATCGTATTTTAAATGCAGTTTAGAATCTTACAATTTAAAGAAAGGAACAATGAATTGAATCATTTTGCAAAGCAAATAATATATTAAACATAGGAATTATTCCAGTCCTTCTTCTTTCTTCTTTTCTTCATGTATTAAAGACCTGATTTGTTTTTTTTTTCCCCCACAAATTTTGTATTTCCAGGCTTTGACTTACTTAAAGAGAGCTATACCTTATACTAAATTGCATTTAAGAGTTCAGGAAAACAGTCTAGCTTAGAATATGTGATTAAGCTTCATGTTCCTTGTGGCTTTTCCAGTTCTGTGCCATTTGCTCATTAGGATAATGAGGATTTCAGCAGTTCCATGGGAAAAGCTTTGAGTTCCTCTAGTGAAGGGAATCATATAAACATGAAGTACTCTTCAGAACAGCAAAGGCAATATTTTACACTAACTTATGTCTTGCTGTCATTATCTTTAAAAAAAAAGTGGATTTTTCCCCTGGAATTATCTTCAAAGACTTCTTTGTAGTTGTTATTAGTCAGGAAAAATTCAATGTCATAGTCTGGACTTTCCTTTTCCTCCCGCATAGTCCATGTATGTCCCATTGTTCCACAAATAAAGAGAGGTGACTGGATGATAAGGGGATTTTTCCGTCATTTTCAATTAGCTGCAGAATGTTTCTGTACAGTAGCTTGGTTCCTGGTTAGCTGACCCACAGAACAATGACGACCACTTTACACTGCAGAGACAGTGCTGACAGGGGGATAATGAGAGAAACTGTCTCGGGGTTTCCCATTAACAAGTGTAACCAAAGCCCCCATTGGCCTTGCTAATGGGTAATAGCATATTATGCTCTTGGTGAAGGCCTTTAGGAGATGGTGGACAAAGTTGCTTAATTAGTGGCATCTGAAGTGTTACCTCTACTGCTCTCCTGAATCTTCCGTTTTCCTACAGTTTCTAATTATTTTCCTTTGAATAAGAATACAGTACCAGATTTCCCAACTTGATTATGCTTTGTCCCCCCTCATCTGAATGGGTAATCAAGCACTACTTATTTCAATCAAAATACACTTAAATAGAACCTAACCACAGACTTATGAATACGAGCAGTTCTGGTATTGATATTGATTTTCCAGTAAATCATCTTAAGCCCAAATGATCAAAAATCAAGACAGGTCAACATCAAAGAAACAGGAATATTGGCATGAAAGCAAGCTCCGTTGATTGGTACAAATTAAAAGATCATTTATTAGTGATTATGCTGTATAATACTGCCAGTGCCAAATGAATGCAATTAAGATGAAATGGGCCCCTGCAGCTATAGGGGTTAATAAAGACTGAATTCCTAATGATTTTTCCATTAATTATGAAGATGTCCACAAAACAGCCTTAACAAAGTGGTGGCCACCTCAGACAAATCTTTGTAATCTGGGTAAAACACCTTCTTTAATTGGCATGTTACGAAGATAATGTAAAGATTTCAACAGTTCCTAATCATTACTTGCTGGATACAAGGTAGGTAGAGAAAGGGCTTAGAACTTACATGAGGAACAAAAACAGGAGAGCTGATGTTTTGAAAAATCTGAAATATCTCTTATGAGAGTCTGATTAATGACATTGTTTCAAGCCCAGAAGACCAAATATAAAGAGCATCTTCCTGTTTTGCATAATTAAATTACTCCCCCCACCACATACCAACAGAGTTATTCTCTTGTCTACAAATATGATTTCTATAAACCAAAAAGAGGAGAGGAGGGAAGAAAGGAGAAAGGAAAAAAGGAAAAAAATTGAAGGGGTGAATTCATAAATATTTCTGAAGTGGTTGGAGAACACATTTCTTCTTCAAGAGATTAGGAACAAGAGTAAATCCATCCAAAGATGGACATTCAATTTGCATTTAAGCTTAGATTTAGAATTGAATCCGTGGCACTCACCTTGACCTCACAACCTATAGTCCTATCCATAGGCCAGTCTAATTTAATCTTGATGGAACCAGTAAATATAAGCCCCAAATCTTTTCTTCATTAGTACAAGCTGTCTAATTGACCAGAAAAAGAACATTATTTAAGAAAAATATTTTACAATATGCTTTTTAAATTGAGGCTTTTGCAAGTCTATAACCCACCTTAAAAACAAGCACATGAGGTAGTCAACACATTAGTGGGGGAAAAAATGAGGAAAAAAGAACATTAGGAACATGTGACAAGTTACCTTGCTCAAAATGAGTAAAGAGGTTGAAAGGGGTGTGTGCGTGTATGTGTGTGTGTGTGTGTGTGATAGAGAGACTGAGGACAATTGAAATCTCACTCTTGCATATGCAATCCAACTACAAGACCTCAAGAACACATGCTGAAAAAGACATGGGTTCCTGAACTGAAGAGTTTCATGTTACAGTTGATACACTTTAAGAAGTTAACACGCCAGTTAACACCTTCAGGTCTCATCATCTCTCCTGTCTTGGGCTGCTCTTTCTGCAGTTTAGTTGGAGAGGCATGGTAGACAGTTTTTGGGGGAGGAAGCATGTTTATACTATTTTACAGATGCAACCCGGTGCCTGTGTGCATTGCCTTCGATGTGATCTTCTGCCCCTTGGATGCTCACAGGCAGAAGGGATATATGGGCACCACGCAGGTGTCCCTCCCTCTCGGGCAGTCTTGAGTTTGGATTCTTTTTCTACTACTCATAATATTTTTAACCTTGAGCATGTCATTTCACTTCTTTGAGTCTTTGTTTTCCTACCCGTGAAATGGGCATTTGATATATCCAGATGTCTCGTTATGAAGTCTAAACAAAATAGTATGTGTGAAGCTCCCAATACAGCGCCAACTGCATAACAAATACCCAAGAAATGGTAGGGATATTTTGCTCTCCTTCTTTAATTTTTAAAGATGACTAGGTTATAGTCATTTAAATGATATTTTCAAACTTGTGCTGCTTAGTGAATTAGAAATTCTACGGTTCCAGAATGTCTCACAAATTTGTGGTGGGCCTAGAGTTAGTTAATCATGAGATGTAAGCTTAATCTTAACTTTCAACTTAATTAATTATCTAATTATGCTTCTAAACTTGTTTGCCATGTTTGCATGTACACCTATTTGTGATATGCCAATGCATTCTGCTCCCTAATGTATATATTTACTCACATGGTAAATATGCAATCACTAGAAAGTAGAGAACATTGGGGGAGGGATTTTTTTCTTTAATATTTTTAATGAAATTTCATTGTTACCTGTTACCCTTCAACACAGAAAAATAGATATACATACTCTCGTGTGTGTGTGTGTCTGCCCAATTGCAAAATAAAATATATTTGTAGAGTGGATATGAGAATGGCTCAAAAGTTGCTAAACTAGAATATAAGCTTCTTAAGGACAGGATGGGGCCATTTCTGCTCTTTGATAACCATGACTTATGCTGTCAGGAGCAAGAAAAGTGGTAGAAATCACTGGAAAGGAGGTTCACGTCAAGTCAGGATTTATGAAAAACTAAGTATGTGTGGAGAAAGTCTTTTCCCAGGAGATAGGAAGCTCGACCCTAGCCAGTGCTTTTACTTTCCAGCTTTGATAAGCAGCAAAATTTCCTGCAATATTAAAATATAAATATCTCTATGAAGATTACTGCTCTGGAGGTCATTTTCTGATTTCCTTTAAAGTCATTTCAGTTCACTCAAATGTATTCTTCTGAGTGTCTTGACTGCCTTCCTATTGTGCTTCAAGGATAACCACAAGGGCTATGTAACAAGTTGGATTTTTTTTTTTCCTTAGGAAAAGCTATTTCATGTAATGCAAAAAAGGGTTATATCCTCTCAACCTCAGGCTTGAGAGGCAAGTGAGCCTGCCTCACTCCTTTAACTGACGAAACTTTTAGAATTATTATGGTGCTGGCTGATTTCTCTTTTCTTTTGTTTCTTTTTTTTTTCCTTCATGGTTCGAATTTGTGCTTTCCCTGAGATGTGGTTTTCCAAATTTTATTTTTATTTTGCACATGTTGTTTCAGACTGGTGAAATGTTCATGAATAATGCTAGTTTATTTTCATAACTTTGTTTTATGAGAAGAAAGTTGCCGAGAGACATTTTCTCAGAATGGAGCAGATATGTTTGGTAGGTGAGGACAGACAGATGGCGTCAGGAGAATTTTTGTGTTTGTGGGGAAGAATAATCAGGGCTGTGCTTTCCCAGATATCCACAGCCAGTCAGGCTCCTCTGGGAAAAGGTGCGATTTGCATGTTTCTTTCATCAAATTTTTCCGATGTCATATTAATAGTTCAAAGGAAGGATATGAGTTCCTTCTTTCTTTACTGTTATTTTAATACCGAATAGTCTTTTTATATGGCATTCGATTTTACTTTATAAATAAATAAAACACCTGAAAACGGTCATTCAAAAAGATATATCTCTGAACTTCTGGGCCAACTATGGGAAAATCAGATCCATGATAATTTAGTAACTTTCATAGCATGGTGGTTAACTGTACTCATCATATGCTGACAGTGAGCAATATCACTTTTCTGGGTTGGTAACAAGGGCTCTACCTTCTTTACATTTCTGGTAATGATGGTCATTGCATAATATGCACTGTACACTTTTACTAGGTTTATAAAATTGGGTTATCCTTCACATATTAGTGATTTTGAATGTATAGGTAGACTTCTTATGTAATCTTCAGGAAATAAGGTAACAAGGTTTTGTTGTTTGGTAGCATCTCATTTGGGAGCACCCAAATATATAAGATCAATTTCCTGAACTACACCAAAGGGAGACCTAAGGTATATAGTTGCTGTTTGGAACAGTATACTCTGGGCTTTCTCAAAGCCTCAGGTGTAAGTTCCTCGAACAGTGGAATCATACATGTCATCCTACGTCTGAGCAAATCTTGACCAAACACATACAGAATTTGGAATCAATCTTACTCTGTTCGCTGAGCTGAATATATGTCCCGCTCATCCTCCCTACTCCCAAAAAGCAAACCTTTTCACACATCACAAGTGAATTTACACACACACACACACACACACACACACACACACACACACACACTCCTCCAACAACTGTGGGCACCCCCTTGCAAAAGCTTAAAGTCTATTTTTCCAGCTTTCCTTCAATCAAAATGAGCTCTCATTGCACCCATACCTACACTTTCCTACTCTCCTTTCTCACACTCCATTGCCCCTAACATCCCACAGCCCTTAGTTAATTGTACCATAGATTTACAACTTCCACTTAGTTAGCTTATATTTATTAAGCTATATTTATTATGTTCCCATTAGTGACTCACAGCAGGTAAAGCTCTGGGATATGACAATGAACACGTTGGACGTGTTGTTGCCCTTGGTTTCAGTTTCAGACAGGAAATGAGCAACTGCGGTAGAGCAGGCCATGTGCTGGGATGGGCAGTGAAAGGAACACACGAAGGTAAGTCTCACAGCATCCAGAAATGTTAGAGAAGACTTACTGCACTTGAGACTGGCTTTCCCTGTGGCTTCCTTCTCTGACTGAAGCCCATTATGAAACTGGATAGCCCCATAGGGTCCCAGCTCCTTGGTCCTGCCCTGGACCCTCAGAGAGAACTCTACTCCAAACCAGACAGGCCCAGATCTATGACCTGTTTCTGCACGTGGCTGCCATGGCCAGACCCAGCTGGTGTCCTTTAGCTAGACCTGTTGGATTCATCTTGCCCCTCAAACACTGTGCACGGGTCTGCTGGTCATTTCTTTCTCCTTCTCCTCTTTCTTCTAACCTTGCTGTCACTTCCCCAGGCGCACTTTACCATTTTCCTATGACCCTTAGTTCTGTCTCTACTCCTCATTGGGTTTTTATATAAGGGCCTCATATATACCCTTCAGACATTAGTCAATTTTAGTAATATTATGCTCCTCACTTTTGGGAGTCCCTATCTGAGCTTTCTTAATAACATCATTTTTTTTCATCTCTTATTAATATTTTTAAAATTTTTTTAATTTGTGTTTAAATTATAGTTAATATGTGATGCAATATTGGTTTCAGAATTCAGTGATTCATCATTTACATACAATACCCAGTGCTCATCATAAAAAGTCCCCTCCTTAATATCCATCACCCATCTAGCCCATCTCCCCACCTATCTCCCTCTATCACCCCTCAGTTTGTTCTCTATCAATAGGAACCATCTCTTATGGTTTGCTTCCCTCTTTCTATTCCTCTGCCCATATGTTCATCTGTTTTGTTTCTTAAATTCCACATATGAGTGGAATCATATGGGATTTGTCTTTCTTTGACCAACTTATTTCACTTAGCATAATACACTCTAGCTCCATCCACATTGTTACAAATTGCAAGATTTCATTCTTTTTGATGGCTAGGTAATATTCCATCATATATATAAACCACATCTTTATCCATTCATGAGTTAATGGACGTTGGGCTCTTTCCATAGTTTGGCTATAGTTTGGCTATTGTTGATAATGCTGCTAAAAGCACTGAATTGTATGTAACTCTTTGAATCTATATTTTTGTATCTTTAGGATAAATCAATAATATCATTTTTATGCCTCGTTTACAATGGACCTGATGTAGAGAATGGAATTCACATCCTTAAGCCTGAGAACTAGGTCGTAATGAATTGAGGCTGAGGGCATCTTGAGGAGATGCTGAATCTATTTCCTATGTGGTAGGGAGGTAAATTTTGTAGTCAGAGGGTAGTCTATGGAGGAATGTAATTTCCAAAAATGATCAAAGCAATATTTCTTGTTCCACAGGTTCTTCTAAAACCTTGCATTAACATGAAGATGTGATAAAAGAGTGTAATTCCCTCCTCTTGCTCCTGCTTCAGACTTTGTAACTGCCTTGATGACTAGAATGTGGCAATGCCACCTAACTTGTAAGATTAAGTCATAAAGGCTCTCCAGTTTCCAAGTGGCTCTCTCTGGGGAAACTTGCCCTGGACCCAAGCCACCATGCCGTAGGAAAGCTCATGCTATACCATGCAGAGTCCCCACAGACAGGTCCACTTGAAGAACATCCAATTGCTCCAACGGATAGCCACCTCAATCACTGAATCTGTAGAAGGAATGAGTCTTCTGGCAATTCTATTCCCTTGAAGTTTCCCATCTCAGGTCACAAACATGGCAACACAGACTAGCTATTGGATATGCCATGTCCAAATTTCTGATTTACGGAAACCATAAGCATGATAAATGGCTGCCTTATTGTCCTAAATTTGGGGGGTAGTCTTTTGGGGGCAGCCATTGTAACTGAAACCTACATCTGATCATATGGTTCCTCATCTTATCCTCATGTTTTCCCCACCTAAGGCAAGCCTTATTTGAAACTCAAATTCATCGCCGGCCACATTCCGTGTTTTATAGTTTTTATTACATCTATATTTTTAGCATAAAGTGCATACTTTTATTTTAGCTTTTCTTTTTAAGGACAGTGTGCCACCTTTAGACTTCTATTTTGCCCTCAATCATTTATTGCTATCATTCACCTCCATTGATCCTTGTTGCTATAGTTCATTTGTTGTGACTATGAAGTAATATTTTGTGTGACTATACCACAGTTTGTTTATTTTCTCAGCATTTGAGGCCATTTTGCTAAGGTTTTGCTATTGTGAATTGCACTGTTATGAAGAGTCTAGGGTATGTGTAAGAGTGGAATTTCTGAATAATATAAATGCTCCACATCAGAACATAGATTACCAAATTGATTGCAACTATTTACTCCTCCTACAGCAGTTTGTGAGGGATTTTGTGGATTGCAGGAAGGATTTGGATGAATAGAATAGCTATAAATTCAAATTCCCCTGACCCTGATTAAAGTGTTGCTTCTATCACATGAGATTCTTTGCCTTATTGTGTTGTTGTTTACGCATCTGCCATCATCATAGTCAGACAGCGATTTAGCTCTTTTCACACACTTTCTCACACACATACACATACAGAAGAGCATCCTGCTGTGCAGTCATGTTCCCATGTCCCTCCTTCCCACCATCCCAGCTGATGATGCAGGTGATTCTCCAATGCTCCCAGCTCCTGGCAGAGGAGGATAACAAGTCCAGACCTCCAGGGACAAAGTGCAGACCCACCAGAGTGTCATTGGCTGGCTCCTGAAGATTTAAAAGTAGAACTTCTTCATAATTCAACGGACTTGTGTTGATTGATTGATTTTGACTGTTTCAGAATTAACTCTGAAGGTTTTCCCTTATTTGTAAGGTGCTCTTGTATCTAGCATTATAATGTGCTGAGTATAAGCAGGAGGGAAGATGAAGAAGGGAGCAGCTGCCCCTGCCAAACAGAGAGGGAGCCCGATGCGCACAGAATGCTGGTAAGTGAGCTCGATTAGAGCAAATCAGGAGAAAGGACAGTAAAGCCATCAATGGGGAATAGAAAATACTAAGGTGTCTATATATTATTTTGAATGACCTCAATAATGTAGCATAATTGCAGATGTAACCTTGAGGATTGAAAGGGGAGAATTAGAAAAGTATTGAAGATTTCTAAAAGTAGAAATTGACCAATTAAAAATCTGTGTAATATCCTTTTAATTCTCCAGGAAGCTATTGATCAGATGAAGAGAATAATAGAAAAGGAAACCAAATAGGAAGATCAGTCTGTCTGTCTATCTATCCATCTACCACGGTAAAAGAAATTACAACTTTCCATGCATTAATTATGTCACATCCTGTTTAAAGCAATTTCCTCCTGTACTAATTTTAACAGAAATTTATAAAACATAAAAGGTCAATGAACCCTTAATGTTTGAAAAGAAAGCATATTTATAAACAAGTAAGTTGCCCACAAGGATTCCTCAAGGAAAACAATTCAGGAATGTGTTCGTCAGTTCATTTACTTTAACACCAATATATAGCATTTAATTCAACAGTAAGACACAACTGACCATTTTGTTTTTAAAGAATAACAAAATGTGATGTTTTCCGACATGTATTTATGTGTTGTTTTTGTTTGGTTCACTGTCAGTGCATCTTTATGGAATGTGGCTCACTTTAACACCCTAGAAATACTCTATAAATTCCCTGTCAACACAATGTATTTGTAATACATTGAAATGAGAGGGCCTCACATTTGTAAATGGGTAGGTAAGAATTAAAGCAAGAAGTTTTCCACTCAGTGTTATATACCCTCACATAGTCAGGAGAATAAAGAATATGCAAGTAAAACTGAGACCACCTTTAAGACAGGCAGGAGAGATTTCCCTGGCTTTTTCAACAGGGACTCATGTGTCCACCCAGTAGCTCAAAACCTTTACACTTATGATGGCTCTTGACTTCATTTATTTAAAATCAATGCAGAAATAATTGCACTTTGATATTGGTCAGTGGGGAACTTATTTTGGAATTGTTTAAAATAGGAAATGTTCTGTTTGAAAGAAAATGGATTAGATCAATCATACACTCTTCTGGGGCCCCCCGGACATTTCTGCTAAGACTGCCTCTCCCATTGTAGAAATCGGTCTGTAAACACTTGTCAACAGTATCCAATGGCTAACAGAATCATTTGTGTTCTGGTGCTCAGGTTGCAGAAGCTCAAAGCTATAAGCTTTAGTTGCTTTTAGCTTTAATTACTTCAAGTTAGTATATTAATGATCAATGACATATAATAAAAAAAGCCATTAATTGCAATCAGGCTGGTAAACAAGACTTATTTCTACTTCTAAATTTTTACAGATAAGTAAGTCTATGATCTAATCTTCCTGTTCAGTGCTTTTGAGTACAACTTGTCACTAAAAATATGATATGACTGTTGAGAAATTCTGCTAATTCTTAAATTAGTAACCGGTATAATTTTTTCCTTTCAGCATAAGTCGTTATGTTTTGTGAGGTACTAGTTGGGAGATAATATAGCAGTAATTAAGAGTTCAGACTGTAGTAATAGCACAGTGATAGAATTCTGCATCTTTCACTTGTTAGCTTTGTAACCTTAGGCCAGGGACCTCTTTTTTCTTCTATTTGAGTTCACACTAGCATCATATTATTCAGCGGTCATAAAGTTTAAATTAGATAATGCATGTAGAATATTTCACATAGTGCCCATCATACAGTAAGAGCTCAGTAAATTGGGAGTTAATATAATTACTTTAACCTAGAGGGCTATGGATACAAATTCATGTAATACACTGTGATGTTAAAATACTCTTCAAGTGAGCTTGAAACAGTGAAACCACAAAATCTCCAGCCAATTAAACTATGCTTAACGCTAGGGGCACATACTTTTTCACTCCACTGGTGGGCAAACATATGGAAAAATGCCACTGAAGAATGGGAGAAACTTCCAGGGAGTCCTCAGTCTGGAACCCATTGCAGTTTCAAACCACAGCTCCAGAGAGGTGCAGTGGAACATGTTTATATTTCAAGTAAGCCACGTTGGAAAGTAGCACCATCTATAAAACCTACAGTTTGGTTGAGATAGGACTCAATAGTGAAAAGAAAGAGTTAAGGCAAATCATGGAAATGCTGTAACTGAAGTCTGTGTGGTTGGGACACACGATTTTTTTTTTAAGAAGTAGCTTAGAGAAGTAGAGGCAGGAAGACTGATAATCCTCTACAGTACTTTCTTTTGAGAGCTAAGACTTTGGACCGAGGCTAGCTTGGGTTTTCTTCCCCACTCTACTACTTACTGCCTATAGGACTTTGGGCAAGTGATTTAACCTTTCTGAATCCCATCTATTAAAAAAAAAAAGATAATGTCAATTGTATAGAGTTGTGTTAAAGATTAAATGGAACAGTGAATAGAAATGGCCTCAGAGTTTCAAATTATGAGTTCTATAACTGAAAACAATTGCTACATGTCATTTATCACATTAACATTGCTATAGGGAAACAAACATCCATTAATTTATCCATGGGTATTAAGTGAGGGCCTGTTGTGTGACAGGTACCATGCTGGTGTCATATGAAAAAAAAAAAAAAAGCTCTTCTGTACCCAAGGCCCCCAGAGTGCTCTAAGACAGGATCTGTACAAATAGAGAGGAAGAAGTATCTAGTTCACTTGGAGACTTCAGGCCTGGCTTGCTAAAGGAGTTGAGCTTAAATTAAGAGTTCACAAGTGAATAGCAGGGACTCAGGAGACTGAATTCCAGAGGGCCTTCCTGGGAGTGGGAACAACATTCTCAAATGAAGCATGAGAATGTGGTATGTTCGGGGACGAAGCACTGAGCCAGACCAGCATAGATGGGAAAGGAGGAAAACATGACAATAAGATGTTAAAAGCAAAAGAGGTCTGACCCCAGAACACAAATTCTAGTCGTACTTGTAGAAAAACTTCATTAATTGGTGGGAATAACAAATTCTCATGCTAATACTGAGACTGACCACTTGGCCTTCAGACTGAAAAACAAGAGTGGCAAATACCTAGGAACAGTAGACTTTCCTCTCCTTGTTTTCTACGTCGTATTAATTTGACCTTTACCATGCCTCCAACATCATTCTCATGTTCCTACACTTGTAAGAGAAAAAGAGAGAAAGCGAACAGAGAGGAGAAAGAGAAACATTCTGCAATTTAGCAAGATATAAGTAAAGGCACTGCATTAAAATACTGATTTTACCTGTACTGTGTATATATTTATGTCGTTAATGGGTACAGAGCTCATTTAATGTGGGCTTAATTATCTGGGAATAATCTTGTTTCTGTTTTCATTTTTTAAAAATAAAATCTACAGAAAAATTAAAGCAGTCCTCCATCTCACCCTGGGCTGCACGCAATACCACCTGGCATCTCATCCAACAGTAAAGCGGGTACATATGTGGAAAAGTGAATCTCAGAAGGATAATGTAACCTATTCAGTTTCGGGAAATAAGGAGCAGAAACCTTGGCACCCAGTTCCAACTGTTAAGAGTTTGAGATCTACACTCTCCCCCTGGCACTAGGCTATGCCCAACAGGAGGGGCCATCCCAAGGAAGAGCCCACCTGCCCTTCCTGACACAGTCTGGCCTCCTGAATCCGCTGCCCCTGTAGGCTAAGACTTGCATTAAAATGGGGTCTTCCTAAATAACTGTTTTTGTTCTTCAGTCCAAAGAGCCATTTATTTCAGTTAATCTGGCCTGGTCCTTCTCCAAAAATGTTTTGACTCATGATGGAATTGGGTTATACAGAGATAATTAAATCAGTGGGTATGAAAAATAAGGCACTTGAAATTTTAACAAAAACAAAGCAAACAAAAAGTCTTACTCTTATTTATTCCTCCAAATATTCCCAAGTACAGTCAGAAAGGTGCCACAGAAACTCAGGTATTAACCAAAAGCAGCCATTTGCCTTGTAAATGGAGACATTAGTCCACCACTCAAGATGGACAGTCTGTTGCTTCCATTTTGTGTAAAAAAGTGATGTACATTGCATGTCTGAATGTCAGTTTCTGTAGTTAACTGTGATTTCCAAATGTCACAATGGAAGGTAGAATTCCTATAAACCGTTAGACTATTAATAGTCATAACTCATATTTCTAAAACCACGCATTAACAGAAATAGAGTCAGCTCTACTGTTACTTAGATAAATATCATCATGGTGCATCCAGGACAATATTAATGGCAAACCTACCTCTCGAGCTCCGCTGTTTGTATTCTGTTCCAATCAAGATAGACACATTAGCTGTGTAAGTTAAAAAGTCTCAATGAATCAGATTTTGGAGATTATTAAGCCACAACAACAAACGAGCATGTGATACAAAGTAACTTCAAAAAAATTCCATAAACAAAGCAGAACCTAAATGTGTAAACACTGAATGTGCTTTCTTATAATACTGTTCCAGGGAGCATGTAATCTGTATTGTAATTTGAGAAGAAGATAATGAACCCAAACCAACAGGTTGCATGAATGAGAAACTCGAGCAAAAGCTAACATGAGACAGAGTAACAAAGAAACTGTAACAAGGAGAAGAGGCTCTGAGGGAGAAAAGCCTCAAGCTGCTCTTGGCTTTGGTAAATACAGTGCTCTGAACACAGTAGGGATACAATCAATGCCATGACCAATGGACTCATAAATGTGAAGCATCTTAAAATTAATGATCACTTTAACATGTCTGAGGCCTTGAACTTATCTTATAAATTGGTCTTTGGAACGAATAAAAAAAGAAAAATATGGGGTAATCAGGAAGTAATGAAGATCTTGTAAAAATAGCTATCTACAAAAGCAGGCTAAGTGAGTCCTCGGAAAGTCAGCGTATCTACAAATCAGCAGGTTCAGATGATATACCTCTATCTGTGGGATGAAAGAAACTGGCAAGCATGCTAACTGCATCATTTACAGTTCTTTTTGAAAAACTGTGGGGATAGAGGGAGTGATGAGAGATGAAAGGGGAAGAAAATACAATGCTCTACTTACATTTACAAAAGAGATGAAAATGACCCCCAGAAAACTCAACAATAATTAAAGTTAAGGAAAAGGGAATATTTTAATGGCCTACATAAAGTTGACATCTTGAGAATATATTCATACGGGGATAGAATCATTTTTTAAGATTAAAATACAAAAGAAATTTGATTATAAAAGAATCTGAATTTGAGTAACATTTCAAAATGACGTGTTTTGTATTTTTATAATTGTTTGTGCAAAATAATTTCTTACCTAAGCCCTAAGCAAAAAAAGAAGAAGAGGGTGGAGGAGGAAGAGAAGGATGTGGAAGAGAAGAAGGAGAAAAAGAAGGGAAAAAATAAACAGAAAAAAGAAAAAAAGGGAAGGTTGGAAGATGGTAAAAGTAATTGCAAGTATAGAGTTATTTCAAAAATACTAAGGAAATGTGCCAGTCTCTGCTGTCATTCTTATGTGGATAAAATTATTGTTTTCATTGAAAAATAATAAGAGAATGCCTCTTATCTACCAAAAACTGTGCTATGCGCTGAGAACAGGAAGGTTTCCTGACCAATTATACATGAGAAGTGTTTACTAATCATAGGGGCTTCTACATAGTAAGCATTTAATAATGTTGACTATTATTATTTCTATTAGTTATTGATTCTCTAAAAGATCTCTACCTAGGTGGAGTTCTATTAGTTTTCTTATTTGACTTGATCATCATCTTAGTAATGAGAGCCAGACAGATAGATCAAAGAAACATTCTGTGAAATTTTGAATGGCTGGACTCTTGCTCCTCCCTCCAGCCATGGTGATTCATGGTTTCATCCAGTTCTGTGACCTCTCTTTCACATTTCAATTGTATAATCAGGGTAAATCTTACCCTCAATGTACATATTAAATGCATAGATTGTCCCCTGGATTCCTAGAGGAACTGGGGAACTCTAGCTGTAGTTTCTCCTGCTGTAGGACTAGTTTTATACTATAAACTGTGTTGTCCCATGAATCTCTATTGCAGAAACGTACTTAGCATTGAACAGAATTGCTTCTTAGGTGTTATATGTCCTTTGCATAGTCTGTGCAATTGTGCCAATAGAAGGTATTCTAGACCTTGACATTTTCAATGAGTTTCATTATTGAGATAGAGTATATAATATCTGTTTCATTTTTTTGATGAACTTATATTTTATTAGAATGAATTTTTAATATTTTTAAATTGGATATTTTGGGGATGGACATCCCTGACCTAAGAATATAGAATTCTATGCATTGAAATTAAGAATCATTTAAAACAGAGTATATTAAACAACCTGTGAGTTTTTATGAAATGTATATTTTACATAAGAATTCTTATGCTTGGCGCACCTGAATGGCTTAGTCAGTTAAGCATCTGCCCTTGGCTCAGGTCATGATCTCAGGGCCCTTGGATTGAGTCCTGCATTGGGCTCCCTGCTCAGCAGAGACTCTGCTTCTCCTTCTCCCTCTGCCCCTACCTGTCCCCACTTGTGCTCTCTCTGTGTCAAATAAAAAATAAAATCTTAAAAGCAAACAAATAAACAAATAAAACCCATAAGAGCTATCATTTGCTGGGGGCTTGATATAGGCCAGGTACTATGTTAAGTGTTTAGCATTATGATTTACTTAGTTTTAGTCTTTACTGTTGCTCTCATTATTATTATCTTATAGTTTTCAGTCTTTAAGGTTAATCTCATTATTATTACCTTACGCAAGCAAATGTTGACGTTCTCTCTAATTCAGAAGCCCAGGCTCTTAACCTGTGTGCTGCTAACAAAGCTTCGTGAAATGGCCAAGTGTAGATTCTCAAAAGTAATGCTCTGAAATACATTATAATATGGGGGGGAAGAGTCTATGTTAATTTAATACTGAAACGACAGACACAACAAATGAATGCTTGACTTCAAAGAAAGGTCAATTACCGTGTATATAAATGCCCATATATCAATGGAATAGAAGCATGACGTCCTGGAACCAAAATGAGGCAAGAAACTAAAAGACAGAAGCTGATTTCCAGTGTGGAAGGCTTTGGGGTATATGTAGCTTCCATAACTATGAAGGATCATGCAAGATAAGCATTTCTTTATTTCCTTGACACTGTGTATGGCATTCAATGGTTTTTTCAAGAAAAAACTATACATAAAGTATATAAATCAAATATGAGATTCATTTTGACTATACAACTTTAAAATGTGAAAAAAGTTCACAGAACTGAATAATTACAGTGTGGTCTCCATTTTGACACTTGGGAACCGAAGTTCAAAGAGCTTAAATAACTATCTCCAAGTCATAAATCCAATTTTAGTAATAAAAATGGTGGGAATTATTGAGTACATAGTCTGTACCAGGCACTGTTTTAAGCGCTTTTCGTATATTAACTATTTAAACTCACAGCAACCCTGTGAGGTAGGTACTTTTATCCCTATTTTACAGATGAAAGAAGTGAAACCCGAGACAGGTAAAGAAGTGGATGGTTCAAGTCCCTCCCACTCTCTTGGCTACACTGTTCTGGCCCTCCTGGACATCCACGTTAGGCTCTGCTCTCCAGTCTCCAGAAATGGTCCCACCCTAGAGACTGACAGATGTTCGGGTCTAGCTCCTTCTCATTGGCCCTGTCCCCTGAAATCAACCTTTCAATGACTGGGACCTTTTTTGAGGCAGCAGGGTTTTTTTTCCATTATTAAAACCTGAAATATAAATCTAAATAACTCTTAAACCTCTGTTTGCTGTCCTTTCAATAATTCTTTATATTGCTAGAAAATCGTCATTCTGTTACGACATTTTGGTTATTTCACTGATAGGACTCCCCACACCCCAAACCTTCAATGTCTCCTTATTGCTCAGTTCAATTTTTTTTTTCCTGTAATTTCAAAGACTTTAAGACATGGCCTAGGCTTTTAATGACCTGTCTTTCACTGCACATTGGTGAAGAATACAGGATCTGGTGTCCTGCTGTTTGGATATGAATTTAAGTCCTACCATTTGCTAGCTGTGTGACTTGAGACTATCATTCTGCCTTCCTGGATTTCAGTTTCTTCATCTGTAACACAGGGTTGGCCAACTTGTATTGAGCATTTACTTTATGCCAAGCATTGCTCATTGTCATAGCTAATCCTTATGGTAGTCATATGAATTATCTTTCCTATTTTACCTAACAGGAAGTGAGGTCTGCAACGGTTTTCTTTAGTGGTCAATGGCATACACTTAGGTAAGTGAAAGACTCGAGATTTGAGTTTAAGGCCTTTCACCTCAGAGCCTGAACACTGAATCATTTCTGTTTATCAATCTTTATGATGTGGGTATGAAAATACCAGTTGAGTGCTAGCTCCAGGACAGCAGAACCCTCTGTCTCTCTCAATGCTCTATCACTGCTGGGTTTGGGGTGTGTTCATGTGCAGTGCATATTTCAGAAGAGATTGTCTAGTGAAAATACTTTGAAAAGCCCTGATTTATACCCACCATTTGGGAGATAATCAACCACTCTTTATATCGACTATGTGTGGTAAAGAGAGAGGAATTGTGCCTGGCACTTAGCTGAGGTTCAATAAATACTTGTTGATTAATTCACTGAATAATAAATCCATATCAGGTCATTTACAGAAGTATTACTCACAGACAGATGCTATCTGTCTGAGTATCAACCTTTGTAAATGATCTCTGCAGGTCCATTCTGCGCTTTCTAGCTTGGTCCAGAACAACTTACATTTAAAACACTGTTGCTTCTCCTCTTGTGTGAATTAGGTGACAAGGAAAAGGCATATGACAACAGCCTCTGTTCTAGTCTCAAAAATCATATTGCTTGCTTGTTGTTCACTAATTCTGTCTTGGCTGCCAGGGAGTTCAGAGCTAAATATGGTGCACAATCACAGAACCTAACTGTTACTCATTATGTCTGATATAATTATGTTTCCTCCTGTATTATTTTATCTGATACACTTATCTTTATTTTAATGGCTTTCTTGTATCTATGTTTTTCATGCTAAAACACCTATTTTTTAAAGTATGCAAGTTTATACATAATAGGCAAATAGATCATGAGATGTTATGAGTATCTTACTAAGGTTGAGTTCTTAGACCTCAGACTCGGTTTACTGAGGACTATGGTAGCTATCTGATGTCTTTGTCCTTGTTCAGTGTCCTTAGGAGTGGACTTACCTGTCTGAATGCTCTGTATTTCCCAGGTTCTTATAGAACTGTTGAGACCCAGTTAAGAGAGATTACCAAGAAATTCCTGCCTTGTTATATGCAGGTTTCTACCACTTTGCAACTGCCCTGTTCATGTTAGTGGTACTGTACCCCTTCTGAAACCTTAAATACCCAATAGAGATGGCTAGGGTTTTTTTTTTTCTTTTAAAGGTTTTATTTACTTATTTGTTAGAGAAAGAGAAAAAGCTTAAGCAGCAGGGAGTGACAGGCAGAGGGAGAAGCAGACTCCCCACTGTCCCCGATGCAGGACATGATTCCAGGATCCTGAGTTAAAGGCAGATGATTAACCAACTGAGCCACCCAAGGGCCAGTTAGTTTTGAAACAAAACCTTTATCACTGAGGAATGTAAGTTTACCTTCACTCAGAGAAAGTAAATTGTTTTGATCCAAAATCTACAGAAAGACACCACATTTTATCTGGAGAGGACAAAGCACATATTTTTCAAGTTAGCTATTTCTGGATTCAAATTCCAGCTTGACTTTTCACAGGATTTAATGTCTTTGTGCCTCAGTTTCCTCATCCTTAAAATGATCTAGTATTAGCTTCTTCATAGAATGATAGTAAGGGTGCATTTGAAATAATTGATTGAAATATGACAGTTTTCATATTTTCTCCTCTTATTCTTTCCTACGTTATTATAAATGGCCACACACATTATATGCTACCCACGCTGAACATGAATCATCAAACACATTTTCTCTGAATAAGAGATAACAAAAACACTAGGGGTGAAGAAAAAACAGAAAGAGAAGAATCTTATCTTCCATATTTAAGAGATAATAAAGTTGATTTTGTTGTTCCTGTGGGAACAACAAAGAGCTCTAGGAACTAGTTAGGAGGCAGGTTTCAACACCATAGAAGGAGGAAAGTTCTAATAATTATAGCTCTCCAACCGTTTAATGGGCTGGCTCTAAAAGTGATGAGCTTCTCTTTATAGATTGTATTTGAACAGATACTCATTTTCCAGAACTGTTGCAGGAGAATCTTCCGAGTTGAGTGGGAGTTTAGATAACATGCCTTCTAAAGGGCATCTCAAAGTACATATGCTAAATGTAAGAGCAATCTATGATGTTTTTCCAGGTTTCATGGCCCTGTTTATGTCTTCTTGAAGCTACATCCTTGACTGAAAAGTCCAATTTTGTCAGGGTTGTGAGTTCAAGCCCTGCATTGGGCTCCACACTGGGCGTAGAGCCTACTTAAGAAAAGAAAAGAAGAGAAAAGAAAAGAAAATAGGACCATTCTACTGTCAAGGGTATGTCTAAGGTTCAAGATCTTAAATATTTATTTAGGTATTAAAATTTCATTTGGTTCCGGGCATAGTCCTAGAGGTGAAGGGGAATAAAAAAGACATTTCCTCATCTGGATAGTATTTAATTCTTTCATTTTTTCAATCATTCATATATTTATCCTTTATTCATTCAAAATTACAATTTTTTTAGTTGAATCTCCCACTAGGTTTATGGTACTGTTTTAAACTCTGAGCATATGCAGGTAGAGACACTACCTTCATAGATTTTACATTTAAATGGGAGAGAACGACAAGAAAATTTTACAAATAAAGAGAATAGTTTTACTTAATTCTTTGATTTTCATTATATTTTAGAAAACCAAAATAAAAATCCCAACGTATCTGTCTGAACTCTTTTTAAAAGCAGAGAGCCAATCCCTCCTAGACTAAGTCTCTGTCAGGGCTGGTTGACCACAGCTGCAACCCCCTTCTCCTGACTCTCGAAAACGGCAACACACATGGATGCTTATCTTCAGGAAGATTTCTTGGTGAGCTCCAAACTATGATGGTTTCATCTGAACCCTCTTCTGTATTCAGTACAATGTGTATTGAGGTGGTAAAACGAGCTGCCACGATTCACCTTCATATGGGTGCACGTGTTCTTCCACTGTCCTTGAACATTTGTAGAAGTGTTATCATTGGCAAGGCCCAGACCTTTATGGTAACCAGAGCTTAGAATTTCAAAGTTTTGAGGATGACAGATGATTACTGCATGCTGTCTGTTAGGCATCCCTAATTTTTCATCTCTTTCTAGTATGTCTCTGGTCCATACTTGGCTATGCATGAGAGAATGAATAAAGAGGAAAGGAAAAAAGGGGCGCAGTGATAATTAGACATCATAATTACCGAGTGCTGACCACATGCCAGGTCCCACGGTGTGTGGTTTATGGGCATTGTCTTAAGTTATCCTCATAAAAACCCCACGAGGTTAGCATTCCTATCTTGGTCTACGCTTGAAGAAATCAAGTCACTGTGTCAATGTGCCCAAGCTCATCCAATCAGAGTGCAAAGCCGGGACACACTCCCACTGCCTCCCCACTCTCTGTAGGGAATCTCCCCTCCTCTTTCCCGCTTTTGCTTTCGGATGAAAAGAGATGTGGACCTGAAGGTGGCTTTGTGTACCACAGCTACAGAGAGATCTCTGCCCCATTTGCAGGTAGCTTTGGCTGTATGTGGAGCCACACAGCTGTGACAGAGAAGTAGTTTTACAAAGAAGTAATGTTTTGAGTTTTTCTTAAAAAAGGTTTTCTTTAATGAATATGCCTTTTTGTCTCACTAGGCTGTCAATTTCTTTCTGATTTTTCTCTCTATGTTTACCTTAAAGAATAAATTCTTTCATCTCCCCTGAATTGGCTTAGTAATTTGGAGGAAAAGCTGGCTGATAAATCATCTCTACATAGAAAAGTAAAACTTCTTTTAATTCTAGGAAAAATATTTTTAAAAAAACTATCTGCTGATTAAAAAAGAAACAAAAAACTTTTAGTTCTGAGAGATTATCTGGAGAATTCCCAACGTAAATGATAGGTTATAAAGTATTCCTATTTTTTAGAGAAGCTATCATTGTCTGAATGATTTTATGTTAGTAATGAAAACCCAAGAAAACAAAGCTTAGTATTTTAAACATAACAATATAATTGGTAAAATAAAGATAGGGAGGGGAGAAAGAAGGTGAAAGGAGGAGAGGAAGAATTGTTAAGTCCTCAGATAACAAAGAACCATCAGATCATCAATGGACACTTGAATCTGTAATTGTTTTCCATATCCTTATTACAAGTTTCTATTTGAAAACATGTCCTAAGAAAGGCTTGCCCTGACTACTGTATTTAAAATGACATCTGCATTTTTTATTCCTTTACCGTTTAAATTTTTTTTAGTAACTACCAATTGCTATTTTTAAATATATTTAAATATCTTTCTTCTCATTTATTTTTTGCCCATTAGTATATCAGCTTATGAAATAGAGTCTGTGTTTTATTCAGCCCTCTGTCCAAAACTCATAGAAGTGGACCTGTCATAACATAGGCACTCAACATATTTTTCTTGAATGAATGCATGCATGAATGTGTCTACATCAATGTATTGCAACATAATCATGCTTATTCAAGTACTGAAATTTCCCTGTGTTACATATACTCAGCAAATAAACCTAGGTAACTCAAGTTGCATTCAGATTTGTTGTACACACTCATGTATGTACACTCATATCTAAATCACTTTGTTTTCAATAATAATCTGAGTGCCAGATTGTCTTATGCAACAGGTTAAACAGTACAGAAGAAAGGTGTAGATAACACAGATAACATGATCATAGCTTAAAATCGACAAAATGGGGAGCATAAAGAACGATAAGAACAGAGACAAAGCTGAAGGAACGTGATGATCTTAAAGAGGATGACTTGCGAGAGTCTTTGACACTAGACTTCATACTTGGGGGGATGCCCCAGTTGTGATTACAAAGGGATGAAACTGTAGTCATTGTTTCCTTGTGAAATTTTAGACTTGATTCTATACTACATACCATATTATTACTGCTATAACTTCCATGCTGTGCAAACTCCAAACACGAAGGATATTCTAATACTTTCTCTGATACCAAACAGAAGGGTATATCTACTTTCAGTCCACGGTCACGTGAAGTGCGTTATAACAGCGTTCTTTGGTCTATGCTCTTCCTTGTTACTCTTGAATGCTTTTGTTTTATTGATGTGAATCCCCCGATTCATAATGTTTTGGACTCTAATTATTGTCCTCATTATTTCAGTGCAACCATGCAAATTAACACAAACTATAAACCTGAAGTTTAAAAGAAACAAGGCCAGGCCAAGAGGATGTTGGTGCATATGCAGTGGGATTTTTAACGGGAAATGGAAACATATCTCCTTATGCTGATAGTCCAGATGCTATGCTTATTGGCTTTGGATCACGATCCTTGAGGGCAAAAGGGAAAGGGAGAGAAAGGAAAGTTGCAGGCTTTCCCTGCCTTCCCATGTCCATCAAAATAAGCCACGAAGAAATTCACTGAAATGCATTGTTCAAATGAGGTGATTATGAGTGAACAAAGTGCCAGAGGGGATCGTGGGGACACAGCTTCAGAGTGTCTGAAGAAAAGACTGTGGCTCAGTTCCCATAGAGCCCAGTGCACCACAGCTCCCAGGGCACCATCACTGTGAAACGCTCGTGTTCCACACCAGGGTGGCCAAGAGGGAAAAGAGTGGGCTGAGGCCAGCAGATCTAGAGTGAATTTCCTACTCACTGCTTCTAAGTCCTGGGCCCTCAGGCATGCCTCCTTTGTAACGTTTGGACCGTGACATCTACCTCACAGGGCAGTGATAGGGCTTATAAGGGGTAAAATGTGGAAATGCTCAGCATGGAGTATAGCAACAAACAGTCAACTATGTCTGAAGATATATCCAATGTGTGGGTATACGGAGGTGGAAACACGAAGTAGTAGACTGTCCTTTATGGCTTCTAGAAATCATATTTAAAATTGCAGTTCACACGTATGTGTAAATATGTGCATGATTTTGGTGCCTGTGTCTCAAGAGTAGGAGAAATCTTTCCTTCCATAGAGACTCTAAAAAAACCTAAAATGTAGGAGCCATGAAGGCCAGGATTATGATGCATGCTTTTTTTTGGTACCACTTCACACCATCTTGCAGCACGTTAGATGCTTAATGATTATCTTTTGAACTAGATTTAATCAATAGAAGAACAAACATGAGGAGTCCCTGATGAACATTTCCATATTTTTTTCTTATTTACAGAAGATTACCAAATCCTTAGGTTAACATCTTTCAATAATAAACAACCCCAAATCTTCAAAACATACCGCAGGGGTATCTTTTACACTCATATTCCAAGTCCTTTATGAACCATTGAAGCTCTGTTCCTTTTCTTGTTCTGGGGTCTGGGCAGGTGGGGTGTCCCTTTTCAGAAATATTTCCAGACTTGTAGCAGAGGGAAAAGAGTGTGGTGGGAATACAGAATGATTTTCCAAACCTCTGTTTTGGTGTGTCACAGGCCACTCCATGTACATTTCACTGGCCAAAAGAAATCACATGACCACGCCTGATGCATAATCTTTTCACTGGCAGAGGCACTGCCAGTCACACAACTAAATCTAGAATCACAGGGGAGTCAAATCCACCTCAGAGAAGGGCAGCAGATATTTTAAACAATAATGTAGCAGTCTATAGTTAATAAAACCGAAACAAAAGCCAACCTGAAAACAGTAAAAAGGAAATTAAAAAAAAAGGGGGAATTCCTACACTACCTGCTGTATAACATTCAAATCAAATTAACATTAAGACGGTACATTTTATACTTTTATACCTGTGAGGGTTTGTGGTGACCTCAATGCTCATCTTTGTTACAAACTCAGTGAATATTATCCTCTTAGGTTATCCTTTAATCTTCCCTAGTTTTACTTATAGACTTGATTTTCATACATGAATGAACTAAGAAAGACCCTCTTTACGAGGACTAGTGTGTCAGCTTGATTACCAAAGACGGAGGATGGAAACTTCCCCTTGCCTATCATGCTACGGAACGACGCCAACCGTGGATAAGGACTTGAAATCCCTCCTTTCAACGCAGAGTCTCCCACTATCCAGACTTGACTAGCTAGCCTACAATTGATTGATGGTAACTAAAATATTTTTGTATCTTAAAAAGAGAGCAAGCTATCTTATTTTTCATTAATGTATATCTTAAGAACCAAGTCTTGTATTCAGGCTAGAATTGTTAGCTCTCATTTTCCTATGGAAACGTAACCATCTGCCTCCTCACTTATGCTCTATGAACCGGGTAATAATGATGTCACTTATTTTGGTTTCTCTTACAGTGTTTTGAAATTTGTTCGTTCTTCCCTGTCTCTGCTCCTCCCCTCTGTTGTTGCTCATGCTGAATTACAGGAATATAGCCATAGCAGAGTTCTCCAAATGAGGTGTGATTGCTTTCTTCAGAAAATTACTTCACACTTTAATTATTTTTCTGACATCTTCACCAATAAATAATCACAAGTTTTCAAACAACACAACATAGAGTTTGAACTCTGAGCCTGGAGGTTAGGAAGCCTTTCATTTATCTCTGTCCACATGATATGAGTTATTGGTTACTTGCTCTTCAAAGAAGACTCATTATAGGAAAATTATATTCCAGGGTAGTCCTATTCAATGAATGTTGCTTAATCTTTGCCTACATTTGATTTGCTAAACTCCACACTCATAGCATTTTCCTCTCATTTTTTTTTTCATTGATAGAAGCTGCAGAATTTCCTGAAAAGCTACTGTAGTTCAATATGGCTGTCTTCCCTGACATTTACATGCATCTCAACTTTATTTATCTTTCTGCATAGTACCTAGCTGCCTGGCTGGAGAAATGAAGATCGCACATTCAGCAATTTATGCAATCCCAGCCACAAGACTATTTTACTGTCTGTTGAATAATTAGCAATGTGCGTGAAGATAGAATATACAGTAACTTGCCTGACTTTGGGCAAAAAAAGATTAGAATGACAAATAGTCCGACTCTAGGGTCAAATGCTTTGCCAGTAGTTGCATATGTTTATGCCAAAATACATAAAGAAATGTCACTTCAGCACATGAGTGATGACAAACACTCCAAGTGGGGCTGCAGTTCATCAATCATTTCAAATGTGCAGATTGGGTTTACCTATATAAACAAAAGCAATAAAACTACTCAAAGCCTCACCTTAAACAATTCAAGCATGACATAAACACTGTTACTGCACAGTCAAGCCCCATTTTACTTGAGAAGCAGTCAGAAAGGATCCGACAAACTATGATTTATTAAGATTAATAAAGCACGTCTTTAATACAAAAAGTTCTGTTAATGGTTTGCATAAATATGGGAATCCCATTCAGCATCACAGCACATCAGGAAGCATATGCAGCAGGGAGTATGATTAACGAACCTTGAAACTGTGGATCCACCGTCATTCTCAACAAAGTTTCGGGTTCAGAGGAGGGAGCACAGAGAAAGCTTGAAGCAAGAAGCCACAACAGGTAGGTTGCTCTGGGCTCACGTTTAATGATTCATTATAAAAACACGGATCCTTTAAACCTCTGCTGATGTTTTAGGAGAATGAATATCATATTATTGTTCCTCCCTGGGAAGGAGAAGGCCAAGGGGCTCCAGGCCATAGATCAGGGAGCAGAACTGAAGTCAGAAGTTCATTCGAGGTTACATACCATTTCTCTTTCCTTGAAAAGGTGCATTGTAAGCATGAAAAACTATAATTTGCTCACTCGCCTATGTTCTTGTTTTCCTCTTCCACTTGAGTGCTGTGGCTGATACTAATGCCATGATTGGCTCTTTAGAAGACACAGGCAGAACTGGAAGGCGGCGATGCCACTGCTCTGTAATTAGAGAAAATTCTGCTTGGAGGAAGCTGCACAATCCACCAGTGATCAAGGCGGGCCCTTCTAGGTCTGCCCGGAGAAGTTAAATGCTCCGATTCCTGAAACGAGGCACTCGGTTTGGTTAAACTACATACGCTGTCTCAAATTTCAATTCAAATTTAACGACAGGAGAAAAACAAGCAGTATCCTCTTTCCTTAATTTTGCTGAACTTTTAAGATGCAGTTGAATGACGAGGTGAAAAGCTCCCTGTTCAGAGTAGAATTGGAAGATCAGAATGCTTTTGAAAATGTTTTCTTCTCATTTGGCCCATTTTGTAGATGGAGAGGGGTTTAAGGAATTCAGAAATTTAACCCGTATCTGAAAGGAACCAACTCTTCTAGAGGAGAAGTCACGTTGTTGTCTTGCATCCTGAGAAGTAGAAACAAACACAGTGGATCTTGGGAAACTTTTCTTAAGGTATGGGAAACAAGACTGACCTGATGATAATACTTAAACAGAAAAATCAGTGGAAGTGAACTGTTAATGATAGAAAAACAGGAAACGCATCCTTAGAGATGACCAAGAATGCTTCTTTACAATGGCTATAGAATGACTGCCCTGCTTAATTGGTCATCCTCGTGTTAAACAGCCAGGCCATCCATGTTCCTGAAGAGTAGGGCGGTAAGAATCAAGGGATCAGGCCATAACCTTGGTTCTGTCACAAATTCCCTAACCAATTAAACATTTGCTGGGCAGAGACAAATCTTAAGTTCTGAGAAATTCACAGATGAAACAAGACCCTGTCTCCAAAGAATTCACAGTCCAGGGAGGGGAAAAAAAGAAATAGCATGCCCCTCAAAAACTGAAGTTGGAATTGCCATTTAGAAAAAGAAGAGCCTTGGTTCATGGAAAGTTTTCTATAAACTTTGGGTTCATTGCCGTCCAGAACCAATTACAACATGAAACATGAATGTGATTCATTTTTTTCCCCATTTTTTTTTATTGTTTTTAAGAGTCATTAGATTTTAATTTAGCACTTTCCCCCACCCCCCCAAGACCTGTTTGCATTGAATTAAATGAGCCATGGAGGGGCACCTGGGTGGCTGGTTAAGGGTCTGCCTTCAGCTCAGGTCATGATCTCACGGTGCGGGGATGGAGCCCTGCTTTGGGCTCCCTGCTCAGTTGGGAGTCTGCTTCTTCCTCTCCCCCTGCCCGTGTCCCTGCTTGTGCACTCTCTCTCTCTCATGTGTATGCACACGTGTTCTCTCTTTCAAATAAATAAATACCTCCCTTAAAAGAAAGGGCAGTGGCATCATTTTAGCAAGTCTAAAAAAGCAATTTGAGCTGACCGCTGATATACACACACGCATTTTTAATCAAAAATGCTTTGTAGTAGATACCAATAACATAGCTAGAACCCAGTAACCTTGGTCTGGATTTCCTTAAAAAATGGGGTCTTTTATTTGGATCCAGGTAATTCTTTGTTGTAGGAGCTTTGTATGTACAATATAGGTATTGTATACTATATAGGTACCTATTATATAGGTAAACCCTACATATACACATATACATATATATATATAAAGATATATTTAGCAGCGTCTCTGCCTTCTACCCTCCAGATGCCAACAGCTTTGGAAATGAAAAGTGGAAGAGAATTCCACTACCCTCCTGATGCCAATAGCTTCTACTCTGAAGTTGTGACAACCGAAAATTTCTCCTGACATTTCCAAATATCCTGGGAATGGGGAGGGGGGAGCAAAATCATCCACAGCTGAGAACAGGTGGCATAATGTGAGACCCAGAAGGAGGAGGAGTCAGGTCATGATACTATTAGGTTCGTCACTGCTGGGAGAACTGGGCCTCCATTTATCTGGAGACCTTCTGAATTGTATAAGATGCAGCTCTGATTTGTTCACCTGAAGGATGTATTTATCTATTGTATTATATCTGTCATTGGTCCCTGGTCAACTCCGTGGGAAGCTGACTCCTTGTTCTGCTTTGTGCGGTGCCAGAATTGCTTGGTTGGTTCACACGGCATGTCACAAGTCATCAAAGAAGCCCTTGGTCCAAAAGGAAGGAGGTGTTACTGAGGCCAGGTATTTCTGGTTACACCTGTGTGAGACTGGGCGCTAGAGTCACAGGTAGAGCAGAAAGTGGATTGAGGGGATATAAGCAGAGGCTAAAGAGTGTCCTAGGTAGCCCAAAGATACATTATGCTCTTCTTCAAGACCTTGGAAGCTCTGGAGGGATACAGTTATGGGAACTGCAAGAAAACAAAACACCGTGGACTGTAATTCAATGCTCTGGTCATTATTCTCCTCTCTGAATGCATTGATAGGATAGTTCGGTACCAATGCCTGTGTGTATCCCTAATTTGGGACCTTTTTTATGTAGAAAGCCAGGGCAACAATTAGATGGGCCAAGGAGGCACAGGAAGTATCCACAGGGTAGAAGTGCCAAAAATAAAGAAGCTGCATTAAAACTAATATTCACCCTCGTCAATGACTTTGAATTTTGCCCTTTAACTCATGCACTTAAAATGTATTTAAACTGTAATACCAGGTAAGAGAAACACATGGAAATTGTGTCAAATTCTCACAGAGTAGTGAAATGTGAGGCACATAAAAATAAGACAAAAAGTATGAAATCCAATTAAAATTTCACAGGAAATTTGCTGCAAGAATATATTTAGTAAAAAGCCTAATGACAATTTTTCAAATAAATTTACATCTGTATTTGAAGTTTATTTCTTTTTTAAAAAATACTTCATTTCCTAAGGTGCATATTTAACTAAATTTTTATATACTTATAATGTTAAAAAGCAAAAATTTATGCATCTATGGATGTACACATATGTATGCATTTATACACACGCTCAGAATTCTCTTCCACTTTTCATTTAGCTTATTAAAAATGAATACAAACAGACTCTGAGCTCCAGGACCCTCTAAGAGCTTATAGCCTGTAGCAGCTTTCAAGATAACAGCTTCTTCAACCAGAGGAGTTCTGACTTCTCGGTCAGACTGTTTGAAGTTTCCAAGGCTTGGGGAGAGGGTGGTCTTTTCAGAAAAAGCCAGTATTTCAAAGAAAAGACATACCTTTTTTCCCCCTCTTTAGTGCCAAGATTTGAAAATGCTGTGAAGAGGGGGGGAAAAATCTTTCTTTTAAAATGTAGTATTTCTCTGAAGAGACCCATCCCTCTGCTTGGCAGACTCCAGACGTGCTCTCTGCCAAGTGCTCTGCGCTCAGAAGCTCTGGGCCATACCTTGAACCAGCTATTCGAGTCGGGTTTTTCCTCACAGGAACAGCCTAAAATCAATTATCACGAAACGCTCCCCAACTTCAGGAAGTTTATTTTCTCAACATACAAATTAAGTTGGAATGATATCCATTAATTGGTTAAAGTAGGGTTTTTTAAATTCATAAATAGCCATAAACAACTTCTTCAATCTGCATTTGATGATTCTTTTAGATTTTATTTATTTATTTATTTATTTATTTATTTATTTGACAGAGAGAGAGAGATCACAAGTAGGCAGAGAGGCAGACAGAGAGGAGGGAGCAGGCTCCCCACTGAGCAGAGAGCCCGATGTGGCACTCGATCCCAGGACCCTGAGATCACGACCTGAGCCGAAGGCAGAGGCTTTAACCCACTGAGCCACCCAGGCGCCCCTACATTTGGTGATTCTTATTTAAAGGGAGGACGTAATTTAAATTTGGTAAAAAAAAAAAATATTACATTACAGTATAATATTTTTCTTTCCCAAACCCCACAGCAGGTACTGAAGATAATTATCCTTAAAGGGGAGGAATCCGATGTCTGAAACCTTGCCTGACCTTGGCTAACTTACGTAACCTTTTGGAGTTGGATTTTCTCATCTGGGAGATGAAACCCTGTCACAGGAAGGTTGTGAAAGTTAAGTGATGTGATGCCTGTAACGTATCTGACATGGAAAAGGCAAAAATCTGTTTTAGTCCGTTTCTCCACCATTTAGTCATGAAGTAATCATTCTACTCTGGCACCTCAAGCCTCATTTTCTTTGTTTGTGAAAGAGCAAAGGGGACCTACCTCAGAGGGTTGAGGCAAGACAACGCAGGAACTGATGTAAGGCATTGGCTCAGCACTTGCTCAATGATAATTGCTTCCTGCACTTTAGGTAGCGAGTGACGGCAGTAAGAATAGTTACAGAACAAGTTCATTATCGCCATTAACAAATCTAAGGAGCATCTGAAACGTGCGTGGCACCGTGGCAGGTGCTCGAGTAGAGTGTTAGAAAGCATTGACTCTTAAGGAGCCAGGGTCTCTCCATACGGAAGATAAATGCTATGCTAGATTATCACAGAAGTAGCAAATACAGACTAAACGGGAGAGAAGGAGCAGGGAAGGAGGAAGCACTGTCGGTGGAAGTATCTAGGGAAATGATGGGACATGGGACCTAATGGTGGAGAAAGGGTACAATGTATTTGAGTGGCAGAGAAGAAGAAGACATTTCAGTTCAGAAAAAAATGACAAAATGATAGAAATGCACATTGCGATTTTGGGAAAGGAGGGGTCGACCAATTTGTCAAGGGCAAGGAAACCTGTAAATGACCCCGCAGAATCAAGGCTGGGAGGATGGGAAGGGACTCAGCCATGAGGAGCCTCAAGGGCCGAGCTTAGGAGTTTTACTTCCCCCTTTAAGAAAAGCTCGAACCAATGGGTTGGAAAACAAAAATGGCACAGAAGCAAAATTTTAGGAAGACTGAGTACAATATATTTCTTTTTTTTCTTAAAATACTTTAGCCAATTAAAAACTCAAAAACAAATGAGTTTGTAATGAATACTTATTTATAATTCTAAATAAATCTCTGAGAATTTAATTTCAAATATGAGATAAATTGGCTTTCCTAAAAATTATTGCAAAACAAACACCTGGGGAAAAAAACAATTTTTACTCTGACCCAAGTGGGGACACAATTCTCTCCCTCTCTCTCTTCTATTGTCTTTGTCTCAAAGACAGACAAAGGCATTTATTCAAGAAGGGTCCCCTTGTGAGTCCTGAATATAGAAAAATAAACTTCTATAACAGATTATAGAGTTTTTTTTAAAGATTTTATTTATTATTTATTTGACACACAGAGAGAGATCATAAGTAGGCAGAGAGGCAGGCAGAGAGAGAGGAGGAAGCAGGCTCCCCGCTGAGCAGAGAGCCCGATGCGGGCCTTGATCCCAGGACCCCGAGATCCTGACCTGAGCCGAAGGCAGAGGCTTTAACCCACTGAGCCACCCAGGCGCCCAGATTATAGAGTTTTTGATAAAATTATTGCTGCACTCTGGGAGAAAAGGAAAGGGGGAAGAGAAGATGGAAAAGGAAGATAAGGAGATAGGAGACAAAACCAAGTAATGGGCATCACACCAATTTGGAAGAACTAAACCAAGGAGCAGGCACTTACGGTATAAGAATAAATGAAAACTAGCTCCATTTGTGTGCGATTGAAGCCGGACAAATTTGACACAATAAAAACAGGTGGTGTCTAAGCTCTCCCTCTCCTGGTGTGTCGGTTATAGCTTGGACACAGGCAGCAGGCACGATTACTGATGGTGTGCTCGGCCAGTGAACACATTTTATCAGGAACCCTCCATATTGTGCTCAGTGTTCCATAGTGGACCTGGATCTCTTCTAAAAGATTTGAGCTCAGCATGCAGTTATAAAATACAAAAAAAGAAAACTGGAAAGTTAGACATCTTAACTGGGACTGTCATAACAGAATACCAGAGACTTTGTGGCTTAGACAAGAGACATTTATTTTCTCACCATTCTAGAGGCCGGAAAGTCAAGGTTTCGAGCAGGATTTGTTCCTGTTGAGAGTGCTCTTCCTGGCTTGCTGATGGTCACCTTCTCTCTATGTTCTGACATGGTGGAGAGAAAAAAAATCGTGTATTTCTCCCTCTTTGTATAACGCCTCAGCCCCATCAGATTAGGTCTCACCGCTATGACCTTAATTAAACTTAATTACCTGTCGATAGGTCCTCTCTCCAGATACAGTCACATTGAGGGTTAGGGCTTCAACATATGAAGGGGGGAGGGTCGGTACAATTCAGTCCACTCAAAAGGGATTTAGAAAAATTGGGGCCCAAATTTCAGTTTGATGAATAATTATCTGCGTGTCCTTTAGTTGGCCATTTAAACTTCCTGAGCTTTGTATTTCTCACCTGTAAAAAGCAGGGAGCTGGGGGCGCCTGGGTGGCTCAGTTGGTGAAGTGTCTGCCTTTGGCTCGGGTAGTGATTCCAGGGTTCTGGGATCAAGCTCCACGTGGGGCTCCCTGCTCAGCAGGGACTCTGCTTCTCCCTCTCCCTCTGCGCTTCCCCTTCGTGTTCTCTTTATCTCTCTCAAATAGATAAATAATCTTAAAAAAAATGCAGAGAGCTGGAGGAGTACGGGGCTAAGGATGCCTGAGGACCTGTGTGTATTTTCAGATTCCATCAATGGTAAAGTTTGGTATACACCAGCTTTATAGATTTGTGCTTTCTAACTATCAAATAGACTGTCTGAATGGAGATTTGCCTAACAATTTCTAAGGGATGATCAAGCTGAAAATAAAGAGAAAAAGAGAGAAACTTTGCTAGTGCCAGGAGAAGGGCGGCAGCCAGCATTACGGTGGACAGGGGTCCTGGAGGCGGCAAGCGGACTAGGCGAGCAGGCTTCCAGCTGACAGGTGATTGCTCATTGTGTTAAAAAATAATCCGGATTTTTGTTTCTATCTTTTTGGGGAAAAAAATGCAAAACAAACTCGAATATTCCAGTCTTTTTAGATAGGAATGAAAGGATAAAGTCATGTTCCACAGCTGGATTCTGACCCACTCTCACGATTAATCTTTGAATGCACATCCTTATTGACAACAACTAATTCTCTGCAACTATCATTGGCAAAGTTTGGTGACATTCAGATCACTTTCTACTCTTTCTAGGACTTGAAAAAAAGCAAAACAAACCAAGAAAACTGCAAAACCGGGCGTCTGGGTGGCTCAGTGGACTGAGTGTCTGCCTTTGGCTCAGGTCATGGTCCCAGGACCCTGGGATGGAGCCCTGCATGGGGCTCTCTGTTCAGCGGGAAGTGTGCTTCTCCCTCTGCCTGTCTCTCCTTGGCCACCGCTCTCTGTCTGTCTCTCTCTCTCTATATATATCAAATAAAAAAAACTTAAAAAAAAAACCTACAAAACTGAAGAATAACGACTACAGTGAGCTTATCGAGAGACACTGGTAAAGATAGAAATAGATCAAGTTTAAGATAATTTTAAACTGGTAATCCAAGGTTTGCTTTCTAGCTGGTGGGGAAACTTTGAAACTTAAGCATTTTGGGTCTCCTGTGGGGGAGGGGAATAGGACAGTGATTGTCATAACACCTTTCTGTATTTTTCATTGAATTCTGCAGGATTATAATCCATCCTAATGAATGAATTCTACAGCCACTGTTAAATTGTTGCACTGTAACTCCCAGAGTTCACTCCCAGACCGACAGAACCGAGGTCACTGGCAGCCCTGAGGAAGTAGGAGACTGGCAAACTCAGTGGTAGAGAAGTAAGGGGTATTGGATCAATTTTCTCCACCCAGCATTCTAACTATGAAGTAAGAGTTTCTACTTCCTTTTTTTTTTTTTAAGATTTTATTTATTTATTTCACAGAGGGACAGAGATCACAAGGAGGCAGAGAGGCAGGCGGTGGGGGGTGGGGGGGGGAAGCAGGCTCCCTGCTGAGCAGAGAGCCCGATGCGGGCCTCGATCCCAGGACCCTGAGATCATGACCTGAGCCGAAAGCAGAGGCTTTAACCCACTGAGCCACCCAGGTGCCCACTTTCTACTTCCTTAAGGTAACTATTTATTTGCCCTGGTATGGACAGAGCAAATTTGCTCTAGCTTAAAAAAAAAAAAAAAGAAGAAAGAAAGAAAGAAAGAATGTGTGCTCTAATGGAAGAATCAAATTATATCAGAAAAGGAAGCACTTTAAGCTTTATTGCTGTAGATCACTCTGCCTCCAGCTGTGAAACTGATTGATGTTTAAAACCCCTGAGGCACTGGCAGCTGTGGTGGCTGATTCAAATAAGGAAAAAAAAATGTGTGTGAGTGTGCATGTGGGTGTGAGTGAATGAGTGTGTAAGCTTATGTAGGTAGAGTAAGGAACTATATAGGTAAAATTTATTTTTATAACTTTCCTCTACAAATACTTTGTAAAATTGTCCTAAAAGAGATGGATAGGAGGATACTTAGATAGATTCAATATTTAATAGGCATTTAGATGGATAAATAGAAAAGTATGTGTATATATGTGTATAATCACATATATAGAGAGAGGAAGAGAGAGACAGAGACAGAGAGATCTCTATGGTCAATTAGATGAATGCTTTATGTCTTTGCTGCTAAATAAAGAACAGATGAGTAGAGGAACCAAGTAGAAAGGTTCCTGGTCTTATTTAACATACACTAATCCAGTTCTGAAGAGGGGAAGAGTCCATAAATAGTTGCAAGGTGGAATTGAATTGAACTAAACTGAGTTGAATTGAATTGAAAAGATACCTGGGCTAGAAGAAATGCTTTGCTCTTAATTTCCCAATACAAGGAATATGAATTATAAAAACAAGACACCACTGGCAGGAACACTACTCATATCAAATAAGCCAAATAGTTATTAAACTTACCCTTTTCACCCATCACTATAGCTAGAAATGCAGAGATTGGATGTGGGAGAGTTTCTACCCCTGTACTCGAGGTGTATGCCCAAAGAGAACATTTGGCATTGGTTTACATTTGCATAAAACATGTCAAGACTTTATCAATTGCCTGAAAAATTAAGATTTCTTCCATGTTTCTACTCTGTTTCGCTCAGTCTGAGAGACCAAAGCTATGATAGGATGAGGATACCTTTCTTTTTATTGAAGTAGTAATAAGAAACACAGAGTTGGTGTTTATTTGTATGTATGTAGAAAATCCTAGAGCAGACAAATTTTGAAGGGAAGAGAGATAGTCCAGCACCTACAATGTAAACTTCTGTAAAGACAGAACTCAAGATATGATTTTAAAAAACAAAAAAACAAAAAATCTCTCAACCAGGTTAGGATCAGCTAGTATGAGCTGGTTAGAACCCTTACCTTAGGATGAGTTTTTGAAATCTCAACTATTCATAAGAGTATAATGGGGTTTTTAATTGGACCTCTTAGTACTCTTCAGTGAGCACTTTTCCAAGAGGAAAAAACCCTCCTAATCCCATTATAAGCCTGCAGTTTTCCTTCCTGCTGTCTGCTGAAGGCTTTCTGCACATAGCCTATGAAATTTTTCAGCTTGCCTCTTTTTTTTTTTAATAATTTCATTCTTGCATGGTGAGTTAAATAGTTTAAATTGATTCCTGAGACCTATCAGCCTGGAAATTAATTAAAACATTTATTAATAACATTTCAAAGGAATGCTTGTGCTTATTTTTTCTCACCCACAACTTTCATATTATTTCAAGCTCCCCTCCCAGAGCTTGTAAACGAAGGCCTCAAAAGACAGTTGGGAGAGAAATATGCTGTTTTTATCATGAAAATAATTGTAAAATTGTATCTTTGTTGCATGGACAAATATTGCTATTACCTTCCTAGTGGCAGATCTAAAAAGGCACAGAACACACGATCATCATGCAAGGTGCATCTTTGATGATTTTGTTTCTTCTGAGAACTGGTCTTTGTTCTTACACTGGATTTGTTAACATAAGTCTCTTGCAGTTCAGGTGAAAACGCCCAGTCCTCTTTCTCCTCACTCTCCAGTACAAACACTAATTCCCTACTATCCTTTGGGTCAGGTCACTGGCTGCCATGGCCCCCCTGTTTCCTGTCCTCTGATCTGAAGCAGAAGAGGAATCAGACAAACTAAGCCTCAAGCCTCAACAAGAGTGCCATCTCCAGAGTCTACGGAAGAGGGGTTAGGGGTGAAAATCTTGTTGCAGGGAGAGCCATTTACCTTAAGGCTGTCTTTATTTAGAAAACAAATTGTTTTGTTTGTTTATTCATTTATTTAAAGATTGATTTATTTGAAAGAGAGCGAGAGCATGCATGCATGCAGGGGGGACGGGCAGAGGGAGAGAATCTCAAGCAGACTCCCCGCTGTCCAGGGAGTCTGTCCTCTTGACCCTGAGATCATGACTTGAGCTGAAACCAAGAGTCCGACACTTAACTGACCAAGTCACCCAGGCATCCCTAGAAAATATGCCATTTTAAATATGACCTTGTGTTATTTGGCATGTCTCTGGGGTGGGTGGGTTTGCTGAAGCTACTAATTACCCTTTGAGACACTGCCACCTTTCAGGCTGCACTTTTGAAACTATCCTCTTCCAGAAAAGTCCTCAGAAGGAAAAACAATTAAGTTTGCTGGCATTCAGTGACCCACAGTGACATACAGGAAATGTGATATTGGGAAAATAAGTCACACAAATGTACTCATTTTGGAGTGTGGAACTCTCCTGTACCCCGTGTTTTCATCCTTTTCTATTATTTTTTCTCAATTTTTCATATACCTTATCTCATCAGATCATTTGTTCCTTCAACAGATACTTGATTACCTACCAGACACATGGCTTTTTTGCTGGGAACCAGATATACGCTAATGGATATGACACCGGGATATATGAGAAAGGCATGGTTCTGTACAGTCATGGGATGTATACTCTAGCAGACTGGACAAACATTGAATATCTAACTATAAAGTCAATAATTTAATTATAAGTACTATTAATGCTTTCAAGAAGTTTGGGGGACCTGACTCTGCTTTGTCTCCGTAACACAGATCTCTCTAAGGACTGATATTCAGCTAAGATCTTGAAGACCCTTAGGACTTTGCTAGTCGAAGGGTGGCGGTGGTGACGATGGTAGTATTTCCAGCAGAGGGAGAGCCTTCACCAAGACCACACTGAGGCGGGAAGCTGCCTGGCGCTTCTGAGGGAAAGGAAGTAGGTCAGTACAGCCAAAGCCTCAAGACAGGACTGAGTAAGAAACCCATTCTCCCAATGTCCTTCGGGGCGGTGTAAGCAGGCATACTCCATTATGCTTTATTAGATGCTGGTGACACACATCTGACCAGGTTTCACCAGAACCTTTGCTCTTTCCTCTCCTAACCCCACTCTGCCTTCTCTACACAGTTTGAGTTTTGGCTACACACTGAATTGTAAGTTATAGAAATGTTCACTGACAATTACAAACAAGGAGTTTAGGGGCGCCGGGGTGGCTCAGTCAGGTAAGTGTTGAACTCTTGATTTAGGCTCAGATCATGATCTCAGGGTTGAGGAATCGAGCCCCACTCTGGGCTCTGGGCTGGGCATGGAGCCTGCTGGATATTCTCTCTCTCCATCTCCCTCTGCACTCACCCCCCCCACACTCTCTCTAAAAACAAACAAACAAACAAACAAGGACTTTATTGGAAGAAACTTGGGTAACTTCTGGAACTGAAGGGAAAGTTAAACAACCAGGACTCAGTTAAAGAATGAGAACAACTCCAGAGGATTCAATAGTAGCAACTCATGAAGAGTCCCTTCAGGCCATTCCATCAAATGCCCAGTGTCAACCATGGGATGTTCTAGGAGAGAAGAGTTCGATGGGCCTGGTTTGGTCCACGTACCTGTCTCTGGGCTCACCTGAGGCAGGGGTCCAGGGCAGCCAGATCCGTGACAGCAGTCCACTACAGGAACAGTTATGCTGATCAACACCTAAGGTGTGAATCTCTTAGGCAAGTTCGATGGCTTTGAGTCTCTGAACGTCTGGCCAGAACTAGTGACTGAAGCCAGGAACCCACTGTCCTCCAGAAGCTTTGCAGAGGGTCTCTATTCTGGGAAAGTGAGGCTTAGACTACTATTTTCCAATCCAATAAATAAGAGCTTCTTTTTAAAAACCACTTTAGCCATTTTTTAGAATTTCCAAATGAATCATTCTTTTTTTTATTGAACTTCTGCGTTTTAAATGGTGGATAAAAAATAGCAGCATAAATGGCTGGGAGAACAATTACAACCTTAGAAAAGGAGCTTTGATATTGAAAAAGCTGGTAGTCTTAAGTTTTAATACTCCTTTAGCTGTGCTTTTAGCATTGTTATGTGTTTATTTAAAATTTGTAAGACTACTGGAAAAATATATGTAAAAAATAAAAATTATCCACAAAAAGATGAACACTGTTGACATGGGGATGTACCGCTTCCAGTCCTTTTCTTTGCAGAATTATTTGATTTTTTTAAGTGGGATCACATTGTACATAGCTTATATATTTGCTTATTTTCACTTAACATTAGACAATGACCATTTTTTCCAGGGCATTAATCTTCAATAGGATGTTCTTGTAAATGGCTGCTTAGAATTCTCTGTTATAGATAAACCACAATGTATTTAATCCTTCCTCAACTAATGAATGTTTGGTAAAGGTGGTAAGACTGTAAATACTGCTATGAGGAGCTTTCCCAATTCATGGAATTTTGTAGGTATTGTATTTCTGATTATTTGGACAGGCTATATTCCTATGAGTGCAAGCACCAGCTCAAAGGGCAAGAACATTTTAACCAGAAAATTTTAACAATTTACTCTTCCAATAGCAATGAACCTTCGGAGCCATGGGGCCAGTTTACTACTCCTTAAAAAGTTCATCATGGAAGGATTTAAAAAATGAAGAAATGTATAAGAAAAGGAAAAATTCTCTGTAATCTCATCAGGCAGAGTTAACAGTGGTTAACATTCCAATTCTAATCACTTCCACTATTTCTTCCAAATATCTATGTCTATAGGCACTGCATATGTGAAAGCTTATGCATAAATTGGAGCTTTGCTCTATCTATAGCTCTGTTCCCAGCTTTATTCATTTTTTCATTTAAGAATAACCTTTAAAATTTTTTTCTGAATGATTTCTACTATTCTATCCTGTGGATCTTATGTGTTAAATATTTAGGTTGGTTATTCCTAATTTTTATTATAAATAATGCTTTGATGAACATTCATGGGTAAATCTTAATGTACAGCTCTGATGAAGTCCCTGGCATTAATTTCTAGAGGTAGAACTATCTGAGCAGAGTGTAAATATGAGAGAGATTTTTGAGACATGCTGCCAAATTACCTTTCAGAAAGGTTTTAGCAATTTGTAATTCCACTAGTAGTTTATGAGAGCATCCATTTCTCTCTAACTTTTTTAACATCGAGTATTATTAATATTTTCCCATCTGGGCTATTGATTATCCAAAAGTGATACTTTATTTCTTTAATTTACATGTCTTTGATAACTAGTGATTTTTACTTTTTGTATTAATCATCCATTTGTATTTTCCTTTGGTGATTTTTCCTGTATATGGCTTGTTGACAATTTTTTAAATTGAGAGACTCATCTTTTTCCTTATTGGTTTATAAGAACTATATAATAAGAAAAGACTTTCTCCCAAGAAGAATGGAAAGCTTCTGTGCTCTCAGTGATTCCAAGACTAGCAGCAACACCTGGGAACTTTGTCAGAAATGGGAATTCTCAGGCCCTCGCCCAGTCCTACCGCAAGCTGTGTCTTAACAAGATTTACAGGTGATTCGGATGTACACTGAAATTTGAGGACCACCAACTTAGAGTCAAGATGCCTTCTCAACACAGCAGGGTATAATCACTCTTTTCTTTGAATGTCTGTAACACCCGTTTGCATGGATGGAACCATATGGAATTACTATATGTGACTTTTCTTGAATGACAAAATGGCTGTGTCATGTGTTGCAAACTTCTGCAACCCTAAGAGTACTTTCTGCTGGAGACGATATTCAAAATATTTAACAACTGGTATTGGTTTGGATGCTTATCAATCAGAATGAGTTCTTTCAATGAAGCAGGGTCCTTCATGGCCTCTTGCTGTGCAGGTGTTTAACACTTCAGGTGCCAGAGGAAGAGTTGGGAAAATGAGGGTCCTTGAAGAGGGGCTGGGGGGCTGGGCTGGGGTGGGCACCCATGGGGGGACAGCATTTATTTACCAGTTTGGAAATATACAAGATTTTAAGAGCTAGTACAGCTGTACCTGTGCATACGTGACCTAGACATCTGCTTTGTTACCAGGTTCTATTCTGTGTCCATGTTCTTGGTATAATTGTTTTGCCTTGGGTATCTGATTGCAAACTCTGTGAGATTATAAATGGTGTGCTCTGAATCTTCCTCCAAACTGTAGAGGTAAATATTATGCATTTTATATAATAAGTGCTCAAAAAGCGTTCGTCGGACGAATATTGATTTTCCATTATGGCTCATTTTGAGGAGGGAGAGAGGAGGTATTGAGACTGTGCTGCTTTAATAGAATACACACACACACAGAGAAATGAAGTCCTTGTGGATTTCATTTTGTAACTAGCATAGTTTATTTATTTTCCTGGATCTATGTGTTTATGACAAAACTTTCTAGTGTGATACTCAACTGCTGTCTGTAAAGAAATATCCTCTGGGAACAGGACTCAAAAGGAGTCTTAGTATTTCATGCATCAGGAGAGCAGTTTTCTCTAAGACTCCACCTTTGCCTCAGTGCCTCTGCAGGTTTCTCCTTGAAGAGTGGCTTATATGCTACACTCTTTGTTTAGTGTTTGTATCCATGTCCTTCCAATCCCACCTACTAGGCCAAGTGCACCAGGTGTTCTGGATCCTACGGGACCATAGTTGTGTCTTTGAACCAACACTGAGAACACCACTAGTGACAAGGACATTGGTGATTTCAGAGCTTATTTAAAAATATAAATAGATGTACTTTTAAAATATTTTTATATAGGACAGTGCATATGAAACTGTTTAATATTGAAAAGAGTAACCAGAGAAGAACTTTTATAAATGTTACTAAATCCTTCTAACATTTTCTTAGAAGTAAATATCAAAACCAATGCTGTTTTCCCAAATTCAGCAAGCAAGAGTTACTGCACAATATATCACGTTGTTATGACAACTGATGATCTAGAACAAGTAAAACCTGTAAGGATGAAGTACACCATTCAGCATAATGCACTTTATTCTGTTAAAAAGAAAAGTTATTTTTTCCTCCGCAAATGAGACAATATGATGGGGAAATTAAATTAAATGGTGATGTTATTCCCTGAGGGCAAAACAATTCCATTCAATAAATTAATTTTACATCAGTAACTCTTTCTTTTCTCGAAACTGACAGTAATAACCTGACAGCTTAAAGCTCTAATAAACTTCAAGATCAGAATGACTACTCTACTTGTACAAAAGGGAAGTCAGGAGTATCACAGGTATGATAATCATTCTCTATTCATCACAAAGAGGAGAAAATCTTCCAAATTCAATTTAACTAACTGCATTTACTTGATGAAACAGGGCACTTAAAATAGTCTTTGACAGCATGTGGTTGGAGCAACCTAACATTCCCATTCTTTGGGAAGGTCGCTAAACCTCACTGACATATTACAATAAACTACTCTAAATAAATAATATTTGAAACCTGGAAACCTATCACACAAACAATTCTATCATCCTAAGGGGGAAAAAAAGGGAGGAAGGGGAAGGGAGAGAAAAACGTGATGGGGCCTATGACTTACACAAAGCCAGCCAGTGCCAGTGTTTCGATCTAGTAACTTGGGGATCTGTTGGGGCTTCTAAATTTGGGGCAGTTGTGCCTGTCTGGAAGCTTCTCTGTACGCTGAGGAGCAGCAAGAGGGAACTCGAAGCTTTGTGCATTCATTCCTCCATCTCAACCTCTGCTCTCCTCAACTCAGCCGAACAAGAACAAATATTAACCCCCAGGCATAGAAGAAGTTATCTCTTTTACAATTCTTCTCATAAAAACTTTATGTTTCTCTGAAAGTATTTTACAAGCATGACAGAAAACATTATCACTGATTCCGGTAGACTCACACTGGCCGAAACCTGGGAATTCTGCCAGAACTGAAAACAAGTCCCCCTTTGCCTCCTCTCCAGGGGATGACTTCATCGCTAATACTTCCGTACCTACACACCAACTCTTGGGTAACAAACTGGATGCATTGTGCCAAATATCACTGTGCTTATCATTTTTCATTTTCAGATGATACTGATGAATGATTTGTGAATGTAAAAAAACCCATTAAATGGAATAATAAGGAGTTGCTCTGTTTCTTTGCCACATCGAGTGGTTCCAATTAGAGGCTGAAGGAGCCCTGCTGCTTTTTCATCATTCAAGTTTATGACATAGCACATATCCCAGAGGTCCCAGGGTCCCGAAGACTCAAAGAGAGATGTCAGCTGTACATCCAAATAGATTACAGAGGTTTGCTAATCTGCAAAACACACACACACACACACACACACACACACACACACACACAAAACATGGGTCTCTGTAAAGCAGGAGGCATGTGCTGCCTGTTTTGTAGAAAGTACAATTTAATTGCTATGGTTCTGCAATTATTCACAAATCATGCTGAACAGTGAACAATTAATCCCGAATCTTAGCTCGACAGCCTTTACTACAGCTAGCGAGTTATATTTTAAAATGTTTAAGGCAGTTAGCTGAGCCCATTTTTCAGCTCAAGCTAACAGACTGCTCAAGGTTTTGTCATCTTTGCCATCAATCAGTCTAACCCAGAAACCCATGTTTTTTGAATGGAGGATCAGGGTGTCACCTAAAAGAGAGAGTCTTCTTATTTAGAGCCTCAGTCCCTCCCTCTAAAGAGAAGGGTCTTTTGTGCCAATTCCTTTGTGACTCGTTGCCCAGGAAAGAAAGGAGGCATTGGTTTTGGTTTTACTACTGAAATTTCTAGTCCCACCAGAGATCAAAGATCAAACAAAAGACTGTCAACCTTACCTTTTCATTGGAAGCAATAGGTTATTTTGTCACTTAAAAGTATAAAGCCAGAGAGGACTCTATACTTTTTGCTGGATTCAAGTGACCAAAACCTTCTACAATCTTGCACTCAAAATGGTTTAGTTTTGGTCTCTCACTTGGTAGGTAACAAGATGCAAACAGTCTTGAAAAGTTCCTGAGGGTGATTTCATTTGGCACTTCAGGCAGTTTTCATCCTGAGGAACTGCTCTCTCAAAGGGCTTATTTAGTGTCTCTATTATGGGTGTGCTTCTGTAACGATATAACTAGCACAATAGCAATACCTCTACCAGTTGTTTAAGGTTTTATTTTAAGCCAACACTAGGAAACGACCACCGTTATTTAAGATGAATGATATAAAGAAAACGATGTAAAGAAATGTTTTTCTTAGTTGAAAAACAACAAAAAGAACCTCATCAAAACCCTCCAAAATGTGTGCTGAACATCCTTCGTCACATGGAAGGGCAACTCAACCTCACTCTCCTGTCCAGTTCCTTAAAGTGTTCAGCCAGTAACACTTCATTCATTCATTTGCTCATTTGTTCACCAAGCAACACATTCTTACCAAGTACCCAATATGTGCTGGGCATGACCCTGGGACTCTAGTGACAAAGAAAAGCATTAAATAAAACCCCTGTTCTTCTCAACCTTCTATTCACAGGGGTTGTCGGCAAGCTGGTTCTGTAAAGGGCTAGATAATAAATATTTTTGGCTCTTGGGGCCATAAGAAAACAACCACAGACAATACAGAAACAAATGGGTGTAGTCGTGCCCCAAGAAAACTTCACTTAAAAAAAACAAGTGCAGAGCTGGACTTGTGTGTGTGTTTTATCTAACTGCCTGCTTGACATCTTCATTTCAATGTCAAAAAAAAAAAATCTGAAGCTTAATACTTCTAAAACCAGGGCCTTGATGCATTCTGCAAATGTGTGTTTTGCTATATAGTTTGCAGTTTTAGAGAAGGTCCAGGGAAGTTTTCACTTGAATGAAGACTTACAGGAAATGAATGGATCTGCAATAACAGCTCTCCAGGCAGAGGAAACTACCAGTACAAAGGTCCTGAGGGCTACAAACGTCCTACATCAAGGGCTCCAGCCAATGGTGTCCAGTGAACAACGGGGACAGGCAGTAGGTGGAGACGAGTTCAGAGAGGAAATGAAGAGAGAGACAGCATATGTGGGGAAGTGGGGCCATATAGACTGGGTTTTTATCTGAGTGAAATGGAAAACTGAAGGATAGATTTGAGTAGAGAAATGAAATGATCGCCTTGGCTGCTACACTAATACAGAAATTGCAGGTAAGCAAAAGTGAAAACAGGGAGACCAGGTAGGAGGCTGGAGTGGTAATCCAGGAAGGAGCTACTCGTGACCTGGACCAAGCTGGTAGCAGGAGAGGTGATGACAAGTGATATATTTTTAAAGTACAGCCCAGATTTCCTGAACATTTGGGGGACATAGAGAAAAAAAAGGAGTGAAAAATGATTCCATGGTTATAACTTGAGCAACTGGAAGACTTGAATTACCATTTACTGAAATGAGTACACCTGCAGGAACAGTGGAAAGTATCAAGGCCATGGTTTTAGAAGTAATAAGTTTGAGGGGTATTTTTTAGACATCGAAGTGAAGATGTCAAATAGGCAGTTAGATATATGTGTCTGGAGTTGAGGGGAAAGTTCTAAGCTAAGGTTATAAATTTGCAAATTGTCAGCATATAGATGGTATTTAAAGTCATGAGATTGGATGAGATCACTGAGGAAATGAATGTAGATAGAAAAGAAAATGTCTGAAGACTGAGCCCCAGGCCACTCTAATGTTGAGAAGTCAGGGAGATTAGGAATAATCGGCAGAGACAGACTCCCTTTACACTTAGGCACTTTAGATAATGGTTTGCATCTCTGAATATATGACATGTTTTAAAACCGCAAACTTAGTTGACAGCTGAAAATAATGGGAAATATTTTACACATATTTAATGAAAAATTTGAAAATAATACTTTGTTCTTTACTGGGCTCCTTGTATATCAATACTTCTTGGCCAGAAGGATACAAAATATATGAACTGGAGACACGTATGTAACTGTAAGTTTCTCTCTGAGGGCAAGGCCTCCGCCTTTTCCATTTTTGCGCCCAGTGCCCGGCACATAACTGAACTTTCATGTCCTCTTTTGCAGCATGATTGATTTTAGGTTGGTGCTTGACCAAATTACTTATGCTAATCTGAGGATTGCTGTGTTTGAGAAAGTACAGCTAGGTCTACAACAATTCCCTTCAGTAATCAGGATGTTATATTCCTATTCCTAATAAGTTTTTGCAAATGTGTTTCCCACACTGCTTACATAATGCAACAGCTACCTGTCGAAAAGCAAATCAATTGTTTGTGTGCTTGGTGTCAAACAATTGCAAGTATATGATACTGTAGGAAGCAGCCGTGACAAGGAGGCAAATGACATATTCTAATCCTCATTCTCCCACCGATGCAATCTGGGCAAATCAGTCTCTCTGAGTGTAGTTTTCTCATCTACAAACTACATGTCCTAACATCCTTTCAAAACATTCTTAGACTTTTTTTTTCCCTATTGCATTGGTAAACTGCTTTGGCTTGGGTTAAATTTTCCAAATGATGTATGCTAATAATTGATGGTAATGTATGCTATATAATTCTTTAACTCTATGGCGAATTCAGCATATTTTCTAAAATATTTCACATACATTTTAAATCTCACACAAAATTCAAGGGGCACATGCAGTTCTCCATCTGAACAGATGCAATAGTTTCTGGACTGAATCTACATTTTCTCTACACAATAGCAACAAAACAAAATAAAGAAGACTTCAAATAAAGGTGGAGGAGTAGATGGGGATGATGGTCACTTAATAAGAGCTGCATTGACTGTTTCCATCTTCCTTTTTTCTCCATGTTCTCTTTCTGTGCTGCCAGACTGCCTCCTAGCTGGAGGTGACAGACAGNTTCAAATAAAGGTGGAGGAGTAGATGGGGATGATGGTCACTTAATAAGAGCTGCATTGATAGGGCGCCTGGGTGGCTCAGTGGGTTAAAGAGCTGCATTGACTGTTTCCATCTTCCTTTTTTTCTCCATGTTCTCTTTCTGTGCTGCCAGACTGCCTCCTAGCTGGAGGTGACAGACAGCCCCAGTCCAGACTGCATCTACAGACAACCCATCTGGGAATTGTCTCCGCAAGTTTGAAAGATGTTCCCTGTGGCAAAAACCACTTTAGAAGCCTCTTCAAACTGGAGGTTCTGTTTAAATGTGCTTCCACAGTTATGGTCTGGTATGTAATTAGGGTGGACAGTTCTGCAGTTGCTGGGTGGACACTTCCCACAGTCATTGCTCAGGAACTGTGTCTTGTGTTGAGGCACCGTGGGAGTGAAAACAGGCATGGACCAAGTATCCTTTACTGCCATTTTGTGCTTGCCAGTATGGCTCTCTTAGCCTTTCTGTGAAGAATTCTTTCCTTATTTTTCACTTTCCCTACTTAACTATACACAGGACAAGGGGAATTTGGGGGGAACAACAATGGCTTGATCTACTTTAACTCTATGATTCTTCCCATACTCATCCTTGTAAGTACAGGTCATTATGTAACATCTTGTGAAACATTTGTGTGTGTATGTGTGTGTGTGTTTGTATACATTTAGTGCAGAATATATATATATATATATATATATATATATATATACACACACACACACTGCATTTTAAAGTTATGCTATGGTAAGCAAGAAAGGTTTATAGTGTTGGTTCCCTATGTTGAAGAAGAGGCGTGAGAAGATATATGTTTGAGATATATGTTTGCCTTGGCCAAATGAGATGAAAAGAAATTGCTGAGTTGAGCACATGTGATGACTGTAACATGCAACATAGATCCTGGAGTTGGGAGCAGAGAGAAGAGAAAGATAGGAAAATAATGGGGCAGGTAGGTAATTCAGGATTTACATTCAAGGTGAAGTGTCTAGACTAAAAAGAAACTCAATGGAACCAATAAAGATACATTGCAGCATCCTCTGATTTTTAGAACATTTAGATATGACTATCCCCCTTTCTGATAGTAATTGAGCCTATCTATATTTCTTTTAGATATATAAGGATGGGATGACACAGCTACATTTGTGAAAGTAAAGTCTCAAGATTATTGAATTTTGGACAGTTGCACTGTTAACTGTTTTCCTGACAAAGTACACTACAGAAATGAGCTAGTAGCATGCCACTATGTCACTTTTACCAGAATGAGCCATGAAAGGAGACAAGATCCAGTGCAAGCATTTAACGTATTAACAACATTCTCTTCTTGGGAGAGGAATCATATTGGGACAATTGTAATCATAGAAGAGCTGCCAGAGGAATGTAAATTTTAAAAATGGAATGATGGCTTATTGTACAAGTTTATTCTAAATATTCCAATTAACTTTCTACAGGAGAAATAGAGGAGGAAAATTCATGAAGAGTGATAAATTCCTTGGGGAATTTTTAAAGAATTGTAGATTGTTCCCAGAGAAAGATAAATGATCCAGGAACAACATGATGGCACTGGTGGAAAGCCAGAAAGAGACCTGGCTTTGGGGGAAGCAATAGCATAAGTGATGCTAGATGATTCTCAANGTGGCACTGGTGGATGGATCTCAGCCAGAAAGAGACCTGGCTTTGGGGGAAGCAATAGCATAAGTGATGCTAGATGATTCTCAACGTGTAGGATTTGGGAAACAAAGTAGAGTAGGTGCCAAGGGAAAAATATGAGCTATGGATTGAACCCACTAGGGTGCTGTGATGGTTAATTTTATGTGTCAACTTAATGGTGCTAAGAGATACCCAAATAGCTGATAAAACATTATTTCTGGGTGTGTCTCTGAGAGTGTTTCTAGAAGAGATATTAGCATTTGATTCAGTAGACCGAGTAAAGACATATACTTTGATCAATATGGGTGGGCATCACCCAGTCCCTTGGGGCATTAAATGGAACACAAAAGGAAAAGGAAAGGAGAATTCTGTCTCTCTCTTCTTGAGCTGGGAGGTCCATTTTTCCCTGCTCTCAGATACTGGAACTCCTGTTTCTTGGACCCTCACTCTGTTACTTAAACCAGCTGCCCCCTCATTGTCAGGCCTCTGACCCTAGACTGGGAGTTACATGACTGGCTCCCCTGGTTCTCAGGCTTTAGACTCAGACTGAATTATAACACTGTCTTTCCTAGTTCTCCAGCTTGCGGATGGCAGACTGTGGGACTTCCCAGCCTCCGTAACTGTGTGAGCCAATGCCTATAATAAATCTCTTATTCCCTGTGCCCCACCCTCTTTCTTCGATTGGCTCCAGTTCTCTGGAGAACCCTGAATAACACAGGTAACATTTTAAGAGTAGTGTGCCTCAGCAACTTAACATGCAGGCAAGCATGGGAAAGCATAGAGGATATGACCCATATGATATATCGGTACCTTTTAAAAAAGGCAACTCCTAGACCAGACTTTCAGTATAGAAATTCCCCAGGAAGAATATCCTAGTATCTTGATCTCCAGGCAGAAAGAAAATAAAAGAACTTCACACTCTTCTATAAAACTAGAAAAATTTTGAAGTCAAGTCACTGAGATTAGACAAATCAGTAAAGACCAAAATAAGTTCTGGCAGGAGCTCGTTAAGGGCCAGTCTTTTAGCTTGCTAGCACTTCAATACTCTCAGGGGCAATCATTATTAGTAATGGGTTGGCATATAGTTGCTCTGTTCTGAATAATGGGAGCCAGGAAGAAGTGACTGGGTAAATGGACTGCACTGATCTTGACCACGAGTGTGGGAAAGAACCTGAGAACTGTAGACACAAGGCACAATTGATCTGAACTCAGGGAATGGGAACAGGATGAAGATGTGATACTGGAAAGCAACAGGAGGATTAGCAAAAGAAGGAAGAAAAACAAAACCAGAGAAAGTGATGTCACCTGGACCTCCAAGCCTAATTTTTATGAGAATAAAAAAACCCAGATCATTCAGAGATAGCAAAAAAACAATACTCACTGTCTTCTGATTTCACACCGTGGTTTAGCTAGATGAGTTTCTTTGCAGGACTAGAGGCTGCTTGCAAACCCTTCAGACATTGCTGGTGTAGTGGCAGTTACCAACTATTCAGCTTTGTAAGCTTAGGTTCCCAGCATTTTATCTATTTTGAGGAAAAGTGGTATGTAGGTTAAATGAAATAATGAATGACATGGGTTACCTGTCTGGGTGATGGGGATGAGGAAGGCAGTCTTCGTCCTCCACTTACATTCAGTTGACACATTCTGATTCAGTGGTGGTGACCTTAGATGACTCTGAAGATCGAGTCAGCTACCAGAATGGATACACAGAGTGAAATGCACATGCTTTTACGGAATAAGTATGTCCCTCTCTAGAAATCAACTGCTGATACGTTAATGTCAGTGCCACAAAACTTGCTGTAGAATGTTCTATTTCCTTGGCCATTTTGATAACACCGCGTGGTTGGATGTTCTCATCTTTCTCTGAGGTTGTGTATCTACAAGGAAACAGGAACAGAGTTTCTATGACAAGGAGAGTCCCCTCCTTCCCATTTTAATGGCTCTGGGCCAGGAGAAACAGACCTGAAGCCATTTCAATTACGATAGGGTTGTAAAATGGTACTTTGGATTTTGTCATGGTAATTCTCTCTTTAAACCATCAGATTATTTCTCTCTCCAAAATAAGGAATTTCTGGTAATAGAAGCAATAGTATACAAATTACAGGATGTCAACTACTGAGTATAGCACTCATCACCGGAACCAATTCAGGGAGTCTCTGAATAAAGGATATTTTATTCATTTGTTTTAACTAGTTGAAAACTACATTTTATTTTACTGATTTGGAACTGAATGGCGGCAAAAGGGGAGCTCTTAAGATTTTTAAAAATTCTAATTCACTAGTAAAAACAATCCAAATCAAAATTCTTGTCAAAGGATTATTTTGTATCATTATATATAGTTATTAATTCATGTATTATATATTCATGTATAATTTATAGCTACAATATTTCAGCTGCCTGTGGGAGACCAGAATATTTTACCCCATGGTTTATTGTCACCATATCACTTGCAACTTTACAGATAGTTCCTATCAATTATATCTTCGTGTATATATCATTGAAAATGAAGGCTAACATTTAACAGATTCTGTTTCGATCAATTCTCATGAGCAGACTTTGTTAGGGATGCCAAAGTTTCTTGAAAACATAATACTGTAATTTGTATATTACTTAACAGTTTTCAAAGTGTAGTCACCATGTGTCCAAAACAAGTTTTTTTATAGTCTTCCTCCTATGAAATTATATTTCACAGTTAAATGTTGAATTCTAAAATATTAAAAAGAATGAGGGTGCTCAAAAAATATAAAAGACCTGATAATAAAGACAAACTAGTAAATAGGCAGCACATAGTTTGTGCTCTTTTGACCATTCTTTATGGATTATCCTGCAATGTACTGATGATAAATCTCTGAACTTCTCAGACTCCAAAGTTCCATCTGTGAAGTAGGGAGACTATTAACCTTACCAAGTATGCTGTCAAAACACATAAAAAACACCTGATTTTATAGGCCAGTTAAGTATTTTTATAATAGTATGAAAGGTGACTTTAGGGGAGAAAGATGTGAGCGTGTGTTGTTGGCATTTCTAGTAGGCAGAAGCTGAAGACCCAGTTACTGCATGAGAGTGGTTTGTTTGTGTGTGTGTGCGTGTGTGTGTGGGTACAGATGAGCATGGAAGAATGTACCCATGCAGAGGGAATATTGCTGAAGGATTTGTTGATGGGATGAAAGGTTAATTGTTTTTGTTGACAGTATGTAGTTAATAAAGCCTACATTGCTACCTTATCAAGGTACTTTGGGAATATGAGTATATATATGAGAGTTGGTTCCTGACTTCAAGAAGCTTAATCTCATCAGAGGAACATGAAATTTATAGATGAAAAATTAGAGAAAAAATTTAATATATACACTTTTAAATTGACTGTGTGGGTTGGTGGTTGAGGGGAGACAGTGTACTAATAATGACTTAATGAGTGACAAAAACTCTATGAAGAGAAAGATAAATGTGGGATAGAAACATTCAGGAAAAAAATATTGGAGAATAAACTCTTTCAGGAAAGGTTTAGAGTATGTGTGCATGTGAGCACACGTGAAGGCAGTCATAATTAATGAACGTTCTTTTTTTTTAAGATTTTATTTTTTATTTGTCAAAGAGACAGAGCTCAAGCCCCCACAAGCAGGGGGAGCAGCAGACAGAGGGAGAAGCAGGCTCCCTGCTGAGTAGGGAGCCCGATGAGGGACTCCATCCCAGGATGCTGGGATCATGATCTGAGCCAAAGGCAGTTGCTTAACCGGCTGAGCCACCCAGACGTCCCTGAACATTCTTGACCAGGAAGAAAAAATGCTCAAAATGTGACAAGACAGTCTCTCATTCAGCAAGGCAGAGTACTAAAAACACACCAACTCTGTGCCAGGTGTGGAGGATACAAATCTCACATTTCCCTTTTTATCATCACTTATTTACAAAAAGGATAAGCATATTCATGTTTCAAAGTACAATTTTCAGGTCCTAAGGTAACTGCATTTGAATCCCAGTGGGTTGGCAGAGCTTGCCAGAAACTCCACCTACCTTCTTTCCTTAACAACAAACAAACTACACCACATAGAATATCCAGCTCTAACATAGTTTTCAAATTTATCTGTTTTTACTTTTTCAGAAAATTAGATTAATTATCTTCCTAGGTCTTAGTGGATCCTTTGAGAAATAAAAGTTGTGAGGGCTCATGGACAGCAACAGAGTTAGAAATCTGCTATGAAATGATATACTTACTTACTAACCTGACAAGCCCTATTCATGCTGCATTCCAGCTGGGACATCTCCTTCTCTGGATCTCCATCCCCGACTCCCCCCACTGATGTCTGTGGGTTCTCCTTCTTCCCAGGCATCTCTGAAACTCTGCGACATTTCTGATTACCAATGGTTTATGTGTTCGACTTCCCCACTACACTATGAACTTTTATATTTTCAGCAATTATAACTAACACTACATCTAGCACCCAGTGGGTTCCCACGAAACTTTGTTGCACACTGTTAAACAATTTGGAGTCCCCACTCAGAAACTATACATGGTCCTAGAAGTATAAGCCATAGGGAACCAACTTCAGCAGCTGTGGCTTTTGAAGAGGCAAGTTTCACAGAATCCTAGACCTGAGAGGATAAAAATAAGGTTTAAAAAATATACAAATTTCATTCTTTCATTTACTAAATATATCACACAGGTGGAAAGGGGAAGATGATGGTAGGTTTCACAGAATGGAAGTTTTAACTCTGGGAATATAAAGTGGAACTGAACTGAATGTCACTTTCAGTTTTGACTTTGGGCGAAAAGGGTGAGGAGGGAGACACTCACTACCATCTAGTTTGAGCCCCATGTCAGATATAGAAATTACTGGAAAATACATTCTTAAGTAAGGAAGAAAGGGAAAAAAGGGTGGAAGGAAAGAAGGAAACTGTAAGAAAATCCTTTTGGAAATCAACTGGTGGGAGTGCTTATGCTCACAGCAAGAAACACATTCCAAGAGTAAAGATCCAGGCTTTGAACCCCACTGTGAAAGGCGACTCTTTCCAAATCAAAGTATGTGAAGGGGCTAGAGTTCTGTTCTTCAACTCTGGCTCAGATCAAAGCTTGTATTTGCTTCTGCTCTTTCAAAAAAAAAAAAAAAAAAAAAAGCAATCTACTAAGGGCAGATTAGCACCCTAATCTTCATATTCTCAACTCATCCCTTTCCAAATTTAGAGAATGAGGATTCTCTAACACTCCCAGAGTGCAGAGTCCAACTATACCTGATGTTTCCTTCAAGATAATAAACTCTCACTCACCTGGTTGTCGGTGGTTTATAGTTGACCATCAAATGAATACTTACTTGCGATTCTCATTAGACAGAGCTCTCAAAAACATCTTTGTTGTATAAGCAAGCCTGATGTGTTTAAACAAGAGCAAAATGGAAACAAACACACAGTGGACAAACAGAAAAATTATCTTATTTTCCTGCCTAAGGGAGCTCAGGAGAAAATTACTGTAAAGTGACCTGTTTCACACTTATCTCCAGTTTTTTGCAGTAGCCAGTAGTTTAGTGCTCTCTTCCATTAGGCTCTTCTGGTCTCCGATCAGATACCCAGAGCCCTCAGGGTGTTTCCGTTCTCCCCTAAGGCAAGCAGTCAGGAACAGGAAGAGACCTGTGTCAGTAGATAAAGTAGGGAGAGGTCAGAGATAAGGGGCAGAGGTGCACCAGCCTCACCTGGCAGGCTATGGTAAAGACTGGCTTTTACTCTAAGAAAATCAGGTACATTAACAGGGAGTGGGAATGTGATATGATTTGGTTTACGTGGCAAAAGGACCACCTGGGTTCCTGTGTCGAGAGTAGTCTAAGGGGACAGGGACAGACCCAGGGACACCCACTGGCAGTCATACAGGTGGAGATTGAGGTAGCTGGACTAGGTAATGGGGTTGGAGGCAGTGAGATGTGGCTGGAGTCTAGATGTATTTTAAAGGTAGAGCAGACAGAATTCCCCTGTAGGTTTGATTTGGGACATGTGAGAAATAAACATCCAAGAATGCTAAAAGGATGGAGCTGTTACCAGCTGAGAAGCCTGAGAATATAACAAATTTGAGATGTCAAGGGTCCTACCAGAAAACAGGTGAAAAAGAATAAGCTTTTTTTTTTTTTCTGTTGCAACATGAGAAGCATATAAATGGGATTCTGCTCTGCCTACTGGCAATTAGAAGAGGTTTTATAGCTTATGAGCATTAGGTTGGCCATAATAAAATTGGAATGAGAAAGAGAAATATGAGGTGGTGAGTGAGGAAGAGCGAAGTTAACAGTTCTCAGATCTCAGAAACATCTGGTCTAAGCCAGTGGTTCTCAAATTTGAGTGTGCAGCAGAGTCATGGGGAGAGCTTGTTAAAACATGATTTCTGGGTCCCACACCCTGAATTTCTGATTCAGGAGAGCTGGGTGATCCCAAGAATACACAGTACTAGTTCTCGTGTGATAGTGACATTGTTGGTCCAGAGGTCACACTTAGAGAACCACTGGCCAAGTGGCAAGCGAGTCTAAGGCAAGTATATTCTGCAGCTCAAGAAAAGAAGCAGTTTTGATCCAAGCCCTGTGTCTCTTTGTTATAAGAACATCTTAATCATTTTTTGGGGTAAATTTTGCACAGGCAGTTCAATCTGTGAGTCCTGAGTTTGGGTGAGAGATCTCGGTTTGAGGTAGTAATTAAGAGTTGTTGGCATACAGATGGAACTTAAATCATGAGAGATGAGCAACAGATGTTGAAGATGGTTAATAATATAGAAATAGGTGAAATAAAGATTGGAGGCAAGGAAGGAATGATATTTGCATCAACTTTGATTGATACATGTATTTAACAGTTATCTTTTGTTATAATGGATTCGTAGATGCCCAAATCAGGACTTTTTCTTCCCTTTGTTTCTTTTCAATCCTTTCTTCCAATGTGAGGTGTCTGAGCCTCTGAGATGTTGAGTTACATGACCATGTTACACACCTGGTGTGACACTTTACATTTTCTAAAGATTACCTTACATTCCAAATGCTATTCTGAAATGTGACCTTGACACCCCTTCCACTGCAAGGTGAGGTCTTTGTTCCCTCCCCTTAAATCTGGGCAAGCTTATGACTTGCTTTTAACAAACAAAAGGAAGCAGATGTGATGCTGCATGACTTCCAAGGCAAGGTCAGAAAAGGTGATGCAATTTCCACCTCGTTTGGTGAAACACTCCTGTTAAAACTTTAAGCTTCGATGCATAAAGTCCAAATGCCATGAGGCTAGCATACTGTAACCAAGCCCAAATCAGCCCACATAAAAAGACTACAAGGAGGGGTGCCTGGGTGGCTCAGTCATTAAAGTATCTGCCTTCGGCTCAGGTCATGATCCCAGGGTCCTGGGATGGAACCCCTTGGGTTCCCTGCTCAGTGGGGAGCCCTGCTTCTCCCTCTCCCACTCCCCATGCTGTGTTCCCTCTCTCACTGTGTCTTTCTCTATCAAATGAATAAATGAAATCTTAAAAAAAAAAAAGAAAAGACCACATAGAAAACATTGAGGCTATATTAAGAGAGAGAGAGAGATGACTGGCCAGCATGTAGCTGCTCAAGCCATCCACTCTTCTGATCTCAGACATCATATCACAGCAACTGCATGAGAGATCCCAAGTTTTGCCCAGCCAAACCATTTCTGAATTCCTGACATAGAGAAAATGTGAGAGATAAGTTTTCTTGATCACCAAACCCCTTTAAGGGAGAGGAGGGGAAATTTAACACTTACCGACATGACTTAAAACTTGTATTCCACCAAATAAATCTTGGAAAATATTCCCTGTATTCACCAAGTAAATTTTGATTAGTGATTTGGTTTCCCAAAGACACATTTCTATAGGAGAGGATTGTACACCAACTGACATGTCTATTTACATGTCAATATAAATCTGTAAATTAGGATTCTGATTTATTTATCATGCCTGAATTTGGTTAGCATGAATTAGTCCCCAGAGCCTCCTCTCTTGGGGCAAAAATATCAAGTACTTACTATGCAAGACTCAACTCCATGCCTTGGATGTATGGTGACCCTTCTACGGAATTAGGCAGACTCTATTAATGTCTCCTAAATGCAACAAGGCATACCTAATTTATTTACATGCAGCTTTTCTTTCACAGACAATAAATTCTCTACTCTAAAAAAAAATCAAGATTTGTCATGAATTATTAGAAGATAGTTTGTCATTTTGTACTTATAAGACTCTTAATTAGGAATTTCAAAAATTTCAAGAGGAGTTTTCATGAGACTATTTGTTGGATTCCGGTCACAATGATGTTTGTGGAACCTAGGGAGCCAAAAGTTGAGATATTTCTGCACTAAGCTCTGTATGTGTCTTGCTACTTCAAGGGTGAAAGGTCTTGGAAATCTCTGAAAAGAGCCCCTTTGAGTCTGATAATTGTGTCTCTCCTAAAGTACTCCATCAAAGCAATAATGCAGACTCTTTCTAGAAAGAAACCTAAATGAAAAGATTGTAGAGGAATATCCTCTGTTCAAATAAAAGTCTATTGACCAGAGAATAGATACAGAGAAAGAAATTATTTTTTTTTCTTTCAGGGTCACTCATCCATACACATGGCTTTAATTTATATCTATTAGCTAATTATTCCCATATTTCTATTTCTATCCAGACCTCATACGTGAACTATAAATGATATTTGGAACTACCCACAGAAGATCTCAGTTCGGATCTCTCATAGGTATTTCAAGATCAAATTGTTCAAAACTTAAACCATGGGAGAACCCCTAAAATGTCACCCTCTTCTAATGTCCATATGCATGTTGACAAGCTTTTCTCTCATCCTCATATTTTATCCAACACTATATATTTGATCTAACTTAATATGATTAATTCTTTCCATTGCTGCCATTGAGTGAAGATTACCATTAACTCTTGCTTCAACTACTCAAGTGATCAGGATTCTGTGTTTTACGCAATAGAAACCAACTCTAGGTGACTAACTTAGAAAAATAATCTAAGGGTATTGGGTACGTAACTGACAGTTGAATACTAGAGAGGTGGTTTTGGGGTATCATCAGAAACCATGGGAAGAAAAACTACAGACAACATAGCCAAGGTCACTTCCCTCACAGTCATAGTTCCATTTGGAACCCTTTGATTGGCCAAGCCTATGAAATATGTCCATGTCCCAGCTATCAGGGGATGGACATATCTGACTCACTTTGACTTAAGATTCACATGAAGCTTTCTTCCAAATTAGAAAATAGATTTTGATGTTAGAATGACAAAAACTATATTATTTTCATAATTGTCAACTTTCTATGGTAGATTAAAGATGGTTTCAAATTCTTTGCTTTTTCACTCTGTGGGTGCCTGTGTCAGGGGCAAGGGGAAGGTAGTCTAAATATCCTCCCCATGAATCTGGGCTGCTTCCTGACTGCTTTCATTCATGCCAGTTTTCAGACTCAAGCCTTAAAAATCTAGCAACTTTACTTGTTTTTGTGACATTCACTCTTGGAACCTTGAGACTACCATGCTATTAGCAACTCAAACTAGTGCAGAGGCATTGGAGGATGTCTTGGAGTAAATGAGAGAGAGAATGAGAGGGAGGGAAGGAGGGGAAGAAAGAGAGAGAGAGGGAGAGAATGAGAACCAAGGTAGCAGACATTTCCTCTTGGAAGATCTTCCAACCCCAGCTGCCTCAACTGATAACACAGGAATCAGAAGAGAACTACCCAGCTGAATCCTTCCCAAATTTCTAACTCACAAAATGTGTGCAAAATAATTGCATTAAATCAAAAACTTTTGTTAGTGAGCAATAGATAACCAGAACTGTCTCCTTGCATTCATCCTTGAATTTCTTCTATTTTCCATAATGTAGCCAAGAACCTTTTTAAAAAATATATATTTTTATCATATTATTACCCTGCTTAACACTTTTTAATAGCTTTTCAATGCTCTTAGGATCAAAGTCAAAATCTCCACAACGTTATCTTCAAGGTCTTGAATGATGTGTCCCAGCTATGTCTCATCTCTTTTCACTGCCTGCCTCGCTCTCTGAACTACAGTCACATTGGCTGTTTTAAGTTTCTCCAAAATGCTACACTTATTTCTGTCCCAGAGTCTTCACATTCACTCTCCCTTTTCCTACAGGCCCTTCTCCAATCCATCAGGCTTTTCTCTAGTTAACTCTTACTCATTCTTCAGATCTTAGTTCAAACATCAGCTACTCAGGGAAACCTTTTCTTATTCCCCAGGCTAGATCTATCTCTCATAGCTCCTATACCTCTCCAACAGAGCAATCATTATATTCAATTAAATTCATTATAAGGGAGTTTTTATCATTTGTCTTTCCTGCTAGAAATGCAAGATTTGTAAGAGCTGTAAATCTTGTTTTTCTATCCACCGTGCTTTGAGCCATGCTTTGCACATAGTAGATACACAATAAATGCTTATTGAAAGATGCATATGTGAAATTGACTTACAGGAGATAGATCTATGGTTCTCAAACTACAAATGTGCAGGTGAATCACCTGGGGATCTTGTTAAAATGCAGATTCTGATTCAGTACGTCTGGAGGGGGGCCTGAGAATTGAGTTTCTATTTCTAACAAGCTCCTAGGTGATGCCATCGTTGTGGGTTTCGTGGATCATTCTGAGTAGCAAGTCTATGTAAGAATCATAATTAACTCCTGTGGGTAATATGGAGCAACCAATTGGGATTAGTTAATATTTTAAACCTGTGCTATCATTTTAATTTGATTCAATTAATTTCTACAAACAATTATTGAGCCAACTATTTCCCAGAATAGGCTAAACATGAGTAAGATATGGTCAGTGCCCTCAAAAACCTCACGGTGTAAGGGGCATAACCAAAGTATAAACAAATCAATGAGAGAAATGTGTTATAATAAAAGTAGACTACAGATATGGATTTGAGCACAAAATGGGCAGTTGTCAACTCAATTTGGAGAGCTCGAAAAATTTGAAACACATTGGCGATCTAACATGACTGTGAACCGCTATTCTATTGTGTTTTGTTTTGTTTTGTTAGCCTATATATATCCACCTGAACTGAGGTATTGGAGAATTAGTAATTTAAATATTGGCCTCACTTCCAAGTTCCATTTTCAGAATGAGCTCTGCAACTATTTAGTCCTCTTATGTACTATGGAAAACATGTTTTTGTTTGTTTCTTTCTGATGTCTGTTTATCTCTTTCATTTTCGAGTTGCTGTACAATCTGTCATTTCTGTCTTCAACTTGGTAAAGTTCTAGTCTTTATAGTTAGACTTGAATTTGAAAACAAAAATGTGCTGGAAAACAGTAAGAGAATGATGAAAGGGACAGGAGCTGGGGTGGAGACTGTATTAGTCAGTGTTCTCCAAAGAAAGAGAGCCAATAGAATATATGTAGATATATGAGGAGATTTATTATAGGAATTGTCTCATGTGATTATGGAGGCTGAGAAGTCCCACAGTCGACTGTGTGCAAGGTGGAGGCCCAGGAAAGCTAGTGGTAGAGTTCAGTCCAAGGGTCCAGAGCCCTGAGAACAAAGGGAGCTGATACTGTAAATCCTGGATCTGGTCTGAAAGTCCAGCAGTGAAGCACCAGTGCCCAAGGGCAGGAGGAGAGTGGATGCTCCAGGTCAAACAAAGAGAAAATTGGCCCTTCTTCTGCCTTTTTGTTCTATTTGGGTCCTCAGTGGACCAGATGATGCTCTCCCCCATTGGTGAGGGAGGTCTTTTGTACTTACTGTACTGATTCAAATGCTGATCTCTTCTGAAAATATCCTCACAGGCACACCTAGAAATCATGTTTCACCAGCTATCTGGGCATCCCTTAACCCAGTCAAGTTAACATATAAACGTAAGCATCACATAGTGGTTTACTTGGCAGTTTGGTCCTTGAAGGAGAAATAATTCTCTTTTTTCTCATTTAGATGTTAATTCGATGGAACGGACTTTTCTTTCTTTCTTTCTTTCTTTCTTTCTTTCTTTCTTTCTTTCTTTCTTTCTTTCTTTTTAGGCAAGTGAGGATATAGAACCTCATTCACAGTTTAGAATACAGAACCTCATTTCAAACTTTGTGTCCACTCTTAGCTTTTATTATTGCACTTATAATCTCCTGCCTTCTTGGGAATAGTCATCATTCTTTTAAGTTCTTCCTTTTCCAGTACAAAACTTTCTTTAACCACTTCTAAAAACATCATTTCTCCTGAGAGGAAGATAATTAACTCTATCCTTCTGGTTATTATTTAATCATTATTTTTGGAGTACCCCAAATGTGCTAAGTATCAGCCATTTCTAGCACCGGATTATTATTCAGAGTTTAGTCATTTCTTAATTTGGGTCCTTGAAACCACTTTCTTTATCCCCCTTTATTAATATTTATTAGGAGCCACAGAGGACGAGGTGCTCACCTTTTTAGAGAACACGGGAAAGCCGTATTTCCTGTCCTCTAAGAGCTCTCCGTGCCTTGCTTCATCTCACTTTTCCAATCAGGCCAATGTGTTACTTCAAAATAATCTCTTTGACCCAACTCTGTGAGACACACTTCCTTCTCCCACCTCATGCATCCATTAGTTTTTCATTGCCCATGGATGAAATTTAAATTCATTTGCATCTCAAGCATTTCTTTTCTTTCTTGTTCTTTCGGTACAATCAAGCCATCTCCTAAAATTCTTGCCTTTCTCTAAAAAAGGGATAAACAGAGGAAAAGATAACTTCAGGCCTGGATTCTTGTGGCCACTCATCTTCCTTTGGATAAAAACCACTTTCCCCAAGTTTGGGGTGGCAGCTATTTAACTCAGGAGTCAGTAATGAAATGTTTTTACATAATGTATGCCTCTTAGGAAAACAGCATGCCTCTGTTTAGGATAATCTGTACACTTTCACCTCCTACTTCCCCAAATGCAGCCATAGCACTCAGCCCTGAGCATCCTTTGTGTTCCATGTGATGGAGGACACAGTTTGTCCAGCTGGGAATGTAGAACATATTCGTAGGGGCTGCACTTTACTACTGTGTGTGTGTGCGTGTGTGTGTGTGTATGTGCGTGTAGTTATATTTTGATTTCTTTATTTCACTGGTAATACAATTTTGGATTATCTGCTTGATTCCTCCTGATAGGTAGTGCCCATGGGATTTCAGTGCCCATTATGATCTGTGTTGTTGTATACATTGGTTCCCATTGCTCTACCCAGTAATAGTGTTTCATTTTTAAGCTTTGTGGTGTTGAATAAGTACTGTTGACCATGACTAATGCTGTGTGGCTAACTAATGTGCTTGTATATTTTTGAGTATGAAAGAATTCTTAAATTTGAGGAACTTTCTTTAACGGTACAACATGAGCTCTGAGGAAGACATTTATATATTTTAATTCCAGTTCTGGCAACTTACTAGCCTGTTGCTCTTGAGAAAGTCTCTTAGGCTTTGTAAAATTCCATTTCCCCATGTATAAAAAGAGGTTGAAAAATGAGCTACTAAGACCACAGGAGTGCAGTATGGGTTCGGATCAGAATGTGTGCTTATCTGGTACATAACAGGTATTTAGTGGGGAATACCTATGATTTTTATTACACTTTGCCCTGCGGGTCAATTTCAATTCACCATCTTCTGCATATACTTCCTCTTTTAAGAGAAGATGTTTCAACTCATAAACAACTTTTAAAACAAAACTGACTTCTGAAGTATACGATGAAACCATTGGCCCCATATCTCGTGTAACATAGTACGTTTTATACTCTCAGTGTAGGTCTTTGCTATTATTTCTTAAATATTATAGTAACTCTTACCCCCATTAATATTTCTGGAGGTTTCTGAAGATGACAGGAATAAAGAAAACTAATCAGATGAATAAAAACCAAAGAAAGCAAGAGTAGTCACCTGCAGAGTGAAGACTGAGTGACGCTAACACTGTTTCACTATATATCTCAATATGACTTTCTGTGTGGTCCTAAACTTGTTCTCTCATTCACATGGGCAGCCAGAAACCCTCTATGAGGCCTAATAAAATAAAAGAGAAAATTGCAGGGGAAAGATATATCAAGACAGTAATCTGTTGGTTTAGATAGATCAAATGGCTGCCTGCCTATATTGTTTGTGGGAAATAAGTGTCATTCCTCCCTCCCAAACTTCACTATTTTCTAAAATGGATCCACTCTGAGATGTGATTTTTTTCTCCCAAGTTAGACCAGTTGGATTCCATCGATCATAATTGTGACAGATAGTAAGTGATTTGTTTCATTACATTGTTAATGGCTGTAGTGGGAACATTTGAGCTATTACGTGAAAAGCTGTGGTTGTGTTGTTGTGAAGCTTCCAAGGATAGAATTTTCTCTTCATTCTTTGTTTCTGCAATAGGCTCTCTTGCCCCTAACAGGGATGCACACTGAGTTTTAAATCCTTTTCCGCTTAGCTTGAGGGAATTCACTTTTTTTCTATGTGTCATTGAAAAGTCCGGTATGCAGCCACTTCCCAGCTAGCCAAGACTTGAAAATGGCATAAGCAATGTAAATTGATGTAAAAAAAAATGACCATTCCTGATAGATGAAAGTGGGGAAAAACACATTAAAAAAAGGAACATGTGCATCTGAAAAAAAGAATTAAATTCTTATGAACGTCCTTACTTGGTCAAATATCAACTCTTACATGTGTGGTTTTCATTCTTATAAATCAGGAGAAAACTGAGTGGAGCTGGCCTCAGAGAAGATAAAATGCGCAAGATCATGAAAAGCATTTGTCTGATATATTCACAAAGGCACTAGGCTGGTTTATGCTTTTCATGCCAAGCATAATCTTAAACAAGTTTCAACCTTAACTTAAAGATATTTTAATGTATCCATTTGACACACGACTCAAGCTCATATTGAATTCAAAAGAAAGCCCCTCAAAGCTCAGTTTTTAAAATACATCAAGTAAAATTTTATACATTTTTTAATCAATCCAGATGATATCAAAGATAATTCTTAATTAGCTGACTGTCTACCCTTGAATCAATGACAGTAGTGGTTACCAACTGGGAGCAAGAAAGGCATCGACACCTCTGGGTCATTTTAAGGTGATTTTAATATTCTCAGTAACCTTCATCCCTAAGGATAAACCCTGCTGTAACGCAGGAGTTGAAATCCTAGCCCTTTTGAATACAGGTTAATTGTAATCACTTTCCCAGTAGTTAAAAATTTTCAGCTAAACTTATAAACATATCCAAGAGTTACTAACAAATACTTACCAGAAATTCTATAATGAGGATCATTTATAGGAATCATCTTGTATTTAATAATATTTTTTCTCCTAATGCTGACAGTGCTTTCCTATAGATTACTTTATAGACATTAACGCCTTCCTTGGGAAATTGGTAGGGGAGCTGATCTGTCTGTCCCTGTTTTAGAAATGAGGAGGGAGAAAGCAAAGTTGGTGACCAACTCAAGTCTATGCAATATCAGGACCCAGAACTCATACTTTCAGCCTGTTCCCTGCCTTTACACTGCCCATGATAAATACACCCGGGTGGGCGCCTCTCCTCTCTTTGAGAACATACATATTCATGTGCTTGAAGTCAGCCATGGATATTGACATGGACTACAATGTGTTGAAAAGAGAGGGGCAGCTAACAGAATGATTAAGACAACTGAAAGAAAATAAGAAATTTAATAATTGAAATGTCTTCTAACTTAAGGAGAGAGAGAGAGAATAGATGAACCAGATAAGATGCAAATAAAACAAGAAAACAAAATACGAATGAAATGAAAAATGGAATTGTTTTTGTATCTTCAAATGCTTAACTTATGGGATGGGAGAACACACAATTTAGCTTGTTTGGGTTTAGTCCTCCTAATATATTCTACATAGTAATTTATTTTCAGAAGAAGCCTCACTGCAGTGCTCCTATTATGATAATGGGAATTTATGCACATGAGTATTTGTGATCACATCACAGAGCAGTTTTTGGAAGAACTAAGGGGGAGGAGGAAATTAACGTTTCAAAAATAAGGATGAAGGCTTAAAAAAAAACTCTAAATTTTCAATCTGTCACTCAATCTACACACACACACACACACACACACACACAGACAATTCCACGGTGAATTGTTTTATTTGTGCTAAGTGCTTCTCTAGTGAAGAACAAAACTTGTGAGTGAAAAGCGGCATAATGCATAGAATGCTTGCATGGATTTGTTGATGAGAAGGTGGCTGCCCCTGAGATTGGAAAACACAGCTCCAGCAGCCCCAGACTTCTCTGACCATATCCACTTTGCTTACTCAGAAGCAGACAATGACAGGCAGGGACTTAGGGGGAGGGGATGAATCAAAGTCCCTCTTACCCTGTGTCTCTCTGCTAGAATTGCTGTCAGCCTGGTGAGCTGACATGAAGTAGGGGATCAATCCAGTAGACACAGGATGAAAATGTAAACAGGGATAAGCTCTCTGTGTGCGTGCTCTCTTTCTCTCTCTCTCTCTCTTTCTTCCATTTCATTCTCTCTCTCTCTCTCTCTCTCTCTCTCTCTCTCTTTTTTACACAAAATTCAGACATTTGAGAGGGTAGGTATTTTTTTCCCCTGTCATGAACGAAGCAATCCTCAGCGCTCAAAGTCACTTAACAACAGTAGGATCATCTTTAGAGCACAGCCACACTGCTTTTAGTAAATTGTGTATGGCGATTTCAAGACTGTGTTACAGGGTGTGCCAATATCTGTGTGCATAGTAGAGCACTCCAAATATGAATACCCATAGGGAAAATTATGACAAAGTCACAGCTTGGGTACATTAATGAAAATAAAGCTTATCGAAGTAGGTGAACTAATAGGTCCGTGCACCCAAGTTTATGGGCACAAGTCAGCTGTCACTGGGTAGGCTAAGGGAGACATAATATTCTAGTCATTTCTCTAGTGGAAAGAACATTAGCCTATTCTCTCCCTTAATTGATATTCTGCAACGGAATCAAGCACCGCTGATTGCTGACCAGCTCACACGTTCCCCATATGTCTCCAGATTGCTAAACTCAGAAATGTGAGACTGCATCCCAGAGTTAGTTTGAGGATAGCTAAGCTCAGTAGTGGTTGCTAGACTCTGTGTTCCTATAAAGAACATATAAAAATCATGAGTTTGGGAAACTGTGTATCTTCACAATTTTCTATGAAACTTAATTGTCTCATATTTAGGACACGACTCAAGGATTCAAACTAATTTCCCTGGGTCAACATTATTAAACAGTTTAAGTTTGCCAAACCAGGTGAAACACACTGTGCGAGAATTTTATTTTTTCCTCTATGTTTGTCCTCTGGCATACATTCCTGTACTTATTTGCTTATGAATAGCAAAACCAAATTATGGATATAGTTAGCAAAGATTAACCTCAGATTAGGAAAGCTTACATATTTTAGGTATCAACTGTCTATTAAAAATTGAGTTGATAAGAGTGAAAAGCTGAAAGCAGAATTTCTTGTCATCATCGTCAAGAGTCAAGAGCCAAAATTATAACTTCTTTAACCACAAATACATGTTAATATTTTACATTCTGTTTTATTTTAGGAAAAACTATCAAATATAATGCCAAAATGCCCCCAAATGCACATTACTAATTTAAGATATCAGTGCATATTCCCACATGCAAGGTACTGGGTTCTTCTAAGCATATTAATCATCTCAACAACCATGTAGGGCTGGGATAGTCCTTACTCTCATCTTATAGATGAAAAAGCAGAGGTGTAGAAAGAAGTTGGTGTCTTTTCCATTGTCTCACAGCCCACCTGTGGGAGAGCTAAGACTTGAACCCAGGCAGTCTCAAACCAGAGTTCACCTTAACTCTCTGTTACATTGAACCCTCTGTAATATTAAATAAATCCTTTGAATTAAATTGGTGATAGTTTTCATTCATTTTCAATACCAAGAATGTTTATTAAAATAGAAGAATAGGCACCCTATGTTACACTCATGAATCCTTTAAAATGGAGTGTTCCTAAGGTTCTTGTTTAACAGATTGAAAAATGACATGTATACAAATGTTTTTAGTCAATTTAACAAAAGGAATACACTCTTTTTTTTTTTTACCATGTGTTTATTATTTTTTAAAAATGGAGGAGATGGGCGCCTGGGTGGCTCAGTGGGTTAAAGCCTCTGCCTTCGGCTCAGGTCATGATCCCAGGGTCATGGGATCGAAGCCCGCATCAGGCTCTCTGCTCCGCAGGGAGCCTGCCTCCTCCTCTCTCTCTGCCTGACTCTCTGCCTACTTGTGAACTCTCTCTCTGTTGAATAAACAAAATAAAAAAAAAATCTTTAAAAAAAAATAAAAATAAAAATAAAAATGGAGGAGATTCAAGATTTTTCATAGTGATTAGGAGTCTTATCCTTATTTACATCGTTAGTAAATATAATGTATAGTGACCTGCTGAGGACTTGCAAGTAACTAAGATAGAATGGATCATGGTGTGACTATCGGTGAGATCTCCTAGACTTTTGCTGGGAATGCTTCAAAAGTAAAGAATGTCGCTTTCCCATAGGGGTTATAACACCTCTTTGACTTAATCAGTTTGCTTTATGCTCCCAGAGAAAGAATTCTCCAGTTTCCCTCATCTAGAGAAAACCACAGTATTCTTGGTTTGCAGTTGTGAAGAAAATCACCATTTTCCTCCTGGGAAGCATTTGGTGAAAACTGCCAGTAATTTCTCAGCAAAATCTGATTTGTTAATGTAATCTTAAAATAAAAAGGAAAACCAAACAACAGAACAAAAGAGAGCTTACATAATTTGATAATCTCAGTACAGAATCACATACACAGTAGCTTCCCTTTCTCATGAGAATCAAACGAGAAAGAGTGCCTAGCCTGAGGGCGTTGCCGTAAAACAGAATGAATTGTTCTAAAATATTTTGGAGGAATTACGGTGAAAATTTTCAGGAGATACAAATTCCTTCACTTAATTTATTGTCTTGCGCTGTTCTCGAAATCATTCCACTCCTCCATGAGGAGATGGGGGCCGGGAGTCTTGCTCACGTGCTTTATACGGTGGCGTTTGAACAGAGCTATCACTTACTGCATGTTTGCTCTGTGTCTCAAGGAAATAAAGCAGAAAAATGAGTAATGCTTTATTACCACCAGAGCCTACTGAAAAGCAAATAATATGCTCAGGCCTAGAATGAAATCTTACTGAGTGTTGGTGAAGGAAAGGAAAGAAAATGTAGGAAAAAAGATTGCTAGAATTTTATTAGGCAGACAACTGAAACAGAGTCAAAGGAAATTATTCAAAAGTGTTGCTTTAAATAAAACAATCCCTTTATGTTCATCAATTAAACAATTAGCACGTAATTCTGTCCTCTCCAGGACAGAATTGCTAATGTGAAGGATATGAATTCTTGGTTTACTGCTTTCTTCCTAATAAAGGCAGTCTCCAACTTACAGATGGGGATGGGTTACAAAAATTCATTTGTTAGACAGTCATGTGGGACATAAACGCCCTTTCCCAAAGAATCAATGTTATAAATCACTGTTTGGTTTTAAGGCTAGTCCACATAAGCCTATTTAAAATACAATGCCCCTCAGCTCTATTGCTCTAGGTATTAGCCCAAAGGGTGAGATCTGAGAGGGGTAACTCATTTTGAATAGAAAGAGGGAGAAGGAGTGAAAGACCCTTCCCCTAGAAGGTAGATAGGATAACTAACCGCTTTTTTTGCTTTTCTGTAAACCGCTGGCTTTTAGGTATGAATTAGGTTATTAATCGGGTTATTAGTCGCATATTAATTGCTCTTTTGCTTTACTGTCACTGCTTGGCTTATAGAAATAATAGAGACGCCATGATGGCTTTCCTACCTTCCCCCTTCTTGTTCCCCTCTCTTGCGCGAGCGGGCCCTCAGAACCAATCAGCTTGTTCCCCCTTCCCGCCTCTCACTTCGCGCGCGCGGGTACTCAAAACCAATCAGCAAACTCCAAGTATGCCTTTTTCAAAGTTCAAATTGTCAACCAATCAGTTGCGCCCCACCCAAAACTTGTTTGTGCCTTCCTATATAAGACCCTGTTTCTCTCCGGTCGGTGTGCTCGGTTAGCTGGAGCTGCCGACCACCCGCCGGTACCTGCGTGGAAATAAACCTCTTGCTGTTTGCATCCAGTGGCAGTGTTAAATTCTTGGGTAAGGGGATCCGCAGGTCTTTCAGGAGCAAGAGGCTCCCTTCTCCTGGTATAGGGTAACTCAAGGATATGTTCTGAACTGAAAAGTGGGGCACGTGGCCCAGCAAAAGCTTTTTTCCTATGACAAAATGAAGTTGGAAATAAGAGTTTTTCTCCCAGGATGTTCTATGAATATATGGGGATAACTTTTGGAATTGGTATGACCCCAGAAAATCCAGTAGATTTGGATTTTCTACATTAGTACCATTTGAGAAAGAGGAAGTTGGTGGATTTGCTTTATTCTGACCAGGAGAGAGATAATGAGACCTGAGATAAACCCAAGCCTGAGGGGCCGGAGAGGACACCGGTTTAAGATAAGATATTAAGAATATTGGTGGGAGAGAAAGGAAAGAGACAGTATGCTTGGCGGAGCTGAGTGGCTGAGAGCAGCTCTGGTGGGGGATCAAAATCATCAGTGATGGAGGAAGACAAACCAATTAGCAGAGAAGATAACCCTGCCCAAGGTCAATTCTTTCAGGCCATTCTTTTTTTTTTTTTTAAGATTTTATTTATTTATTTGAGAGAGAGTGAAAGAGTAAGAGAGAACTCGAGAGGGGAGAGGGCAGAGGGAGAAGCAGACTCCCCGCGGAACTGGGAGCCTGTTGTGGGACTCGATCCCAGGACTCTGGAGTTGTGACCTGAGCAGAAGGCAACTCAGTTGCTTAACCAACTGAGCCACCCAGGCCCCACTTTCAGGTCATTCTTGCTTTACACAGCTCTCTTCTTTTTTCTGCTTTGGACTTTACAGATTCTTTAAAAAGCACTGAAGTTGTAGCAATGTGTTCCTTGAAAGTAGAGCAAAGTTTACCTTGTAAAGGGACCTTGACTGAAGGCACAGGCCTGTGAATAGTCCAACTACTATGCTAGATTGTTTTCCTTGCTTTTGTATTTGATCTTCACAACTATCCAATGAGAGAGTAGTTGTCCTTCTATTATAACGGTGATAACAGAGAATCAGAAAGATTAAGTAACTCGCTCAAGATAGTGGTTAAGCAGGTATTAAACTTATATTGAGACTGATACTTCTGACCAGTATTCTTTGTACCCATTTATCTTGTTAATTTCTGTGTCCATGAGTTGTGTCTCTAATACAATTCAATTCAATTCATAAAATCAAAAAGTGTTCGATGACATGATATGCTGGGAACTGTCTTGAATCCTAGCAATAGAGAGAACAAGACTTTGCTCTGCCCTCATAAACCTCTCTCTAGTGAAGTATGTTTCTGGAAGTTTGAAAGTAAAGAGAACTTTTCTGAGAAAAAGCACAAAAAGAAAGAGAGAATTGGATAAACTAGATCCTGTGATTAGAGGTGACCAGTGTTTCTAGAAGAATCACCCACAAACCCTTGCTGCACCACTAGCGGGTGGTAAAACTCTGAAACTATCAATTACATCTCTGTAAAATACCGGAGTATAGGCAGTGCAACTTTGGTAGTGGTTATAAAGTTTGGTGAAGAGAATTTTCATATTGAAACCGAAGAGAACTGGCCTTGAATTTCAGCTTAGTTAATGATTAAGAATGCAACTTTAAGCCATTTAACCTCATGTGTGAAATGGATGTAACATTACAAGAAATAGATGTGGCCCAAGTAAATCAAAAGCCAACTTAGTGGCTGGTACATTATGGAAATTTAGTACATGTTAGCTACTATCATTATATTTAGTATTATTAGATACTGCTCACCCCACTTCTCCATGGAAAATGGGACAACATAGCCATGGTAAAGCCCTCCATCTACCAGAAGTAGGAGGCCAAGCTTAAGACGGCAGACATAGCAGATGCAATGCCTTTTGAATGACTAATACCCACTGGAGCAGATGGCAGAACCTACGTAAGAGGAGGTGTTTGGAAGTTGTGGCCAAATCCAGGAGAAACCAGAGAGCTCAGCAAGAGTTAATGGCACTTGTGTCCAAAAGACAAAGCAAAGGCCAAGGACAACCGAAGGGGAAAGGGGAGAAGTCATATGGTAACTTATTCATGACTATGTTTGAAAATTCATTTATTTATTCATTGACGCCCTCAACAAGTGTATATTGGTATATTCCAAGTACTGCCCTAAGCCGTATGCATGAGTCACTCAACAAAGTCACTAAGAATCCTGCAATCTTCTGTGTCTTCACAGAACTCACAATCTAATGGAAGTGAGGGAGACAATACATGAGTGAACTAGCAATAGTCAAGATAACAAGAGAAACCAAAGGGAGAATGTGCCAAAACGAGGAGTCTCTAAATTGGGATGTGTGTGGTTGGGGGGGGGGGGATGAAAAAAACTTTATATGCAGTTTGTGTCTATAAATGCTTAATATTGAATACAGAGAGTGCAGCTGCTCCTGTGTCTGGCATGCCCAGTAGATGATGCCCTGTGTCCTGAGGGAAAGGGGGGGTCCCTCTGTCTCTCTCCCTGTCTCTCTCTCTAAATCTGTTTCATTTGTGCACTTACTGGTCTTCTGTAATAGGTCTTGACACTTAGACTCTTTGTATGGTGTTCTTTTCAACCACACTGATATAAAAATGACTAAACATATAAGAAGAAGTTAGCTGCCATGTTTTCATATTCACAGAAAAGTTTGAAATACATATATATATGGGCACCGTGAACCTCACACTGAGTGCAAATTCCATGTTGTTTCTATAGCACCTGTAAAGGTGGCATAGTTATCATCTGTGTAATGAAATAAATTACCATGTAATGAAATGAAAGTAATGAGGTAAAGAACAGAAAAGCAGACTTTGGGGTTTCTGTTTCAAAAATATTAAACAAGATTTTCAAAAATAATGAAACATAGTCAATCGTGCTGTTCTCAGTTACAGATTAAAATTATTTGGGGAGAGAGCAAAGTTTTATCTATTCAATAAAATAAATATATTTAAGATATAAGCAGTTCTATGCCATAGCAAATAGTATATCTAGAACATGTTACAGAGAACATAATGTTTTCATTCCATTACATTACTAATTTCACTTTTCTTCCACTCTGGAAATGAAAGCATTCATACTATTAACCTACGCATTTGCTCAGCTCTTCACAAGTGCTCAGAGACATCGACACCATGTTTACAAACATCTTCTTTTATGTATTTTCTTCATTCGTTCTTTCTCTTTTTTAAAATTAACCTACCAGGTTAATGCATTATTAAAAAGAAAAAAAATCATCCAAATAATGAATAACTGAACTAGTTTGGACATAAAGACACAGATGTAGTTCTAAACTTCATTGAATTTTTAAATTTCTCTGAATTCTCCACATCGACTGGCATTAGGATGAAGTACACGGGGGTGCGGAGGCCAGGTGCTACGAGGCTGTGTATCTAGGTTTTCCGACTTCCTACTCAAGTGATGGACTGGACTTGGTTGTCTGGTGTAAAATGAGGTAGACATTCTTCACCTGTCTGATGACAGGTGCTGGAGGAGATAATCCATTGTGTGATCCAGGTGTTTAGGCTCTACCCTAAGTAGCCAGTTAAATCTTCAGGAGAGTCTCCTAAAATTGTTGAGTTTTAAATTTTTAAAACTTTTAGTTATAAATATGAGCATCAACTCCTCAGCTTTGGCTTTGCCTTCAGTTCTATACCTTAAAGAATATAAAGTGCAAATTTGTTTATCTTCATCTAAATTGACCTCTAATACAATTGTCATTTTGGTTATTCTTGGACCACTCAGTAAATCATATTTCACCTTATTAATTATATGGGAGGGTTAGGGATAAAATCCATGGCCTTATGATGGACAACACATCAATGATCCAGTTGGTTTTGACATGCATTTAACCTCCATGAACAACCTCTGATTTAGTGGTCAGAGCATAGAGATGATCCCTAATGTAGTGGTCCAGGGCCCTAGCAGGCCTTCGCCAGAACCTTGCTCCTGAACTCACTGGCCCAGATATAGGCAACACTTTGCACGAGCCAGCAAGATAGGATCATTCACAGCAATAAGGGCTGGAGCTCAGCCAGTCTGCTAACACGGAAGTGTGGGACTCATCATAGCACAACCCTCTGAGGCTGTAGATGTATGGAGAATGAAAGAGAGATCCTGAAGCTCCTGCTGTACAGTCAAGTACAACCGAAGAGGAGGCAGGCAAAGAAAACAGAAAAGAGAAATGCTGTCAGGTTTCTTGGCTGCTCACAGTCCAACCACCCAACGGGTATGGGGATGATAGCATCGATATGTAGCAGTGGAGAGTGTTGGTCTTTTTAATAAAATACCTGGGCAGTCACGTCTAAGAGAGCCTGAAAATTAAGGAGTCATCTTCAAGTGTGGAGAGTGTTACTGTACATTGGTTTCTTTCTCCACTCTTCCATTTGGAGCACACTCACGACCAGGAATGTATGTCGTCTTCAAATACTGAGGGCAGTGGCAAGCTGTGAATTGGCTTTGGGAAAACTTCTCTCATCTGTGAGATCTGGCCTACCCAATAAACACAAATGATGTCACTAGAGGAAATAATTCATTATTAGAAATCCATACCTTTGTATCATCCATGATTTTTACGTTAAATGGTTTTGTGGGCACCAGAAGATTTCCAATGAAGGTTGTAACTAATTTTTAGAAAATATATTTACATGTTGCAAAGAATGGGTAGTAGGCTCTTGGTTCCAAATGTAAACAGTAGCATATATCAAAGAATGGATAGAGTATCAAGACTGTAGCCTTCATGTAACTTTAAAAATTTTTATCTTGGCATATTTAAATGCTAGTCTTGAGGTTTGTATTTCATGTGAAATTTCTTCAGTCATCTTGAGATGCTGTTACACACCTTCCAATCTTCGTGTAATTAAGGCAGTAGTTTTGTTGTCATCTTGTCACAACTCATGAGAAAAACTGCGAAAACTCAAGAGCATAAGCAATAGAAGTCAGTATTAGACAGCTATATGTGATTTTGCAACTTGAGGCACTTCATTGCACTCGTGAATAGTCAGCTATTCCTTTCCCATTATCTACCTTTCCCCCCTAAAGATTCTTTTTGTTTTCTTTAAAGTTATTAAGATGCATCTTGGTCCACTTGATTCCAGGATATTCAGGGAACTCAGGTGTTGTTAAATAAATCCATTAACAAAGAAATTTTAATTTTTCTAAAATTCACTAAAATCCACACTTTATTTTCTAGTTTTAATGGAATGGAAAAACTGCTTTGTACAATTTAATAATGTTTTTATTAAAAAAAAAAAACACGTTCTGCCAGATGGACAGTGATAACATGGAATTTAAAACAATAAATGATATACCTGTATCTTTATCATTTGATGAGCCTTAGAGCCCTCTACACGTTAGAAAATTTTTTCTTTGCTCCTATTACTTCTGAATACTGAAAACATGTTATAAGTTTCTAGCAGTTAAAAAATGACCAAGAATTCATTATAAACCAAGAGGTCTTTCAAGGTGAGTCCCAACAACCTGAATTTATTTGGTTTTATTATAACTTAGAACTGAGATCTATTATCAACATCACAGTTAACATAGCTGGAAAACAAAATTACAACTGGAGGTATTGGTAGGCAGAGAGCTATATTAAATTCCCAAATATAAGAGATCCCACAATGACTTGAGAAACATAAAATTGGGCATGATTGGTGGAGCACTATGGATTAGAAAGATCTGAGAACTAACCATGAGTCAGCAATGCCTATAGGTAATTGATTAGTGGTCTCAAAGATGTATAAATAAGGACACAGCATCACGGATTCCACAAATTCAAAACTGATTTAGCATATCATTTTGCCTATTTTGAACTCTATATTTTAATCAATTGATAAGGGTGTACAGGAGAAAAATGGAAATAATAGAACTGCTGAAAAATCCAAGGTAAAGCATAAGCAAAATGGGATTTCTTAGTCTGTATAAGAAAAGAGGAATGATAATAATTTTGAGTACATATGGTGATTTTTTTGTGTGTGGCAGAATGGCAATTAAGTGACTGCCACCAGTTTGAAATCCAGAATATAATACATACAACATAATATACTATATATATAAAACATCCAGTATACATAGAGAGAACAGAATATGTAGAATAGAATATGTTTTGTAATAATCTGTAATATTTGTTCTCATTAGGGAAAATGTCTTAATTAAAAAAATACTAGTGGGACCTTTAAGAAGTTAAGGGAAACAATAGGGTGAATGAGTTATGGACATTGGGGAGGGTTTGTGCTTTGGTGAATGCTGTGAAAGATGTAAGCCTGATGATTCACAGACCTGTACCCCTGGGGCAAAGAATAAAAAATAAAAAATAAAAATTTAAAAAAAAGAAGGGAAACAAAAGAGATCATTCATATTATTTATTGGTTAGGTGGTGCATGAAAATTTCTTCACTTAAGGTGGTTGGGTGAAGTTCTTAGAAGAAACAGGACAGTTGATGAAATTTAGATACTTTCCAAGCATTTTATCTTTATTGTTTTTTTATTTTTTTAAAGATTTTATTTATTTATTTCACAGAGGGAGAGAGATCACAAGGAGGCAAAGAGAGAGAGGGGGAAGCAGGCTCCCCGCTGAGCAGGGAGCCCGATGCGGGCCTCGATCCCAGGACCCTGAGATCATGACCTGAGCCGAAAGCGGAGGCATTAACCCACTGAGCCACCCAGGCGCCCGCATTTTATCTTTATGACATCTGCAGCCAAAGTGTAAATTTTACTCATTCTTCAACCCACCTTTGTAAAGATCTGTAGGCCCATGTGTGTTTAATAAGTAAAAAGGAAATAGTATAATGTCCTGTAAGGTGCCTGACTAGGTTTCTGTGTAATTACCTTGCTGTTTGTTCTTGTCTCCTTCTGCCTGCTATCTTCAATTCCAGACTTCCATTCTATATAACACATCTATCATTCATCGTTTGGACTTGCTCAGCTTCACAACAGTCAATGCTAATATAGCTGCAACAACAGCATCATGCTGTAAGGAACAATGCCTTCCTCCTTTTCATCTTCTATTTTCTTAAAGATTTTTATTTATTTATTTATTTATTTATTTATTTATTTATTTATTTATTTGAGAGAGAGAGAGAGAGAGAGAGAGAGCATGGGCGGGGGGAGCAGCAGAGGGGGAGGAAGAAGCAGGATCCCCACTGAGCAGAGAGCCCCATGTGGGACTCGATTCCAGGATCCTAGGATCATGACCTGAGCCAAAGGCAGATGCTTAACCGACTGACCTACCCAGGTGCCCCTATTTTCTTTTTTTATAATTTCCATGTAAAGAAAGACAAATTCTTCCTGTTCATTTCTTACCATTGCAAATACTTCCTGGTTTCTCTGTGGAATATCTGTGATGCTTTTCCTCCTAGACCCTGGGAGAATCAACTTCTGCCTAAAATATTTTCTTTTGTAACATTCATACCTGCCTGGAAATGGAACGTACTCATTTTGGTTTTTGGTGGTAGAGGGGCAGACACCAGTGCTCCCACGACTGAAATTCTTGAAAATGTGGAGGTTAAGATTGTTGAGAATTTTAATCTTATAATATAGGAGGTGGAAATTTCTACATTTGAGATTTGAGTTGACAAAAATGCATTTTAAATTTACTATAGTGTAAACAATTGCTAATTTCACCTATCTATGTATGTATATATTTTTTTTCTGCTATCAAATCTGACTCCTTCAGAAAACTTTTAAGACTTTAAGCTTTATTTCCCCCCTGGTATGAATATTCCCATTTTATGAGGAAGTTATGCTTCCTATGTGATTTCATATATTATACTGGTCATAGACTCATTCAGATCTTTACAATGACCTGAAGACTTAGGAATGCATCCACAAGGTCAGGAGAAAATTTAAAATATCCTCTTGGATTTATTTACTTTTCCTTTTTTACAAATAAAGCTCAACGCTGGAATAAAGCAATGGTTTAAAATGAGTTTTACTTAGGGGTGCCCAAGTGGTTCAGTTGTTTAAGTGTCTGACGCTTGATTTCAGCCCAGGAGGTATTCTCAGGGTCATGAGTTCAAGCCCTGTATTGGGCTCCACGCTGGGTGTATAGCCTACTTAAATAAATAAAGAAAATAAAAATAAAATGAATTTTATTTAGTTTTAAAAACCACATTATCTTTTGAGTCTATTTATTTTCTTCACTCAGTTTTATTTTTTATTTTCTTATTCTTACACGCTTGGTTATCAGATTTTCATCATTATGTTCCTTCAGCATAAAATGATATCTATTTCTACTCCATATACAGTCAATATTCACTTTGTTTAAAGATAAATTATCAATTTCATGTTTTCAAATCCTACTCTTTTAAATATTTTAGTGAAATATTTCTAAGAATAAAAAAAACTGTAAAGGTCAAACTACTGAACCATTTTACTACTTTCCTATACTTCCCACTTCAAAGGTTTTTCTATTTAAATCTTAGGTAAAACCATTTTTACCTAAGGTAAAAAGCATTTTTTTAACCAAAATGCTTTCCTGTAGTCTCTATATGAAATGAAATTAGAAATGTTAATTTATATAATGCTGAAAAGAAAACTGTCATCAGATTTGCTTATTAGTTTGCTTTTATTTAGATTTAGCTTTCAAGATGTAAGAAACACTTTCTCTGTTCCTCCTACATGAATATTTGTGAATTGGCTGGCGCTAAGGAGCAGATTGTATTATAATGTATCATATTCATACCTTTAAGGCTTCTTTCATCATTAAAAGAGTCACTATCTTTAATTTTTATAAGGGGTTTTAATTATTGGTGCTTATTTCATATTTTGATTAATTTTGGTTTTTAATTTCCACTACTTGTCATGCCTTGTTTTGTCATGATCTTTCAGTTGGGTGCCATTCTAATGATTATTCCAAGGATTCATTTTCTCATTTATTATTACCTCAGTCCTTTTAGCTGCTTTCAGAGGGCTGATATCAACTTTCAAGGGTAAAGTGTGAAGAACAGATTGCCTTCACACATTGATAATTTTGAAGATTTACAAACAAATTTAAAAATATGATTTCCATTAACGTGTTTAATAGAATTTGCTAAGATTTAAATAGCATAATCCTTGAAATTTACATTAACAAAGTCTTAAGAAACCATATGGTGTACATCAGTAGGTACTAATAATATCTATAACTCATTTCAATTTTAAAGTGAGAATAATGTGAAAAAAATTACCAAAGCTCTTTTTTAAAAATATTATAGCATCATTTGGTTATGAAATGGTACTGACCTTTGGTTTTGAGTAGAGAAACTCTCTTATAAAGTTTTGCCAATAATTACATATGTAGCATTATGGCATGGTAAAAATAATTAGGATTTTATTTTTATTTTTTAAGATTTTATTTATTTATTTGAGAGAGAGAGAGAGAGAGAAAGAAAGAGAGCACAAGCAGTGGGGAGGGGCAGAAGGAGAAGGTCAAGCAGACTCGCTGCTGAGCAGGGAGCCTGATGTGGGGCTCCATCTCAGGACTCTGGGAGCATGACCTGAGCTGAAGACAGATGCTTAACTGACTAAGCCATCCAGGAGCACAATAATTAGGATTTTAGAATTAAAAGAATTGGATTTGAATTCTTACTCTGATTATTATTATCACCACCTAACTGGCCTTGGAAAAGCAATAAAAATTGCCTTTGTTTCAGTTTACATATCTGAAAAATGGGACTAATTACCTCTAGCAAGTTTGGGGGTCCTCTTTAGGAAAAGGAATCCTAATTTAAAGCATATATAAGAGCAACTTAACTGCATGGAATGACTTAAATGTGCTATCAAATTACTTTTAAACTCCATATATTGACTTATTAATTAACATGTGTAGGAGTTTTATCACCAGAACACTCATTTCCTTAGGCTGTTTCTTCATAGGTGGCAATTTTTCATGCTATTTCCTTTGGAACTGATAGACTGTCTTCAGCTGAGTCAGGTAGATTAAGAAGTAATTCAGTATGTTGGGATGCCCTAAATATGAGGTTCTACGCACAACACTGCTACAAGGTTTAACCTAAAAATACAGAAATTCGGTAAATTTATGTTATTCCTATGGAAAAAAGAAAGAAAAAGTCCAGGCTGGATTTAGAATTGTATTTGCTGTATTTTTGAGCATATGCCTGCCAGGACATTACTTCCATTTTGACTAGGGATCAATAAGACATGAGCCTTCCACTTAGAATTTCACAGGTTTCGTAATTGGAAAAATCGTCTCACAGACTGGATTCCATGCCCGCCCTATTACCAAACTAGTCCTCCCTCCACTGTACACACACTTCTGTTTCTAGAGCCACAGAACCTGGTCACAATCATGGCCTGAACTCCGCATCTGCTGCTTTCTTTACCACTTTATGTGAGCTGACACAGGGGGGCAAAGGATATTCCTAGAAGCCTTTCCTAGTCCTGAATGGCTAGCAATAATTTAGATCCTCACACAAGCACTTGCTAGCCACAAAAATATTATCACATGAACCCAAACCAATGCACTCCCAACCCACCCTCCACTGAGGCAGAGCTTAAAAATGCTTTTAGTCATTCCAAGGCCACACAATTTAAACAAAAGTGCAATGAAGAAGGAGTCAGTGTGGAAACAGACAACAACCTGAAAAAATATAGGACTGTTTGAGCACATTGTCAGATCCCTCCTAACACCTTAGGGGAGGAGGCACAGTAAAGTCAAGAAGATGAAGCTTATTAGCTTTATCTTAAATTTGCCTTTGAATGCTATCTAAAGTAAGACAGGCAAAGCATCAAGAAGTAAAAAGGGCACTAATTGGGTCAAGGAGAAATACAGTTGAGAAATGTTGAAGTAAACTTAGAAGGACTTGGTGAGAGTCTGTAAGGGATGGAACGAAGGAAAGCAGGCAGCTGAGGAATGACCCCTAGGGCTCTGAGTTAGAAGCATTACGAGGAGTAGTAAATTTTAACATGGACACGGTAGGCTGAGGAGGATGGGATTAGAGATGTTTTGGGCCATGTTGGAAATATGGAAATGTCTCTGGCATGGCCAAGTAGAATTTTTCATAACATTTATATTCAGTTCTGGAATTCAGGGGAGAACCCGAGGGCTAGAGACTAGTATTTGGATGATAGACATGTAGAGGTGGTAGTTAAGATCAAGAGAATGGATGAGAGCCACCCTCACACAGGCACACACTTGCAGGCACACACCACACACACACACACACACACACACACACACACACACACGTCACTAAGGACATGTACAGAGTAAGAAGGGCAATCAACCAGAGAGGAAGCCCAAGAGCACTAGGTTTTAAAATGGGAACAGAGGAAAGGATTTGAAATCATGAAAAGGAAGACAAATTAGAACGAGGTAAGACATGGAATTCCTGGGAATAAAGATTCTCTAAGAAGAAAAAACACTCAAAAGTGACAACCGAGGGTAGGAAAGTTTCAGGTAAGCAGGGAGCCTGGAAGCAGAAGCAGTGTAGAAGGAAGCAGAGAAGGAAGCTGGAGGGCGTGGGAGGACTTGGGTTATTGTTAGAGAGAAATGCTGGGCTGATGAGAAGATTTTCTTTCTGTTAGGATGTGGAAAACTTGAGCATGTTCACAGAGTACAGGCTAAAGATCAGCAGGGAAGGAGAGCTTTGAAATTCAGGAGTAAACAGAAACTGTTCCCCTAGGAAGCCTTCCGGGCATTCCACCCACTTAATGCCCTCTTTCCTTCTACCTGCAGCATGGATTGAGTACTCCTTCTATATGAACTCTTAGCTCTTTAAGTACATGAGAATATGCAGTAGGTAATTATCTATTTGTCAACATTTTCCACTAGAGAAACTGGGACCTCATTTAGTTTGTCTTTAAATCCCTTTCACTCAGAGCAATGGTTATGGAAAGAACCCCTATGTGTAGGAAGAGATGGAAAGACACAGGCTAGAGAACAGAAAAACAGATCTGTCAAACACGGGGACCCTTCACGATATTTTGAAATCAGAGTGAAATGATGAGGGTGGGCTTTGAGTGTCAAGTTGAGCTCACAGGGTTCGGACCATGCTGTTACTTACAATGTTTGCAGACCTAGGTCGTTTCACCTCCAGGCTGTCTGACTTTATTACAGAGGCATATTCCTAGCATATAGGGAGATATACAGCAAGTGGTAGTGGTGAATTGGACCATCGATAAAAATGTGTTGAAATCCTGAAACCTAGGAGTCTCTGAACAATTTTATCTCTCTGGGCCACTTTGTACCTGGGACAACAACAACATCATTTTTTTTATACTGTGTTTACTGTATTAACAAGGGCTACTTGTTTTGCCCTGGGCAGCTATTTCTTAAACTGTTGGTCACAAATTAGACAAGGTAGAAAACTGGGGATGATATCCTACTCATCATCAATACTTTAACCCCCCAAAAGGAAGAATAAATAAATGCATGCCCTTTGATTGTGAATCAATAGTGTTATCTTCATTTGCAAAGGACAGCACATTAGAACATGTTGATTTAGAGTTTCGTATTTCTGTTGAATAAACACACGGGTCTCTAATCATCGGCTACTAAATATATTTTCCAAAGGTGAACAAAAGAAGTGGGTAATTTGATGCTTCTTAATTAAGCTCACAACACAGCTTTTTAAAAAAATATAGATAGTCTTAAAAGCATTTGTTTATGAAAGCTAAATGTGTATAGATTTCTGATGGAAAGGTTCCCATCCCCCCAACACACATCAGCTGTGAGTGATTCTGGCTAGTAAATTATACGCTGTCCTCTACATTGCCTTGTAAATGACCTCAACCCTGACCTTGACACAGCAGTATTTCTAAGAGAATAATAATTTATTCTTCATGTTAGATAAACTAAGCCCATGATGGTTCTTAGCTATAATTCTATACTATTCACTGAGGAAACTGGTCCTATATTTTCAGATAAATGATAGGTGGAGAGGGAGAGAAGGAGAAAGAGAAAGAAAGATATGAAGAGATTTAAAGAATAGAAGCATGGTTGTATTGGAGGGTGGTGTGACCAGGAGGTAAGAGGGATAAATAGGTGTCTGAGTAGTGTGGATTCATACACACGACATTTTTCTAACTCCATACATATTAATTTAGTGTTACTAGACTCTTTATCAGACTTCAGAGCTGTTTCCCATTTAGAGGGTTGTGGATATAGATGACATAAATATAGATATAATCTTTGAGGACTTCAGAAGATTATAACAATGATTTACATTCATAGAATTTCTCTACCTAAGATTAGCATACCTGCAATGAGAATTGTTATAGTGACCCTTAAACATTTCTTTAATTAGAGCTCACATTAGCCCATTTTAAAGCTTTGTTTATGTGTATATAAACCCCTACATTAATGTTTTGTTTTCTGAAAATTTCACCCGCACAGCACCAGTCACTTAATTGCGTTAATTATTATTCACACATTAGCGCCTATTAGTCAGCATGGGTTTCTTTCTTTCTTTTTTTTTTTTTTCCCAAATGTTTTAGCCAGCATTCGGATTTCACTTACTTGGCAGAAACAACTTGTTATGGTGGTTTTCAAAGTCTGGCAGCAAGCCTAAGAAGCGACCTATTTTGCTGTCCGAATTTCCTATTCTCATCATCATTACAGACCTAAGCAGATAATCTGTTAAACTCATTGAAACTTTATTGAAAAAATGGCAAAGTGGAACTTCAATAGGTCTCAAATTCTTTTGTCAAAGCAATAAGGAACAATCCTTTAGCAAACTGGGGTTCATTTGATTGTGTTTGATATGCAATTACTGGTAGGAAATTCATCCTTTTTAACAATTATAAATTTTTTTAAGTCAGTGCTATTTTATAGAAATCTTAGAAAATAAACCTCTAAGCATACTCAGGGCCATGACCTGCCTAAATTGAACCCCAAATACAACATATATTAAGACAGAATATTGAAGTTAGCCCAAAACAAGAAAGTGAGATTACTTTAAGAATTTGGGCACATATAGTAATAAGAAAGTTAAAGTTAATCTGAAATATTACACATAGCTTGCTGGGGATTCTAACTTAAAAGCTGGCATTGATCAAGCAGCTATAATCACTACCAAATAATAATAAAGGGTAATCTTTTTTTCTAAACTCCATATATTAGAATTTTTACTTTTGGTGATTTGAAAAAAATAAATCACTTTATGGAGTGAATTTCTAGAAGGAAACACTGGATTCATAGACAAGGAAAGGAGTACCATGAACTGTCACATTCTCCTATATGCTCAGCTTGGTGGGGATTACATCTTGCAGAATCTCAGAGTTGGAGGGAATCTTAAAGGAAAAGCCAATAGAGGAGAGGTTGACGATTCATGAGGATCTCAGTTCAGAATGCTATCACAAAGTACCATAGACTGGGTGGCTTATAAAAAACAGAAGTTTATTTCTTACAGACACGGAGGCTGGAAGTCCAGAATCAGTGTGTTTGCATGCTAGCTTAGTTCTGGTGAGAACTTTTCTATGTTGTAGACTACCTTCTTTTCCTTGTCTCCTCACATGGTGGAAAGAGGGCAGGAGAGCTCTCCAGGGTCCCTTTAAAGGGGCACTAATCCCATTCATGAGGATTCCACCCTCAAGACCTAATTATGTCCCAAAGGCCTTACTTCCTAATACTTCCAATCAGATGGGGGAGAGAATTTCAGCATATCAATGGGGGGGTCACTAACACTAGGTCTTTTGCCCCAAAGAAGAGGAAGCCATTCTCTGACACTCTGTTCTCTCAATTAGTTCCTTACCCATTAGCTAAAAGTAAAAATCTATCTGTAAGTCCCTGCTGACTGGTCACACTGAACTTGGGTGGCATCCTTAGCCCATACTTCCTGGATTTACTTCATTGAAAATAAAAAGTTAAGGTCATCTCTTCAACATGTACTTGATTCCATAACTCCTGTTCCCAAGCAGTCAGGTAGTAGCATCCCAAAGGATTAAGGTGAAAATCTCTGGACTCCTCTGGAAGCTGGAGAGAACAGTGTGAAGCAACTCTTTATGGAATCCAGATGTTAACTGCAGCAGGACCATCAGCATAATATGGGGGAAGTGAACCAAAAGAATTAGGGAGTGAAAGCAAAATCAAAGATAGGACCCAGTAAGGGCTCAGACCACTAGGGAACAACAAATGGAAACTCAGAAGAAGGAACAAACTGGGAATCACCCAGATCTGTTAGGGTTAAATAAAAACGAGAACACAATACAGAAAGGAGTGAGGTCAAACCAGAGGCATTGCAAGGACTGGAGATCCACAGAGCTATGAGAGCCAATGAGTTGCTAAATGGTCCCTTTTGATGTGATAAATCTGGGGCCTATCGCTGATCCTAAAGGATTCTATAGATGAGGGAGGGCATTCTGTAGATATGGAGAGTTTTTCTGGCTTTGTGCTTCCATGACATTTGGCTTGTCTTCTTTCTCTTAGGACCTGTGGTCATCCACACACTTGTTTTCCACTCTTCCCTCACACATCAAGCTCTAGAGATCCAGACTATACATTTATCCTGCAGTTCCTAGTGCACTATTCTACAAAGGGCAAGTCCAAAATAAACAATTGAAATTAATCGAAATATAAATATACTGAATGATAAATATTTCCACCATCTCTGGGGTCGTGTTTCATTTCATGTCACGTTAGATTTGTCTTTGGCTATTTAATTCAATTGCTTGGGGTGTGATGAAACGACGCCAAGGTCACAAGTTCAGTCCTTGTGTGAGCAGCTTGCTGAGCTCTATTTTATGGCCTCAGAGTCCATTGGCCAGCTGTCTTGAAAGTGCATAACACTGGCCACCAGAGGATGAGAAGAGATATGGGGGATCAGAGGAGCCTCATCACCTCTGATAACAATACAACTCAGAATGCCTGACTCATAATAAATTGGTCTCTTCACAGAGGGCCCTGTTGTTTCCTTCAGGAATTCTATTTGAAACATTACAATACTAAACACAAACTTACATTACTTTTAGAAGTCCCGGAAAGAATGAGCTGCAGATAGAATTAGGCACCACAGTGGAAAGAGCAGAAAAATCAGCCCCAGGAGCCCAAGGCTTGAGCCTTCGCTACCCCACTTGGGACTAACGTGATCTCTACAACAAGGTTTTAAATCAGCTTGAATTCCCAATTTCACTATGTGCAAAAACTTAACTCACAGGATTGTTGTGAGAATTAGGGGAGATAATATTAACATCACGACTAACTGCTTAGTAAATGTTAGGTGTTAGTAATAATTTAGAGTTGCAAGTAGACTGAAAGAAAATGGCTAACCACATATGGGAATAGCAGGGACCTAAGAATCAGGGTATGACAGCTGTCAAGGATCGCAGTTATATATCTGATCCTGAGTTTTACAGATAAGAATTGGAGAAGCTCAAGTGTAAGTACTTTGCTTAGGAGTCACCGACTCAGAGAGCTGAGACTAGAGCCTCCATCTCCATGTCCAATCTTATTGCTCCTTCACACTTAGCAATAGGAGGCAGTCTGAATTCCAATGAGGAGTGTAAATTTAGACACTTTAGTAAGTCCCCTCCTGAACATGTAAAACACTATAATTTGGTTACTTAATTCAAGCAATATTTATTGAGTGCTTACCAGATGCCAAACACTGTCCTAGGTACTGGATATTTGGGATATGTCAAGATAAATATATAAAAGACAAATACCAGGTGATTTCATTCATATGTGGCATTTAAGAAGTGAAACAAATGAGCAAAGGGGGGAAAAAAGAGAAAGAGAGAGGCAAACCAAGAAACAGACTCTTAACTATAGAGAACAAACTGATGGTTACCAGAAGGGAGGTGGGCGGGGGGGATGGGCGAAATGGGTGATGGGGAGTAAGAAGTGCACCTGCTGTGATGAGCACCCGGTGTTGTACGGAAGCGTCGATTCACTATTTTGTACACCTGAAACTAATATTACTGATTGGCATATTCTTCAATTGAACAAGTTATTCCTTGATCAAAAATTAAAACTAACAAAAATAATTTGATGGAGAACCTTGAGTTCCCACGTTAAAATTCAGGAAGCAAGACTTTGTATTCTATATCAAGATTACAACGGATAACCTAATTTTTAAAAAAGGATACGTTTTTAATATACATATATATATATATTTTAAGAAAATAGAGTCCCTAACCTTGAAATAAAAGTAATACCCCTAGTACCCCTATACCTTGAAATAAAAGTAATAACCTTGAAATAAAAGGTGATAGTGCTTAAAAGACTCCTGCTTGGTTTTTTAAAAAGACGTGAAGAGGGGGAAGGAGAAAATATTTCTTTATATAACCAAAAAGATCTTCATTTTTGAATGGAAACAGCCCCCTCTTGCCCCCCCCCAAAGCTACCATCCTCAATTCCTTTAACCAAACTGAGCAGGTATCATGGTTTTGCAGCCTTACATTAGGTTAATGTAAAGGCTGTGTTCATTTCACTTACTGTATAATTAGGATTTGAGTCCAAATCCCAGAGTGCACATGACAGGGATTTTCTTAAGGCGACTATCTGCTCTTCTCAAAATGGTCTTCTTATTTCTTGTGTTTCTAAAATCAGAAAAGTGAGTATAAACAAACAATAGATGACCTTTATGAGTAAAACATCTGAGCACAGAAAGATTAATCGACCTCCATCAGCCAGTCATTAAATCAAATAGGAGCTTTTCTTGTACTTTTAAACCTCCGCTTTACAGTCAGGCCAATTGTGTAAAAAGGCTGGTAATACAGTGACGCCCAATGCCACTGGGCTTTAGAAAGCTGACAGTCCCTGTAAAATAGTCATTAAACAACCTCTAGAAGAGACTCATCAGCAGATGCCCCCAGGTGAAGGAGAGAGAAAGCTGAGAGAATGAAGGAGAATCTAACATCTTAGCATGACTGAATTAAGCAGAGCATATTATGCTGATTTCCAGAGCCAGCCCAGTGATTTAATTTTCAGAGCAGTTCCTTTGATTGTAGCAACCATTTTATGAAACATTAATAAAACTTTGTGTGTGTGTGTGTGTGTGTGTGTGTAACACACATCTCTTTTCCATTTCATTAAGAAAAAGGAGTCAACATATTTTAATTTGCTGGCCATTAATTCTGTAAGTGCCAAAAAAAATTTTGTTGTTGATGTTGTTATTTTTGAAAAAGCAAAGGAGCCAAATAATATTGCTCCCTCTGTATTATTCCCTAGGAAGCACAAAACAAGGAAAAGAAATAAAGTACATAAAGTTATTACATGTGAGTCCATAGGATTTTACATTAAGACTCTGAGCTAAATCACTACTGTAATGTATAATCTGAATGTGATTTTGTACCTCCTGTATAATGATGTCTACTGTGCATCCAAATTAATTGTTGTAGAATACACAATGCCCTGTATACTAAATGTTTATCAAAGACTTCTAAGACAAATAGGTATTTCTGGATCCAGATACCCAGTGCAAAGTTGTGTCTAATGATTTTTGTTATACATTTTAAGTAACAGAGATTCACAGATATGAATGTTTTAAAGAAGAAATGGACCATTAAATAATTAATACAGATGTGCCTCACTTTACAGAATATGTATATTCCTGAAATATGCATCATAAAACTATTTTCTTTGTAAGTTAACTTATATTTTCTCATTTATTTCCATCATAAAACTAAAGATCCATTCTCACTGAAGTAATTTTTGGCTCAAAGACAATGATCACATTTAAGACTGAATCAACCCTTTTAAATCAGTGGTAAATTTTGTATTCAAATCTAGTAATTATCCTTTGCCTGTGCTTTTTGTTACAATTCTCTCTTTTCTCTCATGACACGACCCTTTTTATTTTAACTTTATTGTGAGATGCCTTGTATTCCCCACTCTATTTTATTTTTTAAAGAAATAAGCACATATAAATGATAAATAAACAAATCAGAACATCCTTTCATAGTAACATATAAATATATGCAAGACTTTTGTTAATAAGTAGTTTAAAAAAAAGAAACACCCCATGCTGTCATTCACAGTGAGAGCATGAGTAATTCATAGCTAAGGCAACTCTGGAGCACATTAGGGTCCCAGTGACCTGGGTTCCCTGCCAATGCTGCAGAGGACTCACCACAGATCTCTCTGGGTCACTTAGCCTCTCTGGGACTTGGTTTCCTCATCCTTAAAATGAAAAGGCCACATAAAGTTTTCCTGTCCCCCCCCCCATCATTAAAGCTCTGGGATCCTAATAAAAATGTTCTTTCTATGTAGGCCTAGTTAGGACTTTCTTTCTATGGTTCTTGACATCCTTATTAATAATAATGACCTTGTTAAGCTTTGGCAGTCTTTCCTCATGGTAAGATAGATACCACCAAAAAAACCATGGCCACTATTATATGCAAGAGAGCCATTTCCCAAGTAGTGTGTGTGTGTGTGTGTGTGTGTGTGTGTGTGTGTGTGTGTGTGTGTGTTTAATGATTATTCCTATATTTGATTTCCATATTTTTATGTTTATGGGTTTTCCAAGTCCTGCTATTAAATTTTAAAATATCCATAATGATTTCTGTTCTGAGTTCACAATTTAGACCTTGATATTTTTTTCTATATTTGGGACTCAAAATAATATCCAGTTCTCAAGCATGGAATTCAAATTCTCTTGAGTATTACTATTGTACCAAAAAGTCCGCAAAGGAGTGTTAGAATTTGCTTCCTTTCATTATACCAAACATGTTAATTAACTCTTTAAGTTCCATATCCTTACAAAATGAATAACCTGTTGGCAAAATCATAAAGATTCACATTTAAGCCACTGGCTAATCACCAACTGTAAAATACCTGTAAGATTAAGTAGCACACATTCATGGAAGGAAGGAAATAGAAGTCAGTTGTTTAACAGACTTTCATCTGGGAGAGATTTTATTAAGAGCCTCTTTCTTATATGGCAAGATATGAACGCTTGAGTATAATTCAATTTTATACAAAAGAAAATTCCATTCAAATCTAAAGATAGAATATTTCTATTCCAAGTTCCTTTCCACTGAATTACTGAGAAGAATTGAAAGATAGCAATCCAAAGTTCTAAATGTATGAAACAAGTCTTCAAATAGTTGAAAAATAACATTTGCAAATTCTCAGGGCCATGGAAGACAGTGGAATAAGGCCAAGTGCTCAGCGTGTTAGGGTTCATTCCATGGTGTAAAGTAGGAATACAGGCACCTTGGACACACTGGTAGCAAACCAGGCTGGGGTGTGTGCCGTCATTTTCCTGGGATTCTTTTAAAAGGGAAGCATCTTCAAGAACCCCAAATGCTAGCCCTAAGTTACACAATCTGCTGGGCTACACTTTTTTCAAAAGTTTAATCCCCATTGTTAGTCCTATGAAGAACAGCCCTGCCCTCTCTATTTTCTTACAGAGCTGCTTTTGATGGAAAACTTTGTGGATGTTTGTGATATTGCTCAGAGCCCATTGGCAGATGAGCATCTCTTGCTGCGGCCTCCATCATTATTTGCCTGTCTTGTCTATTAACGAGCACTATCATCCCATCGTGGGATGACAGCTGCAACACGTACTCAGGCGCAATAAACAGCTAAATGAGGCGCACAGCAATTTCACTTGTCACCAGCGCCCTCGGCACGACTGGCTGCACAGCTTGATGCATAAATTCATGAGGCTGTTGCATATGATGGAGTATGCTTGGCTGAAAGAGGTGATGGATAGCAGGGCAGCTAAAAATGGCCATCACCTTGACTCTGTCAGGACATTTTTTAAAACTACCCCATCAGCTTTCTTGTATTCAATGCACTATCATAGCACAGAAGACTCTCAGGTACTGATTTGATACTTTTCTTCAATAAAGACTTCTGGAGAGTTTTCTCTAAAAGGAGGCACCATGTCCTGAGGTAGGGACATTTATTCATCATTAGCTCTGATGCTGCTAAATTAAGTGACACGTAAGAGTAGAATTTACCACTGCATAAAAAGCTCAGGAATCAATTTAAGTCTTAAATAACATGGGCAAACAACAAGAGCTTTTGAAAACATTTCTGAATCAAATGGTAGTGCAGTGGACTGGCTGGCATGAGATTTGAAGAACTTGAAAATATGGCGTGAGAATATTCAAACACATAGACTCCAGAGATAGAACTTATGAACAACTCATTACAACATTGAATAATATTTTAAGGCACATCATTACAGCAGCATCGGCAATCCATTTCCTAATTGATGTACAAAACACAAGCAAGGACTAATACTTTATAAAAGTACCTCCATCAAAGTAATGCTATATTGGGGACTTTAAAAATAACCAATGACATAATGCATTCATTTCTCCCAAAATATCCCTCTAACCTCTTACTTACTCAGCTGCCTGAATTTAAGCCAGAACTCCAACCACCATAGGTAGGGCCCTGGGTTTCCCACTGAAATGGGCTATACATCCTCCATCTATGTTAGTGGAAGTCATCTAAGGAAGACAAATATAAAGGCAACAAAATCAATGAGGCAGTTTCCTGCAAAGCTTTATGCATTAATCTCTATCACACAGAGATATATACGCACACCAGCATAAGGGAAGGAATTCACTTGTTCTCTAATAAAAGAGAAAACCTTTAATAATAAGCAATTAATAAAGTTGTCATGATTAGTTATGCAACTATGAATCAACAGGCGCAGTAAAAATGACCACTTCCTATAGATATAAAATATCTATGATTCAATCATAGTGAAAACAGTCATTAATATGGGTGGCTATGAATGATTCTTATAGCTACTTTGTTTCTCTTTCTTTTGTAGTAAAGTAGGAACTCCTAACAAAGAGTTACTCTAACAATTTAGACACATATATGCTAGATCAGAGAGCAAATTTATTAGCCATTACGCTTTTTGTTCTTATCTCCCCATATCCAAACTCATGTGTCTCAAACTCACACGTCTCAAATCACCTAAATTTAGCAAATTTACTTTGAAAAGAAAGCCAGAGAAAGGTAAAATCTGTGGGAGTCAATTTTGTTATTAACATGAATCCAAAGTACCATACAAATGTTGAAAAGAAGTTTCCATAAACAGAGGAGGAAAATAGAGGTCTTTTAAAGAAGACAATTACAATGGCACGATATCTGGTGATGTCCTTAACATATTGCTCTGTCAGTCATCTGACTAATCCCAGGACTAAGTGGATTTGATATAAGTAAGGAGACATGGATGCTGACCATTGCTGAGGAGGGGCAGATGAAGAAGAGGAACTTTGAAGGAGTTGGGAAGATTAAGAAAATTCCCGATCAATTAGACTAGAATTAGAAGTCACTGTGAACCAATAAGGGTAAAGATAACGACATGTATTGTGTACCTTCTTTATGCCAAACACTGTAAGACTGGGATAAAGATGAGGTAAATGAGACATTACACTCATTTAAGAGCATGCCAAAAAACCTCATAATAAAGATAATTGGTGGTTTAATACAAAATATTTAACATAGAAATTAAGGCCAAATATTCATGATTGTATGAGTTTTATTGTTCCATCGAATTTACTACAAAGTTAGTGGCTTAAACATCCATTTGTTACCTCACAGTTTCTATGAGTCAAAAGTCTGCAGCGGCATAGTTGGGTCTGCTCAGGATCTTAAAAGGCTGAAATCAAATTGTAGCCCATGGTTCTCTTCTAAGCTCATTCCTGTTAATAGCAGAACAGAGTTCTTCATGGTTGTAGCAGTGAGGTCTACCTGTCATTGTTGCCTGTGTCTGTTGGTCGGTTTTACTCCTTGTAGCTGCTCCCCAGTCCTTGCCTGTGGTGGCAGGTTGAATCCTTCCCACACTTCAAATCTCCCTTGCGTCTCCCTTCCTCGTTTGCCATCAGCCGGAAAAAGCTCTCTGCTTTCAAGGGTTTGTGTGATTGGATCAGGCCTACCTAGATAATCTTCCTATCTTAGGATCAGCTGTGACATAACATGACAACATAACATAGCAAAACATAATCATGAGAGTGATAGCTCATCTGGTTTACAGGTTCCGGAGATTAGGGCAGGAAATCTTTGGGGAGAAACGTTAGATTCCACCTACTACAAAGATGAACAAAATATCAAAATTTGAAAGATTGGATTTAACCCTGCTCTTGCATGATGGACCCTGACTCACTTCTTTACCCAGAATCGTGTTTCTGAGAAAACTTTTTTCACAAAAACAACCGGCCAGTCTATGAGTCCTAAATCGCCAATTTCATTTTTAAAATATTGAATTAAGATATTTATTGATCAGTGCCACCCCCCTTTAATTTTGCCCCAGCAGTGAGTGCCTTAGTCACCCCAAAGGAGTTTAGCCCTCTGTGTTTCAACTCTACCTCCTCATTCTCCATAACCTTGTAGTGTGGGCATGACCAGGCCCTATCACTAATGGGGACACTCAGAGAAGGAAAGTAATTTTCTCACATTCGTATAAGTATTAAAGAACAGAGCTGGGATCCCAATTCAGATTCACCTGACTCCAGAGACCATGTTGTTGTCAAGTCACCATGGAGCTTACTAGAAAGGGTTGATGAATGGAGGCTGTGTCAGAGACTCAGAATCATGGCCTCAGCACTCCCACTCTATTGATTTAAATTATTAAAACTTTGTAAGCCTCGGGTTGAGATAATAAGATCTACCCTTTATAGTTTTTGGAAGAAGTGAGTGACAAGACTATAAATTCTTTAAGGTCAAAAACATCTTTGATACTGTATATAACAAGCACACAATAAATGTATGAGTAAGTTGAAGAGATGAGTGAGATAAAATAATATAAAAACTCTATGATCTATGAATGATAGTATCTATGAATGACAAGTATGATATGCCTTCTGTAGAAACTAGATGCTTCAGTTAGGGAAATATCCAATTTCTGAGATGTTTTGTGGAGTTTTCTCCTATGATCAGTTTCCTTGTTATAATAATTAGTAGAGACCAAAGGCCTAGATTGTAGGCCTTTAGACAAACACAGTGGTCTCAAGTTGCTCTCTAAATTGGTGACACAAAACTCAGCAATAAGGTGGCTGTGAAAATTATAAACCAGAAAATCCCTCAATGACAAATTACCTTCTATTTAATAGAGTGCAGGTTCTGTTGCATGCTAGCTATTGGTTAGGAACCAACCACTGACCATCCGGTTAGTTCAATCAAAGAAGGAAAGAGAGAGAAGGAAAGGTGGAGGGAGGCAGGGAGAGAAAGAGAGTAGGAGAGAGGGAAGGAAGGAAGGGGGAAAGGATGGAAGGGAAGGAGGAAGGGAGGGGGAGGGGGGAGAAGGGAAGGGGGAAGGGAGATTTTTCTTTCTTGGATAACCCACATCGTTAGATAACATGGTATTCTGAAATTCTTAAACCAACTCCATAATTTAGACTTCAAAATCATTTGCATTTATTGAACACATTTCTCAAGAACATTTTTTTGTTGATGAAGTATGTCTTTTTCTTTTGGGGGGGGAAAAAAAAGGCAATCTAACCTAAATGAACATCAGCCAAAGCAGAGTGCAAAATGTTGGAGAGGAGTCAGGAGCTCTGAGCACATTTTATACTCGACTGTCTTGGCTAGGGTAGGGCTCAGCAGTAGTGTGCTCCAGATGATAGATTGGAGCTATACTTGGCTCTTTATGGATCTGGCTGATATCTGGCTGTCCAGAAACACTTTCTTCCTCTGAGTTGCCTTTATATTTGAGATAAAATGCAATACTTATTTTTTAGAGTAAAATTATCTCAATGCAATTCATTTCTAAAACCTTTGTTATACTCTCTTCTGTTTATTTGTCATATTATCTAGCTATATATATATTTAAAATATGAAACAAATTATATTTACCTCAAACTTTCATTAATTATGCATTTTAAAATCCATGGATATGCAAATAATAGATTCAGGATGTTAAACACAGTAAAGAGGCTGTAACTTATATTTATGTATGCATATATGTTTATAAACATTATCTTTTTTCATTCTTTAAGTTCATTCCTTTTCTCTTTCTTTACATATTGACAATGATGTGGCATCATTTTTATATAAGAATACCACATAGACTATACATATATATTGTTTCTAGGTGTGATGGCTTGAGATAACATTGTTTTTTCTATTAATGTCCTTCTGTAACTTGGTTTGTTTTTTTTTTTTACTTTATTATCCTTTCTCTTGAATACTTATTTTTTTCTTTATATTATATAACAATGAGTGTTTCTATTTTAGGAGTGATGGAACAGAGAGTTACTTTATCAGAATCTGATCCAGATCCCATTTCAAAATGACAAAATAACCAAATAGTTATTGTGGTATGTTCTAGAATGAGCCAGCAAATTTAATAATCCTGATCCTTTGCTTAGCTCCAACATTAATCCTCTATCATGTCTCTTCCTAAAACAATTCAATGACTTCTCTGTGTCTTTAGGATGAGGACAGATTCTTACTGTGGCCTCCAGAGCGCACTCAGGCCTGGCCCTGCTCCTGCCCAGCTATTTTCATACCATCTTCCTGATTGCTCTGTACCCTTTAGCTGTGCTTGATTTTTCTCAATTTACCCATGTGGACTAAATACTCGTATGGATTGACTCATTTAATTTAACACTCAAAATAACTTTATGAACCAGATAGAACATTATCCTTGTATATAAGTGAAGAAACTTGTAGGCACTGAGAGGCTAAGAAAGTTAAGGATATAGAGATAAGAAGCCACCGAACTAGGATCTTGACCCATAGGTCAGCATTTAAGCACTCCTAGATATTTCTATAAAGAAAGTCTATTTTGTTGTTATCTCGTTACTTGGCAAAACATCTTCGGAAAAATAAGAATAATTAACCACTTTCCGTGCAGTTAATGTCAATGTATCAGTCTTCCAATTACCTTCTTTAAGAACTTATTTATTCCTACTTAGATCTAGTTTGATGTGCATTTCTTATAAATAATTTCCAATAGTTTATAGACCAATCCCTCAAATATCCATAATGAATTTGACATCTTTTCAACATGTGTACTTGCAAATTATCTATTAGTTTGTATAGTATTTTCAAGACTTGATGATATTGATTAGTTTGTACAGTAATTTTGAGCCATTATGACCATGATGATCAATATTTCTGGCAAATGTTCATCTACAGGAAATCCAAATTAAAAGATTTCCTTCTAAAAGCCTATTTGCCCAAAGATAACTCTTTCAAATAAGCAGGAAAACATCAAGTAAGATAGGCTTATCACTTTAATATTGTAATTGTAAATGACAATTCCTGAGATATAACAGGGAAGATAACTGTGATACTTTTGTAATAAAGTATCAGTCCCTATTCTCTCCTCCAATGACAATGATATTGAATGGTTGTTAATGAATTCTTTACTATTCTCTGGTAGGGAGCATTTTTAGTGAAAGGTACTTGGACTTTGAAATTTATAAGCCTTGCTCTATTGATTACTAGCTGTGTGCCCTAGGCAAGTTAAACTTTCTTAACTCCAATTTCCTCATTTATAAGATGGGTGATTTTACTTGCCATGTAAATGTAGGTTATGAGGATTAAGTGACATAAGAAGTAAAATGTATAGCATGACACTGACATATATTGGAGGTTATATACCTAATACTGTCTTTTTAATTTTAACCCCTCTCTAAAGTAGATTGCCCAGAACATCTTGATAATGGTCTTTTTAAAAGTTATTCTAGTCCTTAGTATTGCTGCCTGTTATTCTAACCACACAAAATAAGAAGTGACAGCAAAGGGGAGGGTTTGTGCTGTGGTGAGTGCTGTGAAAGATGTAAGCCTGATGATTCACAGACCTGTACCCCTTGGGCAAAGAATAAAAATAAAATTAAAAAAAAATCATTCCAAAATGAAAAAAAAAAAAAAAAAAGAAGTGACAGCATGGCGTTGAGACTTACGGGTGAAACGAGCACTCAGATCACATTTTTTAGGAACTAGATTTCCCTTAAATAATTACGGATTTCAGATTTGCTCAAAATAAATGAATAGTTCTTGTCTGATGCAAAATATAATTAGCCAACTTAGCTTTTGGTTTGATAAAGATGGCTGAAACAAAATATATAGAGTGTCATAAAGACAAATATAAACTAGAATGTCAGTGACTAACTGGAATATTTCAAAATGTACATTAGATAACAGATGGTCAAGGTCAAAATGCTTTGATTTAGGGATGGAATTTTGGTACTTACATGAATATGTGGTACTATTTGACACATACAAAAATATAAAAAGAAGGGCAAGTTCAGAAAAGAATTCTGTGTTTATGTAAAAATATAAATCTGGAAGAAATGTTTTTAAAAATTATTGGAAGATGAGTTTAAAGGTTAAAAATCTAGCCAAAATATGAGTAATCTTTAAAATTTCAATTATCCCAGACTCTAGCCCAATACTTCATACCCTTTAAATGATCACTAAGTGATGCATGGCAAACAAATGAAGAAATGAATGAATACATTTACAAAAATGATGTTCCATTCATAGTATATACATCCTGCACCCTCTCATACAGGGGACAAGATTTTGTAATTCAAGACTCAACAAAAAGAAACTGCATTAAGCTATAACTTCTAAAGCAGTACATTTTACTATTGTACATTGGTTAGGTATACAATAGAGCTGCTAAGGGAGAGTGGTAGATTCAAATCAAAACCAGAATCATTTATTAACTAAATAAAAATGCATGCTTTCCTTCAGATAGTGGCATTATAAGGTCCCAGACACCCACTAGAAAATCTAAGTTAGCATCTATTCTACTTCTCACAACTAGTCTTTTTAAATAAAAAACAAGAAGAGCTGCTGCTTGACTCTATAATATCAAAGCCACATCTTTTCTAATCCTCAGCTACCATCTAGATTCAGACCCATACAGCCAAAACTTAATTCAACCCCCCCTTCTCATTTCTATTTCTATTATTTTATTTTATTTTATTTTTTTACAGTTCTGTACTGGTCATTTCATTGTCTTGTTCAGAACTCTTTATTTGTTCCTTTTTGCTAATATTTGTATTCTTTGAACTGTGCACCACTATTACCAGAGCCCTTTTTTTTTTTTTTTAAGATTATTCATTTATTTGACAGAGAGAGATCACCAGTAGGCAGAGAGGCAGGCAGAGAGGAGGAAGCAGGCTCTCCGCTGAGCAGGGAGCCTGATGAGGGGCTCGATCCCAGGACCCTGAGATCATGACCTGAGCTGAAGGCAGAGGCCTTAACCCACTGAGCCACCCAGGTGCCCCACCAGAGCTCTTTTGAGAAACTTCAGGGTGTCTGGGAGTGAGGAGGAAGAGAGATTGATGGTTTTCTGCGGGCAAGGGTCTAGGCCTCTAACCTACTTCAGAGAAGCCCTACTTTTATCCATTCCGTAGATGAGGCTTCTATTTAAGAAGCTATTTGATTAAAACCCTTGAAAACTATTGGTCTATCTGTGGTCTCCCTCCCATTCAAGCCCCAGTCATGTCCTTCTCCAATGAGCGACAGCACACCTTTCCAGATTTGCATTCCACCATACTTTTCTGTTTCTTGTTTCAGCCATACTAGATCACTCATGGTTTTTGCCATGGGCTGTGTGTTTACCTTCTGGTGTCATTCATATGCTTTTCTGTCTTTGAATCTCCCTCTAATCTCTTCTTATTGAGTCCCTAGCATCCTTCAAGTCTTGCTTCTCATCCTTGAATCATTCCCCTCTCAATTCTTTGGTATCTTAATTGCTCTTTTTTGAACTTCTATAATAACAATTAATGTATTTTGCTTGTGTACTTGAATACATGTTTACTCATCCATGAGATGGCAAGCTCTGATGTCAGAAACCTCAATGAATTCAAATTTTCATATTACATGCTCATATTTAGCCCATTTAAAAAAACTTAAGTACTGTACATTTCTTAGGTCAACTATATTTAAATATTGAAAAAAGTCTGTACCCTATTATACTATATGCTGAGCATTGTGCCATGTATTTTTTAAAGTGATATTTAAATGAATATGTTTAGAATTGATCTTAACTAGTCAAAATTCTTAAGTATGTCAAAAAGAAATCTCTCCTCCTGATTTTGTTTTGTTTTGTTTTAAAATATTTTATTTGTTTATTTGTTCATTTGTTTGTTTAGAGAGAAAAAGCATGAATGGGGGCAGGGAGACAGAGAATCTCAAGTAGACTCATTTGAGATAGAGACTGTGGTTGGGCTTGATCTCACAACCCTGAGGTCATGACCTGAGCTGAAACCAAGAGTCAGTGGCTTAATGGACTCCACTACCCATGTGCCCCCATCCTGGCTTTAAAGATGTGAAACTGAAGGACTAGGAGATTAAATTATAGTATTGTTTTGTTTTTCACTTCACATGATGGATCTAGAGAATGAAAATGATGTCCCATTTTCTTTACTTAACCCCCTAGGGAGCCCTTTTTTCCCCCTAACTTTGCTTTTTTTTTTTTTTTTTAGTTTTATTCAGAATTTTCCCAATAATCCCCCCTTAAACTTCCTCGAAAAGTTTTCTCCTTTTCCTCAGTACACGAGCACCTTATGTTTTGTGGTGATAGAGTCTATATGTGGATAAGCCATACATATTTAGTTCTTTTTAATCTTACCTCACATCAGCCCTTCGAGCCCCTCAATCATTTTTGTAGCTCTCTCTGAATTCTCTCCGGTATGATGACATCCTTCTGGTACGGAGGTTTTCGTAAATGGACACACTTGTCTGACTCATGATGTGTTATCTCTGCATGTGCTGCCCAAACAGTTTTTATAAACCACTCTATCATCCTGGGCAATCTCATACTAATTTTCTGTAACTATCACTCTCAGGTCTCATTCAACATTACCATTTTCCAAGTACAGTAGCTCCATTTCCCTGATTATCTGTGAATTTTTCATCCAAGATGCATTACTTTACATTTTTCAAAGCCTAATCTTATTTTGATATTTCCTACTCAAAGCTGTAACCTCTCTATATTCATAAACATATTTTCCATTATAGCTACTACTTGCAAACCACCCAAATTTTGTGATATTTATAAATTTAATATATGATTTAGCGACCCTCTGTAATTATTAGTCTTAAATCAAATTATATTATCCAGACTCTTGCCATTCTTTATCTCTCCCCAACAAGAAAATAAATGCAAATCTTAGGTAGTCTCACCACTCAGTCTATTGTCCTGTGTTTGATCTTTTGCTTATATGCTTTCATATAATGAGTGACTGACACATCACACATTTTCTGGGCTATTGGGATTAGTTTTCTAAGTCATATTAAAAATATGAGGGCGCCTGGGTGGCTCAGTGGGTTAAAGCCTCTGCCTTCGGCTCAGGTCATGATCTCAGCGTCCTGGGATCGAGGCCCACATCGGGCTCTCTGCTCAGCAGGGAGCCTGCTTCCTCCCCTCCTTGTCTCTCTGCCTACTTGTAATCTCTCTCTGTGTGTCAAATAAATAAATAAAATCTTAAAAAAAAATCTTTTAAAAAAATATGACATAATAAATTACACATCCTGCTATGTATTGCCTCCTATATTGCATATGAATTGTTTTCTTTGGCATTTTTTCCCTAGAGTTTGAAAGCTGTGATTCAGGAATGTATTACACTTATGTTACTCTTTTGGATAAGATGAAAGAATTGTCCCTTATAGCCCTGTTTACGAATAGAGAGAAATACTTCTTTTTAGGACTTATCCCTTTATTCATCTTAGTTGGACAAACAAACCCTCAGAATTCCTTCCATACTTCCTTCTAAAGTGTTCCTACCCATAGAGGGAAGAGGCCCAGGTGATCCCTTAAGCATTAAATGGGTGACATGCTGCTGTTTAGGGCTGCAGCAAATATCTCACACAAAGGTAGCCCATCTGGAGGCCTACAAGGTGGTCTGATGCAAGAGTTCTGTCCCTACATGGATATAGTGATGTAACGTGTAGTAATATTTTTATATATCTGCAAGGGTAATAGAAGTGTTGTTATTAAAATTTTATTAGTAGAGGAATTGAGATATGAAGAGTTTGAATGGCTTGCTTAATTTTACACAAATCAGCCAGGAGGAGATTTTTGCAGTCACCAGGAATCCAATATTGGTAACTGCAGGAAAGCTCAGAGTTAACCCGATACTGGATTTCTATTGACCACAGAAGTCTCTCTCCTTCTACCCATGCCTTTTTAAGTCAAAGCTTGGGGCCACTCAGGATTAGAGTTTGCTTGTAGCTGCAGGACTCACTCACATCATGGATTTTTTTCTGGTTCTCGGAGGATTCCCATTACCATCTTGCAAGGTCATGCCTCTATTCAAGAGGATGTTGTCTATATTCTATCTGGAATTTTTAGATATTTTGTAGTGGGAAATTTTCAGGGCATCTAGTTTGCCATTTTGCCAGGAGAAAAAGTCTGCAGTGACTTCATGCATCCATCCATAACCCTGACTTAGAATGTGTTTGAGAACACCTTGCTGGTAGACCCTCTGCCAAATGATGCCTGCAGGTAAAAGCTGGCAACAAATATATTTTTAAGGAAATTTACAAATGAATTGATCCATTTGACTCGTTAAAATAATAGATCAATAGCAACTTATTAAGATCTCTACCTGTTAAACATTACAGTCTGATAGAGATACCCTCTAAGGTCAGATGGAACTCAGATAGGTAGGGCACCTCCTTAATGAGAACTTGCCTCAGAGGCTCTTGGGCCATCCTGGCTCATGGAATCCTTTGCCTATATAAGGAAATCAAGAAATTCTTTTCAAAGAAAAATGCACATACAATTAAGTTCATAGATCTTGGAAGATAGACCCCCAGGCATGTGTGGCACAGCCAAGATTCCCCTCATCCCCTGAAGAGTCTGAATAATTTGTAGTTACTGGTATTATGACCTTTGGACACGTGGTCACATCTCTGTTTTCCACAGTCGCTTGAAATCACCCAGCTGTCACTATAACATTAGTGTCAGAGTCACAGACAAAAATGTCTGATGGGCTCTGCCTGCGCTATACACCTAAAAGACAAAATGCCAGGTGGCTGGGGAAGGTAAGAGCTACCTCTTCTGAGCTTCTGTTGGAGACTCTACCTCCCACTTCTTTTGGGGTGGGAGGAGGGGTGTATCAATCTGGGTAGTCAAACTAACAAATAATCACTAGAGTCCTCACAAACAAAAGCAGAAAAAGAGAATTCTTGCCAAATTGAAAAAAATTAACCACTTTAACATTACTTTATGTTCAGTTTTGTGCTTTGTTTCTCTCATTTACCATACATGTTATACCATAAACAGCAAACTATAAGCTCCATAATTGTATGAAGTTATGTTATATCTCAAACTATTGCTGTATCCATCTCACTATCAAAAAAATCTGTCCATCTTTTCTTGGAAAAAAGGCACCATAATATTAATAGCACTTCTGTTTGGGTAACAGACAGTGGGTAAATTAAAATTAACAATTTTAATTGTTACATCTTTCTGTGTTCTAGGGCTCTTAGACTGTGTCCTAAGGTTTCTTATATACAAAAAGAAATGCGGTGAAAGTATCAAAATAAATCGTATCAGTTTCCTTATTTCCATATTTTCCTTCACATGGCATTCATAATCACAATTTTTAGTTGTAGCATAATTTCCAGTGAGTAATTGAGAGAAGTCCTATTAGCTACTACCTTTTCCTTTACTATCATAACAATGCACTTTTTTCTATTTTTAGACTACTTTTCCAAAATAATTTCCATAGATGCAGTTATTGGCTCAAAGATTGCAAGTATTTTATTGCCCTCAATTGACTGCCAAACTGCTTTCCAAAATCTTATACCAAACAATAATGCCACCAATGAAGAATAAAAGGTAATAATTTCATGGCCTCCTTGTTTATATTTGTAATATAATTTAAATTTTCTGATGACTTACTGTAAAAAAAAATGGCAATTGATTTTTACTTTACTTTGCCTGTCCCTGATTCTCTGAGCAAGGTTTAATAAGTTCCATATTTATTTCTAAACTTTTGTATGACCTTGCATTTTTCTGCTTTGTGCAGTTTCTGTCCTATGTATACTCTTCGATGTTATACATACTTAAGTACAGCATATCACTGAGTTCTTCACTTACTTAACCATCAATTATGTTTACAAATAGAGAGTCACGTATTAAACTCAACTGCATTAAGCATGCATACTTATATTTTTGGATTTGTTCAAATGGGTCTATTTTTCTTAATATGGCTACATCTTCCTATTCCTCCTAAGCAGGAAAAACTAGCAAATACATGCACACATTCACACAGAATCAAAACAAAATCATCAATGGGTGAATTGAATGATAAGATTTTTTTAATGAATAGGGTTTTTTTTTTAAATTAATAGCTCCAGATCACGGATTCTCCCAGAATATTTTTTATTTTTCCTGATTGTCAAATAATTTCTTTTTTGTTTGTTTGACTAAGAGCAAGTTTGCTTGCCTGATCATGAAGTATCAAGGGAGTCAATAGGGTTGGCTACTGAAGAATTTACAGCTTCAGATCAATCATCTGCATTAGTGGCAGAGAGAAAAAAAACAGTGTCAGTGGGGATTTATGGTGAAGAGTTATGGTGGCAAAGGGATAGATGAGAAAGATGCTTATGACCGTGGGGATTTAGTTCAGCCACAATGAAGAGGAGAAAAGGAAAGCAGTGTGCATTGCTTGGCATAACCAGGGCAATGGACTAGGGAGAGAAAGGTGCAGTGAATCAAGGTCTGACTGAATGCCTTCTCCGCTGGAGGTAAGTACTGGAGTTCTTCATTTGCTCCAAACAAAATATTCTCATCATGTTTACTCCCAGGACAGCAGGAAAGAAGGGAAATGACGAAAATGTAATGATAAGTTGGAAAAAGCAGAGAAATAATTTTGGAATAGTCTGGTCACGATTGAATCGCAAATATGAAAAAGTGAAGACAACTTTTGCATATTACAGGGATGAAAAAATAAACTTAAAGTTTTGAGAAATAATGAAATCTTAAATATATAAACATACCCTGTGAAGATATTAACAGAACACTGAGAAATGCAAGACCAGCAGAAGAGAGCGGGGTGAAAACAGAGACTATCTACACAGAGAAGACAGTCAAAAATATCACAGAAAAACATCTCTTTAAGAGGATGGTTGGGAAAAAATTTCATCGATCTCCCCAAGTACTACAGGAGGACATGTGAAGTCATTGTGAGAAAGATAAGGACTCATTAAGAACAAATTTCTATATTTAGGGGACAATATTTCTTGAAGGGCCATTTTGTGGCATGTGCCAATTAGTTACATATGTAGAAAGATGAATAAGATGTATTTAGTAGGAAAATTTCAAAGTGTTGTCTGAGGAATAGCAGGGAGATAAAACAAAAGCAAGAAACCAGTCTCATCTAGGCTTATTCTAAAAATCTTTTCAAGAAGGTAAAATAAATATGTCATGTTTTATTTGCCCTGAAAACCCAAAATGACAACAGCCAGAAAGCCACAATTTTGCTTTGTGCTAAGGTTTCATCAAATCCTTTAGTTTTTTTAAAAGTTGGTACGATGTTTGCTTCTATTATAAATATAACAATATATATTTTTAAAATTTTGGAAATAACTGAAAACACAAGAAAGATTAAGAAATCCATTCATAGTCACATCATCTGGGGAGGATCTCCTGAATGTCTTTCTACCGTTTTATCTACGCATGGTAGTTGTTTTTTGGTTTGACTCTTTTGGGGGGTATATTATTTTCTTATAGCTATAGTCATATGCAAAAATAATATTGTGGTATCTTTTTTTCATGTACTTTACAACCACATGTTTTTTAAATTATTACATGACAGCACTTAAAAAATTTCAAAATAGTTAAGAAGGTGATTAAGATATAATTTATCTATTCTTCTAATATTGAACAGTTGGTTAGATAATGCTGTAATGGGTCATTTGATAAATTTTAACTATTTTTATAATGATCAGTATCATCTACCTGTGTGAGAACTGCTATTTTAGGGAAATCATCAGAAAGTGCCTAACTAACCTAAATACAAAGTTAATACCTTTTTTCCAGTTATCTAGTTGCTGCATAAAAACAACCTTAAACTAAAACAAAACAAAACGAAATGAAAAGCTCCCAAATCTACAACTTGGATGGGGCTTGGCAGGAACAAAGGAGAAGTTCAAGATGCCCATTAGATAAGTTATCTTCATTAGCATTTTAAGCATCTACTGAGGCTCTGTAAGACTTAGTGCCTATCTTGCTGGAAGATACCAATGAAATGGTATAGAATTTTCCCCAAGCAGTACACACAGCATGTATTCAGGAAGGACTGGCAGCATTTAGATATACAATGGACTTGGGTGCGTTGAGTGGAAGGCCACTAGGTGGAGAAAGCCTCAGTGTGGAGGTAAGGGGCACCCCTGATGTATCATCTTAAATCTTTTTGAGATCTTAACAAAGGATCTTACAGACCATACTTGATTTGATCTTTGACCAGGATCAATTCTTCATTAGAGAATTGTTTGCTGTCAAGAGTGATGGGAATGAGAAGTAGTTTTATTTTAGGACCCCACAAGTCCTGGAACATTTACATTTCCTCACATTTTGCTTGTAAACCAATCAGTTCTTTTCTTAGTTCATCTCTTATCTCTCTCATTTTAGTTGAGGCAGTTAGAAGAAGCCAGGAAGTGCCTTCAGTACTTTTTCTAGAAATCTCTTTAGCTAGACCATCAAGTTCCTTACACATATTGCTTATTTCCACAGTAATTCAGACAACAATTTTGTCAAACTTTCTGCTACTACATAAGAAGTGTCCTCTTTCTTCCAGTGTCCAAAATAGTTTTCCTGACTCTTCTTTAAGCTCTCATTGACAGCTTCCTCTGGTCTCTTTAGACTTCCCCTAACACTCTCTTTGAACCCCTCTGAGCTTTCACTAACTGTCTTTGAGACCCTTGAAGCTTACATGTGCTGCCTGATCCCAAAGGCAATGCCGCACACTTTAGGCCCTTTGTCCCTGGAGCACTCTCAGGGCCCCAACTGTGTTTCAGTTAGCTATTTTTGCATAACACACCACTTCAAATGCGATGGCTTTAAACAAACTCAATCATTTATTTTGCTCACATATTTGAAATTTTGAGCTTAGCAATTACAAAGTCAGTAGGTAAAGCTTATTGTGTCAGGGAGAGGGGGTGTAGATCAGCTGGGGATTGGAGGATCCATTTTCAACTTGGTAGATAAGTTAGTGCTGGAGCTCAGCAAGGATATGGACCAGGGGCCTGGTTCCTCTCTCCATGGGCCTCTCCATCTTTTACAACCTCCTTGGAAATCACATAGTGTCACTTCTGCTACAGTCATAAACCCATCCAATTCAAGGAAGGGGAGTCTAGACCCTGCCTCTTAATGGGAGCTGGTCAAAGTCATGTTGTAAGAAGAACATGTAGGATGATAGATACAGTTGTGGTCCCTTTTGGAATAATGCAATTTGTCACATACCTATCAGTATTCTTGAGGAAAACTAAAAAATTCACTACTGATAGTATTGTTTTGGTTGGTAATACAACAGTGGCAATTTGTATTTGGCTGTTGCTCTTGCTTTGGAGAGTGTGTGTGTGTGTGTGTGTGTGTGTGTGTGTGTGTGCGTGCACGCATGTTCATGTGTGTGACATATATTTTATTTGTGCCTTTCTGAAGTGGAAGCTAGATAGAGGTGGGAAGAAATGTCTCTTTGTAAAGTATAAACTAAAATAGACCTTGTCAGAACTGTGGCTTATTTGCTTGTTCCTATGGAAATGGGCATTTGGTGGGGAGAGTGGGGAGAGCTGTGTTTTCTAGTGGGTGGGGCAGGTGGAAAGTTGCTTCTGTGAGAAAAAGAGCAGAGCATAGATGGTGGAAGAAAGAATCTCATAACAGTCTGGTGATAACCAGAGTTGCTTAGGAGACCAACTAATTAAATATAGCTGAGACATGAATAAAAGAGCATTTCTTACCCTCCATACAAAACCTAGTGATTCTCAGGAGAGTTTGAAAACACGGAGAGTTTTGCTCAGACCTTTGACAAAGACACAGGCACTCATGATTTCCATGTCCACAGTACCACCTGTGAGGTTTGTCCTAGGTAGTGGACTTAAAGGTTGGACACCTCAGCTGGGCACAGTTTTAGCAGAAAAAAGGAATATAACAGATGCCCTTAGGGATGGCGGTTGACAGAATTTGTTTGTAAATACGTGTTATATATACCTTCTTTGGGAGTTTAAGAAATAATTTCAGGATAATTCTGACAGGATAATTTATTTCTAAGGAAGGAATTTTTTTGACACCCAACCATTAAAACAAAGGGATTTCAGTCAGTTCAATGTAGGGCATGAAGAGTAATGTGATGTCATTTTACACTCATGGGCTAGAGTGGCCCCAACACCAGTTTCTATAGTCACCATAAGGTTAAATGTGGTACTTGCCTCCTTCCTGGAGAGTTGTTACCTAGGAACTGCTGTCTCTGAATTGTTGTGGAAAAAGTACCTATGGTAAAGTGGTACACTGGCCACCTGGGTCAGAATAACAATGCCAATTAAGGCTATTTTATGTTTATTTTAATTTTTGGTGAAGAATTATATTTCAAAAGGGAGCTAAGGATAGTATGGCTGTGAAAAGAAAGTGGGGTATAAAGAAGCTTTCTACCTGGTGAGTGTGTGTGTGTGTGTGTGTGTGTTTTAATGTCTTATGGGCTCTAGTAGGAAGTTGGGGAATTCTGCTGGTCCAATGCCATTTTAATTGGGAAGCATCATCTAAATTTTATAAAGAAAACAGAGAAGAACATTTCAGTCATCTGTCTGAGAAGATGATTTTCTGTGAATGATAATTTGGAAAAACCAAAGGTACTTTTTCGACCAACATGAAAGATTATGAAAAAATAATTATGAGAGTACTGTTGGGTGTGCTCTGAACTCTGTTTTTCATTATTTATTTTTCTCTGCTTTCTGAGTTATTTAAAAGCTAGGATTTCAATAATTCCAGTATTCTCTCATATAAAGCCCTCTGTTCTATAAACAGTGGGACAAGTATCTTAGTATAAGAGATAACAAAACATCTGAAATGAGGGCACCCCAGGACAGAAGATGTTCACCGTGCAAAGCCTTTGAAGAAAGACATTGCTTCTCAGAAGGAGTTATAAATTTACTGTGAATAAGACAAGACCAGCACGAGTTTTAAATGACTTCCCATATACAAGCTCTCAATAGGAATGCATGAAAGCAAAATAAAGAACACTTGACAAAACTTAAACTAGCTACCAGAAAATTGTATTTTTTTTTTTAGAGAAGGAGATAAAGAGAAGGGGGGAGGGGCAGAGAGAGAATCTTAAACAGGCTCCACGTTGACTCGGGGTTCAGTCTCACAACCCTGAGATCATGACCTGAGTGGAAATCAAGAGACACTTAATCAACTGAGCCACCAAGGTAACCCCCCCAAAATTGTATTTTTAACAAAAGTATCATTAAGAAAGAACATACTCCATCACCTTTCCACTTCATCAGATGACCAGGACTTGGAGATTTTGAAATGGTAATGCTCTCTCTAACTACTTATCTTCTCTACCTACTCTGACCCTGCTCTTCTTGCCCAAAACTTTTTCCTATTCTTCTTGTAAGATTCAGTGAAATGGTTGACTCTACTTGGAAACTATGCCTGACTCTTCCTCACAGCCTCCCCACCACAAGCACTGACTTAGGCAAAGCGTCCTTCCTTAGGCGCCCAGTTGGAGTACATAATCTTTGTTAATTTGCTTTTTAATCTCGACTTTGTGCTGACCCAAACATACGTCCAGTGACTAAAACATAAGTACTTTCAAGCAGAAGTAATGTCGGTCTCTACTCATCTATCATTTGTATTCAATACAGTATCTGGGACCAAGTAAATGAGTGCCTAATCACCTCCCATAAATGACTCAACTGGCAAGCAAGGAAATTAGTATACATATTCAAGATATGAAAAAAAAATCTGCTACCTCTTCTTTCTCTTCTTCTAGGATTCTTTTTTTTTTTAAGACAAATGCTGAGCAAAAAGGATTTTTCGGACTCTACGCAGATATTATATCATTCTATTACTGAGGGGAGAGATTGAGTTGACAGCTGACATAGAGAAAGCATCTGCTACCTCTTCTTTCTCTTCTTCTAGGATTCTTTTTTTTTTTAAGACAAATGCTGAGCAAAAAGGATTTTTCGGACTCTACGCAGATATTATATCATTCTATTACTGAGGGGAGAGATTGAGTTGACAGCTGACATAGAGAAAGCAAAACTACACAAGTATTTTACTTTTGTCTTTTTCTTCAAGGAGAATGACTTGCAGACTGGAAAGGCTAAAAATGATGAAGAGGTAAATGTGAGAAGACAGTAGGGAAGTACTGAGATTCTTTAAATGCATCCAAATCTCCAGGCTAGGTGAATTTCATCCTATGAAACCGAAATAAGTTACAGACACGACTATAGAGCCTCAATTGATAACCTTTGACAAAAACTTGCTAGAAAACCAGAAATGGGAAATCTTTCTCTGATTTCCAAAAAAAAAAAAAAAAAAAAAAAAAAAAAAAAAAAAATGGAAANACAGTAAATGACTATGACCCTGCCACTGATAAAATTACAGAAAGGTTTTTTAAAAGGTCATTTCATTAGCACTGGATAAAGGAAGTGATGCTAATTACTAGCTTTAAAGGGTTCACCTAGAACAAATCATTCTGAACAAACCTCTTTTCTCTTCTTATATATTTTCCTTTTAAAAAAAATGATTACGGGCGCCTGGGTGGCTCAGTGGGTTAAAGCCTCTGCCTTCGGCTCAGGTCATGATCTCAGGGTCCTGGGATCGAGGCCCGCGTCGGGCTCTCTGCTCAGCAGGGAGCCTGCTTCCTCCTCTCTCTCTGCCTACTTGTGATCTCTCTCTGTCAAGTAAATAAATAAAATCTTTAAAAAAAAAAAGATTTAAAAAAAATGATTACAACATAAATGAATGAAGAATTTGCAGTGACCATCAAATATGTGAATTTCAGAACAAAATTTGATCAATTCCCTTAATGTTTCCTTTGTGATGGAATTCAACATGAACTATATTTAAGCAAGTAGATTTGTAACTGGTCTGACAATATCCCCAAAAGTCATATGATATATCATCATTACCACAGAGGCACAGGTTCTTATCTTTAGTCATACTATATAGTACTATTTTATTTATTGGGATACATGTATAGAAAGGATAAGATCTCAAATTTGTAGATCAAAAAAAGGTAGGTAAGTTGGTTATTATTATTTTTTAATTTTTTAAAATTATTATTTGCCCCAGGGGTACAGGTCTGTGAATCATTAGGCTTACACCTTTCACAGCAAGGTTGGTTATTATTACATTCAGATCATGAAAATATGTCAAAACTTGGGGAAAATTGTCCCAGAGTAATTAAGTAAAAATAATACGAAATAAATGTAAGTTGAATAATGATACCAAGAAAAAGAATGGGTCCTTTTCAGGTAATATGGAAAAAAGCCTAAAACATAGCAGGTGTTACAGGGGAACATACATTCCCCCTTTCTCATGTTTCTATGTGGAAAGATCTCCACTGGAGTAACACCACTGACTCCTCCCACCTTTACTCATTTCTGTCTGTGGAGAAAGAAGGTGCTACTAGATTGGTGGGTGATGATCACTGGTATCTTCATTCCCTTACTGGGTAGAACTACTCAATGGAAAACTCATGATCACTGGGGATTTGCTTCTTTGATTTCTATGTCAGATGAGTTTAAGGCAGCAATCCTGGGTGAGTGTATTATTCCTGCACTGTACATGTAAACTTTTCTCCATATGGTCTTCCCAGTGGCTAGCCTGGTGGGGAGTTGGTCTATGAGTAGGTGATTAGCACAGTGTTAGCATGCCCTTTTAACTAGACCATTAAGTCACATCCTCCAATCTAACACTCTCAGGAAAATAGCTTACATCATGATCCCCTTCTGTCTGATTCAGTTCATCTCACAATTGGCCACAATCCCCAACAGTAGGTGCTTCATCAGTATTTACTGATTACTAAACGAAAACCCAAGAGTTATATTTCCTAATGGGTGGCACTCATAGCACTGATCAGTTTATTTTGGTTGTTCTGACTCCCTCTCACATTAGAGGCTTTCTCAAATATCAACTGATATTAGAGTGGACAAATAAAAAGCTAGGTGAAACCTCTGTACATGGAAGTGTGCATTGTCAGAGCTTCTTATTTTTGAGCCATTTGAAGTTTGGGGGATGGAAACCCAGGTGTCAGCAGTTTTAGTCATTTTCTCTTGGGCTGATTAAAGTCATATTCTTCAGAGAAAATTCTTCCCATCTCCTGCTTGGATGGCAGAATCATGACTGCTAGCATTTGGGGACTTGGGTGGGAAATAAAGTTGCTGATTCAGCATTTAGGTTGAAAACATTCACCAGTGTTTCTGATTTCAGTGTAGCACTCCTGACCTTAGCTGCACCTGGTTCCTCTGAGTCCAATGAACCTGTTTCGCTCTGTCCAGAGAATACACTTCCAGTCACCCGCCAGTTGGTGAGGGGGGGTAGCTTGGTCTTCTGATGACAGTTTCCTAAATAATCTTTTACCCATCCTTTAAATTTTCGGCCCCATGTTCGTTCATGTCTTCATGTATCATCCTGTTACTGAACCTTCTGAGAATTTTTCAGGGCAGTGTAAGTCAGATTGCTTTTGGCTCATTCCACAGCTAGTTAGAGTCATGGTTTGGGAACTGTAAAATCAGTTATAATCTTTCCATGTCTTTGCTAGTTGTTGTTATTATCTTTTCCCCATTTAATGACCTCCTTCTTCCCCCATTCCTTTCCTGTGGATAGAGTAGGCTTTCTGGGGGAAGGTGGGAGAAGAGAGGCCAATGCATGTGCCCAGCTTACCATTGTTAGGAGACATTTTCTCTTCCAGGTTTCTTATGATCTTGCTTCCTGGGGCAAGAATGAAGGCTGAGTTCAATGGTTATGAATGCTGGTCAAGCTTTTGGCTTTGCAACTCCTTCCCCACTGGTCAAAGGAATTGCTTTGCGACTCCTTCCCAACCTACTGCCATTAAAAATTTAAACTATAATGTAGCTGATGTTATCATCACCTTTTGGTCTAGAGAAATACATGACCAAAACTTCAAAGAGGTAGTTAATCACAAACTAAAAATTAGTTTTTATCATTTATGTAGATCCTCTCTTCATTATGTAGTGCCTTCTCTTCATTATAAACTATAAAAATAGTTTTATTCCTTTCATTGAAAAACTTTTTCCTAAAGAAGACATTTAAAACAGGACTATATTTATTGACACAGGTAATTTTTAATCATATTAATATTTTCACTATTTTTATTTTATAATATCTTTCCATTTATAGAAAGTGATACTAATATTTTATTTATGCCAATGGCATGAAACTTCTTTTGAAACAAGATTTAGGTACACAGGTGAGAAAACTTAAAGAAGATCATCCAGTCTGTACTGGTAGTACCCAAATATGGCAAAATAGTGATGAAGACATGAGAATGACAAGTTTAAGAAATGCTGGAATACAAAGTAATGTGGTGCTCAACAAATGAATTAAATGAGTACATTATTAGTTGTGTGGTGTCCACATTAAGGGATGATAGTGTCTCAAGATACTATACAATACGCAGGTTGCTGATGCAGAATAGTGCAAAATTCTAGGACTATAAAAGGAATGGAAATAGATTAGTGCTTATCCCAGTGTCTAGCAAGTAGTAGTAACTCAAATATTTGTTGCTTAAAAGGAAGAAAAATAGAAAGAAGTGAAGATGTTTAACACAGAGAATTGAAGATGTAGTGGGATGGGTGGGGGGATGGGGTAACTGGGTGATGGGCATTAAGGAGGGCACTTGATATAAGGAGTGCGGGGTGTTATATGCAACTACTGAATCACTGAATCCTACCTCTGAAACTAATAATACACTGTATGTTAACTAAATTGAATTTAAATTAAAAAAATATAAAAAAGAAGATATAGTGGGAAAGGTGGTATATGTCTTCAGATATACACTATAATGTGAAACAAAAGACTTAGGGAAGTGTCAAGGTATAGGCTTAAATTTATTAGCAGAATTAGAAGGTTGCAAATTGACAGGAGGGCCAATTTCAGTTAAGTTTTGGAAGAACATCACGATGTTACATGACTGAAATCAATGTATGCTTTTGAAGTACTGAGTTATTGATTATTAGAAATGTTGAAACAGTGACTAGATAATGATCCCACAAGGATGCTGTCAAAGAGATAACTGTAGTCAGAGGAGGCTGGTCAGCAAAGTCTTTGGGAACTTTGGGAAAGTAGGTTTTGGTACTCAAGCCAAACTTACTGAGACAGAACCAGGTGACAATAGACTTCTTGGTTATCTTCCAACTTTCATCTGAATCTAGAATTGGAATTGACTTCTAGGGCATATGTACAGGAATGTCCCAAGCAGTAACTGGAACTTTCAATTTTGCATGGACATGAACCCTGATCATCAAGTCTTTTCTACCTCAAACCTATTCACTTGTCTGTGATATGGACACCTAATCACTCTCACAGTCACTTCATACTCAAAATGTACAAAATGGAACTTATTATTACATGATATCAACAGGTTGATAATTTATCAGAGGGTTCGGGTATTCTGTTTTTCATCTACACCTACTATGAAAGAAATAGAGTAATGGAAGAGGACCACTTTATTTTTTTTTTATTTTTTTTTTAAAGATTTTATTTATTTATTTGACATACAGAGAGAGATTACAAGTAGGCAGAGAGAGACAGGGAGAGGAGAAAGCAGGCTCCCTGCTGAGCAGAGAGCCCGATGCGGGCCTCGATCCCAGGACGCTGAGATCATGACCTGAGCCGAAAGCAGAGGCTTTAACCCACTGAGCCACCCAGGCGCCCAAAGAGGACCACTTTAGAAATAGGTGTCGTGGACGTTCTCTCTGAACAGGTGACATCAGGGTTGAGTCCTCACAGGTAAGAAGGAGTTGACCCAAGAATGTGCAGGCAGAAGTAAGAACACATATAAAGTCCCTGAGCTCAAAGTTTTCAAGAAAAAGATACATGGTCTCAATGTAGCAAGAGTAAAGTGAGCAAGGGGAAGTGTAGAAAGAGATAAGTCAGAGCCCAGCCCTGAGAAAATCATGTGTCCTTAATAGACCCTGATGTTCATGGCAGAATTAATTGTTTTCTTCTTCACATCATTTGGGATTTATTCACAATTTTATTATGAGCAATCTGTACTTACAATTCCCTTGTATGTTTTAATCACCTGATTCTCAATATGGAATGTAAGTTCCTTAAGGTCAGGATCCATTTACTACTCACCTGAATGTTCCCCATTCTAGCACTTAAAACAATGCCAATATCCTCTTAGAAGAGCTGGTTGAGTGAAAATCCTAAGGGAAACTGAATAAAGCATATTTTCTGTGCTGATCCAAAATCTTGGAATGGCCACTGATGGCTTGAGATTTAGGCCAAAGTATCCTAACAATTAAGTTGATATATTGCTATTATTGAGCTGACACTTTCTGCCAGTATTAAAGTACCATAAATAATTTTAATTTGTCTTTTAAAAATCTGTTGATTTAATCCACTATAGAGTTTAACACAATGGATAATTCCTGTGGCTATGTAATTTATCAGAGGGTTCAGGTTTTCAGTTTTTCATCTATACCTACTATAATATATGATAGTATCTCATCACCCTTGTTTTTGTTCCTACTCACTCTGACTGTTTTGATTGGGGCTATGCCAAAGGCTGTTTCCAAAGGAGGTGCCACTATTGAGTGGATTCTAGAGTCAGAGAGGCAGGGGGTAGGGGAATCTTGGTTCCATCACAAACTAACACAGTAGCTCAGTGCAAATTATTTAATCCCTTTCAGAGTTAACTTCTTTAACTGTAAATTGAAGACAATAATTACACTTCCCTCCTAAGATTGTGATACAGCTAAAAGAGATGATATGTACATAGCATTTACCGCAGTCTTTGGCATTTGGGGAGCACAACATAAATGCAAACTGCTATTATTTTTATGAATTATTATAAAATTACAATATTTAAGTTTGGCCTCAGGGTTTTAATTTAAATGATCAAAATTTATACAAAAAAACTCTTACAAAATCCTGGCAGATCAAGGATAAGAGATAACTAGGAGGCAATAATGCAGTAATTCATTTACATCATGTCAAAAATGACTGAAAATAAAACTTTATGGAAGAGTATATTTTTATAAAAATCTTTGCTTCAGACTTTTCTGATAAATATTCCTTTTGGCCTGAGAATTACATAGTTGATTTCTGTATGAAACTGAATATTTTTTGAAAGTTAGGGCTAAATTAGTTGGGTTATTTTTGCATGATGAAAGCGTGAAAACAAAACACCTTTTTTGCTAAAATATTATCTGGTCCTCGTTTCAGCCCAGAGGACTGAAAATACTATGAAATTAAAATTTCAAATGTGGGAAGGAAATTCTATAATATTTGTTAATTCTAGCCCCAAAATGTTCAAAGTTATTTTTGCTTCAAAATCTGGAACTGAACATACACTTAACAATTTATTTCAATTCATACTGTTAGAAGTTTGCCCTGCCTATCTGTGCAGGTTTGAAGGTGTGTTTAAAGTATTTCTCCTTTCTTTAGAGAGAGTCGAATAAAGTAGTAAAAGGAATAAGTCAAAACAGTTGTCGTTCAACAGTTGTCATTTAACACATTTAGGGTATGCAGTTGTAAAATTTTTAAGGAAATACGTTATCTCCATTTTAAACTAAGACATCTTAACACCGCATCATTGGTGCTCAAGGTGAGGGTCTGCACATTAGTGACAATGTTCAGAAAAAGAACAAAAAGCATCTCATTATATAATGAGATATAATCATCTTAGCTAATTATCTGGGATCAAATAGTTTTACCCAGGATTCTTTATGGAACAATAGGATTCTAATGATTTTCCTCTATCAGGCAGAAGGAGGAGTTGATGCTGCAAGGGGGCTGGTTGAGCAATGCCACAGACACTGACAGCACTGCCTTCCTGGGTTTGCAGACGACACAGCAGTGACCATTTGGACTTTCATATTAAAGGAAAATGTACTTTATATGGCTACATGGGATGGCACTGAGTAATTGTGGTAATGTGGCTTCACTTGCTCTACTTTTCTATTTCCTTATTTAAGCATCTTAAATTTCAGTAGAACATGAATTTAGCATACATCTTGCATTTGATTAGATCACATTTTATATATTTTATGCATTTTAATCCAAGTTTGGCTCTGTGAACCTTACCATCTGTCTGGAGTTGTCATTGCATTTTATTTTTAATTTTAATTTACCCCATTATATTTTTGACTAAAAGTGGTTTTATTTTTGGCAACTTCTTCACCTAGTGTCTTCTCTCCCTCCCATCCATTTGTCATAATGCATCCAGAGAAGACCTTCTAAAACATAAATCTGATCACATTATTCTCAATTGAAATCCATTGTCTTTATAATAAGTCCAAACTCTTTAATTAGACTCATAGACCTTGCATCATCTGGACCCTTCGAATATATCTTTGCACCTTCCTCTTTTCCATCTATGTTCCTGTATTTCTTCCAATTCTTCTAGCCATGCTCTCTCCTGCCTCTGAGCCTCTCTAAATGCTCTTCCCTCTGCCTGGAATCCTTTCTCCCACATTCTGCCTCAATAGGACCTATTTCTTCCAAAAAGTCTTGACATACAACCCTACCTTTTCCGCACACGGTATATCATATCCTCCAATTTCATGGATTCAGCAAATTGCATAAAGTCATGCAAAGTTATGTGACCTCCCTGCTGTATTATACTCCAGGAGGAAAGAGACACTGTCTGCCTTATTTACCACTGGGTCTTCCACATCTATTGTAGGGCTTGGACATGATAGTGGCTCAATAAATATTTATTAAATGCCTGGATGGACGGATAAGAAAAGCCACTATAGAAAATGCTATAAATATATTATTTATCATTTTTACTTATAAAATATGTAGACATTTAAAAAATAATCTATAGGTATAACTGAGGTCAAAATTACCTGTAGACTATAATCTATTTTATTCTGTAGGTACAGCTGTTAACAGTGAACTATTATATTTTGTGGACTAGTGGATGGTAAATGCAATAAAAATTATCTCAAATCATAATATGTTCTTTGTAATTTATTTAGACATTGTTATCTGAGTTTCATTTATGATAATGCTTCATTGCAGCTAAAATAAATAGTTATAGAGATTTAAAAATCAATACCCCAATTAGAAGCTTACTACACATAAATCTATGAAATTGCACAACTTTAAGTTTGTGACCAAAACACCCTATAAAAACGCCTCTAGGAATCAGGAAGTTTATGAAATACGATTCAGACAGCTGCTAAATCCAAAATGAGAATTGCAGTTCCAGTCATAGGTAAGGTCTTTAGAGAATGATTCTATGAACTCTGCTGAAAATGGATTCTGTTGATAGCTGCCAGCTTTTTCTCTTGGTTAAAAAAAAAATGTTGCTTAGGCATGGCTCCAAAGAAAAAATAACCATGAATTCTAGAATCATTTGGGAAGCCCCACATTGAATAATAGCACATCTACTGGAATCAGGTGGGGAACACTGATTCCCCTGGTTGGCCTTTTCAATATCATTTCCATCTTTTTGCTACTGTTCCTATAGGTTCATAGTTTACAGGACAATACAGTAGGCATTAAGGAGTTTACGCATTTAACAGATATTTACTCAGCACCTATTATGTGATCTATACTATGCTAGGGGTTGAGAATACAATGATGAATAGTACATGGAGAAAAATAAATAGATTGTAACTGAGAGCGATGAGGGAGACAAGAGTGACAGGAGGGGGTAGTTACAAAGGGGTAAAGTGAAGACCAAATTTAAGGTAGCTCATTTGGAATGCCTCTTATAGGAGGTAACTTTTGAGCAAAGAATAAGAATAAGCAATCAGGAAAAAAAAAAAAAAAGCCGGGAGACACATTTTAGGCAGAGGAAGTGCCAAGTGCAAAGTTTCTGAAGTGCGGAAAAGGACTTGTATTTGAAGATAAGAAAAGAGGCGAATGTGACTGGGGAATAGTGTCTGTGAGATCAAGCTGGAGAGGTACTCAGATGCCTGATGAGACAGGACTTACAGGAGTTTGGGTTTTATTAGAAAAGCAAGAAGAGCACTTGGAAGGTTCGATGCAAAGAAGTAACATAATCTAATTCACATTTCTGAAACTTTTATTCTGTGCGTGTTTGAAAAATGGATAACAGAAGAGCAAGAAAGGAAGCAGGGAGCCCTTTCTGGATGTTATCGCTGTGGTCCAGGTGTGAAACATGGCCTCAGAAATAATCAAAGATCTATTTTGGAGACTGTGTTGATACGACTTGTTCAAGGATTGGATGTGAGGGGTGAGACAGAGAGAAGAGTCAAGGGCAGGTCACAGATTACACACCTTAAGCAACTTGGTAGAGAATGGTCCCCATGAATACAAAAAAAGAGCTTGGGGATCAAACGGATTCCAGGATAAAGGAAGGTTCAGCAGCTCCATCTTAGACGTGTTAATTTTAAAAGACACACACACATAAAGTCGCTTGCTGACTCAAAGATAGTCACAGCACATGGGAGAATGCAGTAGATGAAACAAATCAGAGTCAGGTAATGAGTGCTTTGTGCCTGTGTGTGAAAAATCTGTTACTTGCCCACAGGTAGGAGACGCGTACTTTGGATTATTTGTTGTTCAGCAGTGACAGATTTACATCCAGAATCTCTCATGAACAGTATCTGCATTCACAAGACAAGGATCAGGGACTTAGGGTGCGGTCGTGGCAGTGACATTTCAAGTAATGGCTGAAGAATCCCTCCAAGGTCTCTGACTAAACTCTGCCAGCAAGTCATTAGTGAAACTCTATCTGAAATTCTTTGCGCTTCCTCTTTAAAAAAATAAAATCCTTTTCCTTTTTGTGCTAGTCCCCCCAAAATTATCTATTGCCTTTTTTAAATCATGGATTTTTAGGAATATGTTTTTAAAAGAGCATCTGGTTTATTTCACACTGAAAACTGGTGCTAAGAAGTGAGAAACACGGATCAAATCAGCACCAACACAGAGACTGTGAATAATTTATTTCATGATTGGAAAACAATGTACTTTATTCAGGTTGTGTGCTACCATTACTTGTTATTAAAAAGCCTTGGTATGCTTTTGAAGGACAGAATTTGGAAGACTTCCTCCCTGCCCTACCATCTCCAACATTATAGTTCTTTTAAAAAATTTTTTTATTATGTTATATTAGTCACCATACAGTACATCATTAATTTTTGATGTAGTGTTTCCTGATTCATTGTTTGTGTATAACACACAGTGCTCCATGCAATATGTGTCCTCCTTAATACCCATCACTGGGCTAACTCATCCCCCCATACATAGAAATTTCCCACAATAAGAGAATCGAGGTAATGAGAAACATTTTTTGAGCTATTAAAGTTTTCACTGGATCTTTCCCTTTTGCCTACACCTATTAGTCATGAAACCGGGTTCTGTGCTTACTACTTCGGGATTGGGTGAAAGCAGAATTCACCCAAAAACAATTTCCTCCTGAGTTTACTTTTAATTCCAAGAGCTTAAGTCAGTTTGGTGAAGTATCCTGGAGAGACCAGGTTGGGACAGAGAGAGGTCTCTTGATAAAATACCAAAAACTCAGCTCAATTTAAATTTCAGATGAATAATGGATAATTTTCAGTACAACTATGTCCTAAATGTAGCATGGAATATAGTTGAAACAAGAAAAGAAAGACGGATGGAAGGAAGGAAGGAAGGAAGGAAGGAAAGAATTGTTATTTATTTAATATTCAAATATACCCAAGCATCCTATAATTTTTGTTGTTAAATCTGGCAACCATACCCTGAAGGAGACTTAGAAAGAGGGAGAAACTCCCCCTGAAAATGGAGAGGAAGAAACACTGGGAGTTTGGCCCTATTCTAGGAATATGTGAGAGGACATGACAGCATGACAGGGAGGTCACAAGACATCTAAGGAGAGTGACTGGCTGTCTAAGTAGCTTCTGCAGTACACAAAGTTTGGCATATATTTATTGAATTGACACTGTTATTATTTATCTTGTTTTGACTCTCTATACTAATATTTACTCCCCACCCAATATGATTGCATGCCATTTCATTGACAATATATTTCCATCACCTTCCTACGTGAATGACAACTTCTCTAGCTATAGATCATTTGTATATGACCTTTTTTTTTTTTACCTCAGAGCTCTGGAGATATTACTCTATTGTCTTTTGTCATCTGATGCCATGAGCAAACCTGGTATGGGTCTGAACTTTCGTCCTATATAAGTAACCTGTTTTGCCTTTCTGATTATTTTCACCATTCATTCTTACTCCTTGGAGTTAATGACATTCAACAGGACATGCCCAACTGTTGGTACTTTCTAGTGCTACAGGAAGATCCTGCTTCCTAGGCCGATTTTGCCAAAGATCAATGCTTCTGAAGCAACTCTCATCCTGCCACCATCAGAGGCCTACTCTCAGGTGACTGCTCAATACATGTAATTGTCTGGGTCTCTGCCTATTCCAGAAGCCAGTGTTTTCTGATGTTCTGCTCCCTTGGACAGTCCCACTCCCTGAATATCAATTAATATTAGCTCACTTCCCTTGACAATGCAATCTCCCTGTGCCAGTGGCGGCCAAGGGACTCTAGGCATATCATCATGAACAGCAGTCACTTGCTTTCAAAAAAAAAAAAAAAGATGTTTTTATTTTATGAATTTATTTCTAAAAACCAAAAATTTATTTTATTATTTTAGAGAGAGAGAGAGAGAGAGAGAGAGAGAGAGCGAGCACAAGCAGAAGGGACAGAGGGTGAGGGAGAGAGAATCTCAAGCAGATTCGACCCTGAGTGTGGAGCCCCCATGTGGGGCTCGATATTATGACCCTGAATTCATGACCTAAGCTGAAACCAAGACTCAGACGCTTAACCTACTGCACCAACGAGGAGCCCCCAAAAATACTTTTTTAAATGAAGTTTTAGGTTCACAGTAAAATTGAACAGAATGGACAGAGATTCCCCAAGTACCTTCTGCTCTCCACACATGCAGAGTTTTCCCCAATATCAATGTTAAATGTTAAATATCAATATCAATATCAATCTGAGCGGACTTTGTTACAATCAATGAACCTACACCAACACATCATTACCACCAAAGTCTAAAGTTTGCTTTAGGATTCACTTGTGGTGCTGTACATTCTATGAACAAACCTATAATGACATGTACCCATCATTTTACTACATCATATAGAATAGCTTCACTGCCCTAAAAATCCTCTATGTTCCACCCACTCATCCACACCCTCCCTCTACCCCTGGCAACTGCCTATCTTTTTACTGTCTCCATAGTTTTGCATTTTTTCAGAGTGTAATATAGCTGGGATCTTACAGTATGTAGTCATTTCAGATTGACTTCTTTCACTTAGTCATTGTGAAAAGACATAGCCCATGTCTTTTCATGGCTTGATAGTTCATTCAGTGCTGAATTATATTCTATTGTTTGGATGTACCATAATTTATTTATCCATTCATCTACGAAAGGACATCTTGGTTATTTCCAAGTTTTGGCAATTATGAATAAAGCCGTTTAATAAAACATCTGCAGGTCTTTGTGTGAATGTAAGTTTTCAACTCCTTTGGATAAATCCTGAGGAATACAATTGCTGGATTGCATGGTAAGAGTGTGTTTAGTTTTGTAAGAAACTGCCAAACTGCATTCTTACCAGCAATGTATGAGAGGTCCTTTTGTCATTGTCAATAGCAGTTGGTTCTGTCAGTGTTCTGGATTTGGGCCCTTCTATACTAGGTGTATAGTGGGCCACCTGACTTTTACAGACCTCTGTTATCCTCTAAGTTGCTATAAAAGAGACTATTAGTTCATATCATATCAGTTTGGTGGTAGCTAAGAGCACTAGTTAAGTTTCTCTTCCTAGCAGGATGGTCCAGTTAGATTATAAAAACAGAATGGCATTAGAAGTGACATCTCTAGTCCCTCATCTTATATATGGTGAATGAATAAATGGGGGAGTAATTGAAGGAACAAATGGATGAATGAATGAATGAACTTAGCTAGCATCTAGCTCTGGCCTCAAAAGTCCTTACAATAGATAATATTTACAATACCGAGATTCTATAACAAAAATCTCTTCCCACTCAGGGAAATATGATATGTGTTTTTATTGACTCGCTAATGGGATGAGCCACTGCAAAAGTTTGTACCTTCTGCATTCAAGCTAAGTTTATTACTGAGTTCCATTAAATCTCTAACTAAACTCGGAAAGAGTATGCTCTTGCAGGACTCTCAAAAACAACCTAGTCCTTCTTTCTCAAACACCCAAGTTTGCATTTGTCTTCCCAGAGTCCCAGGAGCCTAAATCCACATGTGCTGTTTTTTTGTTTGTTTGTTTGTTTCTGTTTTTGGGTTTTTGTTTGTTCTTTTGCTTTTGTTTTTTTTAGTAGTAAAAGTTCTATGGTTATTGAGCTAACAGTATCTGCTTCTCTCTTTTGTGGCCCTCATGATTTTGAATGTTTCTTCTGTTGACCACTAAGTCCTACAGAACTTCATGTGTAGTGTGCTGTGCACTGAATGTATGTTCCTTCAAAATTCATCTGGTGAAACACTAACCCCGACTGTGATGGTATTTGGAGATGGGGCCTATGGAGATAATTATGTCATGAGGGTGAGGCCCTCATGGTGGGATTAGTGACCTTGTAAGTAGTCAGGAGAGAGATTGCTTCCTCTCTCTCTGCCATGTGAAGATATAACAAGAAGACAGCCATCTGCAAACCCAGGAGATGACTCTCATCAGAACCCAACCAAGAGCTTGCACCCTGATCTCAAACTTCCCAGCTTCTAGAACTGTGAGAAATACATTTCTGTTTTATAAACCACCAAATCTATGGTACTTTTGTTACAGCAGCCCAAACGACATAAGACATAGGGGTTCCCTTATGTTGCAAGAATCTCTCTTGGAGTTCAAACTCTAAATTGTGCCCCTGATCTGTCAGGACTGAGTGGGCCCAGCTTGTCTGGTGTGTAAACTGGTGTGACAGTTTCCATTGTCCTATCCACTTACTAATAGGATCCTTGGATCTGATATCACAGGAATCTCATATCTTACAAGTCTCCTACCACCAGATGAGGAAACAGGTGACAGATGCAGAACTTCAGACATGACTGAGAACAATCTTCCTTGCCTGTAACCTCCCAGTAGAAGAACATTTGTTTCCTCAATGGTGAATGGTTTTTTTTTTTTTTAAAGATTTTATTTATTTATTTGACAGAAAGAGATCACAAGTAGGCAGAGAGGCAGGCAGAGAGAGAGGGAGGAAGCAGGCTCCCGGCTGAGCAGAGAGCCTGATGCAGGCCTCGATCCCAGGACCCTGAGATCATGACCTGAGCCCAAGGCAGAGGCCCAACCCACTGAGCCACCCAGGTGCCCCTGGTAAATGGTTTTAAATAACATTCCCAAACTATTCCTGGAAATATTTCAATATAAGGTAGTTACTCTAGTGTGTAGCCTTAACTCTAAAGATAGAAGCTACTCTTGTTGATTTCTTCCTCTGGTCCAAGGATGATGAAGGAAAATAAAGATGGATTAGAAATTGAGGGTGGGAGTGATAGTCTTTCCTTGATACTATGAATATTTCCCTGGCTAACACTAGACCCTCAGGATTACAAAACTGGGGGTTATAACAGTCTCAAGAAACTCTACCTCACATTTGACCTGATTCCCAGGTCCTTTGGAGCAAAAAGTTAATTAGGGTCTGAGTCACTTTGACTCTTAACTTGGTGCAAACTCATAACTCCAGAAGAAACTGAAAGCACAAAGGAACTAGTCCCATTAAAGACATGAAAAATACAGCGTTCTCCATAGCTACTTCCAGTGGTTCCTCTCTGGAAGAAGCAAATCCAGGAGAACTTTCCATTTCACAAAGAAATGGGAAATACCAGAAACTATGATGTAAGAAGATCTAAGTGTGGATTTAGTGGTTAGTCCTATTTAAAAGTAGCTAGAATTATGCATCTCCATATGTGGCCAACTGTTTATATTATCTGTTGGTGAGCTTATTAAATAATACATCATTTTCATACACAGTTAAAATTATCTAAGTCTTCGGTCCTGGATGCTCCATAATTCCTTTCCCTAGTCCCCTGTTCTTTTCCTGATTGTTCCTCTAAAGAAAAGAGAAGGATAACATCTGCCTTGTGGGATAAGCCCCAGCCACTTTTGAGGCACTAGCTATTCTGGAAAAGTAAATGAAGAACAGCACAAAATATTTTCTTAAGAGTTGGAGGAGCTGGGGTGCCGGTGGCTCAGTGGGTTAAAGCCTCTGCCTTGGGCTCAGGTCATGATCTCAGGGTCCTGGGATCGAGCCCCGCATCGGGCTCTCTGCTGGGCAGGGAGCCTGCTTCCTCCTCTCTCTCTGCCTGCCTCTCTGCCTACTTGTGATCTGATCTCTCTCTCTGACAAATAAATAAATAAAATCTTAAAAAAAGAAAAAAAGAGTTGGAGGAGCCAAGTTACCCAGATGCCAGTAAGGAAGATAGTCATAGAGGAATGTTTGTCGCTTTTCAGATAGACACTCTTTTGTTTAACACATTAGTATACATGGATTTCTGGAGTTCATTATTTTTCTTTACCCATATATGAGTTTCTCCTCCTTCTGGGGAGTGAATTGAGGGAAAAGGGAAATTGCAGTGGTTCCCAAACTTGTCTGTCCATTAGAATCACCTGGGGAGTTTGAAAACCACTGATGACCCTGTCTCCTCCCTCAACCCCAGATATTGTGATTTCCTTGGTCTGGGATACGGCCTGCATTTTCGAATGTTTAAATCCCCATGTAGAGTTAGTATACACATGGCTTTGGGCATCCCTTTCATAGTAGTATCTAGCCAGGAGCTGGGACACATCAAAATTACCTGGAAGATTTAAAAAATGCAGTGTCGGAGTATATGTCCCAGACCTCCTGAGTCAGAAGCCTCAGATGAAAGGTTTGAGCTCCTCAATGATTTCTGTGCACACCCTGCTCCAGGACCACTGACAAACAGCTGTGATGACAGGCAACAACAGTCTTCATCAGCATGGCTATTACCTGAATAAATAGACTGTAACTAATGCCTGGAGCACCTTCTTTCCTTCTCTCTAGGATTCCATGCCTCACACCCCCTTTTACAATTTGGACTGAACATAATTCATTGCCTAAATGCTTTTGTGTAAAATTCACAGTCACCTGACTGTGGTCTGCTCTGCATTCCCTCAGGACGTCCACGGCCTTTCAGCTGTTATGCCCTGCCTCATTCTTAACATGCATCCCCCGCTCCCCCCGATGCTCTCACACCAGCTTAACTGAAAGCTTCCTGAGGGCAAAGGCTTCATTGTTTTCTGGGTTTGGACTCAATACACAATACAAACTTCATACATGTAGAGAGAAATGAGTTCTAGGGGTTTATTACGTAGCCGAAAAGTTAAAAAGCTTATTCATGTGTACCCAATTCTAGATGAAAACACGAAGTGGATAATTCATCTGGAAATGACAAATGTTTAATATTTCAGGATCTCTGAACTACATTGTGTCTGTATTATGTTTTGTGTTTTATAAAGAACGTCTAAAGTCACCAACCTATGTGATTGCTGCCATCACCCTAGGAAGTAGATAAGGCCCTTCTGTAGATGTGTAAAGCTGTGGCCCAGAGGGAAGGTGACCTACCTAGACCCTAACCTGATGACAGGTGTAAAATTCACTCCTCCTGACTTTCAGCCCAGGTAGTTCTTTCCTGTTGCAGGACCTCAACCGTCTCCTGTTCACCCCTGATCTCACATCTGTATCTTCAGGCCTCATCTCACTCCTGAGATCCTCATTTCTAACTATATTTGAAAGAACCCCACCTGGGATGCCTGGGGGGCTCAGTCGGTTAAGCGTCTGCCTTTGGCTCAGATCATGATCCCAGAGTCCTGGGATCCAGTTCTGCATCAGATTCCCTGCTCAGCAGGGAGCGTGCTGCTTCTTCTCTCCCTGCTCCTCATGCGCATGCTCTTTCTGTCTTGCTCTCTCATATAAATAAATAAAATATTGAAGGAAAGAAAAAGAAAGAAGGAAGGAAGGAAGGAAGGACGGAAGGGAGGGAGGAAGGAAGGAAGAGCCCTACCTGCATGTTCTAGCAACACAGCAATCTCATTAGTCCTCAAAGAGAGATTTTATCAGAGATCCTCTTTTTTCCCAACTCCTAGATTTCTATATCTCTTTTAACAACTTTGCCATCTTCTCATTTCCCATTTCTCTTCTTTCATCCACTTTTCTTACCTCGTCACTTGCAGGGCCCATTGATTCAGTCCCAGGAATGCCTCCCGTCTCTGCCATCTTTTCCGCACCCACTATTTTCCCCCCGTGGGCACCGCCCCAGCAGTCCTTCCGTGAGTTCCTGCCTTCAACGCACTCTCTCCAATCCTTTCCTCTCGCTGCCTCCTAATCCTAAACCACAGATTTAGTTACCACATTCTCTCAGTCAATGGTCTTCTGTTTCTTAAAGAAAAACTCAAAAGGCTCTTAGGTTATTTCGTAGTCTGTCCACAAACGATGTTTCTCAGGTTAGCTTTTCACACACAGATCTTATTCCAGACACCCAGAACTGTACACTGTTCCCTAAACAGGTCAGAAAAGTTCATTTCTGTGCCTTTTTACACTTTCAAGGGTTTGGGCTTTCAGCCTAAATGACCTTTAGCTGTCCTGAATTCTCACCCTCTTTATTGTTGAAAACCTAATCTGCCAGGAAAGCCCAAGTTAAGCAATATTTCTTGTTTGTGAGTCTTCTTTCAGGCTCCAGCTTTAGTTCTGGCCGAGAGCATCCATATACTCCTTTGGTACTTTAATTTGTACTTCTCTTACCAAATTTAATTTTCTGACATGATGTGTGTGTGTGTGTAATCCCACCTAGACGGAGGCTTCTTGAGAGTAAGATTCAAGTTTTGGTCAACTTGAAACAAGATGGATAATAAATATTTATATGAACCTATTTTTTTTTTGTATTTTCCACCAATCAACACAATCTTGAATATCTATGAGGCTAAATAATTCCTGAATTGAATTATCCCATTTGTCCCATAGTGAGTTAGAATTGATGACTTCTAAGGTTTTAATTTCAATATTGAATAATTGTTTCCAATTTTATAATTGGTGAGTCATTTTATAAAAATTTTCTTAATTAGAAATGTTTCTGGGACTCGTATATTTTAATTAGTGGAAGAAAACTGCCTATCACATATAAGATAGGTTCTGATTCCCTCCCCTTGCTCACCTGCCCAGCAACACGTCCAACAGCCCATTGAGATTACACCTGAGTCAAGTCTTAACCAGCAAGACAAGGTCTGAACACAGGTAAAATGCACAGAATTCATCATTTGCAATTCCAACATTACCTTTCTATTTAAAAACACCTTTTCCCCATTATAAATCAACTTCACAATTTAAAAACCTATAGCTCAGCTGAAAAGCCATATTTTTTGTTAAACAAGAGTGAATCAGGATTAAGTACTTTGAGATATTTTTTTATTAAAAACTCGCAATGAATCACTATAAATACCATTGCCTAAAAGTACATTGGTTTATTTGCAGTTTGGTTTTGCTAGAGTTTTCTTTCTTTTCCTCTTCCCAAGAATTCTTCTTTTGCCAAAACTTGGTTATTAAAACGAATGGAAATAATAGAAATAGTACTATTTTAAAATCTTGAAGTTATTTTGATAAAGTGCTGTTCTTGTAACTATTCACAACTATACGCTTATTATATAGAATTTAACCTGGCAGTAAATGTGAAAGAAAAAGAGCAACCCACGAAATATTGATGAGACTTGACTGAAGTCCACATTTTTTTTTCAATCAGGCAAGTTTCTGTTATTGATCTGTTATTGATATGCAGACTTAAAATCAATCTTGGTTTAGTGCCAGATCTTGAAATGTCAAATTTCCTTCCTTGCTTGAGCTATATACTTTACTTTCAGCTATAGAAAACACTGTCATTAATAAATTCAGATACCACAGGAAAGTATTTAAAGGATAGCTAAAAATGAATTGCTGTATAACACTACCTTCATTAATAATAAACACCTAAAGGGGGTCATTCCCTTTAATGACATTTTTTGTTCTTCTGAAACAATAAACAACAAAACCTGGCTGTATTAAATGTGAAGGGAAAAAATGGAGCATTCCTGTTTTAACTTTGACAGGAACAAAGATTGGGCATGCCAAAAATTAATTCTGTTGAGGAACTGTGTTATGCCAAACATCAATTCTCTTGAGAATTATTATTGAATCAACAACTTATGCCTATATTAGCAACACCATTATTTGATTTTATCATAAGAATACTCAGGTAAGTTTGTTTGTTGGCATCCAATATACAAACCAGCATGTTTGAAATGAGGGGGATGTTTTCACCAGCAACCAGTTTATCAATAGTGAAGGTAAAGCCACATTTGGCTAGCTGTTTAGACCTGAGGCGTGGCATTTCTCAACCAACTCTGAACTTACCACAGTTTTCAGTTTTTCAGTTGGAATATCCTTTCCCACTGAAAATGCATTCAAGAGAAAGGACAGCTGAAGCAGAGGAAGGAGGCTATAGAGTCATACTTATAACATATCACTTTTTGGAAATCCAAAAATATTGACTCTAGTACCCTTTGGGTTTGTCCATATGACTATGAATGAAAAAAGAAACAAGCAAGCATATTTTTGTCTACGGAACTCTATCATTATCAGTCCCATGAATACTGTTGCCAAGATAGCTGATTTTCTCTACATTTTATTTCTCCACCATGGGCAGAGATTTTTTTTGTTTTTAAGGCAGGTGGAACACATTTTTCATGCTGATATAATTCTCCTGTAGCTTAAATGACTCGTTCTTATTGGATTATATAACAAAGTACAAGTTGCCTGAATGCTCACTTTTCAAAACATTTTATTACGGAAAATTTCCAACATACACATAAGAATAGAAAATTTTAATAAACCTGTATTTACTCACCACTTCAGTTTCAAAGCATTAGCAATATTTTTCCAGTTTTTGTTTCATTTACAGTCTATCCTACTTCTTCTTCTAAAGCAAATCTCAGATATTATGTCATTTTACCTATAAACCTCTATTATGCATATCCACCAATAAGGGCAATTTCTTCTAATCTATCCCATCATTTTCACATCTCACAAAAATAACAGTGATTCTTACTCTTATCTAATACTCAGTCCATTATTCAGATTTTCCTAATTATCACAAAGATGTCTATCTACAGTTGATTTGTTCAAATCATGAACAGAAAATAGTAAATTCCATACAAGCATACATGGCTTTGGACGTAATTTTCTTAAGTCTCTTATTTCGGAGATCACTCCATGTTAACTACATAATGATGCTCATTTCTTTTTTCTTTTTCCTTTTTTTTCCTTTTTCCTTTTTCTTTTACTATTGTATCAATATACAGTACCATCTTCTACTCAATCCATTTTCTATGGATGGGCATGTGTAATGTTTCTCGTCTCTTGTTATTATCAATAATGTCACAACAAATAGCCTTTGTATATAGGATTTCATATTTTTTCAATGCAATTTCAGGATAAATTCCTAGAAGTAAAGCTTCTGGTTCACAGTGTAATATATATGCAGTTGCTAAATTCCCCATAGGTGCTATACGATTTCATCTTTCCCCCTATAATGGGTGACTGTCTACTTCTCCATGGCCTCATTGATGGAGTATATTGTAAAACTTTTATTATTTTTGTCAATCTGATAAGTGAGCAATGATAGCTTGGTGTAGTTTTAATTTGCATTTCTCATATTATAGTAAAGATGAACATCTTTTCATATGTTAAAGGACCATTTGCATTTATTTTTCTGTCGATTATCTGTTCATATCTTTTGCCCATTTTCAATTGAGCTTTTGGATTTTTTCTTCTGTTTATATGAAGTGCTAAAATTTGTAACCCTACCTTGGACCCAAGGCAGCTCTGTACAGGTTACCTCTCCATCTCCGGTAAAAATGGTGGTGGCCATTGGGAATATACAAACTATTTACCAAGTGGAGAGACTGATTCATTATAAAATAAACAATTTCATTTTTATAATTACTTGTTTGTAGTTGCAGTAGTGTTATGTAACACTCAAACCATTTTATCTACTTTAGCAGAGAATGAAATTGTGCAAATGAAAATCTAGGTGAAGAATCAATCAGGGGAAAGCTGATAATATAAAAATATATTATTTTTTAACCTTTGGAATATATTATTTTTTAACCTTCCCCATGGAAGTGAGGGAAGACCATCACTACCCTCATTTCACATCAAACTCCCATATACAGAAGCTAATTTATGAATGTAAATCACTTGGGAAATACAGTGCAATAGTAATGTAAAATAAGAATGCATTTTTGATTATATGATATAGGAAACACAGATGTAGAAATCTAAATTAAATAATTCGATAACCATAATTACAGCTTCCCAAACACAATGCTGTTTATTAGATAACTCTACCTTTTTGTTATAATAAAGCCAGACTTTCTCCTTTGCCCTCAGGAGGACACAAATTACAAGACTCCTGACCTGAAGCCAACTGAATCCATTAGCATAGCTGTGCCCCAAGAGCATACCAAAGAGATAGAGAATAAAACAAAATGACTGAAGCTGAGAAAAAGCTCCATTACGTCAACTAAGGGGAGGGATCAGTGGGGATGTATAAACCAGACATCTAGGATAGACCAATTTTATCCTAAATTTCAAGCCAAAAAGATGAAAATTAACACCTTGTGTAGCATAGGTACAGTGAAATCCAGATTATTTTGTATTTTATTTTCCCACTTTTTTGTTGTGAACTGCCATAAAGTAATTTGGTTATACAAACTTATCAGCTTCTTTTCCATATGTCTTGGAAGGCACAGAGAATTTGAAGTAGGGAAAAAGCTACTCCCCACAACTTGCTACCAGGTTTATAATAATAGCAACATACATAGATATTTATTAATAAGGAGCCACAAAACTGTCATTATAGTCAGTCCTCCACGCTTCATGTCCCCATGTTCTCCAAAGCTCCGGAAACCCCTTGCACAAAAAGTTTGCCTAAGGCAAATGAAGCGCTATTCTAGTAGCAGAATTTAATTAAGCCTTTGTCGGAGTCAGAGAACTGGGAGGACCCAGCAGCACATCAGAAAGCTTAGTGAGAAGTCCACATTGCCATACTTAAGGGTACAGACAAGGACCCATGAACTTGTATGCTGTGCCCATGCAAGGATGGAGAAATGGCTACAATATTCCTGCAAATGCATTTATATTGAATAACGTTAGTGTTATCAATGCCACTTATAATATCCTTTATTCTAATTAACAAGCCACCAATATCACCAGTGAAAATCCGTTTCTCCTTTAGGCTCTACACAAATCAGCAAAGCCTCTGGTCTTGATGAAAGATAAAGATACTCAAAGTACTTTTAATAGCTACCTCTGGACAGTGGTCTTCTTTCTGATTAAATACTTGATGGCCACCCATGGTGTAAGATTTCCTGATTAGATAATGACTTGTCCCTTGAGTATGGCTTAAACATTATCTCAGACTGTTTATGCTGAACTATTTTTTTTTATTTTTTAAAAGAATTTATTTATTTATTTGACAGAGAGAGAGGAAATACAAGCAAGGGGAGTAGGAGAGGGAGAAGCAGGCTTCCTACTGAGCAGGGAGCTGGATGCTGGGCTTGATCCCAGGGTCCTGGGATCATGGCCTGAGCCAAAGGCAGACGCTTAACAACTGAGCCATCCAGGCGCCCCCTATGCTGAATTATTTTAAAGTAGATTACGGTTTTATATTTATTTTATAAGAAAATAAAATGTTTTTCTTCATTGTTCTTTTATTCTATCTTTAAAGGAAATTTTTTAAAATCACTGAATTCAATAGCAAAATTTTTATCTTGAATAAACCATCAAATATCATAGTAATATTTTTATCTTGAGAATAAGAATGTAAAAGAAATGTCAAAGTGTACATTCTGAAATTTCTGAAATTTCTAGCCAGTTGTAATTTCCTCTCATGATAAGTTTCTGATACTAAAAGGCACAAAAGAAGCAACAAGTCTTCAAAAACTACTTAACAGAAGTACTTTTCTAAGTGTATAGACAAAAATTCAACCTGCCGTGAAAACATACAGATGGCCAAGTAGACACTTGAAAAGATGTTCAACATCAATGGTCATCAGGGAAATTCAAATTGAAACCACAAAGAGCTGTCACTTCACATCTGTCAGAATGGCTATTATCAAAAAGATGAGAAATAATAAGTCTGGGTGAGGATATGGAGAAAAAAGAATGCTCACACACTATTGGTGGGAAGGTAAAAATGCTGCAGCCACTATGGAAAACAGTAGGGAGATTCCTCAAAAAATAAAAATAGAATTACCATTTGATGCAGCAATTCTACTCCTGGATATTTGTCTGAAGAGAAAAAAAATACTAATTTGAAAAGATATATGCACAATTATTTCATTTCAGTGTTATTCACAATGACCAAGATATGGCAGCAACCTAAGTATCCATCAACAAACAAATGATAAAAAAGATGTGATAGATAGAATGATATAAAGAAAGAAAGAATATATATAGATATATATTTATTTATTTATATAATGGAAATTTACTCAGCCATAAAAAAAAAAGAAATCTTGTCATTTGTGACAATGTGGATGGACCTAAAGGGTACTACATTAAGTGAGGTAAGTCAGACAGAGGAAGGCAAGTACAGCATGATTTCAGTTATATGTAGAAACTAAAAGACAAAACAAATGAACAAGCAAAACAGAAAGACTCAAAGATACAGAGGACAATCTGGTGGTTAGCAAAGGGGAGAGGGAGAGGGGAACGAGCAAAATAGGGAAAGAGGATTAAAAGGTGCAGACTTCCAGTCATAAAATAAATAAGACATGGGGATACAATGTACAGCATAGGGAATATAGTTAATAATATGTAACAATTTTGCTGGTAACAGATGGTAGCTAGATTTATTCTAGTGATCACTTTGCAATGTATATAAATGTTGAATCCCTGTGTTGTGTACCTGAAACTAATATAATATTGTAAGTCAACTTCACTTCAACAGCAACAAAAAATTATTTAAGATTTCCTTTCATTATTAGTTTTATAGTTTATATATATGTATTTCTTTGTATGTATCAAATATTATATCATAAATATTTGAGCAAGTAAATATTCACAAGGAATAGTTGCCTCATCTTAAATGACTGAGAATTTTTTTTAAACTCAAATTTAAAATTTTTCAATAATTGACTAGGTAAAGGATTCCAGCCATCAAGGGGAATCAACCTCAAGATGGACATTCTTTTCAGATAAGAAAATAAAGCATTATACATTTTTACAGCCTGGAAAAAAAAAATTCAACCTGCCTTAATTGTCTCAAATCAGATGGTCATCTGATTTCTTTAACCCCCAGGCATCAGAGCATTATCGGTGCAGTGACTCTGAGAGTAAGTGTGCTTATGTGTGCTGAGATCAAGAGGGGATGGAGCCTTGGAGAGGGCAAGAGAGGCCTTAGGAAATCCTGCCCTAGGCTTTGTTGGAGAAGATTTCATTCTTTCTATTAGTTTTTCTGTTCAACTGCCCTTCAAGTTGTGCCTGAGGATTTTTAAAACACAGGGTGCTTGCTAAAGGACAAAGACTAAAGTGTTATGTGGGAATAACCAGTTGAAGTTAACCAAGATTATAAAGTAATTTGCAAAGCTATTTGCTTCTACACAGAGCATTTAAGTGTTAGAATATCATGCCACTACAAAAGAATTATCTAAAATGAGGTAATATGCTATATTGCACTGTACAGGCTATAAGCAATTATGGAGGGATATACTTTCTTCACTTGTATTAATAAGGCTGAGCAGAATATAAAGAAATAAAAGCCTGGAGTATATAACAACTCCTGAGGCAAATTGAAAGAAATTATGAAAGAATTCATTGTATTATTGAAACAAAGCAAAATGAAATGCATTGTGACAACATGATATAAATCACAGGATAATATCACATCTTAATAACCAATGCTGAACAGAAGAGAGACTTCTCTTGATTTACTGTGTAGAAAATGTGACATGACAGAAGACCCTTCACCAGCCAAATCTTTACATACTAGTACTGTCAGTTATGTTTTTCTTTCGCGTGTACAACTGAGAAGTCATCCACAGCAGGATGGACATGGGCTGAGCAAAGTAAGGTCAATGATTCTTCTCACCTGCCCCGTTCCACTGAGTTAATGCTCTCATCCCTTACTATCCTGAAATAAAAACCCAATGCCAATTTTTTATTCAGCAATATAAACCTACAGCTAATTACCATGTGCCAAAACAAGGCTGCAGAAAGTATAATCTATTAGCAATAACTTGTGTCTAACAATATAATTGCATCTGGAATAATGAAATGTTCATTTTAGTATCAAAATTAATAATGTCATATCAATGCCATTAATAATTAAGGATTCTTTTTATAACATCGCATCATTAATAACAACTCATTATGAACAATTCTATTAATATCAACAATAATAAAAATAATATCACATTGTCTTTCTATAGTCACAATTTTGTAAAGATAATGAAAATGCTGTACACATATTGAACTAGACCCTGCTGTGTCCAAGGAAAGCAGCTCTGGAAATATATTACACTTTTAGATAAATAAAGTATCTTTTTGTTTTCCTAGGCAGTAATTTGTGAGTGGAAATTTTCATTGCTAAATACTCAGAAAGCACATGAAAATTCTGTTTAAAATTGTCCATTGCTTTGCTTACAGGGACAGTGGATGGGATTAGGGGCAGGGCACAATAGCTTCTACAGTGCTAGTTCTTAGTTTAATATTAGCCTACTTCTTCATTTGGGGGTGGGTATGTGGACTTTTTGTGCTTCATAACTTAAATACATGTCACATATAGAATTTTTAGTGCATATAATACTGTGTAACTTTTTTTTATAGTCCACCTCCCTGTCTTCCCAGCGAGGCAAATCTCAGCTACTCAATGCAGGTAATTTTCTATTTATCCAAGTTTTCTCTCTCCCAGCAATGTATTCTAACCCATAGACACCACTAGTTTGGGTACAAGTAAACTAAATCCTGCAGACCAGGTTGCCTGGGTAGCTCAGTCGGTTAAGCAGCTGCCTTTGGCTCAGGTCATGATCCCAGGGTCTTGGGATTGAGTTCCACATTGGGCTCCCTGTTTGGTGGAAAGTCGGCTTCTCCCTCTCCCTCTGCCTGCCGCTCTGTTTACTTGTGCTCTCTATCTCTCTGTCAAATAAATAAATAAAAATAAAAATAAAATAAATCCTGCAGACCAAATCTGGCCTGTGATCTGTCTTTTGCAAATAAAATTTTATTGGAACATGGCTACACCCATTTGTTTCAATATGATCTATGACTACTTGCACCTTCTAACAGCAGAGCTGAGTAGTAGAAACAACCACATGGCCCTCAGAGCTGAAATATCTGGCCCATTACCAAAAAAGTGTGTTGAGTTCTTCTCTAGATGATAAGTAGAAAATAATTTTGACATTTCCAAAATACAGATAAGGAAAATAAAAGTAGAGAGAAGGAAATCAATAACATATTTTAATACTCTCGTATTCATATTTTGTGCTTCATCATGACATTAGAATAGTAAACTATAGTTGTATTATTCATTGCTATTTGCTATTGTTTGAATGAGTATAAATTTATAATCTAAGGTTGACTCTAGAAACAGATATGGATTTCAATAAAAGCTTGTTGAAGCAATAAAAGAACACAAGTTTTATTTTAGGGTTAGAGAGGATAAATTTTGAAGCAATAGTAATGATTTATTCTTGTCAATGTTTACATATCTATATTTTTTCGTTGTTACCCACACATATTAAACTATAAAAATAAAAGAAAATACCAAGATATTCTCTACACACAGTTTTTTAAACTTTTTATTATTATGAAAAATTTCAAACAGACAAAAGTTGACAGAAGCAATAAATAAGTCCCCATATTTAGCTTTTTTTTTTTCTTTAGCACATACAGGAGTAGGAAAGGTATAATTTTAGTAGTTTAAAGCCCTCTCAAGGGTGACAAGTAGGAAAACTCAGGTGTGGTGTGACTAATACCCACTCCAACCCCTCAGGCCTGCAAGATGACAATCTAGGTAAATGCACTGTTACCAGCACTGCTTCTTCTGAAGAGCCCTAATTAGCAGCACCTGGCACCAGACGACAAAAAGGACTTCCCAGCTCAGGTTCTATGGTATCCAGGGTTTTCTTTCCCTGACTCATTCTCTCCCCTCTTCTCAAATTCACGTGGGATGGAGACTAGGGCCTTAACGCCTCCCCGATACACCTCCAGGAATAGAAACTCACAGGTCAAAATAGCCACACACCTGAGAGGTACGGCTACCCCCAAAATAAAACAGGACAATAAAGGGGATGGTATACAGCATTTGAAGCAGAAGTACTGAAAGAGATAGACCAATAATATAAAAGAAGCATCAACAATTTATTTAAGAAGATGAGAGGACATATGAGCATGTGAAGCAAAACCAAGATGTGATGGGAAAAAAAAAAGAATGAAGTGGAAAAATATGAAAAGATAATAGGTCTGAAAAAGAAAATAAAGAACATCTATCAGACATAGAACAAATGAGTCCACTGTAAAACCAAATTGAAGAACTCTCTCAGAGGCAGCAAGAAGGGATAAAGACATAGAAATACAAAGGAAAAAATAGGAGAATAAAAGCAGAATTATCAGGGGAGATATTTGAAAAATGAATAAAAATAAGTTTTCCACAATAGATCTGGATGAATGACCTCAAATACAATGGGATCATATTGCTACACAGGAGAAGTAGGGAAACAAATCCACACCTGGCCACATTATATTAATATTAAGAACATCAAAGAAAACCAGAAAATTTTTTAAAAGCTTCCAGAGAGAAAGAGCAGATTACCTACACAGGAGTAAGAATCAGAATATCATCAAGTCTATTAAAGCAATGCTGGATACAAAAAGCACAGGAAATCATATTTTAAAGTATTAATGGAAAAGAAACTTTGAACTTAGAATTTTATATATAACCAAAGGTCAATGAAGCTTTTTTATAGTAAAACAAAACAAAAAGAACTAGACCTCAGAGTTTTAGAATTGACTGTACAGACAAATATCAAAAACACTAATGCGGTTAAAAACTCAAAGGAAGAAAAAAGTCCCAGGAGGATACTTCCAGATGGAAATATGGAAAGTAAGGATAATCGAATGCCTTGTAAGATGTGTTATTATCTTAACAGTGTATTATTGTAGCAATGTTTTATTGTACAATATCTTTTTGTACAATAATTGTATTACTGATTCCACAACAACCCAGTACCCAAAAGTGAGAAATTATCAAGATCTTTGTGGTGAAGGGAGACTGACAGGCTAGGACAGCCTGCTCAGGTAAATGTCTCATCTGGGAGGATAAAGAGATATTAGTATGTTTAAGATATTATGTAAGTAAGTATACCTGAGTATAGGTCCTAAGTTGTGGGCAACCACCATAGGAACAAAAATAAATATATAACTTTAAAAGTAGCTACCTAAAACCCAATGCATAAAATGCAAAGTTTACAAATGAAAACACATTTGAATGATTGCCCATGAAAGGAAATGGGAAATGGGGATAAAAAGAGTGAATGAATGAAGCGGGAAAGAGTCAGTAAGGAGCCATAGATACTTGTCATTATACCCATTCTCTGCACCTGAAATCCAATATACACAAATGAATGAAAGAAATAGAAAGAATCACCATGTTCTTCTTTTCTTTAAAAATTAAACCAGGTGTTCCTTAAAAGTCAGCTTTCCAAGTGTACTGTGTCAGGTTTTATTTGCACCATGTGACTATCTAGAACAATAAGCTCTCTAAATAGAGATTAAACAGTTTTTGATCCCATGAAACTTTGATGAGTGACTACTTAGGAAAACTAAAACTAAAACAGAAACAAAAACCAAAACTAACATGATCTCTGAAGAAAATGAACTGAGTGATTCTCAATGGTCTTGATGATGAATAATGCTTAAAAATAGCCAGTTTTGATAGGCAAGTGACTTTTATTGCTTGAGCTGAAGGACACGGACATTTCGCTTTCATGAAACACATTATATAGGGTCTTTCAAGCATCTAAGAGGTTCTGCCTTACTATTAAAAATATATAGAAACCAAACTGCAAGTGTGTGTGGTGCCTCTGTAGGTGAATGCTTTCAGGATATTGTCTTTTTACTGGGAACTGAAGGATCCTGAATTCTGAATACCAAGAATCTTGGTAGTACTGAGAAAGTCCTTTAAATTTTGCCCCAATTTTGTTATCTGCCAGGTCATGTTTGACACTAGTGTTTGATGAAACAAACTTATCTGCCAGGATGAGGTGGTTTCCTTGAGGAAGGCTGCCAAGGGGAGTTATGGTCTGTGAATCAGTGTAATATGCAATGCAAAATCATTTTTGGTACAAACATTTCTTCTTTACTGAGCAATATTTTTTGAAAGGGCTGAGAATGAAATCAGCAAAATGAGTCATTTAGATTGTTGTCTTCTGGGTAGAAGGACTCTAGAGAGCCATCAAGGAAGAGTTGGTGGAGAAAGAAAGGAGCTCCTTCCTCAGTTAGAAGGACAGAGTAATAGAGAAAGTGCGAGCTCTGCAGATAGAAGCTCATAGTCTGGAATCCTAACTCTGTTGCTGGGTGGTCATTCTGAATCTCTGTTTTTTCGTGTCTCAAATTAGGATAACAGCACCTACATGGGAACACTACTCTCGACATAAAAAATGTTTAAAAGATAAAATATAGAAAGCAATGAACACTTAGTAAGCATCAGAAATATTAATGACCTTTCCCAACCCCTCATTATAAATTGCTTCCCAAGACAAAAGTTATAAAAACCTCAAGTCTAGTTTTTCTTTTTCATCTTCTGGTAGAAATCATCAGCGTCAGGGAATAACTTGTAATAACTTGTAATATTGTGAAAAAGTATTCTTTCTGCTTCCTTCTTACCCAGGAAATTTGTACTTCCAAATAAGAAGTAGTAGTCTGAAACAGTGCTAAAGGAATGGATACATGAGGAGGAGGGTTTTTTTGTTTGTTTGTTTGTTTGTTTTTTATGTTCAGTTAGTACACCATTAGTTTTTGATGTAGTGTTCAATGATTCATCAGTTGTGTATAACACCCTGTGCTCAACTCATCACATGCCCTCCTTAATACCCATCACCCGGTTACCCCATCCCCCCACACTCCTCCTTTCTATAACCCTCAGTTTGTTTCCTGGAGTCCAGAGTCCTTCGTGGTTTGTCTCCCTCCCTGATTTCTTCCCATTCAGTTTTTCCTGCTAGCCCTCCACGCTATTCCTTATGTTCCAGATACAAATTCTTGCCCAAGTATATTATATTTGGCTGTGAGGCAAGCATGTCCCTATTCTGTTCATTGCTTGGGCTTCCCAGACAATTTATACCCTGCTTTTCCTTCCCAGGGATAGAAATTCTCCCCCCCCCTCACCATGCTGCTCCTGCCTCCACCAGCACCCGCCATGAACCCCTCACCTGAGGAAGCTCTGTTTTTCTGGTCTGCAGAAGGGGATATTCTAGGATTCTGTTCCTGTACCTCTCTGGTGGTTGAGTATGAAAATGACCAACCCTCTTTTAGGACTTAAGATTGGCTCCAAATCTATTGATGACTTTCCAGACTCACTTCAGCAACAAGAGACCTCCTAGAAAAGAAAGATTTGAAGTTCAGCCTATTTGAGTCACTATTGTAAAAATAGCAAGCGATAAACAGTGGGGGGAGTTATATTTTATTGACCCATGAGTCACAGTTTGTTTGCAAAGGCATATTGTGTTTAATGACTTCATGTTTACAGTACGAATTCATCTAATTTACCAACTTGGCTAAATTTTTTAGAAGATAAGGAGACATAAGGGGTAGGAGGTATAGGCTTCCAGTTATGAAAAAAAAAGATAAGGAACTATTTGGAAAAAAATTAAGTTGTATATTTAATCCATACCCTAACAAATTTTGATATAGATGAAAGAGTTATACACAAAGTATAAAAGTACAGGATTATTAGAACAAACTATATTAGCATAAGTTTACATTCTTGGGGGAAGGGAAGGCCTTCTGAAGCAAATCACAGAACTAGGATGACATGAATATGCTGATAAACTCAGCTATTCCAGAGACCAATGGCACATAAACATATAATTAAAAGACAAGCAATGGAAAATATATTTTCATATATGTAACAAAGATCCTGGCAGAGTTTGAACCTAGTTTATATGCAATGGGGAAGACTGGAGGTCTTCAGAGATATGACTCTAATGAGCTGAACATTGAGAATATTACAAAAGCCAGAGTCAAATAGAATTTTTTCTTTATGGCAGTTTCATCAAAATATCCTATTTATGATACTTATTAGCCATATAAGTGAAAAACAAAAAAATACTGTTCCAAATTTATACAAATTAAAGCATTTATAGGTTGACACTTTGTTATTAGCATATACATAAATACGACATATTAACATATGTAGCATAAATACCATGTTGTTTAACAAAAACAATAAAAATTTGCAAAGCCTACAATGATGTTTCTAAGGGATCACTGTGCTTTAAAAGCGGAAGCTAAAACCTCACCCTCTGATCAACTGTCTGGGTCAATGTACCCATCAACAAAAAAATTACTAGTAGTGACCTCACAATAACATTATCAAGTTTAAATAATGTAATGACAAAATAATCTATGCAAACCCCTAAATGTAGGGCCTGGTATAGTAGAGAAGATAATGTCAGCTAGCAACACTGTTAGTACAGGATCAGCCTAGGAGAACAAAATCTGGGAGTTTTCCTCTGTACTGACCCAGATAGTTACGGAAATTTCCAAGAGACTGAATTATATGGTTGCAGTTCAAAATACGTTTTAAATTAGGTTGAGATAGCCTCTGATGCTAGAAAATCTTAGCCTATACAAAAAGAATCATAGGCTAGGATTTTATGGGAAGGTAGGTGAACTTTAACAATTTCTTTCTATTTACTTAAACATTTCCATTATTCTGTCTGGATGCATGTGGAATGTTGGTAGAAGTTTACTGGTTCTGACAGTGCCAGCTCCCTGTGGCCATAGCAGCAAGATGGCTGATATCTCTGTATTTCTTGTGGTTTCTGTTGCCTGAATTCCAACATGGAGTTCTAAGTATTTAATACATGTATATATGTTTATGCATTTCTTCAAAGGACAGTTTTAAAACATTAACTTGAAATACTTAAATATAAAAGATGATAAAGGCAGTGTGACAATTTTAGTATTTTTATATGGATAAAAGTTAAACCTATTTTTGGTAGGAAAGAAAAATAAAAAGATAATCCTTTTTTAGAATTCAGTCAAATAGGAAGGAAACAAGTTCTCATTGTTTAAGAATAAAATGTTCACGAGGAAGGGGAAATGCTTGTTTCTACTAGACATTCAACCTGTACAAATGTACATTTAAATAGCCACTTTCCCTGGTATGTAGTCCTTGAAATAGCCATTTAAACAGCTTTTGGCTATGACTACCTGGTTTTAAAAATAGTTCTGTTTTCAGTGTCAAACATTTTGCGTCCATTTGCTATACTTAAAAAAAAAAAAGGTTGGGCAATGTTGTGTCTTTTGAGATACGGTAACATGACAGAAAGTGACAAATGGGGGAATGTGTCACAATGAAGCATGATATATTATAGCAGAGTGATATGCTGATACTCAAAGAATCCATAATATGCATCTTTCTTTTTATTTGCTGCTACAGCAGAAGAGATTATTCTTATAGATTAAGGGACTACTGTCACATCTTAGGTAGCAAAGTAAATATATTTCACTACATTAATATTTCTCTATAAGACTGTCATATGCTTTTTCTGTACCTCCTTTCTATTAATTTCAGATTAGCGGTGGAAGCATTTATAAATAGAATTCTGTTCCTTATGCCTGACTTATCCAGTGGTAACACGATATTTTGAATCTGAATTCCAAGTCATTAATAAGAAAAAAAGATTAATGCTGACGATGGACACGAGTGTGACTGAATAAAAAGAATAGGTTTAAATACAACACTATTTTGATGATCTCTACAAGATTCTTTACAGAAAAATACAAAAATGCATAAAATACCTAATTTTTAATATAAAATTATCCAGATTATTAAAAGACATTTTAAAACAAAAATTCTATTGTCTTTTTATGTGGCCTTTGAAGGCTTTTGTATATCATGTGTTGTTATTTGTTCCAAATATTTGCAACCAGTAACATCTATAATATTCAGTAAGGATGGTTTACCATCTGTTTTTAATCTACAACTAAGAACCCTTGGCTTTTTTTTTTTTTCTCAAGAGGTATGCATGTTGCCCTGTTTCTCAGAAAATTGCTGAAGTATGTTTTGAAGCCAAAGCAAACTACAGTCTTTGTTATCAGGCATTAGTGATCATAATATATATTAATGCCAAAATGCATAATGAATACAAATGCAATATTAATGTAAGTTTTAAAAAAGGCAGCAATTTTATGCTAACAGTAAAGTTCTGCTAAGATGTTTTTCTTTTTTTCAGCCATAATCTCTTTATTCTTTTTTTTTAAATTTATTCCATTCTTTCCTCTCATTTATCATCAGAAAGGGATACCCACCAGCTAATTCGCACAGTACCATCTCATAAATACTAGAGTGCAGCTTAAAAGTCAAAAGCCTGTTCTATATACAAAAAAGTATGCATAAGTGAATTTAAATAATCATTCCAAAGGAATTCATTACTATTATTGTACACAACTTTGTGTATATTGTGACTCATGTACCATGAAGCTGATTCTTTTGTCCTTACCTACTTATGTTAACCTCTGTATATACAAAGACAGTTCATAAAAATAAAATAGCATGTGAATTCTATTTTTATAAATCAGAAAATACAAAAAATCCATTTGTGAGACAATCATATGAGTTATTGCATTTCTCCTCATATGTAAAAATCATTACCAAAAGAAGCATTGATTCTTTTCTATGCAACAGGTAACATGGACTCATTCTCCTAATTAAACATTTTTAATACTTCTCTGCAGTATAGGAACATCAGCTTAAAATAAAAGTCCTTCATTATTAGCATTGTTTTAGGTGGAAAACTCAATTTCTTCATTGTAATCAATTAGATTTTTAAAAATTTCATATGAACATTCATAACAAGAATATTTAGTCATAGGAAAGACCTTTTTTGAGATGAAAATGTCATTTTGCTCTAGTAGAAGAGTGTAAAAATCTTAACTATACGGAATGGCACTTTTAGTGGAGAAGAAAGGCACTTGATTTTACATATGTTCCCTTAGATATGACATAGCTTTTTTTCTAGCAAATGTCTATTGACCAGGTTTCCTTTAGATATAAAAAATGAACTACTTCAGTATTATTAAAAACTTGGGGATAGATATACTTAATGAATGAAATTTACAAATCATAGTATCACAGTATAAAAACAAAGGATCAAAATACTCTAACACAATTATTATCTTCCAGGATACAATTCTTTTTTTTTTTTTTTAATTTAAAGACTATTTGACAGAGAGAAAGAGAGCACAAGCAAGGGGAGCTGTAGGCAGAGGGAGAAGCAGGTTCCCCACCAAGCAGGGAGCCTGACATGGGGTTCGATCCCAGGATTCTGGGATCATGACCTGACCCGAAGGCAGATGCTTAACTGACTGAGGTACCCAGGTGCCCCCAGGATACAATTCTTATGCAATAATATATAATTCATTTTAGAAAAAGTTATTATTCTCAGTTACATAAACAGGTTAGAAAGTCCAGCTTCTAACTCATAAAAATAGATATTTTATTTAAAAAATATAGCAAAGCTTTTGTTGTTTGGAAGAACATTATGGTTGTCATTTTAAATATATCCATTTCCATAGACATACTATGTCTAAATCACTTGACATTAGCACAATTTCAGTCCATTTTTCCATAATGCCCATGAAAAAAGAAAAAAATAAAATAAAACTAGTTTTTCTCTAGGTATTTAAATTTTGTGTTTAAATTTGCTTTACCCAATCTCTGCATTAACTTTAAGCTAAGACTTATTATTAAAATAAAGGAGTCGTATAAGCAGTTATGTGATGGAGTAAAGTTACATATTGAATTGCATTAAATTGTATTGTTGCATATCTTTAAGGAAGTGGATCATTGTGAGCTGAAGAGGCTTCATATTTTTAAAATCATAAACCTTTCCACAATCTCCTATTTCTAATCTTGATTTATATCTGAGTCCTTTATATAACTCAGTGTATGTAAAAGACGATATAAGCCCAAATTCTGCCGCCTTGCTGGGGAAAACACAGTATTACTATAAACAGAAACAGAGAAACATTCCAGATTCCCAGCAGAATAATATTTTGGTAAATTCAAATAAGTCAAAATTATAATAATTTAATATTCATTAAAATGTTTAGAAAGAATTAGAGAAATTACATGGACTTTTGTCTCTTTTATTTCCAAGCTTCAGTTTAGTTGTAATAGTGGATAAAAAGTATTTTGCAATTCAAATTTAGTATTTTTCAAGTTTCAGACACTACAGTGGTGACCTAGGCCTCTCTGTATTATTTTTAGTCATAGTTTTGAGTCCCCTTCCTGTTCCACAGAGATAGCTCTCATCAGTACCCTGCTTCATCGCAGGATTTACAGTCAGTGATGTGCTGGTAAATGTTTAACAACCAACTCTCCGGAAGAAGGAAAAAAACCCCGGCTTATTCACAGTATTCACTGATTTCTTTTGTGTACTTACTCCCACCATGGCCAATCTCCAGCTACCAACGTAGTGTCACTGAGTGAAGAGTGAAGAGATTTACAGCAGCACACCACTACATAGTATTTCTGCCATACCAATATGATAGTTGTAACTAACAGCAGGAGCATAGTAAGTAGAGTGAAATAATTTGGAAGTAACAGGTTACAAGTATTTATTATCTTGATTTTAATTTAGCTTGTTAATTGCAAGTTCATGTAATTTGCTTTTTAGTAACAGTTATTTTAAACAAATGAAAGTCCCCCAAATTTAACAACCCTCCCTCATGCGCTGGTGTAAGCTTGGCACAGCACCGTTTACTACAGAAAATCTTTCATAAGCAGTAATTTAAAAGAAATTCATACTGTTTTAAATGTGTAATGTTAGAACTACAAATTTTTGAAAACATAAAAATCAGCAGTCGGATGGTAATCCTATTGGCATTAATCTGTCAGATTTCAAGTAAGCAGCATTTTTATGTCTCCTGCACCAAAAAGACAAATGAATCTTTGCTGTTATACTTTTTTTAAGCCTATAGAATTATCTCTTTTAGATGGGCTCTTTGGCCATGCCATCATCCTTAGCTGAGACATTGCTTATTATCTTTGCTAAATGATTTGTAACCTTGAGGATATTCTGGGCAATGCTTTCTACTAACATTGGCCCACTTCCTGATAAGGAAAGGGACTGATGGATAGACAATGGATACAGACCTCTCTTGAGACTTTCACACTGGTATGTGCAAAAGTAGCCCTGGACATAGGAGAAGGATTCCTAATTGGTCTGGAGTGGATGTTTTGAATGGGATGTAAATGTACAAATCAGCCTCTATTTTGGGGGGTTACCCTCACAACTCCTTCTACGTGAAGAAATAAGGCAGTGGATTCAGATCATGTTTCTTCATTTTTCCAATTTAAAAGCTACCTTTTTATGACTGTAATCTTTCCTGTTTATTGCCTAAACTGGACTTGAAGTAGAAGACAAGAAGACAATAGGTTTGGTCAGTGAAATATAAGATGAATGTATAATGGCATTAGAATTCGTAATTAATCAGTAGTTTCCTAACAACGGGACACTATAGTTCTATCAGCTACTATCCTGCATGGTTTCACATGGAACTCCCAGTCTCTGGGAGAAGGTGCTCTTTCTGGCTCAGTGTGTTACCTGCTAATCTCTCAAAGATCAAATTTCAGAAAGATCAAATATATGAAAGGGGTCCTAGTAAAGGAGGTGAATTAAGAGAATGAATTAATAGTTGGGGGTTTCACTGTCATCGCTGTTAAGTTTTATTTTAAACCATTTTGGGTACAGAAATCAGATGTTTTCTAAAAAGATTCACATTTTATGCAACAATTTGAAAATTGCAAATTTCTTGGTTAAAACTTAACATGGTTCGATCTCATTGGCATGATTGGCATGAATACACATATTAAAATAACCTGTGGTTCAGATAGAACTCACTGATGATTATTAAGAGTGCTTTCACTTTTAATATGTTATCAGTATTCTTATTTTCCCCAATTCTGTTCTTTCACTATAGGAATCCAGTTTAGCTAAAATCCAAGATTCTGACTCTCATCTGTGTTTACCGTCAGTGCAACTGGAATGAGTAATTTTTCTTCCACCCATCATCCCCCATGAGAATGTGAAGTTTTCTCATATCATCTGGATCTAAGATGAATGAAACTTGACACCTTTATTTAAAGGAACTGCTTAACTATATCATTACTGCATGAGACAATCTAAGGTTGCTTTTGACATTTCACAGTATGTGAAATTCACTGTGAATTAAAGTGAAATGAGTAACTAATAAGAGAAAACATAGTTATTTGACCTATTTTTCCTCTTTATATTTGCAATACAGTGGAGGTAAGAATCATGAAGCCAGAATTCATCAATGTCTCTTCGTTAACCCTTGAACAGGAGTCCCTGTCTTACTGAATGCTGATGTAACTGGTTATACACATCAAGTAGAAGAATTGTAGAGTATTTCTTAATTTGTACCCCTTGATTAAAAAATTTATTTAAATGAAAGATATTAACCTGAAATAGACATGTAGTTTTTCACAGAATGAATTTAGTCTATTCTAAATACAAGCTCCTGAGTGACAAAAGCAAAATAAATCAAAAATTTATTTATTTTTGAAATTGTACTCTGTACTAGAAGTAGAAAAAAACTAACGTTGTCACTGATAAAAACTTAGGAGGCAGTTAATTTTGGGTTGTTTTTGTAGCAAATGTGAGGGTTTGAACCAATCTCTCCAGACTTTTTACCTTAGGGTAAAGCTATATTTCAGAAAATAACCAAAATTATTAAGATAGTGGGTTTCTAAAGCACAACTTACTTATATTTTTGCTTCATATTTTTAGATGTATTTTAAGAACTGAAATTCAGTAGAACTTGCCATATTAAAATTGCAAGAGCAGACTTAGATTCTTAGTAGTTTAATTACTACACTAATCTTGGGCAAAGAGTATTGTTTTTTTTCATGGTTATCACAGATGAAATACTATTGACAATGCCATTTTAGAAACTTTGAAAAAAAAGATCTAATTGAATAGGGTTTCTCAGTTTATGGACATTTTTTTTTTAATCCCAAATAGAAAGATATATTCAATCTCTGACCAGTATGGAAGGCTGATGCTGACTATATAAACTGTTATCATAGCCTTTTGCTTGCTTTGCTGATTTTAAAGTAAATAGCAAAAAACTGCAGATTTACAACAGAGTATATTGATGAAAAACACATTATATCTACCATGCTCAATAAGTAACCAATTTAAGGTTTGAAAACCAATAAGTTATCAACTCATATAAATCCCACCACATATTAAATGATCAAAACCTTATGAAAGATCAAATAAAGAACACCAATTTAAACTTTTTGCCAGAATTTTGGTTCATGAATGGCCTGACCTTCTATGGATCAATGGAATAATTCTTTTACTTTGACTAGGGCTCTGTTTCTTAATATAACATATTAAGTTATCAAAGTTAAATGTTACTGAAAATTTTCCACCTGGTTTCCTTTTCAATATTTTAAGTACATATTAATGTACGTGTTCACAGGAGAGTGACCAGGGAATGCCATTATCACTGAAAATAAAGGAGTTCGAATAATAATTTCTTGAAACTGTATGAGGAAGCTTCTCTTTTAAGTAAATTTAACTCATCAAAGTATATAATGTAGAGAAACAATTAAAAGACAGATGGAAATACATTGATGAATACCAAATTATAAATGATTTTGTATTTTTACAAACTCCATATTTAAAGCTGAGTGACTGTGGTCTTATTTGTATGTTTTAGAAGCCTAGTTTAGATACGAAGAAGTGTTGGAATCTGACTCTAAGCTTGGGTTTACAACGTATTTACATTAACTGTGCAGAAGTCAAGAAAGGTTCAGTGTAGTTATAACAAAGACATTTCATTTTTTGGAAGGATTCCTAGGAATTTGGATACCTTGGATGAACTGGGTGGGGGGAGAGGTGGGAGACTAGCTTATTCTTTTGTGATTATCAACTGAGCTAAAAAACCAAAATAAACCTATCAGATACTCCTGGAAGCTCTGGAGAGAACCTGCAAAATGAAGAACAATCTGGAATGAGAAAGCATCTGTCAGGTTTCACTGTCTTTTCCATGGAATTGCAGATTAATTTTTCTACAGTGGAAAATGATTATGTCACTCCCGTAAACTCCTAAAAAATTATTTACAATTTGATGTTCCTTAGGATTTCTGCCTTGAGTGAATTGTCATAACTTTCAGAATAAAGTCTGTGCTGCTTTTTCTTAGAGTAAGGTCTAGATCCTGTCTTCCGGATCTCACTTCCCACATTTTCCATGTTCCAATCATAATAAATTGTTTGAAGATATTTGAATATGCTTTGCACTCTCACCTCTCCATTACTTGGACATACTATCTGAAATGTCCCTTCATTTCAAGCTTCCCTTTCAAACTTCTCTTTCTTACCTGCTTTGGAACTCTTACATAGCCTTCCTCCTCAAGATTAAGTTTAAATATCCCACATCCATTTCTCTTCCCCCATCTTCCTCATTTCCCCACTCCCTGGCTGAGTGAGGCATCCCTCTTACGTGCTTTCCTTTCTCTGTTCATGTTTCTTCCAAAGCCTATAATGATATTGTACTATATTATACATATACACATTTAACTATATAAATTTACTTACGTATATATGATTCACTTATATTTATATATATATATTAATTTTACTTGTTCTTATACTGCAATAGAATACATTTCACAGGGCTATGCCTTTTAAACCAAATCCCTAATTCCTAGCTCTCAGTACAGTGTCTGACACAAATAAGTACTCAGGATGATTTGTCCAATAAATGTTCCCATTGTCTTGAAAGTTAGAGGGGATAGCTAAAAACCATTAGCAAATAGGGCATTTTGGAAAGGAAGAATTAGGAAAAGCCTATCAAGGCAAGATCATTCAGATCTTAGAAAACTCAAGTCCTATTTCTTACCACAGTGGAATTGTTCCCATTGAAGACAGGCTTTAAGCAGATTTAAGTCCTTGAAAGAACCATTCCTCATTCCACAGTAATGCTGCTACATGGGGTTCTGGAATGATTGTATCTGCTCCCACTCTCCCAGGCCATGTGTCTCAATCAGTTCCACTCTGAGCTTTTCATAAGTTATCAGGAAAGATGTTCTCTTTGCTTCTAGAACAATGAGCTTTAAAGAACATGTATATTGGAAAGCTATCACCTATCCAGTTACTGAATGGAAGAGACCTGTGCAGGACTGAAGTCAGTAAGAAAAAACTTTTTAAAAAAATTATTTAAAAAATTTTTAATTGTGGCAAAATACATAACAGAAAATTTACCACCTTGAACATTTTTAACTATACCAGTAGTATTAAATAATTCACATTGTTTACATATTAGTGTTGAGTATATTCACACAGTCACAAGATCTCCAGGACTTTTACATCTTGCAAACTGAAACTCTATAAAGCATTAAACAACGATTCCCCTTTTCTCCTTCCTCTCAGTCCCTGGTAATCAACATTCTACTTTCTGTTTATATAAATTTGACTATTTTAAGTACCTCATGTAAGTGGAGTCATACAATAGAAGTCTTTCTGTGACTGGCTTATTTCACTTAGCTTAATGTCCTCCCTCAAACTTCATCTGGTGTTGTAAGTGACAGGATTTCCTTTGTTTTTCAGGCTGAATAATATTTCATTGTATGTAGATACCACATTTTCTTTATCGATTTATTATCAATAAACATTTGTGATGTTTCTGCCTCTTGACTACTGTGACTAATACTGTGAACATGGATACACATAAATATCTCTTCAAGAGCTGCTTTCAATTCCTTTGGATATGTATCAAGAAATGGGATTCCTGGATCATGGTAGTTCTAATTGTAACTTTTTGATTCTTCAAAAAGTTACAATTAGAACTACCATGATCCAGCAATGCTTTCCATAGCCATTACACCAATCCCACTAACAGTGTATGGGGGTTGCAATTTCTCCACATACTCATCTTGTTGGTTTTTTGTGTTGTTTTTGTTTGTTTATTTGTTTTGACAGTAGCCATCTTAATGGGTGTGAGGAGATATCTCACTGTAGTTGTGATTTGCATTGAGACAGATTCTTAATTACATGGTTGAGCTACTGGATCCAGCTAGATCTGCATGAACTAATAAGTGTTTATGATTTTCTCAAGTTGGTTTGAATTACTGCATTTTCAACCAAAAGAATTCTGTATAATATATTCCTCTGTCCCAGTGAATCTCCACATCTTCGCTCCAAGGTTTAACTGATATTTTTGATATGTAACCACAAATTTAACCAATGAGGGGTCTTCTGGAGTTAACAGGGATCCTTGGTAAAAAATGCAAATATACCTTCCACTGTTGAGGAACTTTTAGTCAAACTTTGCACAAACCAGTAATGATCAGGTTGTTTCCTACCAACATCTAGGTAACAAAATCCTCACTGAAAGCTTCACAGTTATACTTGCAGCAGGAAGAACAAAGAAGGAGAAAGTGGATAAAGAGAAGGAAGAAGAGGAAAAGGAGGAGAGGAAGGGAGAAGGAGAGGAAGGAAGAATTAAAGAAGTTTGACACTCTAGAGAATTTTCTGCATAACAGCCTACTCAACCCTGCATTTCCCATCTTAAAGGGCATATCAGCAAGGAAAGTCCTAGCACAATATAATTGCTTTATACCAAGAAAGAAGCTTGGTCTAAAGAAAATAGACAAAAAACTTTTAAAGCTAAACTTCTCAGTAAAGTTCAGAACTGCAGCATTCACACTGAATTCCATTTTAGAACCAAAACAAAGATGTCTGGTATCTAGAACAGTAAAACAGAGGCATAGCTCTAATAGAAATACATGTTACTATAAAAGATCAAGCTTTGAATCTGCAGACTGAGGGGCATGGTCAAAATCTTAGAAGGATAGGAGATTTGGTCCCAACATTGCAATTAAATTTAGTTCCCATATTGGAAATGACCAAAATTAGATCACAGATTTGAAAAATGGTGACAGCAACTCATTTTATTAGGTTTAACCTACAATCATTTTTAAGAAGAGTCAGTGAAAGCTGTGTGAAATCTATACAGATGGATGATATATGGGGTGAGGGGTGTCTCAAATTCAAGAAGCAAATTACAGGGGTGCTTGGGTGGCTTAGTTGGTTGAGTGTGGAATTCTTGGTTTCTGCTCAGGTCATGATCTCAAGGATGTGGGATTGAGCCCTAGGTCGAGCCCCACACTCAGTGCAGAGCCTGCTTGAGATTCTTTCTCCCTCCCCCTCTACTCCTCCCCCTACACGCATGCTCTCTCTCTCTCTAAAATAAATAAATAAAATCTTTTTTAAAAAAATAAAATGAAGCAAATTACAGATGTTGAAAGTCATTAATCAAAGAAGTTTCCATGCCTCACATTCTATGAATTATAGCGCTTATAGAGAATGGGATTCTGGGCAGCAGATTGCTGGTTCACTGACTCATGCCAAATGACTAAATGCTTTCATCTAGATGTCTAGCCAGTGTATAATAGCCATAAAGAAACAGAGAAGTGGAAGGCCAGTTAAGTGTAATTTGCTTTTACTTTTATATTTTAGTTGCACACACATGCATATGAAAAATGAATATATCTTCTTTGAATTCAATTTTAATACCTTTTGGCTGAGGGGTCACAGACTTAAGAATTATCTGGGTTAAGTTTTGGCTCTGTCATCTCCTTCTGTCTGACTTTAAGCACATAACTTTAATTTACTGAGCCTCAGTTTCTTCATATGAAAATTGAGCATAATAATTCCCATATCAAAAAGTTATGATTCTTAAATGAGGTAGTACATAGAGGAAATGCTAAGTGATAACTATGTAGTAAGGTCAAACATTACACTATCCTTACAGTTATTTTTTATCAATGTATTGTTCTTACTGTTTGTGGAGAGGGTCCAAATATTTTTAGCCCTATACTGTGTGGTTTGCATGGTTTGCATGTTTGCTTGTTTGTTTGTTTGTTTTTTAGTTACTTAGCTATCTGTGTTCATCATGGGCACTGTCTTGACATACCTGTTTTAATTCATTGTCATAAAATCTCCACAAGTTTAGATGGTCTGTTCTTATGTTTTCTTATTGCATTCAGCAGCAAAAGACCTGAAGTAAAATTTTTTCTGTGTTTTATAATACCTGAATTTTTATTTCTAGAGTATTTAAAAATGATCAGTACATACTTATTTCAACAATATGAACGAACTGGAGAAGCCACATGATATAAAGATATTTTATATTTTGAAAAAAATAAAGTACAGTTTCCTTCATAAAAAACAAAAGCAAAGTTAGGATTTCTAAAAAAATTTAGATGTCAAATTTGCACATTAGAACTTTTTATTTTACTATAAAAGGGATATGGCTTTGTATTACATTTCATAACGCCAGTAAGTCTATTATAGTGAACAGGATGCTGTGCTGAATTGACCATAACTCTTTCATGATATGAATTGGTGTTCACAGTAAAATATATTTTAAAAACTATGAGTATAAAATATTAGTACACTGCAAATAGTAATGGTTTCAAATTATCCATTAAGACTTTTGCTTGTCAAAAATCTGACAATTTTACAACTCCTTTGTAGTTTTTCATGTGTACAGCTTTACTTTAGAAGAGATCTACCAAAACATCTCCACTTTTCTTCCATCTCAGTGTTATGGTTTTACACATTGCTAAATCTCTGGCAGATAAACAGATTCAAATAAAATTTGGTGATAAAAGAAAACAGCACCTACTGTATGTTGAGAATTTCGATGGCAACTTTCAGCCGAATGTGAATTAAAATGGCTAGGTTATAAATCCCCTGAAAATAAGGTTTATAATGGAAATGCTGACAGGCATTTAACGATAGCAGCAGTAGCTGGCACCACTGTAATAAAAGGACTTAAATGAAAAAAAAAATGTATGCCTCACAAAGACATGTGGATTTCAGGGTAAAGCTATATGCAGACTCAATGTAAGGATGGATGATAATATGCCTCAGCAATTATGATGCATGGGTGTTAGTAACAAAGAATCTTGAAATTCAGCTTCCAATCAAATCATGAAAGTTTCAGGGAAGACTTAAATGCAGCATTCTTCAGTTCTATTACTCCGGCACCATCATCCTCTTACCAATATATTTTATTCATGCCTTAGTATCAGAGCAGAGAAGAGCTTAGTCAGAAAGTGACCCCCATGAACACAAGGTGGGCATTTCAACAGCCAATCCTTTGGAACCCCCGTTTTTAATGAATTATTAAAGCATCAGCTAGGCATTAGATGAGAGAATTCACACATTCTTTCAGGGACACCTCTGGATTTCTACAGTCCTAAAGTGCATAGTTCTGTTTCTTGCAGGTCCTTCTCTAGAGGGGTCAATAGCCCTGAGTAGCTTCTCTAAACCATCTGGATCCCGAAAGTTCACCCTCTGATAACATCCAAGCAATATGTTAGAGAGTTGGTTCTCTTTTTCCTTAACAGTAAGTCACTTATTAACCCATTTTATTTTAGCTTTCTATTTTTAAATTTAAACTCTTGTTATGCTTCTGAATAATATAAGAAGGAAATGAATGTTACAAGTGTCATAATTTTCCTGATTGTGGCTATAAAATAATGTAAATGGGGTTTTAAGTCTGCTTTTTAAAAAGCATATTTTTAAAAAATGTCTTAGTCTGTGCCCGTAGATNTCTGCTTTTTAAAAAGCATATTTTTTTTTTAAGATTTTATTTATTCATTTGACACAGAGAGATTACAAGTAGGCAGAGAGGCAGGCAGAGANCCTGCTTTTTAAAAAGCATATTTTTAAAAAATGTCTTAGTCTGTGCCCGTAGATCCAAACTGATCTCTAGTAGATTCCTGCTTCCAGACTTCTGTGCCCCGGGTTACTCCCAAAGAGCTCCACTCCGTAATTCTTCTGACAAATAACAAGCTCTTTGGTTATTTTGGGAAAGAATCTTCCCCAGGAAAAGGATAAAGGTACACTGGTGTGAGTGTCTGTGTATTCTNCATATTTTTTAAAAATGTCTTAGTCTGTGCCCGTAGATCCAAACTGATCTCTAGTAGATTCCTGCTTCCAGACTTCTGTGCCCCGGGTTACTCCCAAAGAGCTCCACTCCGTAATTCTTCTGACAAATAACAAGCTCTTTGGTTATTTTGGGAAAGAATCTTCCCCAGGAAAAGGATAAAGGTACACTGGTGTGAGTGTCTGTGTATTCTTTCTTCATGCCTATAAATCCCACCCAAACTGTCAAGGTTGACAATCCAAAACGATAATCAAAACCACTTTTTACATTCGTTCTTGTAACTGCCGCAGGCAAGTTTTAAAAGATATGCTAACAAATCCCAAAGAATAGCTGGTATTAAATATTTGATATAACCTGAAATGAATACTGTGGATATAAAATTTAAGTCATATAGCTCTTTAATTTCTTATCCATACATAACCATAGTCAAGTGTGTGAGTGTGGGCATGTGCCTATGAGTGTGCTATTCATTTAATTTTAATTGAATTAAATAATTAAATTAAATTTACTAAAAATAATATATATGAATATATACGCAAACATACGTAGAGATGTGAATAAATATATTATTTTTACTTATTTTTTAAGATTTTATTTATTTCTCAGACAGAGAGAGAGAGAGAGAGAGGGCAAGAAGAGAGAGAGAGAGCACAAGTAGAGGGAGCAGCAGGCAGAGGGAGAAGCAGGATCTCTACTGAGCAAGGATCCCGATGCAGGACTCAATTCCAGGACCCTGGGATGCTTAACCGCCTGAGCCATCCAGGCATCCTATATATTATTTTTAATTCACAAATATTTGGGGAAAAACAAAATAACAAAATAAACAAAAAAATGCTATTTTATATGCTAGGTTATTTCAATATACTAATACCAAAAGCAATACATCAAAAGTCACCCAGTACGACTATAATTATTTGAAGTAAACATTTCTCATATATTTTAATATACAATTATTGCTTTGTATAAACCTCTTCATTGAATTACATCAAATATAACAAAAAGTGAACAAGTTATCAATGCACATTTAGTGAATTTTTATACACTGAAAACTTTTGTTTAACTCTACCCCAATTAAGACAAGGCACATTTTTAGTACCCACAGAAACCTCCTTCTTTTGCCATACCAGTATCACCTACACTAAAAGTAACCACTTGTCTTGTTTGGGTCTCTCAAGAACAGACATAAAATGGAGGGTTTGGGACAATTGGTTTATTTGAGAGGAGATCCCAGGGTTCACAAGAGGGAGTGAACAAGAAAGAGAGAAGTGAGACAAGAAAGAGAGAAGTCAGTAAAATGTATATGGAAGAGTGGGTCAGTGTCGTGGGTAACTGGGGCTCAATCCGGCTATGAACATTCCACGAAACCATGTAGACTGTTCCAGAGTTGTCCCAGAGGAAGACAAGGAAATTTCATTTAACCACTGATTCCTATCTCTGATTTGTTGAGAATTTTCCCCCAGGAGTGTGTACTTATTTGTACTCCTGAGTTAGGGAAGTAAACATGTGAAAAACACTAATATAAAATGCTAAAGTAAAATAGTCACCTCTATTACATCTACTTTTGGTCAAAATTAAGGACCATAAGGGCAGTAGCTTCCATCTTGTTGTTGTTATAATTTATATGATAAATACTATTTCTCAGCAAGTCAAACTGTTACCATGTGCTCTGATATTTGCAGAAAGAGATTTCTAGCCAATACCATGATTGACAGGATCTCCTTGTGATACTCTGTTTTGTCTGTTCCAGTTGTGAAATCTGCTCTAGGAAAGCTCCATCCATGTCTTTGCTGTAAGGAGATGCAGATTTATCACTGCACAATATGCTTGAGATTGCAAGATCCACACAACAAGATAGCATAATTTTCCCTAACCTGGATTCAATATGAGGCATGATGATTTATATTAGAAGCAAGGGAAAGAAGGAAATGGCACACTAAGTTTTTCCATGAAGCTCACACAATAGGGTAGGACAGATGATGGCAGCTATAACTGAAAAACTGAAGAAATTTGAGAGACTATGTTAAGACTCAATATCAAAAGCAACTTTAGTAGTGATAGAGATAATAATGAGCCAGCAATTTCTGAAAAGAGATAGCAGAGTTCCTAACACACCGGTGAAATAGTGATGTGGAATTCAAGTCTGAAAGTCATGTGTTTATCTAATAAGATATATGTGACAGCCCCAACACTGCCAGGACTATAATTTAGGGTCACATTTGGAAGCCCTCAAGGGAATGAGTGTAACAAGAAAAAAAAAATTAAATCTGAAAAAACACTATCTTGGGCCCAAAGGCTCATGGAGAGCACTGACTGGAGTTGTCTGCACCTTAGGTCTGGACAGGGGGTGATTGTGACTTTTCGATTAAAGACTGAAAAAAGTAAAAGTACTTGGGCTCATTTTCAGAGGTGGTAAGTGGACTTCCCTTCCAGCTTCTTAAAAAATCACTGGCCTTTTCTGAAGTTAATGATCAGGACTGCATATGTCCTGCTGGTCAACTCTTGCTATTTCTGCTGATCAACAGATATTTGGCAACTAATGGTTTTAGACAGAATATTCTTTCTTAGCAAAGCTGACCAATAATACCAGGCCATGTGTACTAGTTGTTTTTTCTGGCTTTAGTTTTCTCCAGATTCATTTAATAATCACTCAAACTTTTCCATCTAACACCATATACTCTGGTCATACACGGAACATACTATGCTAATTTACAATTCTATGCCTTTCAATGTGTTGTTTCTTTTATCTGGTATTTCCTTAATACCACTCAACTCAAAATGTTTATCTTTCTTTTGAGACTTACATAGCTTTCTCTGATCATTCACATCTTTTTTGGTGTCCTACTCTACCTACCCCACTACATGATATGTATTTATTTATATCCAACTACCTTCATAAGCTCTTCTGCCAGGCAAAGACTTTGCATCAATTGGGATGAGGATATCAGTTTGTTCATAGTAAGCCTTCATTTCATATTTACTGATTGAGTTGAAGTATGCTAGATGGCCCCAAAGAAAATCTCCCTTATTGCTCTTTCTTGAGCATTCCCTGGTATGCAATAAGTTCTCCATAAATGCTAACAGAACATAACTGAAGTATGTTAAATAATACAAAGACATTGTTCTCTCTCTCATCATGTAAGAATGATTATCTCTCCATTCACCTATTTCTCCATCTAGTCCAGGGAACTAATAGATAATAGAATGTGGAAGTTAAATGCATGAGTTCTGGAGACAGATTCCTGGCTCCACTTTTTACACAGTCATTTAAACTCTCTGTGATTTAGTTTCTTCAGTTGCGAAGTGAAGTGAAGCTATTAATAACATCTACCTTGCATTTAGTAAATTATAAATGTTGGCTATTATTACCCAAAAGTTTGCATGTGAAAGATCTCATTCTTCAAATTTGAGCATGTAAATCAAGCACTATATACCTAATATACATAATAATTGTGGCACTTGTCAAGTGCTTAGCACAAATATGGTGCAGCTTAAATGCTCAATTAATAGTCATTACCCTTTTCTTTACTCCCTATTACACTAGGGTAACTAACATGAGCTTCTGAATAATGATATGAAAAGCTCTCTGATAGACACATTATCAAATGGAAACATAGCATCTGTTCCCCAACAAAATATCTGTGCCACTGTTTGTTCCAAAGCACTAAATATTTGATTGGAAAGAAGATAGTGGGAAAGTAAGACCATTTTGACTAAATGAAGAGCAATTTCAACTACACCTTTTTAAAAAAATCATTTTAGTGGGTCCTTATGCCTCATTTTCAAGACTTAATCCTTTCTGAATATTAATGGTGATATCCTTTCACATCCCAACACAGCAAAAAATAGGTTGGAATGAAGGAAAAACTTCCAATTTGGAAGACACTAAATGGATCATAGTGCTGTGTGCTAACCACTAGAACCAGTAGGGTGAAAGAAGAGGAAAATACCAGTCCTATCTTATAACAGGCTACTTCTTATGCTTCAAAATATACAAGAATGGAATTAGCATGCACATGAAAATATGAAATAAAGTAATAGGCTAATAACATCAATTATATTTACGAGTATATTATTATGTTTTAGGGGGAAAAAGCATACATTGGTAATATTTTAGCTATTTCCAGTGGAAAATACTCATCAATTTTACCATTCAAATATAATATAATTTAAATAAAAAGTAAAACAGAACCCAACATAAAAGTTGTCATAGCCTGTATAATTGAAGATAGCTTATAAATGAGGACAGCTTAGATCTTGAATTAATTAAGCCAAGAAGGTCAACCTAATCATCAGAAACATTACTTGTGAGAGATGGTTTAACTATCATTACTTTCTTACAGAAGCAGTAGAATATTGGAATCTAGAAAGGAAAACCTATCATGTATATACAGTAGCATTTAATTGAGTTAGGTATAGAAAATAGAGTGCAGGGCGCCTGAGTGGCTCAGTGGGTTAAAGCCTCTGCCTTCGGCTCAGGTCATGATCTCAGGGTCCTGGGATCGAGGCCCGCATCGGGCTCTCTGCTCTTCAGGGAACCTGCTTCCTCCTCTCTCTCTGCCTGCCTCTCTGCCTACTTGTGATCTCTCTCTCTCTCTGTGTCAAATAAATAAATAAAATCTTTAAAAAAAAAAAAAAAAAAGAAAATAGAGTGCAAAGATATATCCTGATAGCACATAGAGTCAAGAAGAATTTTTTCATGACTTTCTTTATTCAGATATGATAAGTAACTGGGTTAATTATCTGTATATCTGTGTCATATGTTTGGAACACTGTCCTTGATAGCTGTTTATTTGGGAACAATAACTCTGACACATATAAATTTTAATTTTACAATAATTAAGAATAACTTCATGGGCATAATGACAAGTTATGAACACTATAGAGAAAGACATTAATGGGGGACAAAATGGCCATTTTGAAATGTCTTTTAATTTACTTAACAATAAAAATGATGAATCAGAGTTTGCTTTAAAAGGAAATGGGTGTGTTTAAATCTGCTAACTTCCATTTTTGAAGTTATTACTATTATTTTTTATGACTATAATCCCCTGACTCATACACCATGCCCTATTAAACTCAGTAAGTGCAACACTGTATGCTTGTTTTACGAATGACTATACTTAATAAACAATGCATTATTCGGTTTGAATCAACTGAAGAAAAGAGGATCTCTAGGAAAAGAGATTGTGAACTGATCAGAATAAGTCATTTCAATGTTCTGTTCAGTCCAAAATGGCTCGACCCATGTGTTCTGCTCTGACCTCTGAGTTTTTGGTGAAAACTTATGTTGTTAAAGCTCAACACATTTCATTACCAACCAGCATGTATTATTGAGTCAAACAATAGAAATGCAAATTTATGAACTAATAAAGTACATGAGGTAAGTGAAAAGTAGAATAGAATAGTCTGAATTTGGAAATCATACAAAAGCAGGAAATCTAAGATGCTGAATCAGTTTCTAGATTTTCAATATGATACTGAAATAAGGTCCATAAAAAATCATCATATTACACACAAATTACTGGAGAAATAAGGTGCATATTATAGAAGAATTCCTCTTAACTATAAATATTTGAGTAAAATAAAAATACATTTCACAAAATAATACGCATATATGTTTTAGTGTTAAAATGTCCCTGTAAAATTTACATACAGTTGTCAGCGTAATTTCTGATATCTCTTTCTAAATAGTGTTTGCAGAGTTAAGATTATAGAAGCTTGAAAAGATATATATGAATCCTCAAATGAGGGATTTTGCATTACTTTTCTTTTAAGTTTTTATTTCAAAATTATTTCAGACTTATAGAAAAGTTGTAAGAATATTTCTAAGACCCCAATAAGCTCTTTATCCTGAATTACTAACTTATTTTTGGCCCTAATTATTTTGTGATTCTTTCTGTCATCTGTACATATGCATATTTTTTTCTGAACTGTTTGAAACAGAGTTGGAGACATTGTTTTCTGTTTCCCCTAAATATTTCAGTACATCTTCTAAAGAACAAAGACATTCTCTTAAATTACAGTAAAATGATCAAAATCATAACTCTGACAGTAACACAGTCCTATTATGTAATTAAAAACTCATATTCAAATTTGTGAATTGATACAAGAATTCCTATTTTTTCCCCCAGTCTAGGTATAATCTAGTATCGCATAGTGCTATGGAGCTTTAGAATCCTTCAATCTGGAAGAGTTGCTCAGCCTTTTTTTATTTGTTGACCTTGACATTTTGAAGAGTACAAATTAGGTTTTTTTGTAAAATATTCCTCAATTTGGGATTATCTGATATTTCCTCATGATGAAGTTTAGGTTTTGCCTCTTCGGCAAGAATAGCACAGATATTGTGTTTTTCTTAGTGCATTATAACTGGAGGCACAAGACCTAACCTTAATAATGTTAACTTTGAATTCAGTAAATTCCGTATTATGTTAATAATTAGGTTTCTCCACTATGCCGTTACTGTTTTCTATTTTGTAATTAACATATGATTTAAATAGAGATATTCTGACTCTAATTTGTGATGACATATTTTGTGTCTAGGCAACTAGTCTGTCCCCCAACAAAATAACCCACTAATTTTAGCTTACACTGATTATTTTCCAACTCCATCCCTTCTTTTATAATTATTAGTTGGAGTCCTACTGTAAGGGAGCAATTTCCTTATTCATCCATCTCTCTATCTATCTATCATCATCTATCTCTCTATCTATCATCTATCATCATCTATCATTTCAACAGACTTATGGGTTCTTATTTTATTTTATAATTTAAAACCTACTAGTATTGCTATTTATTTACTATTATGATTTATTATGATACTCACTTTGTCCCAGACTTGACCAAGTTTGAGCCACTTCAGGTTGGCTCCTGTGTCCTTTTGACATATTCCCCAGTATTCTCTTAACTCTCCCTTAATTGTGTTGCAAGATGTTTCATATGCATCTTGTACTTTCTCTGTCAAAGCCCTAGGATTCAACCATTTCTCCAAGCGTCCCTAGTTCTCTTTATTGGAAAATGATATTTAGGAAACAAGTTTGTCTTAATTGCTGTCCACGTCCATTATTAGTCGATGGATCTAGCAAATGTAAGTATACATTTATGTGTTTATGTTACAGAGATAAATATATATAGATATATGTTATATGTTATAGCAATATGTTATATGTAATATATATTTTCACACATGTGTACTATGTATTTTGAGCATATATGGAATTTTTAAAAATAATTTCTCTGGCTTTTTAACTTTTTATTTTAATTACAGTTAGTTAATATAGAGTGTTGAATTAGTTTCAGGTGTACAATATAGTGATTCAACAATTCCACACATCACCCGCCACTCATCAGGACAAGTGCCCTCTTTAATCCCCATCACCTATTTAACCCATCCCTCTACCGCCTCCCCTCTGGTAACCATCAGTTTGTTCTCTATAATTAAGAGTCTGTTTCTTAATTTGTCTCTCTCTCTCTCTCTTTTTTCCCCTCTTGCATGTTTGGTTTGTTTCTTAAATTACCCATATGAGTGAAATCGTATGGTATTTATCTTTCTCTGACTTATTTCACTTAGCATTATACTCTCCAGCTCCATCCATGTTGTTGCAAATGGCATACATATGGAATTATTTTATATTGATGTTCTTCCATTTCAATCAAATACCACAGAGCACAACTAGTTTTCCCCTTTTCTACATTTGTAACTTGCTTCTTCAACAAAAAAGTCTTCCTTCCATTATCCACAATATATTTACTTATTCATGAATGCCTAGAATACATAGAAGATACTTTTGAAATTGCTAATCCATAGCATGGTGAAAAGCAAGTTTACAGAAAAGAATTCAATATTTGTTTTAATTTGTAGATAAAATTTGCACATAGTGAAATTCACAAATTGGAAGTGTAAAATCCTATGAGTTTTGAAAATGGGTATTCATGAAACCCACACTCCTAAAAAATCTAGAATATTTATATCATATAGTATTGTAGGAGAATATAATACATACTCTTTGATGTTTGACTTCTTTTGCTTGGTATGATGTCAATAAGATTTGTCCATGTTGTTCCATCAGTTAGGAGTTTTCTTCCATTTTATTGCTGATTGGTATTCCTATATATAATACATGTATATGTATATATCCATATATATATGTACACATACACACATATACATACAACTATATATATGACTCATTTATTCATTCTCCTCTTCATGGATATTTGGGTTTTTTTCAGCAATTTGCCTTATCGGTTTAAAGTAAGAACTTTTCAGGTTTAGAGTGGCTGACTCAGTGGGAAGAGCATGTGACTCTTGATCCCAGGGTCATGAGTTAGAGCCCCACATTAGGTGTAGAGATTACTTAAATGAATAAAACTTTAAAAAAAAATTAAGAACTTCTCTTCTACCCTCTCAGGTCCAGTCTTTGGTGTTTTGCGAACTGAACTAACAAAAGCAGATTAACAAGAGGGGAGGAACAGTGTGGAAGTACACAAAAAAATGTAACTCAAGAAGGTTAGAATTTGGGGCTTTTACAGCATTTTAGGAGGAAATGGAGAGGGGCAGGGGGCACATCTGGGAGAACAAGTTACTTAGAAGAGAGAAAGGGGAATTTATGGAAAAAATAGATGCCTTTTTGGAAAGATAAATAGGGAACGTTGCTGGAGTGGTGGAAGGTGGGAGGGATGGGGTGGCTGGGTGATGGACATTGGGGAAGGTATGTGCTATGGTGAGCGCTGTGAATTGTGTAAGACTGATGAATCACAGGCCTGTACCCCTGAAACAAATAACACATTATATGTTAATAAAAAGTAGATAAGAGATAAGGATGGTTTTGTGACAAAGGCTGCTTGGGTGTGGTGCTAGGAACTTCCTGTCTCAAGAAGAGAAGATTAGAAGATTAAATTTGCTCCTGGGAAGGCATTTTGACACTTAAGTTCTTTTGGGAGGTTTTGATGTTAGGCAGATAAGAGATTTCAAGAACTCAAATATCTTCAAGTCAAAATAATTCTTATGCCACAGTGACTTATTCTAGACTCCTTCACCTTGTGTGACTAAAATGCCAAAATTATTCTTTAAAATGTCTTTTTATAGACATGTGTTTCAACTTCTTTTGGAAAATACCTAGTGTTGGAATTACTGAGCCATATGGTAGGTGTACATTTAGCTTTCTAAGAAACTGTTCACTCTTTTCTTAAATGGTTGTACCATATACATTCTCAATGGCAATGTGTGAGTCCCAGTTACTTCCAATCTTCACCTATGGTTTGGTATTTTCAGTTTCTTTATTTTGACTGTCAGTATAGTAGCATCCTGCTTATGGCTGCAATTTGTATTTCCCAGATATATTAGTCATTCTTCTTCATTTTATTTTCTTAAAGTAATTTATATTGTATCCTAAGAAATATTTACCACCCCATTTTGCCAAGATAATCTTTGTTTGCCTTTTGAAAACTTTATGACTTTAAAATTTAAATTAAAAAAATGATAAAATAATAAAAAAGAAACATTAAAAAATGATAAAATAATAAAAAAGAAACATTATGACTTTAGTTTAACATTTAGATTATGATATACCTTAAATTAATTCCTATTTTGGTGTTGGTTAAATTTCAGCTTCATGTTCTTCCATATATTCAGTTGATCAGCTTTGTTTATTGAAAATACTTTCCCCAGTGATTTCTTTGGTGCCTCTACGGAAATGCAATTGTGCCGTGTAAGTGTGGATCTGTTCCTAGACTCTCCAATCTCCTTGATCGATCTATTTATTATCATTAAACAAAATCAAGATATCTTAATTACTGTAGCTTTATAGTAAATCTTTAAGTAGGATGAAAAAGTTCCATCTTTTTCCCCCTAAAATTTTTTGGTGATTCTGGCTATTTTACATTTCCAAGTAAATTTTGAGTCAACTTTTATATTTTCATAAGGAGATCCTGTTGTGATTTACATTAAGATTGTGTTGATTCCACAGTTCAATTAGAGGAAGGTGGAATATTCGCGTTTTAGCAATTTTGAATGCTCTAATCCACAAACTTAGTGTATCTTTCCATTAATTAAAATTTTCCTTAATTTCTTCCAGGAATGTTTTATAATTTTCAGTGTAGAGGTTTTGCAGGTTTTTGTTAAATTTATTACTAGATGTTTATATTTTTTCACACTATTATACATGGGACTGATCTTTAATTCATTTTCTTTGCTGCTGGTATATTAATCTTGTACACCACAACTTTGCTAAATTCACCTACTGGTTCAAATAGTTGTTTTATAAATTCCTTGTGAATTTCTTTCTTTCTTTTTCTTTCTTTCTTTCTTTCTTTCTTTCTTTCTTTCTTTCTTTCTTTCTTTCTTTCTTCCTTTCTTCCTTTCTTTCTTTCTTTCTTTCTTCCTTTCTTTCTTTCTTTCTTTCTTAGATTTCGTTAATTAATTTATTTGAGAGGGAGAGAACAGGGGGGAGAGGCAGAAGGAGAAAGAGAGAGAGAAAATCCAACCCAGACACCATGGTGAGCATGAAGCCCAGTGCAGGGCTTGATCTCATGACCCTGAGATTATGACCTGAGTTATGATCCAACCTAGAGTCCAACCAAGAGTTGGACACTTAACTGACTGAGCCACCCAGGTGCCCCATCCTTGTGACTTTCCATGTAAACAATTATGTCATCTGTAATTACAGATACCTTTTACTTTTACTTTTTCTTTCCAAACTTTATTTCTTTTTCTTACCTTATTGGCACAATATAGAACTGGTAAAAAACACATTTTTACCTATTCCCAATTTTATGGTAAATCATTCACTATTTCATCATTATGCATGATAATAGCTGTAGATATTTTGGATATGCCCTATATAAAAAATCATTCTCTGAATCTATTCAGAGGATTCCAAGCTATTTCTTCTCAGTCTATTAACATAGTGAATTACAATAATTGATTTTCAAATGCTAAAACAACCTTGAATTCCTTGGAGAAACCACATTTACTCAGGATGTATGATCTTTTTTATATATTACTGGCTTCATTTTGCTGACATTTTGTTAGGAATTTTTACATCTTTATTCATGAGGGATATTGGTGTTAATTTTTTTTTTTTTGTAATGTCATTGTCAGATTTGGGGTAATACTTCTCTCAAAATCAGTTTGAAAGTTTCTCTCCATTTCTACTTTCTGAAACATTTTCTATAAAATTGGCACTTCTAAAATTCTTGATAGAATTTGCCTGTAAAACCATTTAGGCCTAGTTTTCTTCATGAAAAGGTTTATTTATTTATATTTTTAAAACAATAAATTCCACTTTTTTACTAGATAGGTGGCTATTCCAATTTTCTGTTTCATCTTGTGTTAAATTTTGAAAATTGTGTTTTTTCAGGAATTCATCCATTTCATCTAAGTTGTCAAATTTACTGAATAAAGTCATTCATAGTCATTTCTTATTATTCTTTTATTGTCTGTAAAATCTGTAGTGAGCTCTCTTTCTTGTGTGATAATAATTTTTTTTTCTTTTTTGTAATGGGTTTTACTCATATTTTATCATTTTTATTAGTCTTTGTGTTATGATAAGAAAAATATTTGTCCTTTGTCCCATTTCCTGGCACATTCCTCCTAAAACCCTTAGGATTTCCTGAGTGATGAGGGTGATAACAGCATCTCTTCTTCTAATGAAGGGACACTTGACAGGCATCTAGATAGCTTCACGTTGAGCTCTGGTCACCAAAAAGACCAAGCTTTGATTAGGAGCTTGGAACTCTCAGTCCTAACCCTCAACCTCCAGGGAGGGGAGAGGGGTTCAATCATGCCTACATAATGAAACCTCCATAAAACCTCTAAAAACAGGGTTTGGGGAGCTTCTGAGTTGATAAATGTATCCAAATGCCAGGAATTTTACATAAACCAAGTCCATGGGGACAGAGGCTCTTATACTTCCAGCCCTTGAAGACCTGCTCCAAGTACCTCTTCACATTGTGCATTTGTATTCTTTAGAATAAACTGTAACAGTTTGTGTAGCATTTTCCCGAACTCTGTAAGTCATTTTAGCAACGTACTGAACTTGAGGAGAGGTGTCGTGAGACCCCATGCTTCTTAGCCAAAATGATATTTGATAAAATTATTTAAAAACAATGTTTTCAAAAAAGACATTTTCAAAATTTTATCACTCCATTTAGAATTGAGTTAATAACTATTTTGTTGAAAGATATTCTGTTAACTTTTTCTCTAGTTTTTCTGATGAAAAGCCTGCCATCTTTCTTTAGGCCTGCCATCTTTTGATGGTTGTTTCACTTTATGTAATGTGTCATATTCTTTGACAGTTTCCAAGATTTTCAGTCTGTCTTTTAATCAGTTTGTTTTTGTTTTTGTTTTTTGTTTGTTTGTTTTTAATGTTGTCTATGCATTATTCTGCTTGAAGTGGATGAAGCTTTTTGAATCTACAGGTAGATATTTGGTCAATAAAATGAAACATTTTGAGTATTTCTTGCCATTGCTAGGTCATTAAGATACTGTTTATTTTAATTTTCTTTTCCTCAGATTAGATAACTTCTATTGACCTCTTTTAAAATAATAACCTTTTCTTCTGCCATCTTCCAGTTGCTGTTAAATCCACTCAGTAGACTCAAAGAACTTGATGTCAAGAACTTCCATTTGATTTTTTTTATAGTTTCTACCTCTCTAATGAGATTACCCATTTGTTTATTTATTATGACCATAATTTTTTAAGGTCTTGACTTAAGGCCTTAGCTATGACTTTATAACAATTATATTAACATATTTTTAATTTTTTTTTCTTGCTAATTTCAATACCTGGGTCATTTCAAAATCATTTCTAATTAACTGCTTCCCCCCCCCCTTGGAACAGAGGTCACATTGTCTTGCTTCTTTGCATTATTAATAATTTTCATTGTTTGCTGCACATTGTGGATTCTACATTGTGGAAAGTCCATATTTTGTTCTCATCCTTTAGAAAGTGTTGTTTTGTACTGGCAGGCACTTAAATTTAGTAGGGATGTGATCTGCTTGATTCTTCTGAGTCTTGCCTTTTATATTTGTTAATCTGTGTCTATAGTAGCACTGACTTTAAGGTGATAGTACTCCTTCTTCTACAAAATGGCTTCTCCACTTGTCACCAAGTGCCTTGAATTTGTACAGAGGTTGTTGTACTTTAGCTAGTCAGAAAGCCTATGCATCCTGTCACTGTGATACCTCCAGGTTCCATTCAATTCCCAGCTCTCCAGCAAGTGTTCTTTGCTTACCTTTGTGGAATCTCATCCTACTCAAGCTCAGTTTTCTATTCAGACAATCTTGTGAAGGAATCCTTATATGAATTTTTAGAACTCTATTCCTATACAGCTTACTTTTCTTCAGTACCCTGCCCTCTAGACGCCAGCAGTCCCAGTGTCACCAAACTCCAGTCTATGTCTCTCCAGTTCAGTGAAAGCACTACTTTGTTTTGACTCTACTTTTCCACACATAAGTCTAGATGGTGCCTAGACTGTGCTCAGGTACAAAGCTGGAATAATTGTCAATCCCACCTCTTACATTTTCTTTCTGTCATAGATCATAGTCCTATGCTGTGTGTTATCCAATGTCTGATCGTTGTTCTAGTACATCTCGCATTCAGTTTATCTTTTATTACTTTGGGGGTCAATTCTAGAACTAGTTGCTTCGTTATGGCTAAAAGTCGAAATCCTTGTGTTATTTACTCTTGCCCATCAAATATATTATCTAGTACCTCATAAATTTTAATAAGATAGCAGTTTAGTGATAAAAAGTATAAGAAAATTCCCTGAAAAAGCTAAAAATATAAGGAAAATATATAAATAACCAGAATCACAGGTCTATCACCACTGGAAAATTTCACAAGTGATGGTATTGATTACTATATTCTAAAGCTGAGCTACCTGAATAAGTTCTTTTCAGTAATAGAAATTCAATATTTTATGTATATTCTTTTTTTTAAAATATTTTATTTATTTATTTGACAGAGAGAGATTACAAGTAGGCAGAGGCAGGCAGAGAGAGAGGAGGAAGCAGGCTCCCTGCTGAGCAGAGAGCCTGATGCGGGCCTCGATCCCAGGACCCTGAGATCATGACCTGAGCCGAAGGCAGAGGCTTTAGCCCACTGAGCCACCCAGGTGCCCTTATGTATATTCTTTTAAAAAGTTTTTCCTTTGGTATAGTTTTAAATTTAATTTTAACTCAGCCCTATTTACCGCATTAATATTATTATATTTGGTATAAGCTACTTGTACTTATATTTTGGCATATATCAATTTTTTAAATCAAAAAGTCAATCATATGTTTGAACCTTAGTTATGGATTAACCTATTATTTCTCAACTGATTTTGAAAAAATTGCTTAATTCAGAAGATATTTGTTAGGCACTTATTATACTCCAAGTCCTGTTTAAATTGTTGACCTTAAAGCAGAAAAGCAAGCCATTTTACTAGAAAAATGAATTTACTCAGGAATTACAGACAACTGCAGTTTGGGACAAGCAGACCATGGCTAACCATAGGCAAGTCCAAAAAACAGAAGGGAGAGGTTTGTTTTTATGGAGGAAAGGAGGAGGTAGGGAGGGGTTATTTTGAAGACTTTAGGTTGATGATGGCTTCTTATTGGCTGGGTTGTTGCTGGGCAAGGAAAAATTCTTCCTTCTCATCCTGGGCCATGTAAAGTAAGCTTAACTCCTGTTTAGGGTCTCAGTGCCAGTGCCTGCAATCTTCTCCCTTTGGGGCTTCCTGACTTCATTTTAAACGAGGTTTCCTTTATTTATTTTTACAGAATATATTAGTGAATAATGACCAAAAAAACTTATCTTGTAGATCTTTATATTTCAATGGATAGAATCAGACACTAAACAAGGAACTTAAATAATTTATTAGATGATAAAAAATAAAATGAGGGTGACTCCCAGGATTAAATACTGTGATTGGAATAGCCCTTACTGAGATCACATTTGAATTCATGTCTGGACTGATTTTTTTTCAGTAGATTCTTACAGCAATTTCTTCTGTTTAAATAATTGTAGCTGGGCAGTATATATTGATATCACATAAAATCCTCTTTATAATTGTGTTATTTTCTAACATGTTATTGGGTAGTACTATTCTTTTTTCCTATCTCAATCATAATAAGGTTCTAAAAATCCCTTTGAATAATGTTTAGATTTACATTATGTATAAACTAATTTCAGATAAATTTATATCTTTTGATTATCCAGTCTTCCACTATGAGAACCTGAGAAGTATATTCATTTTTGTCAGTATTTGTGTATCTATTAGTAGGATTTTTCTTTTTTCCTTTTATATGCACTTTTATATCTCAGTTGATTTCCAGATATTTTATAGTTTTGGTTATTTTTTAATAGGTAATCCTTTGTTCTTCATTTAATTTTCTTCTTAGATGTAGAAAATCTATTGGTATTTATATGCCTTCAGGGTGATCTTTTCAATTTACCTATTTCTTCTTTTTTTTTTTTTTTACCTATTTCTAATACAATTTTTTAGTTAATGTTTTTGGCTTTGCAAAATCCTATATAAATAGTGACAATATATTTTTTTCTGTTTTTGCTGTCTCTCTCTTTCTCTCTCTCTCTCTGCCTAGTTGTTGTTTATCTTCCTTTATTGTATTATTATATAAATCTTGACATAGAGCAAAATGTAAAAAAAAAAATAGTGGGACTTTTGAAATTCCTACCTGTACTTAATTGAAATGACTTTAATACTACCCATTAAAAATGTTGGCTAGTAGTTTAAAGTAGATACAAAGATATAATAAATACTTTTATTTCTCATTATTCCTTACAATGTTAAGGGAGTGTCTATTCTATTTCATGTTCTGCTTGTTTTAATGTTTTATTTCATTGTTTTGATTTACCCAGGAATGAATATTCAAGATGTCAAATATCTTTCCAGTACAGATTAATATTGTTACATTGTATTAATAGGTAACATTTCTGAAAAATTATATTTCAGAAATAAACTTAGTTGGACATGATGTGTTATCTTTAACATAGGAGTTTTGTGGTCTGGTCATATTTGATTTATTATTTTTAATTACTTGTATAAATGATATAGGTATACATTTTTGTGTAATTTTTATTAATTCTGGTGTCATTAATGAAGCATCCTTCCATACTTCTCTATTATATTAACAATAAAATATAGTAATTCTCATATTTGAAAAACTGAGGGAGTTTGGTACATTGTTAGATGTAATTATGTGAAAAATTCAGTTCTCTTCAGGATTTTTGTGTTTTATTTAGTTAAATATGGTTATTTATTTACTTATTAAAGATTTATTTATTTTATTTGAGAGAGAGAGTGGGGGGAAGGATAGAGAGAGAAGGAGAGAGAGAATGCCAAGCAGACTCCCCGCTGAGCATGGGGTCCAAAATCTAGCCCACAACACTTAGATCACTACCTGAGCTGAAATCAAGAGTCAGGCACTCAACTAACTAACTGAGCCTCCCAGGTGCCTCTGGCCGTTTATATTTTAAACAGCAATCTATTATAGCAAGCTTTTAAGTTAATTAGAAAATATGGACACACATAGACTCACAATTTTTAAACTAATTTTTAAAATTATATTCTCTTTCTTACCACAAATTTTGGGCTTTGGACTATCTAAAAGTCTTCCTATTCTATTTCTCTTGCATAAAATAAGTTCTTGGACTGACCAATTTTATGCTTTTAGGGTTGTCTAATTCTTGGTGTTCTTTGTTACACTTTTTATTTATGTTTGTTTTGCACTTGCTTTCAAATGTTCAATGTTTAAATTATTCATTTCCATATTTTTATTTGATAAAATATTCACAGTTATGGATATTCATTTGAGTAAGCTTTGGCAAAATTCCATACGTGATGACAAAAATATTCCTATCTTTGTTCTTTTTTAGGAGCGAATTACATTTTTCTTTCCTTAAGAGTTTCATAATAGATAATTTAAAAAATAAATGTTATGAGAGCTCTTTGCTTAAATATCTTATATTAATGTTTTTGTTTTTTTACTAGAGTATGGTCAGAGAATGTGATCTGTATGTGCTTTGTAGAATTTGAGGTTATAGTTGTGACTTAAATCAAATTTGTTACTTTTACATTGTTTATGTAAGGTATATATTAAATTTTGTACATTAAAATCATCTTGTATGGTATTAATCCTAGTCTTTGTTATTAAGATCTTTTAAATTCTGTTTTTCTTTTACTGCATAACATAAAGTTTGATTTAATATAAAACAAGAAAATTTTAATTTGCACAGACTGAATACACATCCTTAAATAAAAACTGGAATATTACCAAACTTGATTAGATCACAAAAAACAAAATCCTGAAATTCTATTGAGTAAAACATATAAACTTTCATTTAAAAAAAAATCTTTTTATTTTTAACATTTTTTACTTACTTTAAGTTTTTTTGATATTATTGTGATCTTTTCTTTTCTTTTTGTGTCTATGAAGCATTTTAAATCTTTTTATTTCAACCTAGCTGTCTTACATTGTTTTGAGTGATTTCCTCTTAACGTTATCAAAAGAAATGCTTTTCTTTTATCATTTTTGATCATTCATTTTTGATCATTTATCAATTTGAAAATCTTTATCAATTATTTAAATCTTGACATATGTTTATGACCCATACATTTGGTCCTCAGATTGTGTCTTATTTAGTATCTTTTTTTCTTATTCTTCTTTGCTGTTTCCTTTTTCCCAGTATTTTCTAAATAAACTGCATATTGTTTTCTAATCTAGTGGTTTAAACACATAAATTCTGCTCTTTATTCTTCTAATTATTACACTTGAGCATCTGTTAGAATTTACTACTTCTACCTCAAACTCAGAACATGAAAGAAAATCAAATAGCTACATAGTTTTCATTTAAAAACACCAAAAACAGAAACTTTGTGTTGACCTAATACTGAAAAATTTTGCAAAAAAGTACACAGATGAGAATTCATGGGGTCAACCAAGGTCAATCTCATTAGCTAAGGCCTCTCCAATAGGTGGCTGACCCCACTTGAATATGTTCTCCAGTCCACTGTGATAATCAGAATAAAAGACACCCCTCACCTTAAAGATGCCCACATCTTAATTGCCAGAGCCTGTGAATATGCTAGATTACAAGGCAAAGGAGAATTGAAGTAGTAGATAGAATTGAAGCAGACCTTAAAATAAAATAAGGAGATAATTCTAGATTATACAGATTTGCACTTAAAAATCGTTAGGCAGAGTAAAGCACAAGAGAAAGCCAGAGAGATGGTAGGTAAGGAAGGAATTAGACCGGTATTCCTGTTTGAAGATGGAGAGAGGGAGGGGGCCAAGAGCTAAAGAATGCAGGTGACCTCTAGAAACTGGAAACAGCAAGCAAGCGAATTCTTTCTAAAGCCTTCAAAAACAAAGCAGCCCTCCCAACACCTTCATTTTAGCCTAGTGAGATCCATTTTAGACTTTAGAACGATAGAACTGTAAGACAATATATCGATGTTGTTTTAAGCCATTAACTTGTGGTTGTCACAGCAGTCATAGAAAACTAATATACCACTGTGCCAGAAAATCAAATACAGATGAAATACTACCAAAAAATAAACTCAGAGGGTAACTGATTTATGAGAAAAAAAAATTCAAAGAATGAAAATGAGTTGTTTTCCAAAGAAACAGAATTAACAAGAGTCAGAAAATAACTTCAAAGTATATTATACATATGTAGAAATATAAGGTAGAAAACAAGATTCATGAGGAAAAAAACAGATCATTGCAAATAAAAGTTAAACTTTTTTAATATGAAAAATATAATTGCATATTTAAAAAATAGGCTAACAATTGCAGATTGGTAAAAAGCAAATTAGTGAGCTAAATGATCAAGGTAGAGAATTATGTCAAAATACAATAAAAATATTAACAAATGAAAATATTAAGCAGAATGGAGAAAAACACTTTATCAGTGTTTTCTAAAGGAGAATATAATAGTACGTAGGAGGGGAAATGTTTAAAGAAATCAACTCTCAAGAGTAAAATGAGAACCTCTCACTGAATAAAAGCAAACACTCAAAGATATATTCCTCCAAAAGAGAAAATGAATTCATATGGATACAAGGAGAAGGAATGATGAGTATTAAATTAAGTAAAATGATTGCTAAAATTTGGTTAGTATGAATTGGAAGAAGAGGGAAAGGGGAGAAGAGAAATGTAGGAGGAGGCAAAGAAAAGAAGGAAGAAATGTTTTTAATACTAATCTGAAAATAAAATTCAAGATAAGAGGTACAAATGAGTTAAGGGCAAGGTAAGGGTGTCAGAAAGAGGCAGGGAAAGACAAAGGTGGAGAAAAATAATAATAAACTCTTGACCTTTTAAGAAAAACATGTTTAAATTTATGTTTTTGAAATTAAGCATTAACAACTCAAAGAATAGAAACAGAATATAAAGCTATTATAATAGGAATCAAATGAAATTCAGTCAATCTAGTAGAAGACAAGGAAACATACAGAATGCATGATAGATGAAACACACAAAGTAAGATGGTAGACATGAGTAATGGCTAATCATGATGGCTGGGAATGAGCTAAACTCTCCCTTTTCCCAGAGACTATATAATTGAATCCCATGCAAAGAAACAAAACTATTACATCTAAATTTCTGTTTCTTTTTCTTTCTTGTATATTTATGGAAAATTGTGTACAAATAGCCAAGAAAAAAATGATGAAAAAGAACAAAACTAAGGAATTTTCTAAGCACATGTTTAGATATAATGTAAAGCAATAATAATGAGAATTCTGTGGCTTAGATTAGCAATAGATAAATAAATCGGTGAAACAGAATTAAGCAGTAAACACACACACAAATATGGCACATAATTAAAGTGCAAAATAGTGGGAAAAAGGAAAAAATATTTCTTAAATTGTTTGCATATAAGTAACTTTAAATTTTGATTATTAGAAAAATTGTCTTTGGCTAAAACTTTTGGCCTGAGAACAAGTTTGTTTAAAACAAATGGATCGGGCGCCTGGGTGGCTCAGTGGGTTAAAGCCGCTGCCTTCGGCTCAGGTCATGATCCCAGGGTCCTGGGATCGAGGCCCATATCGGGCTCTCTGCTCAGCGGGGAGCCTGCTTCCTCCTCTCTCCTCTCTCTCTGCCTGCCTCTCTGCCTACTTGTAATCTCTCTGTGTCAAATGAATAAATAAAATCTTTAAAAAAAAAAATAAAATAAAACAAATGGATCTTGGGCGCCTGGGTGGCTCAGTGGGTTAAAGCCTCTGCTTTCGGCTCAGGTCATGATCTCAGGGTCCTAGGATCGAGGCCTGCATCGGGCTCCCTGCTCAGCTGGGAGCCTGCTTCCTCCTCTCTCTCTCTGCCTGCCTCTCTGCCTCCTTGTGATCTCTGTCCCTCTGTGAAATAAATAAATAAAATCTTTAAAAAAAAAACAAAAAAAAAATATCTGTTATTTAAGATCCGTTCACACTTATTCAATAATATAACTGTGAGGATAACAGTATGAAAATATCATACAACTCAAGTAATAATTTCTTTGTCTTCATGATATTGGGTGAATTATGTGGGAGTAACATGATGCTGACAAGAGGCAAAAGTAATGCATAACAATAATAATATTGCTAATTACGTTGCTGTAATAAAGATATAATAAAAATGCTACCAGCTCTACTGTAGCATAGCTTGTCCTTAAAAGCACTGTAAACAGAGATATTATGGCTATTAAGTATTAGCCTTGATGTATGGTATTATGATGGAGACCTACCTAGTCTGACAAATACTGGCCCAAGTGAAATGTGTTAAATTACCCTTAGATCCATTGCTATACTGTTTTAATATAGAAGCTCTGTGTCCTAATTTTTATTCATGTCAGTATCAAAGAACACATATGTAAGGAGATTAGATGATTTTACCTCAACATTGTCCCCTATTCCTTACCTTTTTTACTAATATACCCAAGATGTGAAAAATTGTTACAGAAGATATCTTAAAAATATCCAGACACAAAAATGAGCACTTCAAAAACTGTCAAAATAATTCTAACCTGGAAGTTGCTTTGGGAAACTTTTAAATATTCCTATACATTGCTGGCAGTCTACAAAAGCTTCTTGATGCATTTTTAATGAACCATATTTATTATCAAGTGCAGGATTTCATATTCTATCAGCAGGGTAGTTGAGTTGGCAATAGCAAAAAAAACCAAATTTCCTAAAATGATGTATAGACTCCCATATTTCAGTATTAGAACTTCCGAAGTCACAGAATATTAGATACACAGTACTTTTGTCTTATAAAAGCTTTGGCATGGACACACTGTGACTTACTTATCTGCTTAACAAATACACTGGCTTCCTCATCTCTTTCAAAGTTTTGAGAATAATTTTTATAAATCTAGGTGGAATGAAAATCTTATATGCTTGAGAATACTATGTGAATGAAAACCAAAATCAAAACCACTTGGCACTAATTCATTACTCTGCGTAAGTTCCGTTTTCCTGATTCTGACATAGCAATGGGAGAGCATATGACAAATCTTTCATTTGACAATAAAAAAGCACCACGATGAGGTTATTTCTAGACATTTACACTAGACTCCCCTTTTCTGTCATTTTTTGTGTATTTTATTAAGTACAATGCCTTTTAGGACAAGCCATTCTAATCTTCCCCCCAAATCTACATTTACTTCCATCCTTACCCCCAAAGAAAAGCCATCTCACACTTCTCTCCAGAGAGTAACTACAAAGGGTTAAACAAAATCTGCCCTGACAATACTAGAAACAGTTCTCTCTCGGTGTGTGTTGGTTCACTGCTCCACAGGGCATAGCAGATGTTGTGTCTGGTAGTAAGAAGGGCCCAGGAGGTGTGGCTGTCAATCACTTGTTTGTTGTTGTGTTTTTTTTTTTTTTTCCTAACTACAGGCTAGCCATGGATGTGAAGCCCAACTAGAACAATCTGCCTCAGCTGGGGTGTGCGAGGTATCAATAACCCTTGGCAGAGGTGTCAAGAGCCTCGCTGGAACTGAACTACCCTGCTGACCAGATGCTTAGCAAGTTAACAAGATCACACTGAGCTTTCACCACTTTTCCAACACAACAATTAACACAACTGGAAAATCATCGCATAGATATTCTGAAAAAGAATCTCACCGAAGTTGCCTTTTATGGAACAGAGGCAAATAAATACTGGACCACTTTGGGAGGAGGAATAATTTGAAGTTTCGAGTTTGTGCAGGTGCTTTGGCTAAATTGAGATGAAACTATAAAACAGAATTATTATCAAAAGCATCTTTTCAGTACATTCATACAAATAATTTCTGAGCACACTAAAATTATATTCAATTCTGCCTTACAAACACTGATGTTTTATCTTGGGGGATAACAGAGTCTAACACATTTCCTCAAAAGAGATCAAGACCAGACTTGGTTTAAGAATAGAACATAAATAGGCAAAGTTTTGCAGAACTGAATGAATCAGCATCTATATAGAGATTATAAGAGCCTATTCAGAAGTTACTCAGTAAACAACATTTAGATATCTATAATTTTTTTAAATCATGCAATCAAATTACTTGATTAGAATAAAAATCTCCCCTTTAAAAGACTGCATATCAAATTGGTATGTTTTCTGACCCAAAAATATTTTGGGTTTTTTTTTTTTCAATTATATTACCTTAAGATTTTTCCCTTTGCCTTCATTCATAACGTCATTAGATGGCAATTATATACTTTCTCTAGAAAAATAGATTATATGCTGTTTCTAGAAAAATACACCGTATGCAGGAAAACATGAATATTAGCTTTAAACAATTTAATGTTGTTTGTCTTTGCTTTGAAATTCAATAATGCTATCAGCCTGTAAGACCTCTTAGAGCTGAGCATTTCACACAGTGAAAGCCGCTTTCTGTTACAAAAGCACAGCAGCTGTGGCTCCCGCAGATACCCTTAAAGACAGATATAATAAAACACTGGGAGGGAGTAGGTCGACACAGGAGCATGAAATGGACGAGATGAAGCCCCTTTGTCACAGCCAAACAGGCTATAAAGTTACTATAGTAACATACAGTATTAAACTCCAGGTGGATTGACTTAATCTTCCTTAAACAAAAAATAAAGGTTAACAAAAACCAAACCAATAATGATTACAATCACTCTACCCAAATATTTTTCCAGAAATTATTTCTGGTTGAGTCTGGATAGATGAGGAACAGGGCACACCAGTTCATGTTCTGATAACCCCAGAAGTTCAGGGTGAGGAGGAAGAAATGCAGTTTTAAAATATTTTAAATAAATCCAACGACTTGAGTAGCAAAAAGTCAAAGTGACCATGAAAGAATGATCAGATTACGTAGATTCTCAAACCCAGTTTATTCTGCCTTCACCACATTTTTGTCAAATGGTGAGATTTTTAAGTGCTAATACCTCTGGTACTAAATTCATTCATAATAATAATCCGGCAGCCTTTCCTAACTTTGGTGGAAGAGTTTTGGGCTCCATCTGTTTTAGTCCACATTCTCAGAAATAAAATAATGACTTATGTTATATCTTATAAAAGGTGCAATGACTATAAAATAAGAGCTAGGGAACTGGTCTGTGGAACTCGAGACAAAAAAAGTATTAAAAAAACTAAAACAAGGAAATGAAAAGTTACAAATTGAAGTCTGATTTTAAAGTTTCACAAAGGAAGTCAACTTAAGTATTTAGAAGACATAATAACCTCTCACTTGGAGTAGATGTGAAGTCCCGCTTACTCCTTATATACTACTTACTGTTACTATTTTGCTGTGATCGCCAACCGTTTCATCTATAAACTACTATAGGTTAAACCTCACACACTTTTTATTCTACTCAAGCTATCCCAACAATCTTATTCTGCTTTGTTTTAGTAGATGCCCAGCTTTTAGGGTTCTCTTTTCGAATGTTACATTTCATGTCTTCAATGTAGACGATAATTTGTGGTGATAAATAAACCTTACCATGCAGATGTTTGCATTTCGGATTAATCCAATGATCACTTGAATTGCTCTTTATGAATAGTGCTCTAATGATCTGAAAGAGTTAAGAGACTGTCTCTGAACCTTAATTTATGCCATGGAGTTAGGCACCAGGGCAGGCTGGACTCAATATGAATATTTTTAGTAGGATTTAGCTAACCGTGTGAGACATACCTTTCATGGATTTAGTTTGGGTAAACAACCTTTGTCTAGACAGCCCAAATGTCACAGGTATCGGTGCTCATTTTAAGTGGTAACTTCTATGCAAATAATTGCAAAGTTGCATTTTGTTCTTTGTACTGAGATTTTATGAATTAAGGTTTTTGACTGTACTGGGAGCTGTATCAAGTGGCAATTTTGGTCACAGACCTCCTTTCTGGTCACTGTTATTTGACAACATGGGAACAGTTAGGTTTAGATTGCATTCTTAGATTTCTGATGTGATTGCTAAGGGCTGCTTAAGATTCCTAGGAGTATTAAGATATTAGAAGAGATGTGGAAAGGAGGAGCTGAGGGACAGCAGACTTCTGGGAAAGCAAAGAGCAAAATTAGAGTTAAGAGATGCAGAACTACGGTCCTAGTAGAAAGGAGTAAGAACATTTATTTGTTATAAGTAAAGATATGCATTCATTAAACTTCCTTGACATATCCATGTATATAAGAAATAGGAAATTTTGAGAACTAGGACAGATCTACATTATTCTTCACAGCTGAATTAAGTTTATTCAACTCCCTTATAAACTTACAACTAAATATATTTGATATTAAATGTTTTCTTTTGTTAATTTAAACATATTTGGCTTTCACTAGTTATGCTTAGATTCATTGATTAAGCATTTACTATTTATCTTATTATATTGTTGAAGAATCATAAGAATGGAGAAAAATAATCAGTCCTTCACATGTGGAGGCATTCAAACTAGTATATAGACTCTGATATGAGAATCACAAATGTATTTCACATCTACCAAGAGGTCTAACATGTTGAGCATTGCATGAAACTGCCCACAGGAATAGCTTAATTCACCCTCAAGTTTGACTCATTTTGTAATAGGTGCTTCGTAGTTGTTTTGAGTTTTTCATAGATTCTAAAATTCTAGGAAAGAAAAAAATAGAATTTATTTATTCCTTTTCTATAAAATAGTAAATTCAAATTTCATATAGGTTGAAAAAATAATTTCAAATTCTTAACAGGAAATTTGGACAAATCCAATTCTGTAATGTGATAGAAGTAATAAAAGTGAGAGTAAGATCACCTCTTTTCAGGCATACAATTTAATTCTAAAGAGAAATGCACTTAAAATTTTAGTACAGGATAAAGTTTTAGCTCATACATAAACACATTCTATTATTTATGCAACAATGCATTCTTCACTACTTTGATTTTAAAGACAACGTGTCATCTGAGTTTGCAATTATGGTACTGGTTTAACTATATCAGAACTCTCCTCCCCCCAAATAAAACAAAATATAAAGGATACGGGGTCCACAGCAACTATGATTGCTTTGAATGTTGTCTTAGATGAGAATGGGTCACTGATGTCCCTTTGTACACTGCATAATCTATTATTTCTTTTCTCTTCTTTTTTTCCTTTCTGTATGCAGTCTGCATTGTACCAGAAGGGCTGGGGGGGTTCAAACCAGTAATTAAAAACCCAGGGCTCTAATAACTTTGACAAATATTGTGGATTTGCTCCATTGTATAAGTTGCTCACAGAGAAAGAAAAAGATAAATGGATTTCTAAAAGATAAATTAGTTTAATTCATAAAAATTCACATAATGGGTAATAGTTCATACAGTGCACTTCTGCCATCTTCATTCAAAGAAGCAAACAAGGAAGGGCGAGGAGGCAACAAGTCACGTTTTTAGTGCTATCAGCTGGAAAAGTGTGTCAGACTCATAAAATTGCTGTAATTTTCACCTCAGGCATTCCAAAGCACTCAGCAAACCATCCAGGATGCAATCCACAACAATCTGTAAGCTCCAGCACCCTCCTCAGAAGCCCTGCAGGAAACCTCAAATTCCCCCCCGGACTCTCCTGGCATCTTCAACAACTTGGCTCTGATCTCACTGAGCATCCCATCAGAATAACAGAGTCACCCTCATCTGATTCCCTATTGGGATAGGAAAGAAGAATCAGAAACAAATGACAAAAGCCATTAAGACAAATGACGTGCAGAACAGCATTTTAATGACCCTGTAGAGGGCACCCCAAGTTCCATAACTTCAAAAGGAATGATGTGAACTGGAAGTTGTAGTCAGCTAATGAGTGAAGAGAATCTCCACATGGGCACATGTATGCTCTCTACGACGGAGATCTTGTAAGCATGCAGCAGAGAATGGTTAAATCGGTTTCGTTTCTGTATTCGTAACATTTAGGAAGGCCAGTAATAATCACTTTGCTTTGCTTTTTCTAGAAACTTATGCCCCTCCGAAGACTGCTGTCATACTTTAAGTATATCCACCTCACAACGTTCATAAATTTCATAATGATGCCAGTTGTGGCTATCGTCACATTAGTTTTCTTATCTTCCCAAATAGAAATGCGTTTGCAGTGATCTCTGCATAAATACTGAGGCAAATTCATTCAGTGAGCATGTCGTTTCCTGGATACTTTAAACAGCTGCATTAACATTTGTTTTAATGGAATGGACTGAGATACTTTAAAACTTTTCCTTGAAATTTTGTTAACTAATTTGCTATTGACTTTCAGTGCCAGACTGTTCCATTTTTTGATCTTCTCTCAAAATGTGAAGATTTTACAGTATCGGCCATCTTAGCGGTCATCACATTCAAAGGGGCACACTAAGGGTTTTTCCTTTTTGAGTCATAGAGCCTCTACTTCAGAGTTTGCCTTTAATGGACAGTAAATATTAATGATATAAAAATTCTCCAAAAATACATGAAAATAGGAGGATAATAATTTCTGAATGAAATCCGAGGCCCTAATTCCTTAGCCATCTTTGCACTGTATAAAATCAATTATCTTGAATATTACATGTAATTTATAGTATATTAATAGTTTGTCAGAATGTGAGCCCCCTGGGGACAGGGACTGTGTCTGTTTTGTTCATTTCTTCATCTTCGGTGATTGAAATAGTGTCCAGTACATAATAGATATTTGGCGTTTATTGAATAAGTAAGCATATGATGAAATTACTGAATTTGACATAATTTTCTGCAGCTGCCTAACTATATGGAAAAGAACACTCTATTACACATTTCAAAAGAGTTAAATAAAGTGAAATGCACCTTAGAAAACAGGTTTAAATGCTTAGTCCTCCTTAAGGAGTATAGAATTCACAGTAACAGTAGACAAAGTTTGTTATCCTTATTTGTTTATAAGTTATTGCTCTCTCTTTGAATGTATGTCATAAAGTTAGTGTCCAGGGAAAATTTAGAGAAAAAAACCTATTTTCAAAAACCGTGTACACTGGCAAAAGCAAAATGTTTACAAGGGAGTCTTCTGAAATACTCTCTCCTTGAGCACAGTTTGAAGCAGATGTGCAAAGGGAAACAAACACCCAAACGCAAGGTTACCAACGTGGAAGGAAAACAGTTGTTTTCTCAAATGATTATCTTATTTTCAAGGGTCTTCACCTATCTGTAGGTGTCAGTACTGCAAAGTCAGGATTAATTTTGTTTGCTGGGAGGTTGGCCACTTTGGGGAAAGGACTAAAGTCTATTGATTTAGATGACTAGTGCTAGAAAGAGGTTCCTATTTTGTTTGTTTTATTTTATCCCATAATGCGAAGGTGTTTGTTTTTGTTTGTATGCTTCGTCTTCATTCTGACTGAGCTATGATATGCTGAGTCATAATGAAGGCAGGGCAAGATGTCAATTTTGTTTTTTCTTTGGAATTTTCGTGACTAGGAAATATATTATTCAAAATATATTTGCTCTAGGCTCATAGAAGTGTATCTAGACTATCTGTTTGCAATGTTCTGGATGTTCAAATCAGTCTGCCTCAGCCAGACTCTTTGGGTCAGCAAAAATAAACTGGGGATGCTTGGCTTTTGTTGTCTAGTCATCACCCAGGACTCATCTCAGTACCCTGGAAGTTTCGAGTCCATCCTGCCTGCCCTATTATATTATTTTATATTATTGTATTATCCCTATTATAAAATGTATAAATGTTATAGTAGTTATGAATTAATGTATCAGTGTTTAGTTATAATTACTATTATAATGCTCAACTTGAAATTATATTTTATTATTTGGTCCATCAAGAAAAGGATTTAAGAAGTGCCTGCCTTAGTTCAAGGTTCATATCTTCTGCTCAACAAGCGTGTGTTAATGAGCAAAACTTTATAGAAAGCTTTTAATAGAAACTTACTATAGTAGAAACTTACAGAAGATAGGGTTATTTCAGGAATTTAACAGGAATACTTACTCAAGGACATTCCTCTCCATAGAGTTTTCACCATTCAAGATAATTGACTGACAAGATATCCTGGAGTAAGGAAACCCTACTAATCTGATAAGGAATTTCCATGATGTTGTAATGGCAAGCCTTCAGAAAGAACTAGCAAACCAAACAGAGGAAGGAATGTGCATATAAATCATTTTCATGCTCAGAGGGAACTGTGATTTGAAAACAGAATTCTCCTGGAATGTTTCATGTAAAACTTAACTAAAGTTGCCTGCTTTGTTTTGTCACCAATTTGTAACAAATAACTCTTTATGCAGCAGAAAGTGGGTGGTAAGTAGATGGGTATAGGAATAGAGCCTTGGGATGATTAAGTTTGTTTAAAAGAACCAAATACCGTATCTGCCAGTGAATTTATCATAAGCTTTGTTTCTGAGCTTTTACACTACAAAGCTACCAACTGTTTGGACAAAGTTGGCTGAAAGGCAAATAAGATCACTCAAGGAGGGGCGCCTGGGTGGCTCAGTGGGTTAAGCCTCTGCCTTCGGCTCAGGTCATGATCCCAGGGTCCTGGTGTTGAGCACCACATCGGGCTCTCTGCTCAGCAGGGAGCCTGCTTCCCCCTCTCCCTCTGCCCGTCTCTCTGCCTACTTGTGATCTCTCTCTGTCAAATAAATAAACAAATAAATCTTAAAAAAAAATCACTAAAGGAAATTACCTTAATGCGTATGGAAGGGAAAATACCTGTTTTTGTGAAGAGAACCAGTGGCCATCCTTCCAAATAGGCCAGAGTACGTTGGTTGTAAAAGTCAGAAATTTCACTGTCATACCAAGAGCGATAATGGAAATTCACGGAAGCAATTTTTGGTTGTCATACTGACGGAGGCACATTTGGCATTTTATTGAGTAGAAGCTATGGATGCTAGATATCCCACAAAAAATACCCTGAGTCCTGCACAGTTTTTTTTAATGTTTTGCCAAGATACTTCTAAAGGTGTGAATGGCACCTAGAACCTAAATCAATTTTTTAAAGCAACCCAAGCTGTTCTGTGCATAGTTTTAATATAACAGGAACTTGCTAGAATTGGGCCATTATATAAAATGATGGAAGAATGCCCTTTATTTATTCCAAACTGATACATGTTATTTACCATTTAACAACATACTTCATACCCAAGGCAGTGCTGCTTGTATTTGCCTTGCTGCCATAATTTACCTGAACAAGTCTACCTTTTGTAGTTACTGCTTTCCACACACAGGAGCAGACAAATGACCACAAACCACTGACAGAGACTTACAGAAATGTAACTTAAAGAAATGCAGAAAGGACTCCCAACACAGCTGAAACAACATGTTATCATATACTTCTTAATCTATATTCCAATGTAGATACAGCAATGGGAGAACATGCTCCCAGAGTACAGTATATTGTCGTTCCTGGTGCTCTGATTGCTTCACCAAAAAAAACCTCTGGCTCTTTTCTGCCTTTTTGTTGTTGTGTCCCCTCCAGCACTTCTCTTTTCCATCTACTCTTCCAGAGTGAAGTTGAGACTCTTGTTCCTGTCTTCATTGCCTGTCAACTTTCCTCCTCTAGCAATTTACATAAGCTGCTCTCACTGCTTCTTATCCAAGTGCAGGAAATCCTCAAAGAGGAAGACTAAATTAATGGCCGGCCAACTGAGTCTTCAGTAGAACCTTTCTGAATATATATGCTGCCTAAGTTTGCATGTGTTCGAAAGAAAAAACGTGCCAGTCAAAATATTAACCACCATCACACTGAATGCAATTAAACTTCCCAGATTTTTAAGAAACATCTTTCTAGTCTTTCATTTGTATTGTCTGTGTCATGCAGTACAACAATGCATGTAAATTACTGAGCACAGGATCTGGTACAAAGCAAAAGCTTTGTCCATTATTGCTGTTATTCTTATTATTACCAACTATCTCTTGTTGCTCATCTAGATATTCAAGATAAAAGCACTCTGCAACTTGATGCCAGGAGAGAAGTGCATCATCTCTTAGTTCTTGCAAGTGTCAGAGGGAAATGAAAGTTGTTTTAGAAGATTGGTAGTATTTGTAGGTTTTACTCATGAATGATTGTGATTATAAAATGGGGATCAAAACTATGCACATAGGTCACCTTGGTGGCTCAGTTGGTTAAGCATCTGCCTTCAGCTCAGGTCTTGATCTCAGAGTGCCTGTGTTGGGCTCCCTGCTCAGCGAGGAATCTGCTTCTCCCTCTTCTTGTGCCCCTCTCCCTGTTCGTGTTCCCGCTCTCAAATAAATAAAATCTTTAAAAAAATCCTACATACGTGTTTTAGATAGCATTATCTTTTTTAATTCTTTTTTTCAAGATTTATTTATTTATTTTAGAGAGAGAGAGAGAACGTGCACAGGGACATGAGTGGGGGCGGCACTGGGAGAGGGAGTGGGAGAGAATCTCAAGTGGACTCCCTGCTGAGTGGGGAGTCAACTCAGGGCTAGATCTCAGAACCCTGAGGTCATGACCTGAGCTGAAATCAAAAGTAGGATGCTTAACCGACTGAGCCACCCAGGTGCCCAAATAGCTTCTTTAATTCTTTTTTTTTTTTTAAGATTTATTTATTTATTTATTTGACAGAAAGAGAGAGAGAGATCACAAGTAGGCAGAGAGGCAGGCAGAGGAAGAGGGGGAAACAGGCTCCCTGCTGAGCAGGGAGCCCCACGAGGGGCTCAATCCCACGATCCTGAGATCATGACCTGAGCCAAAGGCAGAGGCTAAACCTACTGAGCCACTCAGGTGCCCCAGCTTCTTTAATTCTTAAGATAAACTTTTTAAATTCTCTCCTCTGTAAATGAAAAGACTAAGAAACAAGTTTGGGTCTTGTTTCTAAATTGTATATATGGACTTGTTTCTTGTTTGTTTCTTGTTTCTAAATTATATATATGGACTAAATGATTAAAGATGTATTAAAAACAATATGGAAGAAACGCAAGCTATAAAGTGATGAGTTTGTATCTTGGAATAAGGGTTTGGTTTTGATTGGTGTCTTAATTTATAATGTGATTCAGAGATTTGGCCAATAATTTTCTTTTTTTTTCTTTTTGAACAGTTAGCCTTCTTGGTGACAAATGGCCCTGACTAACAAAACATTTGTTAGCATCAGCAATGGGTAACTTTTGTACTAGTGTAACAGGAGACATAATATAATTAGGACTATTTGTTAGTCTAGTCAAGGTGTACAAGATAGACTTTTCTTTATTGAAGCATCTTTGGTGAGACCTTTGGATGACCTTTACACTTAATATACATCTAATTTATTATGAGATTTCTCAGAGATAATTGAAGTGATTTCCAATCAAATTCTTTCTGGATAAGAGTATCAATTACATCTGGAACTGTCCATGGCCAAATGTGGCCCAGTATTGTGCACAGGGGTTCACAGAGAGTCAGAATTTGGGGGTTACCCTTTTCAAGGAGGCTGACATCACTCAAGTATGAACAGATCATTGCCTCCTTGACCACAAGCTATCACAACAATGTGAAGCTCTGCGAGTGCTGAAAGGGAGTTGTGGGAAAGCACAATAAATAAATAAGCAAAATTTTCCATAGCCTGCTGAGAATCTGACAAATGGAGTCAATGATTTTCGAGGTCTCTGAAAGCCCCAAAAGTTTGTAATTGTGTTTTTGAATTCTTGGAATTTTGAAATTCTAGGAAGTTTCCCATGTCACAAAATGACATTTTTAATATGCTTTTAAAAGAAGACTGGCTAATGATTGGTGATAAACACATGGAAAATTGTCTTTTTCATATAGGTAATTTCCTCAAAGGGTAAAAATATATTGAAAGAAAATTTGCTCATCAATTCAAATGTATTAACTGTATCTGGGGGAAAAATTTTCCCTTTTGAATAAAGATAAAGATATAATTGGGATTATTTCCTCATAATACTATTTAATTATTTTTGACCAATGACAATATTTGAATACTATGCTATATTTTTCCTTCACCTGTAGCAAAATTAAATTCAAGTTTTAATCTATTTTTTATCAAATTCATTTCCCTTTTGTAAGAGTTAAAAGCAGGTATATCAAGCAGTTTTAACAATGAGGATGTCCTTAAAATATGAATTATATACATTTGCCATTGGATAAACATTAATTTTTTAATTGACATACACTCATTATAGCTCTTATAAGATCACTCTGTTGTGTGGATGATATCTGCCAAGTTTTCAATACTATCTGAACATTTAAAAATGTATAATATAAAGATAGTGAGTGGTCTTTATGGCCAACATGTTAACAGTTCATTTAATAATGACAATAACTTAAAATCTTGATGTACTTTATAACTTATGAATCACTTTTATATTTGTAATATCACTTTAAAAATTTGTTACCTTAAGAAATGGATTTTTCTTCAAATTAATAAGATTCTTATGTCAAGAAAACTGCCAATTTTCTGAGTCCAATTCAGGATTTTTTTCTAAATGCATTAAATTATTTAGAACAAGTCAATTTTAAATTAAATAGAAAACCCTGCAGAATGAATCAGAGCTTCTCTCCTTCTACATATTAAACTTTTGCCCTTTTTGAAGACTACTTGCACCATTAAAAATATGTCTTATGTGGAATGTCTTTTGGTTTCAGGGAAGGAAAAGATTTTTGTAAAACTTTTTACCAGATTAATGACATTTGTGTAAAAAAAAAAGATAGATAAAATAAAATGAACCTGGTCACTACTAGCTTAAGATTCTTGCTTTCAGTTTAGCATAATGCATACAGATCAAAAAGAAAATCATAATAAATTACCTGTGGAAGTACGTTCTGCAAGAATCCTTAGTTCAAGTGTGAGTAGTAGATTACGCCTATTCTATAACATTTAACAACAAAAACATTGTGCAGTATTTTGTTGATTATGCCAAAGCAAGTGTTTTGAGAAGCCACTGGCTTTTTCATATCTTTAAAGCCTGCCCTATTTGCGGGAAAGGGAAAACAAGAAAGGAAACATTTGCAGAAAACCCACTTTGGTAATATCTGAGACAACACCATTCTTATTTCACTGGGATTTTATTTCATTCTTGTAGGCTTAACATCTCACTGCATGAACAAAGAAAATATCATGTGAAAAGGGCTTCAGGCTAGCTACTTCCAAAAGGATTCAACCTTCCAAGTGCTATCAATATCATCCATACACCCACACAGTTAGCACTTTTGAATACATTTACTGAAAACCATTAATAAAGCAACAATCTTAGTCTGGTTCTTAACCATGTGTCACAGTGAAATAAGTTCATGTAAATCTGTGAACTGCACGACAATGATCAAATTAACAGTCATTTCAAGAAAAAATGTCCCTCAGGCTGAAAAATAATTAGTAGTCTCTCACTATCTTTTCCTCCTAATAAAAATCACGATATTATTGTTGACTGTGCTAATAAAACACCTCCCACGACCCTGATGCAGCTTGATGTAAAATGTAAGGACTGTTCCATTGTGTAGTCTCACACATGTTTTATTAAACATTTCCATTTGGCTCTTCATCTGGGAACACAAGGGCCCATGGAACTGAAGAACTTTTGTCACCGTGTAATGTAACTCTCACTTGTTTATTACTGCAGTTAATAAAACATCCACTTTGAAATTCATTACCTTTGAAATTTAACTTTTAACTGCATAAACTGAATATTCAGAGTCTGGGATACAGACAAGAACAAGAGCAAGGGACAGAGAAAGCAAACAGGGGAAATCCACTTAGTGCATGAAAAGCAGCCCCGGGTTGGCATATATGTTGCCATAAACATCAAATCTGGGATTTTGATTTTTAGAAAAACATTATATTGAGGAAGTCATCATGGTCACAGGTTGTTCAATGTATTTCCCTTTTGGTTATTTATGTTCCCTCCACAACTACTTCTTGAATGCTGCCGTACAAAACAGTATTGCAGGTTTACGAGAAAGATACATAAACCCTGTCCTCAAGGAGCTTATAAAAAAGATAACAGATTGGGTTTTGGTGCCAAAGTGGCTGATGAGCTAATGTCGGTTGGTGATGCTTCCAAAATACAGATTCGGGATGAAATGTCAATAATCTTAAAAAAGAAAAGGAAATCAAATAAAACACAGAAACCTGAAAAATTCAGTCAACTACTGAATCAGAACATTGAGCAGCACCTCGATGTGGATACCACAAGACAAGAGAAACCTGATTTCAGAAATCAACACAATTTGGCAAAGATTTTTGAACATGGCAAGGTGAGCCAGATATAGTCTTTTCCCTCAAGTAGCCTGGAGTACGGTGGAAGAAAATTCATGACCATAGCTTATTAAAATACAAGCCAGGAAATGAAGAGTTGTTCCAGTGACTCTATAGCAGAATATTTTGATTATACGTTTGTAAATTCTTAGAATTATATCTTTGAAATCATAGGTAATACATACATTCCTTGGGGAAAACTGGGCATTTCAGGCACATTTATAATTTTAAGGTAGTTTCTAATTTTCAAATGTTATTAGAAAACATATATAAGTTAACAACAGATGGTGAGCAATTGGAAAGAGGAAAGAAATATTGAGCTTACAGAAAATATTACAAGAGTATATGAGAAAAAAATTGCAAAATAAAGGAAGTTTTGCTTTGCTTAATTTTCATGGAAGGGTTATCACAGCATTTCTCTAAACTCCCTTTTCTCAAAGTGTGCTCCATTCTGTTAAAAATGTTTTGGGGCGCCTGGGTGGCTCAGTGGGTTAAAGCCTCTGCCTTCGGCTCAGGTCATGATCTCAGGGTCCTGGGATCACGGCCCGCATCGGGCTCTCTGCTCGGCGGGGAGCCTGCTTCCTCCTCTCTCTCTCTCTGCCTGTCTCTCAGCCTACTTGTGATCTGATCTCTCTGTGTCAAATAAATAAATAAAATCTTTAAAAAAAATGTTTTGAAGGTTCAGTAAGTCTGGAAAGACTTGGTTATGCCAGATTAAATATCTTTAAGGCTTTACTATGATCACATGGATTGTGAATCTCTAAGACAGAAAGTTCTTTTCATAGAGCATCTCAAGGGACTGTAGTTCCACAGAACAAAGCTTGGGCATGGCTTGTGCCCATGGTGATGGCAGATGAGATGGTAGATGAGAACACGGGCAAACTCAAAGGTCCCATTCCTGCAACTTGGAGTGTGTCACAGGTCTGAATTTTGAACATACTCTCCCGGTGATTTCAATGCAACTACCTGGCATCAGACCTTGAACTGATATTTGATAGTCTCTAACTCTAAAACTAAGACATTACATTTAGATCTTACAGGTGAATTAAGGTTCACAAATACTACTTTCAATATGAGGGTAGACATTAAAACATTGTTTCAGAAAGCCTCTCAGTGGGCAGAAGAAAAGAAATGCTTTTCAAAACTATCCTCTGTTGGAAGAGGGAAAATGTTTCATTACTTGTGTTATGCTCTCCTTTACATCTTAACAATGTTAACAGTTGGGAGACAATGGGGAAGGAATTCCTTAACGTCAGTGTTCAAGAGATCTGGCTGGTTATGTTTAGCACAATTACCATGTACACCGCTTACTGCTTCTTTCAGCATGTGCTTTTAAAATTTTAATTATTTATTTTTACCAAGCAAAATCACCTTCTATCTCTCTTCCTTTTCTAGGATGTAAATACACAGTTTTCATTAAAGTGAAACAAGGGGAGGGGAGGCGTGTCATTGCTTTAGATATTACTAGCTGCTTGGTGTCCAAATACTGAACATTCCACCCCATGTCACTTCTACTTTATAAGATACACAAGCTGTTTTGATAAACTATTTCCCTCTTTGAGCTTTGCAACTTAAGGTCCAGCAGGGAACAAGCCCACAAAGGTGATAAAGAAAAGCAGATGGAACTGTCAAAGAAGGCCAAAGGCAAGAAGCAAAAGAAAAAAATGTGTATTTTCTGGAAAAGTCAAGTCCATAAATTAAACTGTTTTCATCCCTCTCTCTCCCAAAAGATGTGATTTGTGTGACCAGTGTTGTCCATAGCACGTAAGATGGTATTCGCACTGATCTTTCTGAAAGATCAAGACTAATGCCATCACCATTAGGATGATTTTATCAGGGAATTGTGGGGGAAATAAGTGTCATTGTCTTAACAGCTAGTCAGAGTTTTTCCATTCTACTTCTTACATTCTATATTTACAAACACAGACAAAACTATAACCTGTATGGAGATATTTTGTCCTTAGGAATCAGGGTAATTTAGAGTTAAGGATAAATCATTACAGAACAAAACCTGGTAGCTCACCTCATTTCTTAAAATGACCTATAATGGTTTTTTAAAGATGTATATTTTCAACCTGTTCCTTTATTTATAAAAATTATTTTGGTGAGGCACATTTCTAAACCAATATACATCAGGGAATTAATGTTTATAAACTTAAATAAACTTTGTTTATAAAAATTCTGCAGTGTATGTATCAAACAAAAACTCCGGCTCATGGTAGACAAGTGATGGATGGAAGAATGGATGAATGAAGGCAGCTGATACAAATACAGTTCCTTCCTCAATTATTCAGGTTCTAGCTATGAATATTATCTTAGTTTGCCATTATGATGTGCCATGTTTAAATTATTCTAATATGCAGTTTTGTTATTGTTTCATTAGTCTGTCTATATAGCAAATCACCCCCAGTCTTAGTGGTTTAAAGCAACATTTAGTTTCATCTCTCACATGTCTGTGAATTAAGTGAACACAGAAGAATCTGGGTGATTTTTCAACTGGGCTTTCTCATGGGGTTGTAAACAAGTGGTGACTGGTGCTGGTGTTACCTGAAGATTTGATTGGGCTAAACACCCAAGACGGTGGTCAGTTCCTGCTAGATGTGAGCAGGGGAGCTCAGCTAGAGCTACTGACCAGAGCATCGACATGCGGCCTCTCCATGTAGCTCTCTCATGTAGCTTCTTACAGGTTCTTGGAGGAAGCATCATAACAGTGAGTGTACCAGGCAATCCAGGGGAAACTGCAAAGCTTCTTATGACCTAGTTTGAAAATCCCAGGACCTCGCTTTGTAGCATTCTATAGGAAAAGGCAAGTCACGAAATCCAGGCAAGATTCAAGAAGAGGGGAAGCAGATCCCATCTTTTGATGTGGGAAGCAGAAATGGATGGTATTTAGCTTTGACTATCAGAGTTTTTTAGTGATTCTTCTCTTCAAAGATAACAAACACATCTCAAAGTTAAAGTGAGAAATTTCAGTGAAAGCACTTTTCCCTTTTGATATAAAGAGGCCCAACACCATTCCAGCTGTTCCCAGGTTTATCTGCTCCCGAGGCAGCAGAAAAGTAGCAAAACCCATGAATGGAACTTACATCATTTCACCTGAGTGTAAATATACTGCCAACAATTTTATGCCCTGCCCTAGATGTGGCAAGTGTGGCAAATATTTAATAAACTATGAAACACCAAGAAAATAGTTACTTTTGCTTTACCTAGAGTAACAGACTGCTAAACAAGTGGATGAGGAATCAGATTTCTTATTTCAATTACATCTCTGTGGAGAAAATATTAATAATCCTATTTTGCAAACGAGGCTCAAAAGGTTAAGTGAATTTTTTTTGCTTTAAATTGCACAATTAATGAGTAGTAAAAATGAGATTCCAGCCCAGAGACCGTGCTTTTTTCACGATGCATGCCGCTTCAATGAAAAACGAATAAACACCGTGAAAACGTGTGGAGAAATTGGAGGTGAAAGAAGAGGGGGAACATGAGAATAAGGTGCAGTTGGAGCCCAGCATCGCTGTGCTGGGAAACTTTTGTTTTGCTCTTTCCAACAAATATTTCCTACAACCCTGTATAGACAGAGTGATGGTCTTAAAGCAACCACAGTCTGGGGAAAAGTAAAAAAGAAAACAAGAGTGTCGATGTGGGGAGTGGAGGAAGAGAAAATAACTGTTGTGAAGGTCGTGGAACCAGCCGCCGGGATGAGGCGTAAAGTGGCCGGAGATGGTGTGTGGGAAATACACTGACAAGTGGAGAACAATGAGATACATGGAGAGATGGGAGAGGTGACCCCTTCCCTCCCTCGGCGCTCCCACCCCTGCTGCTGAATAGCCCTTTGGGCCTGTATAGAGCTTGAGGGAGACTGAGAAAGAAAAGATGAGAACATCCGTGCTGCCGGCTGCATGGCACTCCGATCTTTTTTCTCTTTCCACTGTTTGGAAACAAAACCAAACAAAACAGCATGCCCATAACAAAATGAATTAACTGAAAATTTCAGTAACAGCAAGGAAATATAATGCAACAAATGAAACACACTACTTCCCAATTATATAGTATTTTGTTTCTATTCCAGAATTATGTTTGTAGCTCGATCTTGACAAGAGGGAGAATAGTATAAGCAGCAGCTACTTTATTTGATTCATTTTATTTTTCTCAACAGTATATAATTATTTTAGAATGGAGTTAATTTTTTTCTTAAGAAAGCACTCTGACAAAATTACAAAAAAGAAGGGAATATAATGAAAGTGTTAAGCATCACTTGTTATACTGCTTTTTCTTTATGGCTGATTTATATATGTTGCTAGACAGAAGACTAATCAAGGTAAAATATCATTCAGAAAGTTTAAAATCTCAGCAAAACCTGTCTCCCCCAAAATCAGGCTAAATAAACTTTCCTGCCGAATATTTTTGAATAAATTGATTTGTATCTTCTATGGGTTAAGTGGTCTCATATTATTTTTGATAGCATTGATAAACATTTCAATTCACGAGAGAAAATCACATAATTAAAAGGATACCAAATTTAATGCCATTCTTTATCTGTTTCTAATTCTCATCTACACATTCATCTATAGCCATCCCAGTCTTTTATGAATAATAATTTCTTACTATTTTATGACCCATGTTTTTTGCTGCAAAATGCACAAAAGTAATTAAGCCAAATTGAAACAATTATAGAAATACACTATTCAATAACTGAATTGCCAAAAAAGTTTTACTGTACCCTAAGGAAACAAACAAACAAAAAATGCCTATACAGCAGTAATATCATTCCACATGTTACATTTATTCCTGCAAGCCAGCCAAGCTCAAATTAATTGTACTGACTAAACTTTTCTTCTTGGAGAAAATTAAAGATATGCTGTTGTCAACACTTGAGCACAACCTTGCCGACACTTAAACGCAGAGAAGGGTGTGACATCCTGCCCCGGCTGCCTTGCGCTAATTAATCACTCTGGTATTTAGGACCATTCAAGCAGACAAATTAATGGGGAATAATTAGTGTATCTTTGTTCCAGCTCAGCTTTGCACACCAGACACTCTCGGGGAGAGAGGGGAGTTTGCAAAGCGTGAGCCATTAGCACGTGCATAGTTTCACTTCTGTTCAGCAAGTTCTTCTGAGATTAAGAGAAAGGCCAAATTAGCAGACGTGTGACTGGGGTTAGGACACCCTTCTAGAAAGAAAGCCCTCTGTTTGGGTATCAGCTTTCAGAAGCAAGTTGCTAATCCAGATACTGGATTTCATGAAATAAAATTAAACCTCAAGAAAAAAATAATTTCAGAAACCAAAAACAAGTCTTTTCAAAAGTAGAGTGAACACGCTTATTTTTCTTCATATTACTTATATATATGTATGTATCGCAGAGGTAAATTCGATCCTCAGAAATTTCACATTTTCCCTTATTATTGTTGGCCTTTGTGCATTTTTATTTAAAATGGATTTTTATCAACAAATAGTATTTATAAATTTTGTAATTAAATAGTGTAGTCCATTTAACCTCTCTGCAGTTAGGGAGAACTCTCTTCAGATACTCCCTATGGCCATAAAATTTAATTTGCTTCTTCCGATAGGAATCAGAGTAGAAAATTCAGACAAAGTCTCCATATACAGTTAGTATGACCAACAGAGTGCTGATTACATTTTGTCCCATTTTAAACGCTGACTGGTTTTCATGTGCAGGTTGACTGAGTGAAGGCACCATTTCTTACCAAAATGTACTTAAAAACTAAAAATCAGACGTTGACATTTACTAGATTGGGAAACTTTCATGATTTTGTCTCATGACAAATAAAACAGAGAAAACTAACTGATTCATCAGAGTTCAGATTCTCCTTGATTAAACTCATCAGCTTTACTTTAATACATAGCTTCCTTCCCTTGCCAGACAAAAACATCCGATTTTTCCAAAATAATACTTCGAATACCAGATTTTATTCTGGTGCTAAACTATTTCTGAGCTTTTTACAAGTAACAGTTTGCTATATAAAGAACTTATCTAAACACACTGCAAATAATTGTGTGAAAATATGTATATACATTCACATAATCACACTTATTTTAATACCACATGTGCAAGTACTCTTTAATTACTTTTTTCATTTTTCTGCAATTTTTGTAAGGGAAGGCTTTGATTACCTAAAGTATGTTTGCTGTGTTCGAGGACTATTTTCTATCCCCTAACTCCACAGCTTTGTCCCTTAACAGTCAAGGCAGGAGTGACTGTGGTAGCACAGAGAACATTCCTGCAAATTCCACACCCACTGTTGGAAGGTTTAGAATCCTCGAGAGCAAGGGAACCCCACTGAAGGGCAGGCCCGAGAGGGTCAGGAGCTGAGGCAAAGGGAGACCACACAATGAGAAGACAGCCCACATTCCAGATCAGGTTATCAATCCTTTTATAAGGAAATTCCACCATCCGGAAATACCAAGATGAAATGACTGTGGGGCATCTGTGACGGGTTTAGTCTCATCAGTAGCACATCACTTAATATAGTAGAAAAGAGGAAGTTCCTCATCTGGGATACGCCATCCTTTGGGATATTGTTTTACCCCATCTACCTCCTAGGTTTTACAAAAACACGATATCGTTAGGCATAATGCTCTTGAATTTGTGCTGGTGGAAAGGGGAGGGTAAAAAAAAAAAAGCCAATCACTAAAACCACACATTCTTGCAATTTCTTAGAGGCGAGAAATGAATCTCTCTTCAGTCTCCTCTGAGATACTAAATTACTGCCTACGATAAGCCCAGATGCCATTAGAAAGGCTTCCATCCTGGGAGTGGGTCCTCCTAGATCTTTGAAGGTGCCTAATCCTCATTAAAGGCAAACCCTGGGCGTAGGAGGGGCTGCGCTGGCATCAAGGCACCTGGCGATGACTAAAAGCGCTGGCCCCATGTGCGGCTGCCGCTGAGCAGCAGAACGTAATTTAGTCGCACCAGCGGGAGCAGGGGTCAATGATTTTATATTAATGGGGATCACGACAGTTCTAAGCTGTGGCGTGCTTTGAAATAAGTGTTGTACAAGGCGGCAAAGAGAGCTCGGCTGAGGAAATGAGCTGTGTCCCTGTCTCCTCATGCCTTGCAGCAAACACTGCAGTGTTTTTAGTTGCTACAGACTCTGGACCGTCATAATATTTTATAAACAACAATTACCTATTTCACATTGGAAAACTCAAACTCTTGAAGTGGTGCTGCTAAAGATGAGAAAATTCTTTTCTAATCCAAATAGGGGCCACGTGTGTGGCCAGTGAAAGCACTATGGACGGGATGCTCAGAGGTGAGAACTAACTTATGTCAATACGTCTACATGTGTTAAGGGGAGTTGTTGGGCTGTCATTGAAAGACGATGTTTCATTACCATACCTTGACGTGTTATCAGAGTGTCCGCACCTAAAACAAAAGAAATGGAGAGGCACTTAGAGGTGATGATTTTAAACTGTGGTCAGTATCGGATCTTTGTCTGCAGCTGAAGTTACTATTATCAGAACTTACCCCAAATTCCTCTAAAATAGAAAACTATTCTCAACACATTTTCAGGAAAACCAGGTTTAGACTTCATATTAAATTTTCAGCAGATCACTATTAACTTTTCTTCCAATTAATAATTAGCTCTGGGGGCAAGGAATTCTTGTCAACATCTCTGAGAGTACGGAAAAACAGCAAAATAACAGGTCTTCCAGATGTCAGGGATGGCCAGATGAGAAAGGTGCATTGTATGTGGAAAACAACTGAGATGTAACAAGGAGGGTGGTTCGGATTTTCCAAATTTTCTAAATTTCTTTCAAAGCAAACAGGTCAGAGTTACCTGAGCCAATAGGGAGAAATATATCAGCTGTCCCAAATATGACTGGTTAGGGGAATGCTTTCATTAGGTGGAGACTAGCTACCCAAGAGTTAGAAAAATATTCAGCTGTGAAAAGGTGGATGCGTTGATCAGAAAAATAAAGTCTATTCTCATAAATTGCCACTTGGTAAAGCAATTAATTTTTAATATTTCACTCCTGTGCAAGAAGAGTCCTGGCTGGTCTTTGGGGTAAGTGAACCAACCGCTAGTAGAGAACAAAGTGGAACCACTGAACATTAAATTACACATCATCTGACAAATACTTTCTATAAAACAAAATCTAAGCTTGACCAGCCTGTTTGAGATGTGGTTTCCAAACATGATTGTGAAACAATAGCGCCGTGACAGATGTTCTATGCAAAAGCTCACATATATTCAGACATATATATAAAGATTCTACAGTCAGATATATTTATTTTTTTTAAAGATTTTATTTATTTATTTGACACAGAGAGAGAGATTCCAAGTAGGCAGAGAGGCAGGCAGAGAGACAGGGAGAGGAGGCAGCAGGCTCCCTGCCGAGCAGAGAGCCCGATACGGGCCTCGATCCCAGGACCCTGGGATCATGACCTGAGCCGAAGGCAGAGGCTTTAACCCACTGAGCCACCCAGGCACCCACAGTCAGATATATTTAGAAAACACTGCACTCTGTAAGGTTTTTTTTTTTTTCATATTCCTGAAGAACATTAGCATATTAAAGGCTCTGAGAAGTCCTGAAATACTCTCTTTAGTTTCCTTTAGATCTTTATCTATCCAAATAATTTTATTATTATATCCTGCCCCCCACCGAACCTATTAACATCCCCTTCTCTGAAACACACTTTGGGACATGCTATATTAGAGTTCACTGAGCTGGTGAATATAAATTTTTATTAAGTGGAACTAGTAGATGTAATCTCAGCCCCAAGTTTATTCCCTTGTTGTAGGAACTGGTTAATGTAAGATCTGGGTTGTTAATTATCAGTTAATTAAAATCTCAGACTCTCAGAAAGCATGCAATAATCTACATGGTATTTATAAATTCATATGCAAAAAATTGGAGGGATACTCTTATTTCCAGGAACAAAAAGACAGAAAATTGTAGGTATGTTTCTATTTACAAATGTGAGGAATGAGAATAATCAAATATTGGGTTTTGATGTGGAGACATGACTAATTTTTTAATTTTTTAAAAAGATTTTAAGTAGGCTTCCTACCCAGTATGGAGACCAATGTGGGGCTTGAATCTGTGACCCTGAGATCAAGACCTGAGCTGTTATCAAGAGTCAGACACTATAACTGACTGAGCCATGCAGGCACCCCCATCATACTTTTAAATAATTTATAATATGGAATGGTTTGGATGTTGCAAGACTGGAGATACGAATAGTTTTGTTGGGATCATCCAACCCAAAACTAGGCTAGATGAATGGGGCACTCAAATACAAAATGAAAGGGACAACAAAAACTCAGTAATCAAGATACATAAATTTTAATCAATATTTTTTTGATTATGTAAATAAATAAAAAAACCCAAAATATCAGTATTTTAAATAAAGACAGGATTAGTGTTACAGATCTTTCCTTTTGCCTTGCTGTGCCTCAGGAAAGTACTGGGGATAAGAAAGTGCCAGTAGGCAAATGGCAGGAAGAAAGAAGCACTTAACTGGCAGTTCAAATTAGTCCTTTCTGCTACTCAGAAACTAGTCAGAATCTATCAAGATACCATGTTTCTGCTTATTCATCTATAGAGAGGACAGTATTTCTTAACCGTTTTGAGAAGAATTTGGATGTCAATAGGTGTTCAGCAAAAAACAAAGATAGGTAGTAATTTTGATATCAACTATGTTTGAGAAAAGCTGTATTGAATTTGGTCAGATTTCTTTGCCACAGGACTTTCCAGAATTTTTAACATGCTAATATATTTCATGACTGTCTTGTGAGAAAATAGAGTACTCAACAAATAGAACATTTATTGTCTCACACAGATTATGCAAAATGCTAAACCAAATGATATGAGTTCCCTCCTCCCTACAAAACTTTAAAATTCTAAAGAGATTTTTTAGAGATTTTGTGCATGGAGGAAATAGGAATTTAATTCAAATTAAAACTTTATAGAAAAATAATTTTAACTATGCTTACAGAAATCTGTATTTCTGCAGACATTTATAGGATAACAAAGTGACTTCATATTCGAGTTCCCTAAAACAGACAACCTACATGCTGTCTTCAACAGCCAAAAATAAACGTTAGATTAGGGCTGAAGTCCTGGTATTGAAACCTTACCATGCAAGGAATGGAAAGTGAACATTGCAGAAAATGGTAGGTAGATGAGAGTAAGAGAGGTTATTTTATGGGATTTAAAAAAAATTTTTTACATTTTTAAAGTATATGAATATGAAGTTTGAGAATCAGTGTTAAAAAGGGATTATCAATCATAAAGACACACATATGTAAGACATAGACACAAACGTACACAAACATATAGATTATATGTATATGAACAAATGGATATTTGAAGCTTGAAAGGAGTATTTTTAAGACATATAAAATAACCTTATACTCAGAGGTGATAAAATGATGTCACTCTCAAGAAATGACATCAATGGCTTTCAAATGCTTTAGAAAAAATGATGAAAAACAGAACTAAGGAAGATTAATAATACATTTACCAAGGTTTTTTTTTTGAAGAGCTTGATATCAAATAGTACAACTTAATATTGAACAAAGTGTCTCTTCAAACCTCTGTCTAAAACAAATGACGGAATTGGAACTTTCATGAATCTCAGATAGATATAATTTTTTATCTTTGAACTTTGTGAGAGATGCAGTCATTTTCTTCTATAACCCCACGCCAATTGTGTCAATCTATTAATGACCACACCTAATGTTTTCAACTCACTCTCTTTAAACCCCATTTTTAACAACCCTTAACTCCAGAGGACCTATACACTATTGAGCCTACCAGATATTTATGGTCTTCATCACCCATATGTCCCCACTTTCCTGTTTACGTAGCTAACTTCCTCAGTTATATTTACTCCCTCACATACCCTCCCAACTCTCCTGTTCCTTTTCAATTCATTGTACCAAATCCCAATGGCAAAACAACCACTCTGGTTAAATCCAACCCTGTCTCTTCTGGCACATACATTTGTACTGAGTGTGGCTAGAGAAACACACAAACACACACACAGAATGCTTTCTGAACTAATTTCTAATCACAAACCTCAACTGCATGCTGAGTGCTCCATGGTACTATAGTTCCATTCACTCTCTCTATCACCTAGAATGATGTCTTACTCATACCGCCTCCTCCTGCAAATCTCCATTATTGCCTCCCTCTTGTTCACTCTCAGCAACCACTCTGCTCTCTATTTCACTGAGAAAAAAGAAACCTATGCAAGAGAATTTCCATAAGCTTATCAAGATTTCTTCTTAATTCTGGCAATCTGCTTTTATGACTATATGTCATAAAATATTTCCATTTTATGAAATACTTCTATTTCTGTGGATAGTTTTGATCTGGTTTCCTGTTACCTCTTTGTCTTTATCACCTACCCCTTCTTTTCTAGTGCCCCCAAACCAGCTCATTATGTTATAAGCACTTTGGCCTCTCTGTGGCTCCTGCAACAAATATAGCATGTTCTCAACTCACTGCCTTTGAACTTGCTCTTTTCCCTGCCTCTAATGGTTGTAACTTGAATATTTACATGACTTGTTTTCTTCCTTCCTCCAGGTCTTTATTCACCTGTCACCTTCAGTGAACAATTCCCTGTACACCCTGTCTGAAATTATACATACATATACATACAGAGAAACAGACTCAGACACAGACACAGACACACACACACACACACACACACACACACACACACACACACAGACAGACACACACACACACACACCATACCCTACATCACTACTCTGGTTTTTCATCACTGCTTTTATCATTATCTAACATACTACATAATTACATATTCTTTTCTTCTTTTTTAAGATTTTATTTATTTATTTATTTATTTAACAGAGAGAGTGAGAGAGGGCACAAGCAGGGAGGAAAGGGAGAGGGAGGCTCCCCACTGAGCAGGGAGCCCAATGTGGAGCTCAATCCCAGAACCCCGGGACCATGACCTGAGCTGAGGGCAGATGCTCGACCAACTGAGCCATCCAGGTGCCCCTACATATTATTTTCTTTAACATACAATTTACTTATTATTTTTTAGTTATATATTTTACTTATTTAGATTGTGAGTTCCATGTGGGCAGGTTTTTCTTCTTCTGGTTCTATTCACTGCTGTTTCCCCAGCACTTATAAAACAGGGCTGGAACATAAAACGTATTTGTTGACTAACTTAAATGAATGATGACTTCATTTGAATTTAAAGCATTCGTCTAATTATAGTAATTAAATAATTTACTCAGTATATAATATACTAGAGAGCAGGGTTAGAAACAATATAAGAGATCCTCAATTCTCTTATTCTACCTCTGTACTGCCTCTCAAGTTTTGGGAAAATGTGATGTTTTGCTATACAAAGTTTCCATTTTTACATTCTCAAACATGCCTATGTATTCTTTTCTGGCAACTGGATATCCATTCTTATTTAAGAAGGCTTCTCACAGAAACCCAGGTTGAATATGTAATCCCTAAAATATTTATGCAGAATTCTTTTAAAACCATTTGGAATTTATTTTGTACATGTCGTATTATAGTGGTCCAATTTATTTATTATATCTTCCTATTTTGGCTCCTATTTATTTAATCTTTCTTATATAATTTAAGTCATTTTATCTACTTCTCATAATAATTTTGTTTGGATTCTAATTGAAATTTCATTAAATAATCAATATTTGAAGAATTGACATTTTTACCATAGTAACTCAAGACTAATAAATGAGATGGTTCATAGTTTTCTAATTTATGCTTCTCTTATCACCTTTTGGGTAGATTTCTATTGCTGTTTATATTTTGTAACAATTTTAATCACAATGGAATTGTATTCCTTGGGTTTGAATAAAATTCAGACATAAAGCAGTCTTTTCTGGTGACTCTTCACCCCAATTTGTAAATTATTAAATATTTCACAAGTATAAAAAGATATAAATAGCCATGGACCCATCACCAAGCTAAAAAAAAACAATGAACATTTCCAAAACATTTGAAAACCCCTGTGTTCCTTTAAATGCATAACTGCTTTCTTCTGACTCAGAGGTACCTGCCTTCCCAAATTTTGGATTTATTATTTTATGGCTATTCTTCATAGCTTTATGATATTTGTATTTATATTTAAGATATATTGCTTAATTCATCATGGATTCAATTTTTACACAAGAATAATACTACATGTATTTTTCTGCAGCATAGTTTTTTTCAGTCATTGTTTCTGAAAGTCATTCATATTGTGCATATCTGTACTTGTTTAATTTTTTACTAAGTTATAATATTGCACTGTAGTATTATATTATAATTTCTTTAGGCATTATTTAATCATTCTCTATGGATGGATATTTAGCATATTTCTAATTTTTGTCATGAATAATAATGATAATTATTTACAAATAATTATTTGTCATTTTTTTTACAAGTAATTATTTGATGACTACTATTTTACATGTGTCCTGGTTGACAAATGTATATACCCATGTAAACACAACCTCAATCAACTTACAGGACATTACCATTTCCTCAGAAAGATCTCTCATTCTTCTTTCCAGTGACAGTCATTGTTAGGATTTTTAACACCATAATCTTGTATGTTCCTGATCTTCATATAAATGAAATCATACACAAAGTACTCTCTTTTATGTCTGGCATTTGTATGTAGCTTCTTTTTAGCAAATAAAATTGATAAAAATTTAAAAGTTGAGATTCATCTATATTTTTGGAATTTTCAGCAATTTGTTGCTTTTATACTGCTGAGTAGTAATCTATTCTGTGATTATATCAGAGTTTATTTACAAATTCACATATTATGAGCCATTTTGTTGATTTTAGGTTTAGATATCATGAATAAAACTGCTATATATATATCCTTGTACAATTATTTTATGACTACATGTTTTTAGGTCACTTAGGCAAATACATAGAATTGGAATTTTCAAATAGCTTTCCTAGGTAGTTCCACCATTTTACACTCCCACAAGCAATTTAGGCAAGTACTTATTGTTCTGAAACTTTGGTAAAAACTGGCATTATTCGTTTTAATTTTTTGCTATTCTAATGAGTGTGAAGCAATGTTCCATTGAGCTTTAATATGCACTTCCCTCATGGGAAAAAAAAGTTGATCAAATTTCCAAATTCCTGGTAGTTTACATATCTTATTTTGTGAATGGTTTGCTCAATTTTTTTTTTTTAAGATTTTATTTATTTATTTATTTGACACAGAGAGAGAGGTTACAAGTAGGCAGAGAGACAGGGAGAGGAGGCAGCAGGCTCCCTGCCGAGCAGAGAGCCCGATGCGGGCCTCGACCCCAGGACGCTGAGATCATGACCTGAGCCGAAAGCAGAGGCTTTAACCCACTGAGCCACCCAGGCGCCCTGGTTTGCTCAATTTTTTAAAACTCACCTTAACGGATAAAATCCTTTCATTTTAAAGGATTATCTTTTTGTTATTGATTTTAAGTACATTTTACATATTCAGGATTCAGATCTTTACAGATATATGTACTACATATATTTATCCCACGTCTATGTATCGGCTTCTACTTTATTCAGAGTATCTTTTATTTTTTTTTTATTTTTTTTTTAAAGATTTTACCTATTTATTTGACAGAGAGGGTGAGAGAGCACAAGCAGGGGGAATAGCAGGCAGAGGGAGAGGGAGAAGTAGGCCCCCCGCCAAGCAAGGAGCCCGATGCGGGGCTCGATCCCAGGACCTTGGGATCATGACCTGAGCCAAAGGCAGTCACTTAACCAACTGAGCCACCCAGGTGCCCCTGGAGTACCTTTTAAAGAACAGATTTTTTTGTTTGTTTTGAAATGCAAATATTTTGCACAGTATGTAGTACATGATGTTAACAGAAATTTTCTTTTTGGCTTTCTAGAGATATCATAATTTCCATTTTTTTCTGGCTTGATCCAAAAATTATATATTTTCTACAAAATCAATAACATTTTAAATTTTTTATTATGCTTTATTTATTTGGTAATAATGAGTGAATCCTGTAAAAATATATTTATTTAAATATTTTAAGCTTTTTTTAAAAGATTTTTGCAAATTCTTCAGAACTCCAAAATAAGTTTCTTCCCTTTTCAAGAGATATAAATTCCTATGTATAGCTAATATGCAATGGTATTGATTTCATAATTCAATTTATTTTTGTGACTATTTTTATTCTTATCTCTCTCCAAATCTGATAGAGGATAATTGAACTATCCCTTTATAAAAAGATTCAGCTACTTTGCACCTTGTCAAACACAAGATTATGGCATATTTTCTTTATAAATAGAGTTATCATGACTTAGTATCTTTCTCATTTTCAGCCCTTTAACACTGATTGTGATATGTATGATAGGACGACTGACATTTTACCTTCTTTACTTTTGCCTGGTGTTTCTTTCCCTATCCCTTCTTTAAATTGTATTTAATGCCTTGCCTTATTATGTGTCTTATATTCTCTTGGGCATTGAACGCAACCTGACAGACTCTGTCCTTTAATGAAAAAAAAAACTCAGTCCATTTATATTTAATGTTGTTTTATAAGTTTGACTTTGTTGCTTTGACCTAGTTACATATTTCTTATGTATTAATTTTTCTTTTTTTTCTCATTTGATCATACTTGTTTTCACTCCATTTTATCCTTGTAAATCTGAAAGTAATACTTTCAAATAGCTCAATAGAGCTATTATGATATAAGAAGGCATACAAATGCTTAATACATATCTGAAAAATATTCAACCACACTTGCCATTAAATAAATGCAAATTAAAACTAAATACTCTTTCATTCATTATGTCAACAAGAATTTTTCTAATAATTACTTTTTTATCTTTATTTTAGTATTATACCTACTGGGTTACAGGAGAACCAAGAATTAGGCATAATCTCAAAGTACTGGTAGACATTTAAATTGAAATAATTCAGCTGGATATAAGTTTTATACTACAGTTACATTTTGGAGGATTTATTTTGTGACTGTATGTGGTGAAGAAAATCAAAACTTTATGAGTTTTGTTGATTACAACATCACTAAAGCAAGAAAACACTGTAAGCAACCTAAATGTCCAAGAGTAATGGAAGGAGTAAATATATTTGGGCACATACATTTGTTGAAGCATATAGAAACATTTAAAATATTTTAGATTTTAATATAATTGGAAAATAGAAAATAAAGCTAACTTTAAAAAATCAGAATATATGCTCAATATTTAGAAGATTTACAATAAAAATACATAGACAGAAAAAAGACAATATACTAAATGTTAGCAATACTTCATACTCAAGGATGCTATTAAAGAATTATTCATTTTTCTTTTTAGACATTTTTCTATATTGGTATTTTTCTACAATAAACAGCCATTCTTTGATATCAGAAAAATATTTAACTTCATAAAAGTTGTCAGTACAAACTGATTAGTGGTAAAGCATGGAAATCAGCATCTAGAACATAGTAGCTGTTCAATAAATATTCATTGAATGGCTTAGCACTCAATATTAACTATTTTATACTTTATTGTCTTTTCTCTTTCTCAATCTTTTGTTTTCTTATACTTTTTTTCTATATCCTGATTTCTTGGATTAATTTTTCCACAATCACTCTAAATGCTTTTGTACTGTTGCTATTTGCCATTATTTTTGTAAATGATTCAACCAATGACAATAATAAACTGATGAATTTTATATTTTGTGGTCATATTACCAAACATTAAAATTGCAGTCCACTTTTGTGTACATATTCTTCAATCTTTAGGAAAAAATTGTTAACAGAAAATGCCAAAGGGAAAACTGAAGCCAAAGGCCAAGTATAGTAAGAGAATGTTTAGGTGTTTGGAAAATTCTGACTTTCAAAGATAGGGTGAACTATTGAAGTAAGACATCCTGGGCATCTAAACTACTAATTTTTATAAGGTAAAGTTATGACAGAAATAGCAGTGAAGAGTGATACTATAGGGTGAACATTTGTGTCTCCCTTCACTCCCGCACTGCAAATTTGTATGTTGAAACCAGTCCCCAGTATGGTGGTATTTGAAAAGAGGATTTTGGAGGTGATTAGATCATAAAGGAGAAGCTCTTATGAATGGGATTCATGGTTTTATAAAAGAGTCTCTAGAGAGCTCTGTTGCCCCTTCTTCCATGCAAGGACATGGCAAAAAAGACAACTGTCTATAAACAAGAAAATGGGCCCTCACCAGACATTGAATCTGCCAGCACCTTGATCTTGGAATTCCCAGCCTCTAAAATTATAACAAATACTTAATATACTTTCTGTTGTTTATATTCTACCCAGTCAATGGTATTCTGTTATAGTTGCCCAAACAGAGAAGTAAGGTTTAATTTTTTAATATGATCAATTGGAAGTATTTTTCTTTGAGCTGGATTTTGATGAAAAGTTAAAATACCAGATTCAAATGGATTATAAAAAGTATGTATTTTTAGTCTTTCCTCTTTTTTATTTAATAATGGCAGCATATTAAATTTCCTGGCTTTAGGTACAATAGTATAATATATTAGTAAAAGCAAGTCTCCCATCTTATCAAAATACAAGGCAGTTTGGGCAAAATAATCCTAAGTGATGCTTAGAAATTTTCTTGAGTCTTCAATAAAATCATAGATAAAGCATGAATATTAGAGTTTATTGCAGATAAAAAATATTTATCAAATGTTTTCTGTCCCACTTACCAAACACAGATAATTGATCTCCGTGTAGATGTGGTTTTTGGCAGCGCTTAAGCTGCAAATTCTTAATTATGTAGGAAAGTTGATCCTGAAAAGTAAAACAAAGAAACATGTACAAACTAAATGTCAAATGTAAAAGTAAAATTTTTTGAAAGCAATTGGTATTTTTCATTTTATCAAAAAAGAAACAAGCTTACAAATTGATCAATATAATATTTCCTTATAGATATGAAACCCCTGCCATCATTGCCTTTGGTTTTCCCCTTAGCTATTCAAGTCTGAATCTGACAGATGTTGATTAATGTGTCTATCCCATTTACAAAAAAATAGATTCTTTAAATTCCTGGAATATGCCAACAGATATTTGTACAATTATCATTCCATCATAGGACATCATGGTATTTTTTAACTACAATTTGTATCTTGATATATTCTTTAGCTCTTTTTTTTCATTTATGCTGGCATTACCCAAGTAATATAATATGCTGTAGTGGTTTTAAACTCAATTAGTAGTAAATTAATTCCCAGTTGTCTTCATAAATACTCTAGTATATTAGAAGGTTGCATGCTACCTAAGCTATAAAATATTATTAGGAATATCTACTGAAATATGTACTTTTTACACTATTTTGCAAAATAATTTAATGTCACTTAATGCTACCTGATAGCGTCTTTATAGAGGATTGTTTCTTTTAAAGGAATTTTAAAAAGCATTAAAAAACAAGAATATTTTAATTTTGTGTGGTATGCATCAAGTAGAAAAATGACTTACAGCTATCTTTCAAAGAATATGTCAAAATATGCCCAACTTTCATTCCTTAATAATATTCTTGAAATAAAAACTCAAAATATTATATAAAACCTCCTCCTTTATTTAAAGGGGGAAATGTGCTTGTGAGTGTGTGTGTGTATGTGTGTGTGTATATTATTGTATAAGCAAGCCAGGGTATGAAAGATTGTGAGAAAGAAAAAGAGGAATAGAGAAATAGAAATCAGAAGAAAATAAAAAGAGAAAACTAAAAGAGAAGTCAAATAAATAAATAAAACATTGTATCCCTTAATGTACGTAGGAAAATTAAAGTCAAAGCATATTAAACCAAAGAAAAAAATCACTGTCTAATTCTTCTGTATGTTTTATTTTACTTATACCTCTTGAGAGAAGTCAGAATTTATCACCCAATCACCCAAACACTGGTCTAATATAACTTTTCATCCTGTCTTGAAATTTCAAAAATCCACAGATGTCGTTAGAAGTGAGTCCTTCTAGGGCCCAGAAACAACAAGCATTCCCTATGTTGTTGAAAAGAAAAGATGCACTATGAATCCAAAAGGAAATGAATGTAAAAGAGAGGGCAAAGAATGTCACACTTACAGCTTGCCACTGTTGTTGGACCTATTTTCCTTCCACTGGTTCAGTGACCTTAGTGCTCACTACTGTCAGGTAAAATGGTCTGAGCAACACCTGTTTTCCCCAAACCCTTGACCCTTACTCAGCTGGCAGCATTGACAGGCCCTCATGAAGTGCATAGTAATGGCGTCAAGGAAATGGGCAGCTGCCAAGGGAATTGTGCCATACTTTTTGACTTGTCACTTATACAGTATCTCTCACCTCATTTGTAATGGAGAGAAGTACGTTTTAAAATTGAAGACAGTATTGATTAGCCTAAAAAGCTTTAAACTGGGTTTCAAGATATCACAGCTTTATTCACTGTCACATGTCAGCAAATGACCTTGTGAAATATTTGAGCCTTGAAGCATTCAGATTTTTTTGTTGTTGTTGTGGTAAATTTCGCTTCTACTAGCTCTCTGAAATCTCTCTGCTGGATAGGCATCACCATTTATTTGGCCTCTACCATGGATCTTGTTATGTCCCCACTGAAATAAGAAAGCCCAATCCTATTGGGGCATCTCTTATTGTCATTTGTGACCTACAGAAGACAACTACAAGGCAATTTTTCAATGTTCTGTCTTTATTCCTTAATCTGGGCAAGTTAATTTCGAATCAGGGGCACAGCTCATGTTCTGAGATAGCAACCCAGGAATTCTCTTCAACCTGCAAGTCTAGATCACATTTTTCTTCAATTCCAAGTCCTTCTAATTCTTGGTTTATTTCTTCATTTGTCTTTCTGTGGCTCTTTTGAAAGGAGTCTTCTTTATTCTGGCTATTTTAAAGATTGTCTCTTTGTCTTAGGTTGTCAGCAGTTTTCTAAGGAGTAGTTGTTTTTAGGTGGTTTTGTTTTGATTTTGGTTTGTTTTGTTCATTAATCCTGTCTGAAATTCACAAAGCTTTGTGAGTATCTGCTGCAATTTTTTTCTATCCATTATGGAAAACTCTAAACCAATATATCTTCAATTACTGCAGAAAAATGGGTTCTGTCCCATTCTTTCCCCTTTCTACTTCTATAACTCCAATTACATATATGTTAGACCATTTAGCCATGTTTTGCATATCTTTTACATTTTGCCTTATTTTCTACCCTTTAGTTTTTCCTTGCTTCAGTCTGGAATATTGTCTTTTGGGCTCTCTTCCAAATTGTTAATTCTCTCTTAAACTGCATCTATTCTGCTGTTAAGCTGATTTTTTGTATTCTTAATTACATTTATTATATTATCCACTTTCAGAACTTTTATTAGGTTATTATAATTTAAGTTCTGTGCTGAATTTTTGTCTGAAAACACTATATATGGGTTTCCTTTAGATTAGCTACTATTTTCTTTTTTTCTCTAGATTTTCAGTTACTTCTTAACCTTTACATGCTTGATAATTTCTAAAAGATGTTACATGAGAAATTAAAGAGATAATTGGAAGTTTTGAATGATGCTACTTTCTTCAGAGACTGTTTTATTACTGACATACAATTAGAGAAAGAACTGGTCATCTTAACACAGTGTGAAGTTGAATTGATTCAGAGAGAAGGTTTACTCATTGTGATATCTGACCTATTTCTTGTTTACCTTATTCAGATTTTGTACAATTTTAATATATCTCCTAGAGGGAAACAGTGAACCACTTTCTTCTCACAGTTTTTATTAAGCTGCGTAAAAATTCTAAATTTTCAATGAAACAGAAAGTTATTGAACTCTACTCAAAGAAGTAAAAGAATAAATGTTCCTTGAAGCATCTGAAATACTGAGATACTGTCACTCAATCATTTGAGTTGCTCCAACTATTTTATTTCCTTTTTTCAGACTCATCTTTGCAAAAGCCAGGCAGGCTATGTATGTGGCATATAGATATTTTTTTCAGCTTGCAGATGGTTACAACTTTATTTTTTTTATTATGTTGCATTAGTCACTATACGGTACATCATTATTTTTGGATGTAGTGTTCCATGATTCATTGTTTATGTATAACACCCTGTGCTCCATGCAATATGTGCCCTCCTTAATACTCATCACTGAACTAACCCATCCCCCCACCTTCTCCCCTCTAAAACCCTCAGTTTGATTCCTGGAGTCCATAGTCTCTCATGGTTCCTCTCTCCCTCTGATTTCCCCTCCTTCATTTTTCCCTTCCTTCTCCTAATGTCCTCCATACTATTCCTTAGGTTCCACAAATAAATGAAACCATATGATAATTGACTTTCTCTTCTTGACTTATTTCACTTAGCATAATCTCCTCCAGTTCCATCCATGTTGAGACAGGAATCCATCAAAATCCTAGAGGAGAAGATAGGCAGTAACCTCTGGAACATCGGCCACAGCAATTTCTTTCAAGACATATCTCCAAAGGCAAGGGAAACAAAAGCAAAAATGAACTTTTTGGGACTTCATCTAGATTTATTTATTATGATAACTAAACTATCAAGAAAACGTACTAGTTTGGTTATTTGGGTCATATGAATATGGATGTAAGTCCTGGGCATGACTTACATAAGGTACATGACATAATTTAATTATCTAATTCGAATTTTAAAAGTGACTTCTTGGAGCCCCTAGATGGCTCAGTTGGTTGAGTGTTCGACTCTTCTTTTTGGCTTAGGTCATGATCTCATGGGTCCTGGGATCTAGCCCTGTTTGGATGTGAGCTCTGCACTCAGCAGGAATCTGCTTGAGCTTCTCTTCCTCTACCCCTATCCCCACTCACACCTGTGTGTGTGTGTGTGCCACCCCCCCCAAATAAATAATTTTAAAAAGTGTCTTCTCTCCCAGGAAAGCAGTCTTTTGAAGATAAATAACAATATTTTTATGTTGAGCAACTACCCCAAGTTATGAAGAAAGAGGAGAATTAGAAACAGAGAAATTAGAAAAGACTATAAAGAAATTAAGAAATTTCCAAGAATTAATGTCCTAGCAGCAATATTTCAAGACAATCTTTTTTCTAGCTCTATATCATTCCATCAGGCTCAATAGCTCCTCCCTGCACAGGAAAGACTGAGATCGGAGTGAGAACAGGCAGAAAGAGGGGGCCAGCATCAGGCAATTCTCTAGCCAAGGAGCCAGATCATCAGCGGGCACTCTTGTCTTTATAGCCAGCTTGATTAGCAAGCCCTGAAATGTGTTCAGTAGGGCCCAGGACCTGCCCTTTCCAGCAATGAGAAAGTTTGACTTTGAGAAATAGTGCAGAGGAATCAACACAAAAACAGACTGCAGCCTCATGCTTGCTGCTGCATTGGGAAATTAAAGGAGGGCTGATTAATGTAGGTCAGAGCACAAGTGAAAAATGTTAACTCTGCCACCATGACCGCAACTCTCCAGTTGTGTTTTCTTAGTATCTCCTACTTGGTAAGTGCCAGAGTGGAAATGAATTTACAGAAAGACCAAACTGTATGCAAAAAGGCAGTAATGGCAAAACATGGTAGCAGAAGCTATCATCAAAGCAAGAAATCTTGAATTCAGAAAATGGACTTAAATAAGTGTAGTTGAATCAGAGATAATAAAAAAAAAGAATATTCTTAGCGAAAGGACTACCATTAGGTTGTTTTGTTTTGTTTTGTTTTGTTTTTGTTTTTGATTTAAGAGAAAAAAAGAAACGGGTGGAGTTTTATCTTTATTTGATCATATGAGTACACTGTTAAAAGAAATGCCCAGTTAAAAATGAACTAGGGGCATCTGGGTGGCTTAGTAAGTTAAGTGTCTGCCTTCAACTCAGGTCATGATCCCAGGGTCCTGGGATGGGGCCCCCCCATCGAGCTCCCTGTTCAACCAGGAGCCTGCTTCTCCCTCAGCCCCTCCCCCCACTCCTGCTCTCTCTCACTGGCTCTCTTTCTCTTTCAAATTAATAAATAAAAATCTTTAAAAAAATGAATTATAACTCTCTAAAACACAATTATTCTAAAATGTGTCTTATTTAACTTTTGAAAACCTATATATGGTATCATTTTTGCCTTTTTCTTCCAAGATAAAACCTTCTGACAAATGAATGCTTTAATATTTAAAAAAATATATTTACCATAGACATTCTAGCTCTAGGAATTTATCTTAGTTTCTCACAAAACATAGATATTGTGACACGAAGATGTTCTTCACAACATTGTTTATGACTCATTCATTCATTCAACAAAATTTTTCATTGAACTTTCAATGAGCTAGGCAGTGTGACTGCTGTTTAGAAAAAAAAGTTAAATGCCATTAAAAGGGTAATAATTAATTATGGTACAGGCATATGATGAGCTATTATGCAGTTATTAAAATGATGTTTATGGAATGTTTAATAACTTGGGAAAATGTTAAGGATTTAATATTGAGTAAAAAATGCACTCACAAAATAGCACTTACCATATTATCTGAGACACGTTAAAATTGCACTAAAAATAAAGGAATACTCTAAAAGATAATCATTCTTTTAGGTGATGGAATGATGGATGCTCTTTTACCTCATGTTGCTTTTTATAAGAACAAGTATTCATTTATTAATCATGAGCAAATATTCAGATTTTGATAAATTAGAAATATAAGAACAGGAGCCAAATGACCAACCGATCAGAATTTTACTCCCTAGTTGTAAAGATGTGACTGAATTGAACAAAATGAAGCATACTCAGACAGCTTTTATAGGTATGTTTGCTGGAAGACACAATGTCTGATTTTATGGATTGCTTGCAGCTTTCTTTCACATTCTTAAAATACTTTGTATTCTTAACAACAAGCAGATATGTTTAAGATATTTTGCTAATAATCAAATCAGGTTTAACATAGTTCTTTCTGTATCAATTTACAGATTTTTTTAAAAGATTTTATTTTTTTATTTGTCAGATAGAGAGAGCACAGCAGGCAGAATGGCAGACAGAGGCAGAGGGAGAAGCAGGCTCCCCACTGAGCTAGGAGCCCAATGCAGGACTCGATCCCAGTACCCTGGGATCATGACCTGAGCCGAAGGCAGCTGCTTAACCAACTGAGCCACCCTGGCATCCCTCAATTTACAGATTTGTAAATTACACACAACTAAATGGACCTATTTTAAGTGTTCATTATGAAGAATTCTGACAAATATATACACTAATGCAACTATTCTAATAAAAATATAGACTAGTTCCATGATCTTCAAAACTTTCTTTCTGCTGTGCTGCTTTGCAGGTCATTCTTAGCCCTATCCCCAGCATCAAGCAAATACTGAGCTACTTTCAGGCACTATCCTTCAAATTTGACTCTTTTATGCAGGTGAATTATACAGTGAGCATTATTTTGTACATAATTACTTTACTCAGACTCCTAGATAACACCTTTAGTATTGTTGATTTTAGCCATTCTGACAAGTGTGAGGTGATATCTCATTGGAGTTCTGATTTGTATTCCCCTGATGATCAGTAATGATGTGCATCTTTTCATGTGTTGGTTGGCCATCTCCCTGTCTTCTTTGGAGAAATGTCTGTTCATATCTTCTGCCCATTTTATTTTTATTTTTAAAACATTTTATTTATTTATTTGACAGGAAGAGAGATAGCGAGAGAGGAAACACAAGCAGGGGGAGTGGGAGAGGGAGTAGCAGGCTTCCCACTGAGCAGGGAGCCAGACGTGGAGCTTGATCCCAGAACCCTGGGATCATGACCTGAGCCAAAGGCAGACGCTTAACGACTGAGCCACCCAGGTGCCCCTCTTCTGCCCATTTTAATTGGATTATTTGTTTTTAGGGTGAGGAGTTTTATAAGTTCTTTATGAATTTTGGCTGCTAGACTTTATCGGATATATTGGTAATGCTGACCCCATAGAATTATTTGGAAGTTTTCCTTTCATTTCTATTTTTTGAAATAATTTGAGAAGAATAGGTATTAACTCTTCTTTACATGTTTGGTATACTTTGCCTGTGAAGCCATCAGATTCTGGACTTTTGTTTGTTGGGAGGTTTTTGATTACTGATTCACTGTCTTTGAAGGTTATTAGTTTGTTCAAGTTTTCTATTCCTATTTCAGTTTTGGTAGTTTATATGTTTGTAGGAATTTATCCATTTCTTCCAGGTCGTCTAGTTTTTTGGCATATAGTTTCTCATGATATTCTTATATTTGTTCATATTTTTGTAGTGTTGGTTATTATTTCTCCTCTTTCATTTGTGGTTTTATTTGAGACATTTCTCTTTTTTTCTTGATAAGTCTGGCTAGATATTTATCAACTTTATTAATTTTTTTCAGTGAACCAGCTCCTGGTTTCTTTAATTTCTTCCGTTGTTTGTTTGTTTTAGTTTCTATATCATTTATTTCTTCTCTAATATTTATTATTTCTTTCTTTCTGCTGGTTTTAGGTTTTCTTTGTTGTTCTTTTTATAGTTTGTTTAGGTGTAAGGTTAGGTTGTTTAGTTGAGATTCTTCTTGCTTTTTGTGGTAGTTCTGTATTACTATAAACTTCCTTCTTAAAGCAGTTTTTGCTGCATCCCAAAGGTTTTGAATTGTTATGTTTTCATTTTCATTTGTTTCCAGGTACTTTTTATTTCTTCTTTTATTTTCTGGTTGACCCATTAATTGTTTAGTAGCATATTATTTAACCTCCATGTATTTGTGGTCTTTCCAGATTTTTTCTTGTGGTTGACTTCTAATATCATAATATCATGGTCTGAAAAGTTGCATAGCCTGACTTCCACCTTGAATTTGTTTAGGCTTGTTTTATGAGCAAATATGTGATCTCTTCTGGAGAATGTTCCATATGTACTTGAAAGGAATGTATATTCTTCTGTCTTAGGATGGAATGTTCTGAATATATCTGTTAAATCTATTTGGTATAGTGTGTGTCATTCAAAACCATTGTTTCCTTGTTAGTTTTCTGTTTTGCTGATTTGTTCACTAATATAAGTGGGGTAACACATATCTGTTATTATGCCCTATTATTATTGTATTATTAATGAGTAGTTCCTTTATGTTTATTATTTCATGTTTTATGTATTTGGGTGTTCCTATGTTAGGCACATAAATATTTATAATTGTTATACCTTTTTGTTGGATTGTCCCATTTATTATTATATAATGTCCTTCTTTGTCTCTTGCTACCATCTACGTTTTGAAGTCTACTTTGTCCAAAATAAGGGTTACTACTCCAGCTTTCTTTTGACATCCGTTTTCATGACAGATGTTTCTTCATCTCCTCACTTTCAATCTGTAAGTGTCTTTAGCTCTAAATCTCTTGTAGGCAGCATATAGAGTGATCTGGTTTTATTATCCAGTCTGTCACCCTAAGTCTTTTGATTGGAGCATTTAAACCATTCAAATTCAAAGTAATTATTGATAGATTTCTATTTATTGTCATTTTATGATTTGTTTTGTGGTTATTTTTAAACATTTTCCCTGATCCTTTCTTGTCTTTCACTCTTTCCTGGTTTGGTGATTTTCTTTAGTGGTATATTTGGATGTTTTCTCTTTATTCTTTGTATATCTAATAGTGGTTTTGATTTGTGGTTACTATTAGATTTGTATATAATATCTTCTGCATGTAACAGTCTATATTAAATTGATGAGCATTCAAGTTTTAACCAATTCTTTACTCCTCTCCATTTCAGGTATATGTTATGTTCTACTTCCTTTTATTTTGTGAGTTCCTTGACTGATTTTTACAGAAATATTCACTTTTATTGCTTTTGTATTTCCTACTTTTATACTGTCACTTTTGGTCTCTCCTTGTCAAGGAGAGTTTCTCCAAGAGTTTCTCCAAGAGTCCCCTTTAATATACATTGCAAGGCTGGTTTAGTGGTTATGAACTCCTTTAGTTTTTGTTTGTCTGGAAAACTCTTTATTTCTTCTTTTACTCTGAATTATAGCCTTTCTGGATAGAGTATTCTTGGCTGCAGATTCTTCCCATTCAGCACTGTGAATATATCATACCCTTCCCCTCTGGTTTAGGAAGTTTCTGCTGAGAAATCCCCAGCTGGCCTTATGGATTTTCCCTTATAAGTTTCTTTCTTCCTTTTTCTTGCCACTTTTAATTTTTCTTCTTTATCACTGTATTTTGCCAATTTAATTACAATATGTCTTGGTGTGGATCTGCCTTTGTTGATTTTGATGGGAGCTCTCTGTGTCTCCTGGATCTGGATATCTGTTTCTTTCCCAGATAAGGAAAGTTTTCAGCTATTATTTCTTCAAATAAATTTTCTGCCCCCTTTTCTCACTCTCCTTCTAGGACTCTATAACATGAATGTTATTATGTTTGGTGGAGTCACTGAGTTCCCTAAGTTCATTCTTATTTTGCATAATTCTTTTTTCTCTTTTTTGTTTAACTTGATTACTTTCTATTACTCTGTCTTCTAGGTCACTAATTAATTCTTCTGCTACTTACAGCTTGCTCTTCATTGCATCAACCGTGTCTCTAAACTCTAATTATTGCACTCTTCATTTCTGATGGTTCTTTTTTTAGCTCTGTGTTAAGGATTTCAATGATGTCTTTCACTCTTTTCTCAACTCAAGTGAGTATCCTTATGACCATTGCCTTAAACACTCCATCAGACATGTTACTTGTATCTGTTTTGCTTAGATATCTGCCCATAGTCTTGTTCTGATCTTTCATTTGGGACAAATTTCTCTGTCTTTCATTTTGTCTAAGTCTCTGTGCCTGTTTGTGTGTGTTAGGAAAGTCAGCTATATCTCCTGTTCTTGAAGGTAATGGCCTTATGAAGAAGAGGACCTGTTGTACTCTTCCATATAATGTCTCCTGTTCCCCAGGGCTTTGCACTTCTGGGAGTGTCTCCAACATGTGTTGTGTGCAGTTTGCTGTTATGTCCTGGCCACTTTATTTTTCAGGTCAGGCCTCTGGAGAGGCTTTCTTTGCCTATTGCATTTGGTCCTATAGTGTTTGATCCCTGGCCTGAATGTAGCAAGTTTTAAAAGTTGTGGTCTCGTCTGTATGTGAACTGATAGATCTCATACCATGGGAATCAAGGCTGTCCAAAACTCCCACATCAGGAGATGTGGTGTAGGCAGGGGTTGGACCAGGCTTCTGGGGGAAGGGGCTTCATGTGCAGGGACTGGGAAGCAGTTCCACTAAAACACTGTGGGGGGGAACAGGGTTTGGTATAAGCAAGTTAGGTAGTAACTGTTGGCACTGAGTTGGTTCCTGCAGGTAGGTAGCTCTGTGCTTCTGCTGAAGGCCAAGGGAGGGAAATAGTACCAGCCAGTTCCTTTATTTTTAGGGGTCTTTCTGTGAATGTCGTCTCTCTGGGACAGACTCTCAGATGAGCAATTAACTTCCCTACTGTGAGCCCTAAGCATTCTTCAGACCACTGTTTCCAAATTGTATATCTAAAGGCTATTTGCCTTCCTTTCTCCAAGAGCAGCTCCAATGCCCTCTGGGCTTTATGTCAGCCATACCCACTGACCTTTAGAACATCAGGCTTTAAGCCCTGCTAGTTGCAAGAACTCACAAAATTCAGTCACTCTGGCTTTCCAAGCCAATTATGGGATTTGTTTTCTGCATGTACTCCCCTATGTGCTACTCTGTCTCTCGCCCTTCTCCATTGACCACAGCTCCCCCCCTACCATAGCAGCCATGATTTATTTCTCTCCCAAGCCCAGTCTCCACACTTTCTACCTTCTTCAGTGTGGCCTCTTCTCTACCTTTAATTGTGGAGCTTATTCTTCCAGGCTTTAGGTCAATTTCTGGGGTATTTAGAATGATTTGATTGTTATTTAGTTGTACTCATGGGATGAGGGAAGCCCATCTTCCAGCCTCTCCTGAGGAAAAGGTTTAACAATGGGAAAATCTTGTAGATTCATTATAATAATATATATATTGCTATTCAGAAAGAATTTCTTAAAACTTTATTCACTTTTAAATAGGCTCCAATAAAGTTTTAAATTAATAAATATAGTTACCAATTCTAAAGTACATTTGTATATTATTCATTTTAAAGATGAACAAATTTTTTATAACATCTGTCACATATTTAAGAGAAGGTATTAAAGTTACTAAACCAATCAGGAATCTGAAGTGAATAGTTATTACACAAAAACTTATATGTTTTAAATTAAGTCCCAAACTCCTACTGTGTAGTCTTCTACAAACCTCTGGTGAAAACATTATTTTTCTTCAAATGAGAAACTCCAATAGTCAGAAAAAAAATTGTTTCATTTTTCTTTCATTTAAAAATCAAGTACTGGACACAGAATTAGACACGGTCCCTGCTCAGTGGGTTTCACAATCTACAATGTTAGTCTGATTTTCTTTCTGCTCCAACTCTATATTAGAGTACAAACTTGATAGGAACTTGTTTACTATGGCTAAGATATACTCTTGTGCCCTGATATAATACTGAAAGAAAGTTCACAGTCTTTGAAAAACCAGGGCCTTGGGCATGCTGGAAGGCCAGGCACAATAACATATACTTGTATCAGATAAAGGAAAGTTCTGTATCAAGAATGGAATTCTAATAATGACTTGTCTTTTTCTAGTTTACTAGTTAAGAAAGCTTGCCACAAATATTTAGAAAACCAAGTAAACTTCTTAACGTGTGCAAGTTTGTAAGTCTAGCACAGTGCCTAGAGTATAGGAAGCACATGTTAAGTAGTGGAAGAAATTTAAAAATGTTTATTTAAAATAAAACATTCTATGTCAACAATAATCCTAATATTCAGCCATAGTTTAAGATTATAAACTGATTAAATTACAGAATAAAACTCTAAAAATTATTTTCTGTGATTCATTCACATCCATGATTTTCAAGTGATCTCAGAAATCTCTGGCTATCATGGAGATTTTTATACCATTTTCCTGATTTTTTTTTATCAGAAAACTTATTCTTGGCTGTACTTAGGAAACAATATAATATACCAGAAGAAAATATACTTGTTTTGGGGTGAAATGAGAAATTTTACCTGTTAGCTGAAATACTGAGCTAAACAAGATAGTTAATTCACTCAACAAATATTGTTTAAATGCCTACTATAAGGCAGCCATCATTTTGGTGCTGGTAATACAGCAGTGAACAATTCAGAAATCCCCATTGGATTTACAGATCATACATTCCAGTAGAAGGCACATGGGGTTGGGGGAGGGGAAAAGGAAGAGAGGTGATAAATACATTAGTAAATAATATATCAGGTTGCAGACTTGACTTCATTCATTCTCCATGCAACCTTGCAACTTCACGATTTTTTAAATGATGAAACTGCAAACCAGAGATGTCATCTAACTTGTTCTGAAGCCATGCTATAGTATGGTAGTAATTTATCCAAGGTCATTTTGAACAGGGAATCCCTTGCTGCCTCCAATTATTTATATGATGGAAAATAATCAGAAGACAGTTACTAAGTTTATAACTTATAACTAACTAGGAAGAAAATGGAGGGGGGTAATAGGAAAGGACTTTAGATGTAAACCTCTATCTTTGTGTGAGAGCCATGAGAATATGCCTCATGTACTTCCTACAATGAGAAGTGTAACTGACTGAGGGCCTCAGTAGCTGTACTGTGAAATCCACTGTGGCATTTTCACTGAGGTCACACTTTCCATAGGCTGCTTCTGGTCAGTGATGGAGCATAGCTGGGATATTAAGTGATGCTCATTCCTGGGAGACAGGGAAATCCTCTGATGGCTGACTTTATCTTGAAGACTCCCTGAAGCCACTGAAATTTCCTTAGACAGTATCACTGTCAAGGACATTTCCCTTCTCTCCCACTCATATTATAGTCTGAATACTTCCTAGCCTTAAGTAGTTCCCTCACCATTTTACCTCAAAAAAGTGTTTTCTCTAACTAAACATTTGCGTGTTTCATCCCATCTTGATTTCTACTTCTTGGAAGAACCAGACAAGTAGTACTGAAATTGTTCTGAGCAAATAAGCAGTAAGATGGGGATCTGGGACTGGCTAAACCACTACTGGGCAGGTGAATGGGACAGGCTCAGACACAGTCCACTGGTCATGAGAAAGTGGCCCAGACCACATGTCACCCAACATGGTTACCTAGTGACCCTCCCTGGCTTGTACCTATGGTTGTATGGGAATTCCCATATTACCAGCTAAAAGAGCAGGCAAAATTCTGAGCTTGATTTGTGGATGGATTGCCTCAGCATGTGGGTGCAAGTAAAACATGGACAGTGGCTACATTACAGCCATATTCAAGGTTAGTCTTGAAAATCAGTGGAGTGGGGAAAAAAAGCTGTAGGCAGTGTACTTAGTCATCTTTTCTGTGTGCAAAGACAAGTAACCTTAGGTAAGAATACTTATAAATTCCTGGGCAATAGTCAATGGGCTCACCATTAGAGTCTGGAAGAAAAAGAACAAGAACATCAGAAACAAGGTGGTCTGAGCATAGAGACATACTGATGGTCATATAGGAGTAGGCACAAGATATGAAGATTTTTGTAGTACACATTATCTTCCAGAAAGCATCCACTATGGAACAGGCACTGAACGACCAGGTAGATAAAATGATTGATGCAGTTTACATTAACCAGCCTTCATTATCAGCCACTCTGATGGGCATAATGGGCACCAAGTGAAGTGGCCATAATGGCAGAGATAAAAGTTGCATATGGGTCCAACAACATAAATTCCTACTTATCACAGCTGATCTAACTACTGCTATCTCAGAATTTCCAACTTGCCAATAATAGAGGCCAATAGTGAGTTTCTGATATGGCACTAGTCCTTAAGAATTCAATTGGTTAGCTTACTATATTGCTCCATTTACACCCTGGTTTGACTTACAAGGATAGTTATTCTTGGCATAGCTTTATCTCTTCTACATGCAGAACTTTAGTCAGTGCTACTTTCCAGTGGCTAATAGAACACCCAATCCATAGGCATGGAATCTTATACAGCATAGGATCTAATTTATGGACCTACTTCACAAAAAATGAAGTATAGGAGTTGACCCATGATTATGGGGGTCCACTAATCATAACATATAATGCACAACTCAGAGTGGCCATCCTCATAGAAGGTTAGAATAGCCTTCTCAATGTGTGACTAAGGTGCCAGTACTGAGGAAACACTCTGAAAGGATGAAATATATTTATCAAGCCGGAAACTTCTACATGGTGCTTTATTTCCAATAGGAAGGATACATGGGTCCAAAAGAGTGACCATTAATGATTCACTGGAAGATTTGTGTTTCCTCTCCTCACAATTTTTGAGCTCTGCCAGGGAATATAACTAAGAGTTCCATCAAGCTATAAGTTAATGGCTACCATCTGGGAGCTTGATACTTCTCATGTTCAGGGACCAACAGGAGAAAACAGGAGTCACCATATTGGCTGAGGTAATTGATTTTGATTGGCAGAATGAGAGAAGGCTGCTTGCACGACGGGGACAGAGAGGAATGAATATAGAACCCAGGTGACCCATTTGGATCCTAGTTCTTCCTTACCCTACTATAAATGTGAATAGTCATATGAAGCAATCTGGACTGTGAAGGGTACAATAATCAAGGGTTCAGATATTCCAGGAAAGAAGGTTTGGGTCATACCACCTGGCAAGCTGCCAGGACTTGCTGAGGGAATCACTGAGGAGAAAGGGAATTTAAAAGAAGATGGAGGAGTAATGATTACAGTCCAGGGAATACCTGTAGTGATGGGAACTTTAGTTCATCACACTAACCTCCCACTTCCTCATTTTTGCTCAGGAAGAAAGGCCCGTGGAACCCACAGAGGAGTTACTTCTGGACTTGTGTGAAGAAATAGATCTGAATGAAACAAGGGCACAATGTGGTGCATGAGAATGAACTTTGCAGACCTGCCACTGCCGGGAGTATAACTGAACACTGAGCCCAGCTGTTGTGCTCTGAAATCCAAAACCTCATTTATGCTGAGGTCACAGTGCTCCTTGGGTTTCTCCCAGCAGATGACAAAGAGTGACAGGAATATGAAGGCAGACTGTTTCCTGGGAGACATGGGATACTTCTGATAGGCAACCCTGGTTTGAGGGCACACTCTGACAGCCTTGTCAAACCTCCTTAGACTGTAGGTCTGTCTAGAACACTGCTAAGCAATGTTAGCTCTTCACTCAGGGCCAGATTTGCTTGTGGTTTTATAGCCATTCCAGCTTTACCTAGCTTCTTTCCTATTTTCTTTCACACAGATATTTCTCCTAATAAAAACCTTGAACATTTTTTACTATTTTTCCTCTTTTTTTTTGAGAGCCTCAGTGATATTCTTATATATTATTATGTTGGAGTTTTATGAGTAAGCACCAGGTCCTTACTTAACATCACAAGGAAATGCAGCAAACTAATGAAATCACTATCTTAAAGACACACAGCAAAGAAGTGAACTTAGTATAGTGTGATCATACAACAATACATTTTTTTAAAAAACAACTATATAGTGATATTTATGTCCTTCTGGCTGTTCAAACTGTGGTTGAATGATATTACTAATGGGACAGGGAGTGTAAGTATTTTTGTGATTATTTTATTATTTTTTAAGATTTTTATTTATTTATTTGAGAGAGAGAGAGACAGAGATAGTGACAGAGAGCACAAGTGGGAAAGGGAGGAAGAAGCAGGTTCCCCACTGAGCAGGGAGCCCAATGTGGGGCTCAATCCCAGGACCCTGGGATCATGACCTGAGCCAAAGGCAGATGCTGAACTGACTGAGCCACCCAGGCGCCCCAGTATTTTTGTGTTTCTATAAAAAAAAAATATGCAACCGGGCGCCTGGGTGGCTCAGTGGGTTAAACCTCTGCCTTCGGCTCAGGTCATGATCTCAGGGTCCTGGGATCGAGCCCCGCATCGGGCCTGCTCCCCCCACCTTCCTGCCTCTCTGCCTACTTGTGACCTCTCTCTCTCTGTCATCTAAATAAATAAAATCTTCAAAAAAATATGCAATCTAAGGAGGGAGACTGGACAAAGTTCCGACTGATGATGTTGCAACCAAAAGTTAGCAAAAATTGTTTTCCAGTACTACCTTTCATCTTTTTAAAAAATTAGGGAAGATTAAATTCACATTCCATATCAACACTTGGTGAAATCTCCCACTCTGTCAGTTTCTTGTCAACTCTGTTCCAGTCTTCCTTTTCAAAATTCCTCCTTCCAGCTGCTCTACATCTCGTCACTTTCTCCCACCGACTTTCTACCAGATTTCCCACTCTCCTCTCTGCCCTCTTTACCCATTTACATTATGTTCATTACAACAGATGTCTGACCAAGGTTGAATATGTTTCCAAGAAAATTCAAGAAAAATACTCTTATTACTAACATCATTAGAAAGGACTTCTTTTTTCTTTTTTCTTTTTTTTTATTATTTGCCCCGGGGGTACAGGTCTGTGAATCATCAGACTAGAATGGACTTCTGAATGGCTAAAAATGTCAAAGAATTGTTTGAGAAGCTGGAAGTAATGCCTCTGGAAGTCTTCAAGTGAAGGTAATCTCCCCAGTTTAGGTAATCTCCCCTTTAATTTTCATATTCAATGATTCTAAGTCTTCCACATATAAAATACTTAGGAGATTCTCTCTTTAAAAAGAGGTGAAATAATTAGCCACAGGTGCTTCTATAACAGTGTAGAGAATTGACAGCTTTTGAAAGTCCTTTAATCAGGTTATTATTTTATTTACATTTCTTTATTTTGTTCTTCTGCAAAAAAACAAAGATAAACTTTGGTCTGTCAGGATTGTCATAAATTCTGAATCATCAGTGTCAAAGATAATGCTTTTTTTTAACACTTATAAAATTGTTCTCTTTCAGTTGTTCTTGTATTTTCTGAAATGAGAGTATTTCAGAATTTAGAATTCAAAAAGTTTAGCATAGTTTGTTTTGAATTGAATCATCTCTATCAAAGGTTTTCAATGTTAATATTTTTCTGTCGATCAGAAAAGGTAAAGTTTTGGGGAATCATCCATTTTAGTTCTTCATCAATATGAGCAGAAAACAACAAAAAAAGATACCTGACTTTTTCCTTCTTCAAGCATAACTTGCTATTCACAATTTCCTATGTCTGCCATTCCACTTACCTTAAAATGAAAAACTCTCCATGAAATAAGTTAAGAATTCTGGAACTTAGTCATAATTTATTTCCTTTATCAGATATCTCTTCTCAATGTAAGTGCTAAGTCAAAAGTAAACTTCAAAATACTTTTATGTTTTCTGACGCTATTATCGGATGACAAAAATTACTTCTAACTACTTTGAATTACTTTCATTTAGTACAAAATGTACATGGCTTTTTCTTTCTTAACCAAACTTATCAATCATTGTCAATGGAGCAAAAGTTAGTACTGAATGCTGTTTTTTTAATACAAATTTCACAGGTGACAAAGATATTTTTAAACTTATACAGAAATTATTATCGTTTATGGAAATAGTTTTTCAGATTCATATATATTGGTTATATGCCATTAAAATATTATTATACATAATAGAGACATATACACATCTATCTATACATATACAAATATGTGTGTGTGTGTGTGTGTATATATATATGATTTTAAGGCATCCACTACAACATGTAGATATGAATTCTGAATTTCTCAGTTGACAAAACAGACTGGTCACTTGTATTTTTTCCTTCCATTCTTTTTTCAAGGGTCATGTAATACTTAAGGTAGAGAACTATCTAGCATAACATCAATTTCTTTTGCATTACCTTCTTGATTTCCCCGTGAAATGAAGTCTTATGCTCCTTCCAGAACAACTCCAAAATTCCTTGACATTCCATGCACTGTTTTGATTGTTTTTGAAATAATTCTTGGGGCCCATAATATATCTGTGCCTCACATCAAAGGATACATTATATATATTATAGTTGATTTGAACACTTTCCAAGAAAACTTCATTTTTGTATGGTTATAAAACTTTAACTGTTTTTCTGTTTTGCTTATATGTCTACTCTATAAGCTCAACTTTTTTAAAGCAACATACTTTATTCAAAGAATGATTAATTCAATGTTGTTAAAATTGCTTCTGTCTTCCCAAAGCAAGCAGCATTATATTTTTATGCAGGAAAGTAAAGATCCTAATGGAACAGTAACTCCTTCTCAACTCCCTCCTGCCAAACACACACACACACACACACACACACACACACCCTCTTCTGGTTACAAGTGGAAATTTAAATAAATGCATTTACTTCCCCTCTTCCCTGAGATCTATTAAAATGAAAGAAGAAAAAGGTGAGAGGCCTCAGTAATTAAGAAACATAATACATTTCTGGAAGATATGAAGCAAGTAGAGAAAAGGAAACATTAACATTTCCTAGGGAATGTGAAAAGGAAGTAGAGCCAAAAAGAGAGTGTTCTTTGTCTTTAGAATCTCAGAGCACTGGGAGCTGAGAAAGGCCCCCTAAGATGGAATCATATGGGAGATTGAGTGCTAACTATGCATTAATTGAACATCTACGTAAGGAGAACTCACTGGCCTGAACACAAATTATTTGCCAATTTGGTTGCAAAATGCCAAGCAGGTAATAGTCTACCTTTGACACTATTGTGTCAACAAATTAATTGTTATTAAGTTAACAAATTAAGTTAAATCTGAAGTGTCCTCTTTATAAAAATTGAAAAACCTGAGTGTCTTAGTTCAGGCTGCTATAACAAGGGACCGTAGAGAGTGGCTTCTAGATAATGGAAACGTATTGCTCATAGTTCTGAAGGTTAGGAGTCTGTGTGCCATCATGGTCAGGTTCTGGTAAGAGGTCTTTTCCAGGTTGTGGACTACTCTTCTCTGTGTGAGAGCTTTGGAAAGAGAGCTCCAAGGCTCTCTGGGATCTTCTAGAAAGACACCAATCCCACTCATGAGGGAACCACCCTCATGACTAATTACTTCTCAAAGGCTTTACCTCCTAATACCACCATATTTGGGGCATAGGATTTCAATATATGAATTTGGAGGGGGTGGGGCACAAAGATTCAGTCCATTGCACAAAGACCAATGATTTTTGCATTTTGATTACTTCATAAAATTGGTTAATTCTTTGCATCAACACTATAAAGCAAACATGCTTTTTAATAAAACTAAAGAATTGGTTATTCTCACTGCCTCCACTTCCTAACTGCTCATTCTTTCTTGGATCTGCTCTGTGAAACACCTTTTGACAGAGTCACCAAAGATCTCTGTATTTTAAAATCTGATAGTCAAGGATCTTTTTCTTGTCTTCCTGCCTTGCCTTGCCTTCTCTTCCACCTCTTTCTCTCTCTTTCTTTCTCTCTCTCTCTCTTTCTTTCTTTCTTTCTTTCTTTCTTTCTTTCTTTCTTTCTTTCTTTCTTTCTTTCTCTTTCTTCTTCTTTTCTTTCTCTCTCCCTTTCTCCCTTTCTTTTCCTTTCCTTCCTTTTCTTTCTCTTTCTCTTTCTCTTTCTCTTTCTGTCTCTCTCTTGTCCCTTGATAGTTGATCTCNCTTTCCTTTCCTTCCTTTTCTTTCTCTTTCTCTTTCTCTTTCTCTTTCTCTTTCTCTTTCTGTCTCTCTCTTGTCCCTTGATAGTTGATCTCTCCTTTCTTGAAATACCTTTTCCACTTGGCTTTCAAGACTCCACACTTTGCTGTTTAACTTGTTACCTCACTAGTTGGTCCTTTTCAGTGTTCTTGGCTCGATTCTTTTCTTACCAAATATTAGGCATTGATATGCCTCTGATATCTCTTCTATCTACACTCTCTCCATAGGTGATCTCATGTGGTCCCATCCAACAAACACAACTGTGGAAAGAAATACTTTAAGCCACAACATTTTGAGGTGATTTGTTTCACACTAATGCCTAACTGAAACATACGATTAATGAAGGGATTGCATATGTATGTGTTAATTGCTATAAACACAGACTTCTAAAATATAAAACTGCAGCATTCTATACAAGTTGTCTTGAAAATTGCACTTTATCATTCTTGGTTTTTATAAGTATATATTAGACCATTAAATATCATTTATTATGGCTTCATACTTTGTTATTTAGATGTGCCCACATTTACTTGAATAATACTTTGTTATTGAACACTAAAGTTCTACCCCCACAACTGATATCCTGGGCAACCACTTTTCTGCTCTCACTATAGATTAGTTTACAATATCTAGAGTTTTATATACATGGACTCATACATCATATAGCCTTTTTTGTCTAACTTCCTTTACTGGCATAATTCTTTTTCTTTTTTTCTTTTTTCTTTTTTTAAAGATTTTATTTTATTTATTTCACATAGGAAGAGAGATCACAAGGAGGCAGAGAAGCAGGCAGAGAGAGGAGGAAGCAGGCTCCCTGCTGAGCAGGGAGCCCGATGCGGGCCTTGATCCCAGGACCCCGAGATCATGACCTGAGCCAAAAGCAGAGGCTTTAACCCACTGAGTCACCCAGGCGCCCATCATAATTATTTTTCAATTCATCCATGTTGTTGCCTATATAGTGGTTCACTCAATTAACTTATACAGTCTATCTTCAAGTAATATTATACCACTTCATGTACAATGTAAGAACCTGACAACAGTGTACTTCAATTTTCCCTTCTTGGCCTTCATCCTATTGTTGCAATACTATATATATATATATATACATATACATACATATATGTGTATATATATATAACTCCACATGACATTGAAATTATGTCTTTTAAACAGTTGTATATTTTTAAAGAAATTTAAACAAAAAGATAAAAGTATTTTATATTTACATATTAGTTATATTTTCTGATGTTCTCTAATCCTTTGTATAGGTCAGTATTTTTTTCTCATATAATTTTCCTTCTGCCTGAAAAATAAATATTTAACATTTCTTATAGTGTGGGTCAGCTAGTGATGAATTCTTTCTGCTTTTGTATGCCTAAAAAAGTTTTTATTTCAATTTCAGTTTTGAGAGGTTTTCCATTGGGTATAGAAATCTAGGTTGATATTTTTTAATACTTTAAAAGATGTTGATCAATGTTCTTCTTCTTTTTTCCAATAAGAAATATATTGTCTTCCTTATCTTCATTCTCCTGTGTATAATGTGTCCTTTGTCTCAGGCTGCTTTAATCATTTTCTCATTATCACCATTTTTATCAATTTTATTATGATATGCCTTGGTGTAGTTTCCTTTATGTTTCTTGCACTCGAGTTTTGCTGAGATTCCTGGATTTGTAGATTTACAGCTTTTATATCCCCTTTAGTTATTCCAAGTACACACATATAAGTCCACATAAAGTTGTCCTATAACTCACTGATGCACTTTTCTTTTTATTATTATTATTTCTTCCTCCGTTTTATTCTAAATGGTGTCACTTTTATGGCTTCAATTTCACTAATCTCTTCTTTTTCAAATCTAATCTTTTATTCTCCATTTCAGTACACTTTTTGTCAAAAATTATGGTTTTCATATCTAGCAATTAATTTAGTAATTTTTTATAATACCTTCCATGTCTCTACTTAAATTTGTAAATATACAGAATATATGAAACAGGTGGAAAGACTTTTCAAGTCTTTGTTTGTTTTAACATCTGTATTAGTTCTGGCCTGGTCTTGATTTTTTTTTTTCTTCATCATGGGTTATAATTTCCTGCTTTTTTACATGCTGATTAATCTTTCATTGGATTTGAGACATTGTATCTTTTACATTGTTGGGTGGCAGATAAGTTTGTATTCCTAAAAATATTCTTAAGCTTTGCTTTGGGAGGCAGTTAATTTTTAGACATAGTTTCAGTCATTCTGGTTTTGCATAAGATTGCTATTTCAGAACCAGAGAGTGTTTTTCTAGGATGAATTATTCCCAGCTAGTGAGGTAAGACTCTTCTGAGTACTCTGCCCAATTACAAGTTTTTCTAATCTAGCTGGTGGAAATGGCAATATTGCCAGTGCTTATGAGTTTTGGACATCATCTCTTCTAGTCCTTTGGGTGGTTATTTCCCAGGGCTGGGGTATTTTCCTCACATGCATACACTGATCTACTGACTACATAAGGGGAGCCCTCTGCAGATCTCTGGAGTTTTCTCTATGTGCACGTCTCTCCTTTTCTGAACACTGTTATGTGAATGCTAACAACCTTGATCCCCATGGATTCCCATTCCCTCTCCTCATTTCAGGAAAGCTAGCAGACTCTGCCTATGTTCCCTTTTTTCTGGAAACTCTTTCATGGCAATTAGCTGGGGTATCACTAGCTCACCTCATCTGATTCCCATCTTTCAGAAATCAGGGTCCTTTATTGGTTATTGTCCAATGTCCTGAAAAACATTGTTTCAAATATGTTTTTCCAGTTTTAAATGTTTCCACAGTAGGGAAATTTCAATCCCTATGACTCCATCTTGACCAGAAGCAAAAGTTTACACAAATATTTTTTAACTAGTTTTTATTTCACTTTAACATTTTACTTTCTAGGGCAATTAATAACATGAAGGGATGTGGGGCAGGGGGTGTTACAGACTCATCTTCACAAAGTACTGCTTTCATTGTGTCACTCTGTTCCAGAACTCAAAATGGCTCTTTTAGCTCACTAGGTTAAATATAAACATAAATACAAGCCAATAAAATTAGTTATATAAAGAACTAAAACAGAGTTTTTATTGTTTACAGCTTTCTTATGTACTAGCTTGATCCAAGGATACCCTTAATGGAGAGGACTGGCTAGACTATGTAGTCTTTATTCAATCATTCATGACTAAAATTACTGTCAAACAAAATTTTTATAAAAATTTCACAAGAAGTCAAATGTATTCACTGAAAACAACCTAGACTCCAGATAATCCAAGAGACAGATGAAAGAATATTAACTCCCACATACGTACAACTTAAGGACTCTAACCAAGACATTTGCCTCTGTCTTCACATTTGTACAGGGTGTGAAGCTCTTTTAAGCTGTTGCAAATAAAGAACATCTTTCCTTAGGAAAGATGGAAATAGGAATTGTGATTTTTCCTCCCACAGTGTTTGCATTTATTTCTAGACCTGTCTCTTCTCTTCAGAGTCTACATATAAACATTACTACAGAGTCAAACTTTAGGACTTAGCAATTCCCTTAACACTTTTTGAAAGACAAGGACATTTAAGAACAGAGTCCTTGTTGGAGGTTTATTAATCTTTATATTAGATAATATCAGATTATGAGAGAATGAAAAATTTTATGTGGATTAGACTATTCAGAGAACATTTCAGAGAAAAGATTTCAACCTTAAAAATCCATATAATTTCAGTGAACAAAGAAGTTATAAATAGTGCTTATACAAAAGTAAAATTATTAAAATTATCATTATTTGTTTATTTATTACTCTATGCATTATTCTTAGAGCCAGATTTCAGCACATCCTACTTATATCTTAATGGCTAATTTTGTAAAAGTTGTTTTAGAATTTATGTGATTTAGTCAGAATATGTCCCTTTTCCACAGTGGTGAAATCAGCAAATCAATACCTTTCAATATGTCTATATGGACAAACCGTACTTGATCAGTCCCTTTAAAGATTACCAATAGCATATGTATTGGTCAGCTATTTCCATCATAGTGCTGTGTAACAAACCACTCCTAAACTCCTCAGTGTCCTAAAATAGCAATCATTTTTCCATGTTCTTCAGTCTGCAGGATGGCTGAAGGTCAAAATGATTTAGGCTGGATTTGACGGGGCTTCATACTAAGCTTCTACATGTCTATAGACTGTCCTGTTTGTCTCTAATCCTCATCTCTTACACTTTCATTTCTCTCATGAATGGGTAATAAGGGCAGGACAGATGAAATCTGTTCAGTGCTAAACTACATCATTTTCTCCACCACTGGAAACAATGAGTTGTGGGTGAATGACATCATTTTCTCACCACCAGAAAGATTTTTTAGAGATAATGTTGATGTCTTCCAGGAATATGGAAATGTTTGCATAATTTTACCCAAGAACTTCCCATGCATCTTCATATTGTCTTTTACTGTGTCTTTCTATGTCTCCTGAGTCTTTGCCAGGAGACTATGCACAAAACAAGACTGCCTTTTCTGAATACTTGTTAACTTTATGTGTTGTAGAATTTTGTTTCCTGTGAGCAAATATCATAACACCTTTCATAGCCATAGCCAGTTGCCTCCCAAGATGATTTAAAACATGAAGTTTTTTCTGAGAGGAAACATCTCAAACTTTACAGCCTATAAGCAAATTCACCTTAGAATGTTTCATTTTAATCCTACAATTTTCAGATATTGGTCAGAAATTTAAAACATAAAAAGTTTTTTATAGATGAGAGAATAATAAGAAAAAATAAATAATGGTTTGGGGTTTTAATGGCTTATCAATATCTGACTAAACTCATTAAGTAATCTGTCTTCAGTCTTATTTGGTGCAATGAAATTCCCTAATAGCTTATAAACCTGAGCACAAATGTAAGAACACTACTGCTCACTTTTTTCTCCAGCCACATCATTAGTAAAAAGTCTTTTCTTACTAGAATCAAAATCATACTTAGGGTATGACTTGGTCGAGATTTTTGGAACCATTGTCTACTATTAAAGTTTATAAACACTGTTATAAAAATACAGGGAATTTGAGAGTCTTGTACATAAACATGTGTTTTGATTTTTTTTTTCAAAAATAATGCATGGAGAATAAGAATTTTGCAAACTTGTCTAATATGTAAATGTTCTGCCCTCTGGGACTGGCCCATACATTTTCCCACTGTTAAATAAAACTTACCTGATACGCATACAAAAATGTAAATCTACTTTCTCCTAAAATTGTGGTTCCCACTTAAAGCTAAGGAAAAATTTACTGAAATATAATAACCCCCGAGTTTTGAATAATGTAGAAACTTAGAGAGGCCCTGGGAAGATAATAAGGACCACTGGTTTTCCAGGGGAGGGCAAAACTCTCTTCTGCTCCAATTACCTCACTGCCCTACACGGATCCCAGTTCTCCACACTTGTTAGGATCCTTCTATAAAATGGTTTAGAATTCCTCCTAAGAATGACTTTGGAAAACAGTTTTAACCCTTCAAAGTTTATCATTCCCTATTGATTCTCATTTCCTCCTAAGTTTTGTCTCTTCCTGAGGTAAAACCCTTTTTAGTACACTGAAACATTTTAACCAGGACTAGAGTGACTCACATTTGTTCTAAGCAATGTCAAATGTTTTTTATTCAGTTTTTTAGCATTGCAAAATCATAGGTAAAATATGAGACTCAGATTTCTTTCTTCCTGATATTGCTACATTTTCCAAAATGTGTCTATATAAAGTTGTGATTTTATGTGACATTGGGAGTATTCCCATTGGATTCTCATAGCCACGAATGTCCATGTTATCTACAATTGCAGTAATGTTTAAGTACTTAGGACTTACACATACGTCTTCATTCATACAGCAAACATTTATTGAGTGCTTACTATGTTTCAGACACTGGCATTACAGATGAAAAATCAGAACTAGAGGAGTATTTCTCAAGTTTTAAGAGAACAAAAAATGGGGAAAATACAAAAAAAAAAATAAAGACAAGAATGGAATGAAATAATCCAACCATTTTGAATTACACATATATATGAACTACAAAGATCTTCCTGGCTTCAACCATGACCTTTCTGGCACCTGCCTTGTCCCCAGTGCCTAGCACACTGTTCTCCCATGTTAAATTCCTCCTGCCTGGCTTGTCACACATAAAGCAGTGAGCTTGGTAACCCCTGTGGCCACAAGTGAAGTTGCAGAAAAGACCTAATGGCTGAGATCTACAGCAAGGAAAGTGGGCAGTTCTCTGGCACACCTGCTAAATTGTTGTAGTTGTCTGCCTGCTAATACAATACTCCTGACTCCTAAACTGAGGGGTAGGGAGGGATCAAAGGAATCAGCATCACACTGCTAAACATTTCTGCCTAAGATTGGCATCATTTCACATTCTTGGGAAACATATATTGCAGAAATACAAGTATTTAAACAAGGACCCCGAAGACCTACACTTGAAAGAAGTTGTACTAGACAAACATGTAGATATTCAAAAGTTTATAGACCTTTTTAGTCTTTCAGATTAAAAAATATTTAGGGATCTCTGTACCACTACCACATAGAATAAGTAAAGTTCAATTAAAATAGGAGTAGTAACACCAGACTCAACATTATCTTTAAGTAGAAAGGAAATTAAGCAGTTTACTCAAATATTCAAAGGTCAAATGACTCCAACTCATAGGTCACTTGGAAGAGCTCACTTAGGGACTTGACAAAAGCATTTAATATTATACTTGGACTTAAAAGCACTTTCCCAAGAATAAATCACTAATATAAATCTTCCCTTCCATCACATTAGGTTACCTCTCACAAGACAGTGCAAATGCCAAGACTTTTTGCTTTGACTTTTCAATAATGTTAGTAATACTGTATAATCACTTCTGACTGAGACTTCTCTTAGTCTTAAAAAGTAAACCTAATTTAAGCTATTGTTGGTATATTAAAGACAAGTTAATCATAATGATGTGATTTAGAACTGGCGATTTGAAGTAACAACTTTTTCTACATCATTTTTATAAGGACATCTCTTGGCCTGGGGCTATGCCTGGGAATTCTGCATATAGTCAGGGTAAAAATTAAGATATATTTCCTCTAAAGAACTTACAGTCCAAATATATGCCACTGATCTTCCAGAAGAGTTTAAACTATTTCCAAAATATTACTAAAAACTTAGGCAACAGTAACTCTTAAGATGAAACATTTTAATAGCTAAGATAAAATTCTGAAGATTGATTTTTTTTTCCTCCGTCAACTGAACAGTCAGGGTCATAAAGAGTTAGTCAAAAGAAAGAAAGGAACATAATACAGAGAAGGTTAACTGCAACTATGTGCACTAAGCACATGTACTTTATCAACAAAGTAAATAGTAAAACTTGCAAATGTTTTGGAGTCCTGAAATCAATCAAGGAAAAAAATAAATGATGATCTGGGCTTGAATCTTTTACTAACATTCTACTTTTTGAAAGAATGGCATGATAGCCTTGAATCTGCCTTACTCTCTCTCACAGTTAAAAATGCACCACAACATCATAGTTAAAATATACGTATTGCTTACAATTTATATGTAATGTTAAAGTAGTCACTAGATGAGAAAAAGAGATTCTAACCTCAAGGAGTTTAAAATCAGACCTGATGATACTAACTTGAATCGATCAGTGTTATATGACACCATAACTGAAAAGTAGTAGATGCTAAAATATGACCACAATTTCATCTAAAGAGAAGTGCCAATGTGGAGGTCATAAAAAGTTTGAGTGAAAGGTGAGCAGGACAGTGGGGATGAGGAATTTGTCAGCTCTCCTCTGATCACTATACAAAGACTTCCTGGAAGATGTGGGGCTTTCCAAAGAGATTACACTGGGGCAAAGTGACAAGATGGAATTCTGTGTGATCACACGTGATGGGTCTGGCTGGAACAATGCTGGGAGGTGGGAGCGGGATGACAGAAAAGAGGGCAGCCAAGAAACTGTGACTAAAGTTATGGGAAGGTGTGTTCAGCAAAATGGGCAACAAAGCTGAAAGGGGACCAGAGAAACCTGAGCACAGAGAACCAAAATTACAGCTTTCTTGACCAAGGAGGGGTCAGTGTCAGTCCTGGTTTTGAACTGTAAAAAACTGAATTAGAAATAACAAATAAAAAAAAACAAGTCAGAATTATTCATAAGAAATTCCCATGTAGGGAGTTTCTATTTCAAAACCACAAAATTCAGTGTGGAAAACATATACACCAAAGGCAGAGCTGTGTTTAATATATGAGCTCTGAGAAAATGATTGAAATAAGAAGAAAGAAAAATGCAGGAGATTGAAAAATGCTAAATTTGCACCCATTATACAGGATTTCCATTTCAAAGTAAAGAACACAATTAGCTGTAGTTGTGATAGGAAAATATAAAGCATTTGTTTGCTTTTTGGTTGGTGGGTTATTTATTTATTTTTCTATTATATGCATCTCCTAAATATTTATTATAGATACTAAACTTAATACAGCACCCAGATCTAACAGATTACTTTCAATCAGCTAAAACTGAACTATCGCATTTTGGTTTATCCAATTTATCTGGTTTATCTCCTTCTTATCCACATACTCAGCTTGTGGTGAACTGACAGTTGGAATTTCAACTGATTTTTAATCAGTTTTCTATTGTATGAGGATTTTTTTAAAAGGGAAAAAAAGGAAAAAGAAAAGAAAAGATCAAGTTATATCAACTCGATCCTTAGATTAGCAAATAATTTTTCTTCGAACATTATAACTATACCTCCATTTTTCTCTATATTCTTCTGTCAGATATACTTATGTACAAACTCACCGATAAATTAAAAATCAAGTCAGGTTTGCTTTCCTGTGTTACAGATACAAAGGGCCACAACTGTCCCCTCTTTTATCTCAAGACAAGCACTATATTAGACAATTGTTTCGCTCTCCTGTGTTACAGATACAAAGGGCCACAACTGTCCCCTCTTTTATCTCAAGACAAGCACTATATTAGACAATTGTTTCGGGGGTTGAGGAAACAAAACAACAAAATAGAAGAAGAGAACAGAAGAGGAGAGGAGCGGAGAGGAGAGAAAAAAGAAAAGAAAAGAAATTTAAAAAAAAAAGAAGGAAGAAAAAGAAGGAAGGAAGGAAAAGAAAGAGAAAGAAAGAAAAAAAAGAATTTTTTCTATTGAATTTATTTGTAATCAAGTTATGTGCATTATATTGTTTATTTAGGGGACTTATTGCATATTTTCTGAAGTTAGAAGTAAAAGTGTGAATCATAGTGAAGCAATAGTCACTACTCAAATTAAAGATACTTTTGCTTTTCATTAGGAAACCTAATGGATTGGACATAATTTAGCATTTGATAAAGACTAAGATTTGGTTGTTGAAATAAACAAGAAAGTGTAGAGGAACGGATCCTATGACCAGGGCAGTGAAACAAGGCGAGCGGTGGTCTGATGAGCACTAGTAGCTGTGTGTCTGCCACCACAGTGAATGCAGGAAATATTCGCGCTGCCTTTTCTTATTCCCCTTTTCTTCTAGTCTTTGATGGATATACAATAATTATATTTTATAAGAATGCCAGTGGTGACGGAAGTGCTTCTCCTAATGCAGAGGCTGTAAAGCTATCAGAAGAGCTTTAAGCAAATGTTACCTGTTTTACAGAAGAAATCAATTACCCACAGATTGCTTAAACCAGTGACAGGCATAGTAAGGAATAAAATGTGTTAAGTAGAAAAGTTACAGCCATCAACATGTAAGGAATTACATGATATATGAAAGCAATCACTTGTTCAATTTACCTTCAAAACTAAAACAAGTTCTTCTGCATTGGAAATAAACATGAACCTCTCCCCGAAAAGGGAACAATTTCCAACTCAATGGAAAAAGTACTGTATAAATTTTAGCCAGCAATAGTGCTATTAGGAGAACACAACCAGGTTTTCAGAGATAAAGTATGCGAACTATTTAACATACTTATTTCAAAGTAGGCAACCGTTTGTCTTCATCTTCCTGCAATTCAGAATTATGTAATTTTCCAGATATGCCTGGAAAAAAAAGAGTCTGCTAGAAAATACTCCACACTTTGTAGCATTCTTTATGTTTATATCAGGCTGCAAAGGATTTTACTCAATTAAAAATATCTTTATATATTAAAGTTTTAATATTCATCATTCTGTGTTGACAACACGTTTCATTATCTATATTAGCAAGACAAGATTGATTCACAAGTGGGCCTTTTTTTCTGCTTAGAAAAATAAATGTCTCAAAAAGGCTCTGACAGTTCTTAGGGAGGACATCACGGTTCAAAATGCTCATCAAAGCTGTTAATCGCTCAGGTGGAGTTGGCTTCTTGCTTGTGAGACAAGGTTGCCATTTTCTGTTCTTTATCTTATCAGTCCTTAAGGAATTTTTGCATTGTATAATTTAATTTTTAAAACAAATTAATTCAAATCACATGTAACATAAAAAAGTAATTTCTTAATATTGCAAAACAGGAATCATCTTACCAGATGTGCCATTAGAGACATCACAGCATAACCATCACATTTCTGAGAATGTCGTTGTGTGCAATGACAGCCATGACAACAGATACCTGCCTAATGAAGAACTTATGCCTCTTTTCACTTTCTTCTTTTTCAAATTGGGACGTGTTTAGGAGCATTTGCTCACATGATCTCTTAATAGAATCAGGAGTAATACATCAGCTGATGCATATCATTCTTTGACAATATACTGAGGGAGAGTTTTTATACTGATTTAACTTTCTTGGGAATAAAGTACATATATTCAGATTTCATACCAGTTAGTTGTCTGTAATGGACAAATATTAATGATAAATTTAAAGTACTACATTTTAGGAGCACCTGTGAGTTAGATTCTTTGAAAAGAATCATACTAGTAGTCTTTTATTCACTCTGATGCAAAAAACAATATTGTGAAAATTCCCTGATGAAAGACAACACCACTAATGCTTTTTTCTCTGCAAAATTATCAGGTTGATATAATGGTGATGTCCTACTGATTATTCACCACAGACCTTCCAACAGGATAATGCATTCTTAAAATATGAACTTGAAGCTAAAATATTAAATATGCATTTCCTCCTCCTATAGGATATGTTGAAATGCCACATGCTGTTGGTGAGAATGACCCATAAGTGTTGAAATTTTCTCCCCCTTGCTCTTCTTTTCCAGAAACAGTTAGTGTGGCGTGCAGTGAACCAAATCAACAATGTGATTCAAGCTGTCTCTGTAGCTTCTTGGCAAAAGAAAGGATAAACTATAAAAACTCCCCTCCTACAGCTTTCAGCTCTTGCTTCCCACACTTTAACATCTTCTGTCACCTCTGGCGCTGTTACTGACCCATGCTAAGCTAAACTAAAGGATGATAAGTTTGCTGCCTTTGCCCTTGTCCTGAGGGGCTGCACATTATCCTATCAAGTATCAGTAGCCATTTCTGTGGGATATTTGTCACCCCACGAAGGCCTTTGGAACAAATGAAATGGGCAGAGAATTACAAAAATGTCATTCTCTAAAGGAAATGGATGAAGGCTTTTGTTCTCCAGTAATAAATAGATGCCATAGGCTTATAACACTATTTTTGTATTAAATTTGACAGGGTTACTATTTCTAGTTCATTAGGGGAACAGCTTGAAAACTCTTTCTTCCTGTACTTTTAAAAATAATGTTTCCCTTATTTCTTCCCAGTAATAAATATAAACAATACCAGGCAATAGATCCTGGAAGTCACAGATCATGATTGATTTCAAGTTACTTTTGCTAATGATTGTTTTAAAAATGTACAAAAATCATTTTAGGGAGGGATTTTGAGATTACAAATGGATTATGTAAAGAGGTACCTGTGAATGGATTTTAAAAGTCTGATTTATACCCATTCCTCCTTTCTTTATAAATCACAAATATATTACTTCCTTTTCTCACTTTTCTCACACATTATAGTTTTACAGGGCTTCGTGATAAATATGCCATGGACAAAGGTCAAGCAAAGGATAATAACTCAATTCCTTAAATGAAAGCTTCAAAGTAAATCCTCTGTGTTTAACAGCAGTATACAGGGGTCAAGATGACAATGTCCCAGACTAGAGAATAAAATGTGTTAATACCTTTGAGCCTCAGTATATTTTTAAATGGGTATACTTGAACTGACACACTTAGATGTTCTTTGAAGTGGAACTCAAGCAAGATGCATAATACCTGATAATAAATTGAATAGCACCACATATTTTTAGATAAATTTCAATTGTGTAGTTTATCAGCATTTTCATGGTTATTCACTGTTTTTAATATAATAGATATATTTCTTCTGTAGGTTCACTTCCTTGATGATTTTAAAATTGAGCTACCTTTTGCTTACTAAGCTTCTTTTGTCCAGCAAAATTTCTGAGACAAGGTAGTGAAAACAACTCATGAGAATTTTTATTCTCATGAGTCTAATAAATAAGACTACTAATTGTTATAATATACTCTTAGTGAAGATCATTTAATAGTGAAACATGTTATCTGTGTTTATCTTCAGATTTTCTGATTTTGTATTTTAAATCATAACTTTCGTGTATACATACTGCAGTGTATATCTTAAATTTACTCAATATATGCCAATATTTTCCCAGAATTATTCCATAAAAACAATAAAAGTGGGGTAAACGAATTCTAATTTTCAGTTAGATCAAAGTCATCGTTCCTTAGAGGCAAATGATTTTAAAAGTTGGCTACATCTTATATATTTTTGGTGGACATTTGCCTTAGTTTATATTTTTTTATTCCTCTTTGCTTCTCAACATGAGAATATGTACGTGGCTTTGCAAACTCCCTGATTGTATGAGCTGTGATAGAGGCACAATGGGACCCAAAGGTTCTTCCAAGAAGACCTAAGTATGCCAGTTCACATCCATCCACTTAGCACATGTGCCAAAGCTCCAAGGCACTAATGCACATTTTAATCTTCAGATGAATCACTGTCATCCTGACTCCCGTGTACTGCTGTGAGCCACCCAATACCCATCCTCCAGTGTCCTTTTCTGACAATGTAGTCTCCATTGCTTGCAACTAAAAAGTCTTTGTCTTTAAACATTCAAATTTCTTGACTAAATCTGGTTAGTGATTCTTGCAAGTAAGGGAGGGGAGAGTGTTTGAAAAATACAGAAGAAAACGATAAGTGTTTCTTCTTTGCAAATGGAAAATGATGACTAATATGCCCTATCTTTGTCTTAGAAATAGGATAGGATAAATTGAAGCACAGTAGATAAAAAGACTTTCATTAATAGGAAAATTGTTAAAAAATTACAGTAGGTTACTAAAAAAGTTGAGTAATTTGTTTTCCTGATGCTTTTTAGAAATAGAGCAGATTCCAACCTATTTGATTCTATTTGGTTCTGTACCATCCGAAGAAATTAAAGTGCAGATTGTATGCATTTTTTTCGTCACTTAAATACGTATCTATGAAATCTGGCTCCTATCTTTATCTGACTTCTCAAGCAAAGCATTTCTCAAAAGCCACAATTTCTCTTAATTAGCAAGTGTAAAGACCATTTTCAAATAAATTGATTTTTTAAAATTTTCTTGATTTATATTCTTTAATTTAGTTAATAGATCTAAAGCTGAACTTATTTCCCAAAATATCTTCCTCCTGACATCCTCATGGCTACACTCTAAAAACCAGTGACTAGAAGTCCAGAGTAAATCAGTGGGATTGTGGGAAAAGCCATGGGGGAAAATGCTACACTTCCCTCCAAGGAGGGGGAAAAAAAAAAAAAAAAAGGTTGACAATAAGCAAAAAGAAATGTTCCCCCACCTACTGGTGAAACTGAAGATTGTTTGGCCACTTTTGATCTAAGGGTTTCAGAATAAGTAAACTAAACATAAAGCAAAACATACTAGCAACAATTTGTCAGCCTGTGGCCCGTGTAAGAATTGGAGAAGAGCAAACAAGTGTGTGGCTGCTTCAAAGCCATGGTGGCCAAATGGAAAGAGGTTCTAGACACACCCTTAACCTAGGTGATGGGCTGACCAGCACTCAGAAACATAGACTTTGGCAGAACTAGGCAGGGGGTGGAGGTGGTATAGTGTATTTTAACAGCTCTTTGATAATTTACTGAACTAATGATAATTTTATGAATTAAATTAAGTTATTCTGGGGTAAGAGTACCTGCCTTTATATGTCCATGTTTTGGGAGAGAAGGAGGCAGGAAAAGTTTTAAGATGGCAACCTGGAAATATTTTATAAATCACGAAGGAAATTTACCACCTAATGCCTAATCATTTCTACTAGAGGCACTTGTGGCACTTGAATATTTAATTTGAAAGTCACTAGTTAGTAACTCTTCCATATAAAAGAGGAAGAAGTACTTGAAAAGCATAAAAAATAACAATAATTTTGAGTTTGAAGAACTAAATTTATAGAATAATCAAATCAACCTTAGAGAAGAAAATGCAATTTTTTTCTTTTCTCTCTTTTGTTTAAACAAATGAAAAGCATGTACATAAAAAAAGAATTTTTGTAATAGAAGAGTGTTAAACCATTGTGGTAGGTTACTCAGAGTTTGAGTATTTCCTTTTGGGTTGACCTTTAGAAAGAGAGTAAACTTTGTTCTAGTTAGTCAGTTCTTTTCTGTTTTGTTATTGGCGTCTCCCTTTTCAATTCCTGTCCAGTCAGTTGACCAACACTCTTGATTTTGACTTTTCAGTATTTCTAGTATTCATACATAATTTTAAATTTCAGTTGTTTCAAGTAAATTTCAGTTGCTTCCATTATGGTTTGAGCCCTCACAATCTCTCTTTGATACAGATTGCTACCAAATGAAAAAAAAACCAAAACATTTTTAGAATTGGTTAGGCTTGCCTTCATTCTCTCTCCACCTCTATTTTGAACTACTGTAAGCAAGACTTTGTAAATCAGAACCCCCCAGTCCAATCCCAGCAAGCCCAGAAGCAGCATAGCGTAGGATTCACACTGCTGCCTCTCTCACTTGCTCTGTGAATTTGGCCAGGTTGTTTTAAATCTCTAAGACTCAGTTTTCATATTCAGACAACCAGGACTAATAATAGTATCTCCTTCAAACAGCAAATATTTTGACAACACTTGAATTTTTTGCAAAGTTTTCCTAAGCTATTTGTCATAGTATGTTCCCCTCCAAAAAAGAGACTTTTGGTGAATGTGTTTCCAAACAACATCTAAATAATATCCAATGCAAAATTGTGTTATTCATTGAATTTGCTAACATTTGGAGCATGTATTCAATAATATTTAAAACACTATTCTATTTCCAAAATGATTTCTTTTTCTTCATAAGAAGCATTGTATATACTAATTTTATCATCTCATATTTATCCATGTACCTATTTATACATATAGATATACTTCATATTTGTACATTTACATCATATTATATATATGTACGAGTATTCATATATTTTTACAAACATACATGTATAAGTGGTTTGTAAGTATAAGTGATTTAAAATCATGTATATTGAAAAAAATAAAATCATGTATATTGAAATAGATCTAGGTGTTTTGTTTTTTCTACAAATCATTTTCTAATCATGGGACTCATTTTGACTAAGACACTCAAGCATTAGTGAGATACTCTAAACATAGCTACTTTATTTTTTTTCAAGTTTTTATTTATTTATTTGAGAGACAGAGAGAGACAGAGAGAGAGCACAAGCAGGGTGAGAAGCAGAGAGTGAAGCAGACTCCCTGATTAGAGGGGAGCATGATGTTGGGCTTGATCCCAGGACTCCGGGATCATGACCTGAACCAAAAGAAGAAACTAAACTGACTGAGCCAGCCAGGGTTCCGATGCAGGTGTTTAACAGACTGAGCCACCCAAGTGCTTCTAAACCTAGCTACTTCAAATAAATGCCTTTTTAATAGCAATGTTAATATCGTTGTTAAGAACACAATGACCACCACATTTCTTCATTCCTGAGGAACTTAATCATGAAGGTTGATTTTCATTGCCATTTTAATTTTCAGATGGCAATATTAAAGTAGAATCACAAACTTGTGCTGTTAACATCAAGTAAAATAAAATGTAATTTTAACACATAGTGTGTGATTTTAAAAGGGAAGTATCTGCTTTTAAAAGGCTCAGCTTATATTGATAAAAGTTGGCACAAATGACTAATCTTTCTACAGTTTATTTTCCAAATTTAACTTTGAGCAGCCACCCAGGAACTATTGCTGGTTGAAAATTATTTTGCAAAAATCACCCATAAAATGTGTATTATATATACATTTAATATAAAGATAATTCTTCAAATCATAATATATTAATTAGCTACATGATATAGCAAGCCACCATCCGATTACTTATTGAACTAATTTAATTTGCTCCGTGGCAGCTAATTTAAAGGAAGCATTCTCTTTTCAAGCTTGTTTTTAACAATTATTAAGTAAAAATGATTAGTCTGGGACTTGAAAACAATCTTTGTCCCTATTTCTTTCCTTTTCTGAGGGACGGTTTGTGATACTTCTACCTTTGGTGAACAGAGTTAGAAATCTTTAAAAAAGATAACTTTAAACTGGATAATGAAAACCCATCCAAAGAAAAAAGTGAATTCTACTTTCCAAAATTAGCATCAGATTTTCATATCTTTATGCCTTTTTCAGGATTCTGTTGAAATCAGTGGGAGATCTATATGTTAGGTGGGAAAGAATACACCTTAAGTGTGTTGCTGGGATATACTCAGTACAAATAAATGGAAACTGAATCCCACTGCTCACAGGCCTATGTGCTTGCGTCCATACTCATGTATTCTGAAGAATATTCCATTCATCAAGCAGACCAGAGAGAGAGAGAGAGCAAAGAAATAAAGATCTTGATCCAAATAATAAAGTGGACTTAACCAAGCTATTATGCACAAAGACATGATGGGAAAAGTATTTATATAATACTTCCCCTTCCCCTGACCTCTCATTCTATACAAGGGCCCTAAAAATGACCTTGAAGAGGCTTATTGAAAAAAATAAGCTACCCATTTGCGTTAATGCTAACTTACACCAGAAACAAAACTTTGCCATAGAGCGGAGCCCAAACCTGCAGAAACTAAAACCATTCAAAAGTTACAGCAGATATATTTTAAAAGACAGTCTAATAAAATGATGATATCCATAGTCCAAATATACCAATGGGCTCAGCAGTGGAAGTGAAAAATAAAAGTGATGGAATGAAATAGCAAAAATCTTTATTAAAATGTGGTTCTGGTATGCATGAGGCCAAATATGTTCCAATTCAACTGGCCTTATCTGTCCTTGCCAATCTGTGATCACCACTAACAACAGTATAGCTCTCAGATTCTCACCACAAATTACTCAGGGATAAACAAATGTATTGAATCAAACAGACATTTGCTGAATTAGAAGACATTTGTCTGCCTGAGATGTGCACCTCTCTTAGTTTTCAAATAATGGAAACTGGTAACTGCACAGGCAAAGCTCGGATCAAAATTTCTGTTACTGTTCAGATTTACTGAACATTTATTTTGTGCCTGGCACCATTCAAAGCCCACGGGTAAACTCCATATGCTCAGTACTCTAGTTCTACCAGAAAATTCATGGACATTTACCTATAAACTCAGTTTCTGAAGTCTAGGATGCTCAGTGATGATTTTAGCCTCAGGTACAAAAACACTGGTCATCCAAATCATTTATACCCTATAATAGAAGCATTTATGCATTCTTCACAGATAAGGATCTAATTCTAGTTAATGTATTCAGGAATATTGAAATTCATTAATTCTATTCCCATTTAAATTTTTATTCTCTCCTGTAAAAATGTTGCCTTAAGGCCCTCAATTTAATAGAAACTATTTAAACTCCACATATACATATGTTTCCCCTCTTGTTTTGTGCTTTACACTAAAACAGAGTTAAAACAAAATATTTTAGAATTAATTAAACAAATAAAAGTATGGAGTCCAAAAATGTAGTTAGAAGCACTATTACTGAGTTTTCTGGTGAGTTTTTTCTCCCTTGCTGGAGTTATTATTTCAATTTCATACTTTGATGTCGGGGTATAGAAACTATTCAGAAAAAAATTAAGTGAATGAAGTAATTAATAGAGTTGATAAAATTAATTTGAATAAGAAGCAGGCTGATGTTCTCATATGACTTGAACAATAAACTCACTTTATTAAAAATTGCAAAGGAAGATATCCAGAACGTGTCAGAAGGTGATAATGTCCTTGAAATGATCATGTAGCCATGCAAGCTGGTGGCTCTCATCTACAAGTTTAAATTTAAGATAAGAGTATCATCAACCTCATACACATAACTAAATTCTTAATGATTTAAGAGGGCATGGTCTTTCATATTCTTTTAATTTATTTATTTAATTTAATCTTATTTTTGTTTTTCTGTTATTACATGTGTATTAACAGGTCAATCATATAAAAAGAAAATTATTTCCCCTTTATCTGTTCATATCTAGAGGAAAATTATATGGTAAAAGAAAGGAAGCAAAAAAGAAGAAAAAAGGAAATGTATATGTTGTATATGAAGAAAATAAAAATATAAACAAGATGCTCAATAAGTCTTCATATATCAAGGATCTTTGTTATCTTACCCAGTTCTTATTTTTCTTTCCTTTCTTTCATTTTATTCGTTGTCAAAATGATTATCTACAATCCCTAGGCATCCATATCTCTCACTCCTTATTTTCTACTTGTAACCTAGCTAGCTAGCTGCTTGCCATACATTAAAACTTTGCATTCTACATTTATAGAAAAACTTACGCTTTCACTCGCCCTTCTGAAGTCTGATATTTCACACACTCACACACACACATGCACCCCCCCAATGAAGCTGAAGTAAAAATAGAAAAAAATATAAATAATAACACTTCCCAAATTATACCAAAAGCAACAGTGAAATAACTGGATTTCTTTAACAGTAACCTACAGCTGCCTCCCTTATCCCTTTCAAAAGAAAATTCACAAAGGGGAATTTCCATATGTTCTCTAGCCTCATGAAATTATTCAATAAACTAAAAAAGAATTAGTTCATGAATAGTTTTGAAAAGAGCACAGTGATTTTGCTGGGGAAACATTAGCACCAGGACCTTTCAAAACAGCCACAAGTAGAGAAGCACACAGAGGATGCCATTCGTGGCCTTGTCTAGGCTCTTTCAAGACAACCTGCAAGGCGTGAGATTTCAGACACGAAACTGATCAGTTGAATATCAGAAATGACTGGAATGGTCCTGGTCCTGTGAGTTCTGGCTGTCTGTGCAGCTCATTTCACCACTTCATTACTTGTGGGCTTTCCATAGTGCCTGGCACAAAATAAATGCTCAATAAATCTATGATCACAGAAATTTTGATCAGTGCTTTCCCTCTGCAGTCATCAAGTACTAGTTCTGTAGTCAATAACACTTTGCTTGGTGTTGAATAATTCAGTTACCACCTTCACAAACCAGAATGTGCCCATAGCACCTGAAGCCCTGCAACCCTGATTACAAACTAGAATGCTTTGAGAATCTTGAATAATGCTCAGTCTTTATTAGAACAGCTTTCTCCTCTTAGAAACAGAAAGAAAGAAGAAAGAAAGAAAGAAAGAAAGAAAGAAAGAAAGAAAGAAAGAAAGAAAGAAAGGAAGGAAGGAAGGAAGGAAGGAAGGAAGGAAGGAAGGAAGGAAGAGGAAAGAAAAAGGAAGGGGCCTATGTAATACACTAACTCAGAAAAAGTAAAGATGAAAGAAAGGCAAACATAAAACAAAGAGAACATATGGTATTGTACATGACATACGCTGATATTTTACCTATCTTCTATTATTCATCTTTCTTCCAGATTTACATATTTCTCCATTTATACATAGGGAATTGAGGATGTTAAAAGTTTTCCCTGTCTTAATAGACGCAATGATGTTTGGGATTCTGATTATTATTATTGTTTTAAGATTTTATTTATTTAGTTAAGAGAGAGAGTGAGTGGGGAGGGAGGTGTGGAGCAGAGGGGCAGAGGGAGAGGGAGGAAGGGAATCTCAAGCAGACTCCATGCTGAGCATGGAGCCCAATGTGGGGCTGGGTCTCCCTCCCACAACCCTGAGATCATGACCTGAGCTGAAATCAAGAGTCAGTCGCTTAGCTGACTATACCACCCAGACCCTCTGATTATTCTTTAAGAAGAAATTTATCAGAAGGAATTTTGCTCTTGCATCAATAGAATTCCTACTGCCATTTAGTTAGTTTCTTGGAAGAAATCTGTCATTCTGATGCAATCTTCTCCATCTCCATGTTTTCCCATGCATGGACATTCTGAGGTAGGGTAGCAGAGGTAGCTCTACTGTTAATGCTAAAGTTAATGTTAAAGTACAGAGAAGGAATTTTAAACTCTCCCTAATGTTAAGAACAATGAGATTAAATACACTAATCTCTCTCTCTCTCTCTCTCTCTCTCTCTCTCTGAATCCTAGAGGTTCTAAATTCTACTTTTCAAGTTTGGGGGAATTTTTTTTTTCAAATCTCATTTAGGCTATCTACTATTACAACTTCTGTTTTTTCAAGATCTGTTTACCCCTAAACTGGATTACAGAAAATGCAAGTAGAAAAAGAAGAAATGCATGCTTTCGTTATTAAAATATCTTAAGAAGAAACTCCCTAAGTAAATGGGTTAGCCTTTTCGCACCCTAAAAGATGAGCAGCTAGCCTTCCTGCCCACTAATGAGCTACTTTTGACCTAACTAAAACCATTTCAGGACCAGTTGTGTCTACTCATTCACAAAGGCCTCCCCCACCCCCATATCATTTCCATCCAATGGGCTGTCTGCCTGATCTGCATGCAATATTGTCCGCCAGCGTGAACGATTTACAATGGGCAGTTTATTTCTGTAATTTAAAAAGAAAAAGAGAGCGAGAAACAACTAGTGATGCAAAATATCACTTTTTCCTTTCTAATGGATGAGTAATAACCAGGAGATGTCTGAAAAGCTGTCCAGGGTGCCTGTCAGAACTGGCAAAATTTCTGACCCAGAGAAATAAATTCACGAACAGGCCCTGTGATTATGAGTTACAGGCCCCTTTGGAGCAAGCTGCTTAGAGAAGCACCGGAGAAATTATAAAACTAGTCCAAATACTTGGCACATAGAACTCACCATTCATACATACATGCGATTCTGCACGGAATAAAATACATAAAATTGTATGTTCTGAATTAAATTTAAAAGAACATATATGGAATATATGCTATGTGAGAACTCTACAATGAAACTCTATTTCAATAGATGCCAAAGGACTGGAAATCAGGAAATGGATGTAAATTAGATCAGACTTTGGCACCTTGCAAATCCATATTCCCATCAGCCCCAATCCTTGTGCTCCAATGTAACTTGATTCTGAAGATCCCCTTTGTGGTCTGATTTGGAACCTATTACCTCTCTTTTGAAAGGAGAACAATAAGGGAGGAGAGCAGGAATATGTGAGGAAAGGTAACAATAATTCACTTGAATTAAGGGATCATTTTGCTTCGTGTTCCCTTTCAGTCCCTCCTGCCCTTGCGTAGATCTTGGCAACGGTTGCTGTTACGGTGCCAATTTAGCGGAGGCAGTGGGCACCGTGCTGGAGTGGAGAGGAACAGCATAATGTCTCCAAACGGAAACTGTTTGTCAAACACCAGAAGCCAACAGAGTGAATTAGGCAACTAGGGGTTAAAACAACTGTGATCGTTCAAATCAGCGCTTTGTTCTACACGGGATTTCTCTTAACAAGGGCAGTTCAGCAGCAGGCGCCTCTGCCTGGTCCCCTGGGAAGGCTTGCAACTTGGGCAAAACTTTCCTGCAGGCGGCCTCTCAGAGAGCTGTTCACTTCACGGAACTGAAAAGAGTGTCTCCAGTAAGCGAGGAGTTGTGCACTTTGCAAGGTATATGGGATCGGCACAGGATTATTTACAGGGACTTGACATGAAAATGATGAATGCAGTGTTCATATTCCCATACACATAGTAAGTTTCTTGGACAAAAATCAGTTAAAGTGGCAATTTGGCATCCTGTGGAAGAAACATCTGGTTGGTTGACTACAATTTCATTTGTGAATCAGCAGTTTTGGCACTGTACAGACAGAATCAGAGATTAATTTTATGACGTTATCCGAGATTATTTGTGCTTCGTTTTAAAACTTAGGCAAATGTCCAAGTGTGATTGGGGGAATGATACAATAAAAACTTCATCTAGTGAGTAAATTGTGTTAATACTAACGGGATAAATAATTTAAATAGCAATTTCTGTCATACTTACAGTCTGCAGAGTCCTTCTATAGGTATTATATCATTTGGTTCTCATGACAAATCTTTAAAGTAGACAAAGGAGATATTTTCAATTTCACAGTTGAGGAAACTGAGGCCAAAGAAGTTACCTGGCCTGAGGTAACTTTTCAAACCAGAACTTTAATTCAGATCATCTGATTCTAATTCCAGTGCTAATTTGCAGCTCACAAAGACAGAGGGCTTTAATGCCTGGTCAGGCTTGCTGCCTTTGGTTCAGAAGTGGGAGAACAAGAATGAGATGCAGCCTCACAATTCAGAATCTGTTGTAGAATAACAGTGTGCGTTTGTGGATATCGATAGAGACAGTCTGCATGTATGATAAGTGTGCACATTGGCACGTATGGTAAATGTGCCATGCCCCACAGACAGCGATCAGCATTCATACGGCTTGTGTGGGTGAAAATGCATTGGTGACTCCAGTCTCAGTCATTTTTTACATGCCCTAGGACAGTGAAGGCACTTCTCAGTGAGCTGTTACCATTACCCTATTATCCTTTAAGAAGATCTGAAATAGTAGGGATGAACTGGTAGGTGTTGTTAACTAAAGGTGCCAAACAACACCACTGTCATCGTCAGAGTGCCCGGGGTAAGAGACAACTAACTCAGGGTCTATCACATGTGAGGCTGGCTTTCCGATTCTCAGTTTTCAATTCGAAGAAGAAGGTAGACCGTCTCTTTATTTCAGTGTGTTTACGAATGTACCATTTCCATTTTAACAAATTCCAAAATACCCAACCTCCTTTTATTTGTTTATTTATTTATTTATTTTTAGAGGCCGTATTGGTGTGGCATTCTGAACGTACTGTGAAACTCAGACGGAGTGGAAATTTAGTTTGCTATCGGCTAATAACTTCTTCCTAGCAGTTCGACCTAAAATTCAGGAAATTGACTCTTCACATGTGTGTGCCCAGGAGCACTTAAAAAGAAGCAGTACCTGTGCATAAGGGAAGGAAGGTGATAATGGCCAAGAATATGAATGCCACTGAACATGGTGAGTTGCCTAGCTTGGTTTTTCATTCCTGCCATTTTTTCACATTTCAAGAGTAAAACAAAGAACAAGCTAACAGCAAGAGATTAATGCAAAAAAGGTGGCTCTTCCCCAAACATTCTGCCTTTTTATCCTACTGTCTGGAAAATGAATTGAGGCTTCGGAAACTAGCAGTGCCTTTGCATTTTTCTTCATTAGGAAGTGTATTTGTAAAACAAGCTCCAAATTTTTGCCATTCATGATTCCTGGTCACAGGGTGAAGATTCTCCAGTGACACAGTCTTCAATGTATATGAGCCAAAGGATCATTTCTCATCCCGGGCTCCCGACGTCCTGAAGGCGCCGCTGAAACCACCCCTCCCACACTCTCCACTTCAACAACAGCAGCTCATTATCAGAAGCACGTTGCAAAGGGCGGTACAAGCACAAAAATCAATCTGATTGCCTGGATAGCTCTGCAAAATCATTCCAGGGAAGAAAAAAGAAATGCCGGAGAGGAAGGGAGAAAAGGGCCGGGAGGTGGGAAAGAGCCGGAATGAGGACATAAGCCCTCGCAGGCCCATAAGGACTGAAGTTTAATGGCTGAGTGCTTGTTTTGAACTGTGACCTGAGGTTTGACTGGGCACTAACAGTGGCATGCCTCATCAGCCACTGTCACAGCCACCCCAGGGTATACCTCCAGCGGGCAGTCGGCTCCGTATCCTGAATTCTCAACTACCAGCTATCCACTGCCTCCTCCGTGCGCACTGCTGAGACCCTGCCGAGAAATCAGCATGCAACCCAAGGAAGCATCCTTTCCTCTGGAATAAAAATTAATATTACTTGTCATATTTCATGTCTGAGCTCTTTTCATGCTTTATCCTCTGGTAATGAGGGCTAAATTACCAATATTAGTAGATTTTCATGGCTAGCACAGAAAGAGCTGTTACCAGAATAAATGTTTGCCTTGCTTCTGTTGGACACAGGCTCTGCTAATGCAGCTTTGCTAATTATTTCTAAATAGGCAATAATCTGCATCCCCTAGTGCTGGATAGTGGATTGGCCACGTACCTGCTATTTCCCTTATTTACATGTTTTACAACTTTATCAACTACACTAATTACACTCTGAGCACTGTTTAAAATTTTCTGTTAATAGAGATACAATGATGCACCAGAGGATGTGTATTTATGCCATAATTACGCCTCTGTTCCTACGATGCAGTCTCCAATTAGCTGTCTACGGTGGCACAAGCAGCTGCCTGATATTCTAAAGCAGTGAAACATCTGCACGGCGGATGATACGCTCACATGGATTTTTTTTTAAGCCTAGAAATTTACACCCAAGGGAGTGCAGACAAATAGGAGCCTGTCATGTGTAGGGATGATTAGAAATCCTCACCATGGCAACATTGGAGCAGCCATGTCACAGAGTGAGGGGACACATGTCTAGATGAAGGCGCTAAAAACATTTGCCATTTTTTTTTTAGCTTCAGTCTTCCAAACTTCCCTCCCTCCCCCTTTCTCTTTTTCATATTCTTCCCTTTGCATCTAAAGCCAACCAAAACAGCAGGTGAAAAGGCCAAAGTCTGCAGCCATGCAAGGCATATGACACCCGGGATTTAGTGTTAGGAAAAACAGTGAGCAATCAGAAATGTTAGACCCAGGAAATGTGCGGGGCCAGGAAAAGGGGTACTGCGTGTGTTTGGTTTGAAAAATCCTGTAATAATAATTGTTATTATTTTGTCAGTGGTCGGTTGTGTTCGGAGCAAGAGGCGAAATAAGAAAATAAATAGTAGACAGAATATGACTGTTGAGGTACCTTATTCCGAAGATGACACCTAATTTAAAATTTCCTTTTAACCCTCATTAACAGTTACAATTTCTGCATGAACAGTTGGTTAGCACACATTAGTGAGAGTAGGGGAAGACACACAAATGTCTTCTAGTCTGATATTGAATGTATTTCTTAATGGCTGCTTCTCCGATAAGCCTGCCGTATAAAGACAGTGCATGGATGTATTTAACCATACCTAAAAAGGGTACTGAGCCCTATAGGCAAATATGGAGCAAATACAAAAATACATCATCCTCTTTCCTAGAACTGTACTGACTTGTGCGTCAGAGTAATTATACTTTTGTTAAGAATGACGTTGTACCTTGCCTATGATTTGACCACGTAGGCTTCAAAGATGCATCTCATGACATTTATTGTTTTGCTCTAATGCGTTGCCTTTATTCCAATATGAAAATACTGAAGTCTAGTTTTTAATTTAAAATTGGTTTTCCAAATAATTATCTTATCAGATGGTCATGGTAACACTTTACAATTAATAACAAAGACATGTTTAAAGGTATTTAATTAGCAGAGAGCTGAGAGGTGAAGGGGGCTGCGACTAGTGAAATAATTAGAGGGAAAATGCTTTAATATGAAGAGTAATTATAGGTAGGAGTAAAAACGTAACATATGTGCTAAATTATAAGCGTACCACAAGCAATGTGAGTTGCATTAAAGATCAAACCTAATCACTTAAAGTCAGCACTTGTTCTGTGACAACAGTCCTGGTGGGAAGGCGCTAGGTTGTCCATACCTTGCGTTAAACTTAACATCACTTTAGATGCTACTTTAGAATCTCTAATGTCAGTGTGAGGTCCAGATCATTCTATCATAACTGGACTTCTCTGGGAAATGAATCATTTGTCCAAAATGCACGTCATTTAATTCATTCTCTTAAAGAAGGATACAATGTTAGGCAATGATTTTGTTATTAAAAGGCATACATAATAACTTTTTGTTAATAAACGAAGTATTTGCATATATGAATATATGTGTGGATAGATACGTAAAACCTGGCAGCGCTTTCAAAATAATCACGCAACACTACAGGCCCATAGTATTGAATCTCAAAAAATCAGAGTTGTGTGTTTTAGGAGCAAGACTTTAAAATTCCTTGATATGTTTAAAATAATTTCATAAGATTCTAATAAGAATGTTAAAGAAAAGATCGTTCTGAGTTAACAGAGTATCTTAGCATTAGCTTGGGTTAATGGCAGATAAGTCTCCTAAGCCCACTTCTTCTAATTTCCCAACACTCTGGTACCACTGGGTACACGATGATCAATATTTCAGTCAGCCCCCTCAGGCTCCTGGCTTTTATCAGACCATGGCACTAAGGCGCCTTACCGTGTTTACCAATGAAATCATAAAACATTATGTTAACAGTGAAAATGTCTTTCCTCTCCTTAACACTTCTGGTAGTGTGGGAATTCGTTCCTTATTCAATTCCAAAAGAGAAACTGAGAGTTGCCTTCCTTTTCCCACAGCCAGCAAGTGAATTTCGAGTGCAGTCGTCCGGTGGCTACATAAACAATTCCTGTCATGACTCTGGTCTGTGGGTCTCATCGTCCCTCAGCATACCATATTTTGTACAAGCCTTATATTAGAGAAGTCTGATACTGAAGATCCACCATCCACCACATCTGTCAGCATAAGGACAGAGTTTATCTGATAAACAAGTCATTTTTGGAAACTGCAGATGCTCCCACTGTGAAGTATTAAATGTGGCCCCGCTTAGATACATAGAATGGGGTTCCGGTCGACTGAACGCGGGCTGATAAGCTCTGCACAGCTCAGAATGCTGTTTGCCCACATACTAATGTTAAACAAAAGAACCGCAGACTGCAGAGAAAGGATGCAGGTCAGACCAGTAAATTGCTTAAACCCTTAGGCAGCCTTCTGAAAAGAAAAGGCATGAAAGAAGCTGATATGAGCTTTTATGCAGAATTGTTCTGTTTATTATCCCTGTTAAGGAAATGATGGCAAGTGCCTTGTTAAACTCTCCATTCCCACCCAGGCAAGAGGACTGACTCCCTCTAAACAAGATGCAATCCGCCACTGGTCATCACTGGATAAACCGCACATCTCTTCTCTATTACTTATACATCATGAATACAATACACAGACAATAACAAAGCGGTGCACATGATAACCATAAATGCTGTTCACTTGTGTCCTAGTCGCACCCAACCTGATTTGTCACCGGGCCTTCCAAACTACTAACAATCTGTCCTGGGAGAAATTCATTTTGTATAAAAATTTCACCATCTTCCATTAAAGCTTTGTTCGTTTTCAATTGTGATGGCTCTACTTCAAATGAATTGCAGAGACAGTTTAATAATAAAATCAGAACAAAGTATGTCATTATGACAACATGTAAACTTACCCTGAGTTAAGCAGGGATATAATTTTATTAGTAAACTTTTCCAGTGGATAACATGACAGTCCATATTGAATCTCTCGTGTGTTAGGGGTTTGAGCTGGTGGAAGGGAGGGCAACATTCTTGAGTTTGCTAGACTTTCAATACTTCCACTCAGATCTGACCCCTTAAGAAAGAGCATCTTTTCTGAACGCAGGCAGATTTTTCTTCTGCTAAGTCTCCTTCCCTACCCCTCCCTCCTGCAGAGACACTCCCATTCTGATTCAAGGCTGGGACAAAGGAAATGAGGGAAGATCCCAAGGCTTAAGGAAAATCTGGTGAGAGAACCCTAAAAGACAAGCAATCCATTCCATCCAATTCACAAAGCAAGAAAAGATTCGACCATCAAAGGGTCACGTTACAGGAGAAGGAAATAAAACTACAGGACATAAAGACAAAAACACACACAGGCAACTGTACCGACAATAAAAAATTAAAAATTACCCTTTGCTTAAGAGTAGTATAACATGTCATTGAGTACTACTTTGACATTTCCCTGCGGCTTTGCTCAACAGGCAACAAATGAAAACAATCTTGAACCTGTTCTGGGAAAGGCTCGGTGCAGGAGGCCTGTCCATACATTGTCATCAGATAATCTTACAATCACGGTCATGCTTAAAGTATTGACGCCTAGAGGAGCAACAGGTTTTTAACAGGAAATACTCAACTCTGGTCCCAAATGTTTAAAAAACGAAACAAAACAAAAATTTAAGAGGCGCGCGCACACACACACACACACCCACACACACACCCCCATTCACCCTCCCCCACAAACACACACACGCACATACTACTGAGATTCTTTCACATTAGGATCAAATTTTAGAGAAAATAAAAGTTTAGGAGTTCTAACCTTAAGGGACACAGAAACTGAGAAATATTTTTAAACAGAGTACTAAAATGGTAACAAAGAGAATCCCAACCGGCAAAAGGGGAGTGGGACAGGAGGGCCAGGCCTGCCAGGCACATGTGACTGGGGATTGTAAGGACTCAGTATGACCCGTAAAGAGCTCAGCTAAGGACAGACATCAAAGGAAAAAAGAGGTTTGCAGAAGTAAAAAAAAAAAATCATCTCTAGATTTAAAAAAAGAAAAAAACAACACACACACACACACACACACGATTCTGACACTGTGTGACATTGCAACTCTAGTGAGTGGTCCGTGGAGGGAGCTGTTGACACAAGTTCCTGGGTGGAGATAAAATGACACCATTACGTCCATCTGAAAAGAAGGACAGGGAAGAGAACTTAACTAAACAACGCATTTGAAATGATTTGGTAGAAATAACTTTCCTTGAAGCTACAAATTCTGTTTTCCAAGGGCATCACCTAACGGAGGTCCCTCCCAGGCACCTCTCCGGGCCCCCTCTGCGTGCACCTCAGAGCTCTGCATCTCAGTCCCGCTCCATCCAGCACAGAAGCAGATAGCCTTCAGAGCACACAAATAAGCCACCACTCCAAAGAGGAAAGCTCTGAGAAAGGCCAGGAGGAAGTGAGTTAACCCCTGCAATGCCAGCCATATTGTTATGGTAATTATTTACTCAGGGTAACACAGGAGGTAAATAGATGGAAAGGATGCTCTCATCAAAAGGCTAAATTCAGATCGCACTGAAGAACTGAACGTGCGGGAGGAGTGTCTTTTTGCATATCGTCTGACTCAAGAATGCATAATGGGTGCATCACTTCAAATAATTTTCATTTCACACATTTTCCTGTATAGAAATTTTGCAGAGTAAGCCTTTCTTTTTCTTCTAATTCCTTGGCAATAGGCATTGACAGGCTTCGGATGATGAAAGGAAAAGATTATATATGTGGACTGAGGATCCTCACTGCTCAGGATTTATTCCCAAAGACCTTCACCCGCCTAATCTGGAGGGTCTTTCAGGGCACAGAGCTCACCTCCCTGCCTTAAAGGATGTTCACAGAAGTAAAAAACTCAGCAGGCCTGAAGCAGAGCAGGGGCCTTAGAACAACAGTCTGTCCTCTGCTTCAGCTCATCTGAGGAAAGCCCATAGGAAGCCACACATTTTCCAGGGGTCTAAGGGCAGCAGTGGTAACATTTGTTCACCAAAATGGGAAAAGCCTTTTTAAGAAATTGCAGACTTTACCCTCCTCCCCTTTCCTTTTTTAGACATCTATGTGTGAGAGGGTGAAAAGCTCAGCTCCACAAGGAATAATATTATGTAACTTGATAAACTTGAATTAATTCAGAATAATTAATCTTTTGGAAAATAAAACTTTTTTTTTTAACAACACATGTATATATTCTTTTAGAAAACCTACCGCAAAGGCTATAATCTGAGGTTAAGGAACCTTTTTGAAAGCACGAATACTGAAATTCACTTTTCGATTTCTATGAAATTTACACTCATATTCAGCTATTTTGGCAAAACATTTCACCCTTAGGTCATAAAAATTATGTCTATGTTCTTGAGGTGTGAAAAATTCTCATGAATTAACATTTACTAAAAATAATGAACATAAAAACTAACAATATTAAAACCAGGTTTCGACCCTGTGTATACTTGGAATGGTACTAAAGAGGTACAGCTAGACCAGGGACATTCTTTTCCATGGCGTTTTGGTAAAAATTTATGAAATGGTGATTCCTGTACTTGAGTCCTTAAGGATCACCTTGAGTTAAGTGCTCCTTTGCTAGTAATGTCACATTTATCCTCTGCAGAAACTTATGATGTGAGACAGAAGTTATTATTATCAAGGTTTTAAATGGAGAAACTAGAGTAAGACGTTAATGATCATTAATTAATTAAGAGGAATGCTTTTTATTCTGTTCATACTGAAAGTAGCTTTTGCTTTTTGCAGAGTAACTTCGGGCCCTGAGGAAATTACCAAAGATTATTTCTGATATATAGTCTGTCATTCTTGAAAACACGGTGCCTGTTATTCGTCACATAGCACTAAGGATTTCCATGTTGATCCATTAAATTCTTTTTATTTTCTAATAAAGAATCTTTCCCAGTCTGGCTTTCTTGTGTCTTAATTGCAGAGGTGGTTGTGAAGTGTGCTAATTGGTCATTCTGCATGAATATTATAGTTCTGTCAGTTTTTTAAATTCAGCCATACATAAGAATAGATGAGGAAACAATAAAATGAAAATAGCAAAAAAATAAATAAAAGGAATGAAAGGTACTGATGGAGCAGTTTGCTATTTCTGTTAGTGTGAACATATTTTGACACCAAACATTTCTAGAATCGTATCAAAATGAAAAACATGTTTTAGACTTTAAGGAAATGTATATGTAGGTTGTGTTTATATAAGTTAATACATCATAAAGGTTAAGATTGAGCTTTTCAGAATCAAATATATGCATATTTAGCCTCAACTGCTTAGCTGTGTGTCATCCTAACCTACTTGACCTCTCTGATCTCAGTTTCCTCATGTGTAAAATGATCATGGTAACACCTAACCCATAAAGTTGATGTGAGAATTAATTGATTAGTTAAAGTGACCAAAATTGTATCAATTCAGATAACTAAGGATTTTGTACTGAATTAATTTCTATTTTGATTTTATTTAGAATAAGCTATTGGAGATAAAAATTATTGGATCAAAAAAAGAATTCATGCATTGATTGATTCCATACCTAACATTCCTGATTATTTGGGGATTGAAAAGTTTAAAAAGTTTCCTGAAAAAACACAGACGGTATCTGGATGTGGGGGTTTCAGCCTTCCTTTCTCCTCAGGAGGAAATCCTGTTTCTCAGAGTCCCCCTCCACAGACCCAGTGGCTCCGATATGCTTTGTGGCAGTGGGGGAACTTACTGCCAAGTAATAGGCTCATTGTCTGGCATACTCTGAATATGGGACAGCATCATTGAGAAATCCATTACTTTGGTTTATAGGTTTTCAGAAGAATAGGAAACTTTGGGAATAAAAGAGGGGCACCGCTGACAGGCACTCTCTGACAACAGGAGTAAACCTGTGTTCCCTCTACCAAACAGGGACATGTGCTCCATCCATTTGTAGGTATCACTCTGTTGGTGAACTATTTGTTTTAATCAATACACGAAGCCAATAACTTATGAAATATTTCCCCCTCAATCCCATGTTTCTCACTTAAGAGTGAGGCAGAAATTCTCTGTCTAAAAGATTTTGAGTGAATTTCATGGAACTACCTAGACTGTTTAACAAATACCACTCACTCTAAGGTGTGATGGACATCTCTGGGATACAGAAATTATTTTCTGCAATGGTATTTTTTAAAGCAGAGACCGGTAAAAGTTTGCTTATGTCATTGGGTAACATCGATACACTTCAATGGAAAAGGGAGTCTGCTGAATTAAACTAAACAGAAAAACACCCGGCCATTTTTTAGACAATTTCAAAAGAACATAAAAGTCTGACATTAAAGCTTTGTGATTTTTGTCTTGATTTAAAAATACAGGCCATTATAGGATATTAAAAATATGTATTTTAATCTCCGTGGTATCTCTACTGCCTCTAATTTATGTAGCCATCCCGCACTGAGGCTATGAAATTCTGATGAATTAGCGATGATGCCACAACATACCTTTCTGGCCAGCTGAGATTACCAGAAGCAACCCTCACAAGAGCTGTGGGGGGCCCTCTAGTTGGGTACAGGATCATCTTGCCATCAAATGTGACCTGACATGCTCAACAACAGTTGATATATGTGCAGTAGTTACTAAGGGTAACTCTTGATCAATATGTCAGATTTCAAAAGCGATTGCAACAAAGTAGACTCTGGATTATGAGGGATCTGAATGCACAAAGGCAATAGAAGGACAAATCAGGCAGGACTGCCTGCATTTTGCATGTCAAAGGACAGAGCACATGATGCTGGATTTCTAAATGCTCCGAGTACTTAAGAAGGCAGTAGGCTGTGGATCATTTGGTGGGCTAAAAATGTTAAACATTACAAGTTAATTATTAGTAAGGAGAAGAAAGAGAAGAGGAGCATGAGCACACAGAGTTCTGTAAACCCCGGTAATTCTGCCCAGGCCTGTGACTTGCTCAGACCTCACCTAAGCAGCCATTAACATGATAATGCTCATTAATCCCGCCAAACACAACTCATCTGTCATCCACAGTGGCAACCCATCTGTGTGCATGTTGAGGGGGGAAATTCACAGTTTTAGCTGTCGAGGGATTCAGAGGAAAGGCTGATTTTCCGTAATTCTTTGCTAGGAAAGCACTCATTTGTTTGCATTTTTTGAAGCACCTATTTACTTTTCAGCTTTCATCATCTCCCCAACATCTTAAGCAGAAGCTAAGCAGAGGATGGATAAAATGGCAATAAAAACATCGCAGGACAATCAGCCTGAAGCCTAATTTCGTTCTCTCTCAAAGTTTGTGATGTTATTTATCTTTATTTCTTTGGCTGATATCAGATATGCTCTCTGTCAGCACAAAGGAAAAACATGTACATATTTTTATATCTTTAAGTGTTATTCATTAAGGGGTTATGCTCTTCTATGTTGCTTTTACCTAATTGATATAATATGCGTAAAAACCTACGTATGTCTTATTAGCATATGTGTTCTCTGTTGTGTGGACAAGAAAAAGAAGATAGTACATCAGAGAAGGTAAGAAAAAAAGATTAATTTTTTTTCTCACTACTTATTTAAAAGCAAGCACAGTGATTTTTCTCCCTGCCATGAAAACTTATCTAGCGGATAAATAGTCTTCTTTGGGTCATATCTACTTTGGACAAAATTATGTGTCAATAATAAGCAAACACAAACTTTCTTCCAATGCAAATCTACAAAAATATAAGAAGCACTGGCAGGAAAAATACCATTAAATGTTTTTGAGGGTAAACTAACTATTCCATTCATTCAGTTTAGTGGAAAGAAAAATCAGTCACAAGGCATCATGACTGGTTGGTTGACTTAATTGTTCACTTTTCAATGGGTTATGTTGGAATAATCCAGCAATGACCTTCTCTGTTAAAGAAAAGATGCAAATAACCATTTAAAAAACAGCCATCATCAAGCAACCAATTTGGCTGATTTTTCATCAAAATGACCTGTCATTTAACTAAACTGATTAGCAAATTTATGTTAAAAATCATACTGTTCTATGTTTGGGCACAGCCAGGCATTTTTTGTTGTTGTTAACACTTACAAAGGTAGTAAATCTCACTTATTTTCATTTTCCTAATCTAGAGTGTCCTAAAGTGTATCCCGTGGGATGTTCAAAGATCTTAAATTCAAAGTGTTTCCTCATATTTAAGTTTGGTAAAAATTGGGCTAAATAAAATTAACCAGGTAAATTCATGACAGGACTTCTTAGTTAATGAATTTTGTACATCCTTAAGTAGAAAACATGAGGAAATTATTTTACACTTTAAAATCTGTTTCCTCATCTGTAAAGTGCAGGAAAAAGCAAGATCCAAAACCAGTTAACACAGGCAATGCAAAATAAACACTTAATCAAAGTTAGTTCATATTGCTAGCATGCATATATTTTCCAAACATATTTGGGAAAGTATCTTCTTCCCAAGTAACATCACTTGGAATCAAATTTGCAGAACTCACTCCCGGAAACATTATCCAACCCTAACATTGTAAAATTTTTATTGTTAGGAATATCTATTGGAGAATCTCTCCAACTGATAAACCCTCAATGTGAAAAGATGCTAATTTTTAAATGTTTTTTATTTTAGTACCTATTTAAAAGTATCTATTAAAGAAAGATAATTAAAACCAAAGCCAATACATTCAAGAGAAAAAGATCAAGCCATAAAACTTGTTACTTGTACAACTTCAAGTACCTGGTTCTGAACATTCATTATCAACTGTCCATCACACCTGGCAAATGAAACTGATTTTAGAAAACTGACACAGTAAAGGAAACACTACTATTTAGCTTTTGTTTTCTTTTTTCTTCCTTGTGAGATGCTACTAATGGAAATGATATAGAAATCAGTGTATGGCAGCACTTCTGAAAAAGAACATCTATGTAAAAGAGCATGAAGGAAGTATGAAAGAATCTAGCAAGCTCCATTTGGGTCTTTACACCTAATAGCCCAGATTTGGCCCTCAGATGTGCATGCATGCACGAGGTAATACTGAATTTGACTGGAGCTGTGCAAACAGTCCTAAAGCGAAATGACTCAAATGCTTGATGCCTAAAGAATTGGAACTGCAATTTCCCTATGCGATAGTCATAGAAAAGCTACTCGGGCACAGAGGAAATATTCGTTTCATCCTCACTGAGACCAGAGTGACATTTTAAGAGGACGAAATGTTTTGAGACTTTAAGTTTGTTTTTTCCTTAGGGAGCTAATAACCAGATTTCAAATTTCTTTGAATCCATTAAAAGCAAACTTTGTGATATAAAACACATGTTGTTTCAATCGTTTAAAAGTATGTGGTTAGTTGTGATCTATCAAACTGGGTGAAAGATTTAAAACTTATGGATGTGTACCAAACTTCAGCTCACCAGAGTGAACTCAGTACATTTGCTTGAATATGTAATGGTGCAATCACTAAAATAAATGTACTTGCTGCACTCAATTAAACATTGTATTGTACATGTGTGTTTATTCAATTGTGTGATGATACAGTGATTGAAACACACACGCTTGGCACATTTGTCTCAATCTGTGGTGTATTTGTTTAAATGTACAATCAATCATAGGCCTCTGCTTCTACTTTTGCCTTTGTATTTTTAAAGAATCCTAATATAAACCCGTGTGTATGCTGCGACATGATGAAGAACTGGATTGCACATGAGATAAAGTAGTACCAAACTGGAAATTTCAGGGAAAGAAAGTACGCTACTGACATGTGAAAATGGACAATCACCATGGAGTCTAATACATAAAGTCAGAGCTTTACGTTTTGAACAGGTCCTGTCGATGAATGGCTGCAAGTGTGGTGATACTAATATGTGTTTAACAGTAATTCACAAGGGCGCCTGGGTGGCTCAGTGGGTTAAAGCCTCTGCTTTCGTCTCAGGTCATGATCTCAGCATCCTGGGATCAGGCCCGCATCGGGCTCTCTGCTCAGCAGGGAGCCTGCTTCCTCCTCTCCCTGTCTCTCTGCCTGCCTCTCTGCCTACTTGTAATTTCTCTCTCTGTGTGTCAAATAAATAAATAAAATCTTAAAAAAAAACAGTAATTCACAAAAATGGTGTAAAAGGTATTCAAATCTATATTACAATATTTACTTTCTATTTGTATATAGCTTTATTTGAGTCTTATTCCATATCATTATTTATTTAAAACATACTTATTAGTGTATCATCAGTCTACTATTGTCTGAATTTGTTGTGATTTTCATTTTTTTGTGTGTTATGTGTGTGAATTCTTCCTCAGAGACAGAGTACATATTATTGTGTGATTTTAAAAAGTAATGTAGTCTTCTGTAGGGCTTTATCTGTGCCTATTCTGTGTGGTCTGGGTTGAGGAAATGTCCTTCCAGAGCAAATTTTCCTGGCTAATAACCCCAAGTGAGGGGTTCCCTATTCACACAGGGTATTTTTCTCTCCATCCAGTGCCAAGGTAGAGAAAGATAAACTTCTCTTCTCACTTCTGGACTTTTGCCCATGACTTTTACCCAGAAAGTGCCTTTCTCCTGTGCTTGACATGGCCAATTCTTCTCATATTTTAGACCTTAACTTATAGCTTACTTCTTTAAAGAAGCTGTTTCTCCAGACACTTCTACTGTTTTTTTTCTTTTATTTATATATTCATTCAATTAGTATTTATTGAATGGTCATAATATTACAGGCACTGGGAATATGGTGATGAAACAGGACAGATGTAATCACTACACCCAAAGAATTGATAATCCAGCAATGTGAGCCTTCTATTCTCAATTTCCTTAGTCCGTTGACGTAATTTATTTTTTTCTACTTGCTTACATTTTTTTCCCCTTTGTTTCTCTCTTTTGCTTGGCTACGAGTTTCCTAAGGATGAGCACTCTCTCTGCTCACCTATGTTTTCCTCAACACACAAATGGTGCCTGGAACATAATAGGTGGTGAAAAAAAAATCAGATGAATCACAGAAGACCCTTGAACAATGCTGAGATTAGGGGCACTGATCCCCCACACAGTAGAAAATCCATGTATAGCTTTTGACTCCCCCAGAACCTAACTACTAATAACCTATTATTGACCAGAAGCCTTACCAATAACACAACGGTCTATTAACACATATTTTGTATGATGTATGTATTACAAACTGAATTCTTATAATAAAGTAAGCTAGAGAAAAGAAAATGTTATTAAGAAAATCATAAGGAAGTGAAAATACATTTACAGTATCATACTGTATTTATGGAAAAAAGTCCACATATAAGTGGTCCCATGCAGTTGTAACCCATGTTGTTCATCAGTCAACTGTAATTAAGAGATAGATGAAGTTAGTCCCCACAATCAATGATCCAAACCAACCACTCTTTTGCTAGTCTGCAGTTAAAGACGTAGAAGCTGATGGTACTAAGGGCATGTCCTAACCATGCTACTGGTCAGTTACAGAACCAGAGATTAATGTGAAACCATCAATCTGTGACTCAGGCTCCACATTCTTCTCCATGGTATTCTGCATTATTTTACTATGCAACAGTTAGTAGGCTACAGTAAATAGTTATGAGATAACCAGAGGAGAGTGAGGTTCAAATTCACAAGTTTCTTAACCTCTCATTTCTGTAGTGAAGGCAGTGATTCATACCTGCCTGATTCATAGATATACCATAAACATTAAATAATATGATAGGTGTACAGTGCTTAGAACAGTGCAAATATTGCTACTGTCACTGTAGTGATTATTATTTTTACCCAAGAATAAAAAACATATAATTGTCAGAAGCACCTTCCACGTGGAAGTTATTTGAATTACATACACGTGCCATTCCTTGAAAGGCATTTGATCTATACGTATTGGGCAGATAGATAAGTGGAGGAGGAAGAAAGAAGGAATGACTTTATTGCTTTGCTGAAGAAAGAATAGATTGCAAAAGGTTGCAAGCATAAACAATACTTTGAAATCTATTAAGCAAGCACAGCCTCTTAAAGTATGGTTAAATACAAGAGTGCTGTGAGTTTGTTAAAAGTAGAGAAACCTCTAGGGATCAGAACAGTCCAAAATTTTAGACCAGACTCTTTTAACTTTCTCATGTAAGTCTTGTACTACCCAACACCTATAAAATAGAGTTATCAGTAAAAACAGAAAAGGAAGATGATGATACTTAACAACATATCTGACAAGGCCATTATCATCATCAAAAGTAGATTTTAAAACATAAAGCATTTTGACACTTTAAAATACTATACACTCTGCAGATATGATTACTTTTAGCAATAATTGACAACAAGCACCTGACTTAAGGCAAAGAGAAAAGGACCCAAGTGTCTGTTATGATTTCACTCACGTATTTGAAACTTTCAAACTGTTTTTGTTCCTGTGAGGCTCAAATAGCGGTTTTCCTCCTTATCTCTATTCAGAGAATAGTTACCAGGAATCTCTCCCTAATCCAAGGTAGAAGGGTGTTGAACAAAGTGGTAGGAAGCTCACGAGAAGGGACACAGGGCCCTTGGAAGAACAAGACCTCAACAGGGACCATCCAGAGAGCCCCAAGGACACCTTACCCTGTCTCCTAGCAGTCTGAACAACTTCCTCTTATTCACTAAACTTCAAAAGGCACAAGATTATCCTCCTCATCAGCTAGGATAGACTCACCGCAAGCTCTTGGAGGAAAACGCATGCCTCCTTCTCCATAAAGAACAGTGACCTGACCAACAGAAGCCAGGCTCTGGAGCCCAAGAGGACCTATATTAGGTTGGAACCTGCCTGGCTTGCAGCTGACCAGCTCAGGATGGAAGCAACTTACTTTCATCAGGACAAGAACTTCTCAGTTGACTCTGAGCCACTTTATTTATGAATCCTGTTTAGCCTTTGGACACCATCAATCTTACCTCATCCAGATGTTTACTACTTGGAATACGTCATTTTTGCCACGTTACACTGGTATCAGCACCACCAGCCTGAAATGTTCCTGCTCAAGTTCCTGATTACTGGTATAATTACAGCTCCCTAGTTTGCACAAGACAGTCCCAGTTTGCATCTGTTGTGCCTATATGACACTCAAGCTTCTCTTTCACTTTCAAAAGAGTCCTGGATTGGATCATAAATTATTTGATCATACTCTTATACCCTGACTGAAAGGCATCTGCCTTCATATTCATTCAGTAATGTATCCATACACATGTAGATAAATCAATCACTGTGGATAGTTTTTACTATCCAGGAAAACTAACAATGATTAAAAAACCTAGTAATTTGACTCCTAATGCCACTGCATTTATCAATAGCCTATATTCTGTATGTTCCTTGCTTAGTTGTTATCCATCTTCTCCAACTGGAATGTAATTTCCATAAGGGCAAGAACTTTTTGTATCCCTAGCATTTAGAAAGTAATCAATATTTTTTTTTTTGGCTAAATAAATGAATGAAAGAAGTCCAAGGGCTAAAGTAGCAGAATTTGAACCTTACCATGATCCCAGAACTAAACCAAAGTCTTTACATGTACTGTATTTTTTAATCGTAACTACAACTCCATAGTGCAAATATTACTTTTAAAGATGAATAAACCAAGGAAGAGCAGGGATACATAATTTGGCCAAGGCCACATGGCCAGAACACCTTGCACCCAGGATATGCATGTGATCATGTGCCATGGTGCTTAGCTAGCCTAAGATGCTGTAGCTCAACCTCCCAGTTTTCCATTTTCCAATATTTTGTGGGAGCAAGAACTAGATCAGCCTTTTGTTTTGTTTTGTTTTAGCTCATTTGAGGAAGATAAGGTTTAGGTAGAATTAAATACTTTCAGTTGCTGAAGAGATATATTTTGATTTTTTAAAAACCAATAAACTGAAAACTTGTCATGTTTCCAAGTCTGAAGAGTCATTAATGAAAAAAGCATATGCCTCGTTTCAGTATTTCCTTAAGATGGTGAAAACAGCTAACACAAAATCAGGCAGTGTTGACTGCACTATCACCATCCTGCTAGTAGACAGCAGAGGGAACTGTTAGTACATTCCACAGCAAGGTGTAAACAGGCTACGGCAAAAGGGGGAAAAACAACAGTATATGTTGCACTTAGATCTCTTCTCATCTTAAATGTTATGCCATTTTATTATGAGCTTCTCCAAACCTGACAACTCCTAGTCATTTCTGAATAATATCTCTAAAACATTGGTTTTGCATGCTAAAGTACTTAGAATATCTTTTTGAGTTTCTTTATTGGAATCTCGTTGTCATTCAGATCAAGTTTAAGTTACCTGTCCAAGCCCCCAAGGATTTTCACCACTCTTCTTCATTCTCTCTCAGTCATTGCCTCCTTTGACCTCTTCACCTCCTTCTCACAATCTCAACCATCTGGAACAATTTTCTTATTTTCTTCTGACAAGTGTCATATCTTACTTAAGACTCTCCTTAAAACTCTTCTCTTCTGAGGAGATAATTTCAAGCTTACTTTGATAGATGTGTGAGCATTCTGGTCATGATGTCTACCAACCCACTGGAGGGCTAGGGGTTAATGACACTCATCTACTGTCTGGTCAGTTGATCCTTCCCTTCTCACTACTCTGTGTGTTTCCCCCTCCCAAAAAGGTGCCCGATAAATCAGAGAATTATCTTTCCAGGTAGAGGAGAAATTGGTTTTGGGTGGGAGAGGCAGAGGGAGAGGGAGAGAGAGAATCTAAAGCAGGCTCCAACTTAGCATGGAGCCTGCAGGGCTCCATCTCACAACCCAAAATCAAGAGTTGGACGCTCAACTGACTGAGCCACCCAGGAAAAAATTCTTTTCTTTCCAGGTGCCCCCAGGAAAAATTCTTTTGCTCAAGAGTTTAGGTACCATGATAGTCCACTGTAAGAAACAGCAAACTTCTTATATAGTTGAGGAAACAACTATTCTACCTTCAGATAATGTGGGGTGAGCTGAATGCATGCCTTACATGTTTGTCTACGCTTCATGGCTCTGAAAGTAGGTGCCAAGGGGAAAATTTCCCATTGATAATCTTGCACCACCTGAATCACTAAAGTTTCTTTTAAAACAGAGAAGAACAAAGGCCTATTATGATTTGAGTAGAAACTCTAATGTGCATAGTGGGTCAGGCATTAAAATATATCTGTGTCATAGAACTCTGACCCAAAAGATGTAAGCTAGAAGTGTTCCATGGTCACATAATCTTGGAAAGCAGTATACATATACTCTCCACTTTGGAAATGTACAATGAGCATTAACGAACATTAACAGAATAAGGCTTTGAGAAGTCTTCTCAAAAACTCCCTATTACTATTTTACTCAGTGTTTCCTAAATTTGTTCAAACTCTTCTTCTCTGCATTAACACAGCACACATTGTTATCTAGGAGAAATAGCGTTTGACAGAACACAAATTAGGAAATATTGACTCAGAAAATAAAAGCTGGAACAGGTCTATAAAATAAATCAAGTTCACCCCACTGATCCTATTGATAAGTAAACTTAACATAGTGAGGATGTCTTGCAGATTCATGAAACATGACATATTTTAGTTTCTTTATCAGCTTCCTTGAGTCTAAGTTTCACCATGCAATCTATTTTTCCCTAGTCCCTGCCTAAGTAACTTCTCATTGTCCAGGTCCCATCACTTAATGTCATAGGCAAATATCTCAGAATTACCTTATTGACATAGCTTAGAATTCACACTCCTTAATATAGCATTCTAGGACTTGGGGGAACCAAATATGTACTTCAGTGTCATCTAAATGTGCCCAATATGCTGACCAAAGTGTAGAATTGCTTCCCAAAGACATTCCCGGGCTTCTCCACTTCTGGGTTTTCTGCCCATCTAGGCTCACAAAATCCAACCCATCCTTGGGGCCTTCTCAGTGGTACTTTCTCCATGAACTTCTAGGATTACTTTAATTAGAATTTTACATTCACTCATGTTCTGAAATCACAACATATGTGTACTCCCAACTTTTTGGACTCCATTGTATATGTTATGGTTTGTCTGATATTTTTCTTAAGGGCAAGATCTGTATTTGGTTTGTCCCAGAATCCTGTTGCCCAGAGCAGGTTCATAGTAAATATTTGCAGAGCTAATCCTGTAGTTCACAGTCACACAGAGATGTAGTGACAAAGTGAAGGCTAAACCCAACCACCTTTCAGGATTGGTGTTGTTGCTAATAAAGCCTAGTAAAAGTAATGGGAATGTTTATGTTGGTTTTCATAGGAACCATAACATGCCATCAATGTTACCAATGGTATGCATTCATCTATTTCATTTTGATAACACTTCAAGATGAGTAATAAAGACATGTGAAATTACTATATAATTTACATTGCTATCTTGGGATGAATCTTATAAAAGCAACAGAACTGTGGAGATTATCATTTCTATAAATAACCAATGAAAGAAAGAGTACAGTATAACAAGGTTTGGAGACAGATTTGGTCCCTTCTTAAAGGACATTCTAGTTCCAACTCTTTGAAGCCTGTTTCTTCATCTGTAAAATGGCAAACAACATTTATCGAGCATTATCCATGTGCTTTGTTTTGTATTTAGCCCACGCTTAGCATATATTATCTCATAATTTTCATGAGAAGCATATTAAGTCATTAGTTTTCCCATGTTATATGCAAAGAACCCAAGGCTCAAAAATTATAATAAATAATATGACTAAAGACAAACAGCTAGCTACTATGTATCAGAGGTAGGATTCAAACCCAACTTTCCAGAGATAGAGCAAATTCTGCTTCTGTATATCCTACCCCAGAAGAAATGGTGACAATGAAATAAAGGATGCATTTGCAATCCCCCCGGTATAGTGTATCTCAGACTAGATTTGCTTCACAAATGCTCCTTCCCTCCCCATTTTGTTTTCTGTTCATGGATAACTAGAAACTGCACCAGATAAAGAATGAGAAGACTTGTGTTCAAAGAAGGTTTTTATTACCAAATGGGGATAATAGGACCATGGTTATAAAAGAGCTTAAAAAATCAAAAGCCCTCGTAAATGTAAATTTTTGTTTTTCATTAGATGAATAACCACTACAGTATGGACATGCTTGTTTGGCACTCTAAGATTATGGTTTCACAGATATAAGAGCCGTTTCATGTTGAGGGTTCAACTCTGCATTTGTTTTATTAGAACTCATCTCTAAGGGAAAAAATGCTAAAATTAAAAACATATTATCTTGACTTTTTGCCTTGCCAACAGGTAAGTTCTGAAAGTCTAAATTGTTTTTAGCCAGGTAGCTGCTAACTGTCTTGCAGTGAATTGTGTCTATCTACTGACATTACTGAGTTGAATACCATGAGAAGCAATCCTGTCTTTTATACTTTGTCATCGACTCTCAGAAATTTTCTGTAATTTGAACTTGAGCTAGTTGGTCCTTGAGTCCAGACTGGATTCGGAGAAAGAGGAAGAAATTCAAAGCCCATTGCTCTCTTTTCTAGATTGTTTCATCTGAGTGTCATCTTTTCTACACACACACACATCTGCACGTGCACATGCACACACACACACACACACATGCACATAGCAACAAAGTGCCAAAAATATGCAGATGTAATGTGGAAAACTCAGCCAATCATCTAAATGTTTAAAAAATTTCCAGATGTTGTACTTAATGTAGACAAACCATCTGGCAGATCAGCTTAGTTCTCTACTTTTCGTCAGCTGTTGGATACTATGGAAGGACAGCCTAAGTTTGTACTTAAAGATGAGCAAAAAAAAATGGTGTCAGATGTATGTTGCTAGTCCTTTAGAAAACACTTTCATTTCAATAGGTTCTAGGCATCATTCTTGAGTGAGAAAAAGACATTCCATAGAGCAATGATTTTTGTTTAGAAATGCCCACTTTTTTTTTTTTAGATTTGTTATCTATTTATTGAGAGAGAGAGAGAGACTGTGAGAGCTGGGGGAGGGGCAGTGGGAGAGGGAGAGAGAGAGAGAGAATCTCAAGCAGATTCCACTCAGAATGCGTAGCTAACACAGGCCTCAATCCCATGACCCTGAGATCATGACCTGACCCTAAATCAAGACTTGGTCGCTCAAAGGACTGAACTACCCAGACTCCCCTGGAACTGCCCACTTTTAAAACACTTTCCATGGACAACTTTTTTTTCAGAAACTTGTCGTCTTAAGATAATACTGAAATTTGAATAATTGACTCCTAACAAGCAAAATTTCTGATTCATATTTAGAGTCAAATATTTTATAGAAGAAGAGTGCCATAGAAGTATTTTATTTCAACAGCAAGTTTTCAAATATATATTGCCAGAAAGTAAATAATCTTTAGCAGAGAGTAAAAGGGTGTAGCATCACTCAGCACCAAATTAGAGATGTTTTACCAAATACTGTGTCTATCTCCCTCCATCAGCATACTCACATGCGATAAGGCACCAAGGTCAAGATCCAAAAGCAGAGGTAATCATTAAGATTGAAGTTTGTTTTGAGGTTATTTTGCAAAAAAGTTATATATCTTAGGCTTAGTAATTGATTTTTTTAAAAAAAACTTATAACTAAAAGAAATGAGCAACTCTTTTTCTTTCCAGATAGTGCACTATTCATATTGCATAGCATTAATTTTTAAAATATTTTTTCCTTAAAAAATATAACTATATATTAAGAGGAAAAACTAAAAATGTGATAAATGTTCCTCCTCTTCTTAATTTAAATAATGCATATTTTTTCATATTTAGAAGTCATAAGTGGTATAAAAATGTCTTATAACAAAACAGTAGAAGGGACAGTGAAAGTGAATAGATACAGCAAATATTATTTTGTTAACAATAAAGTAGCCACAAAATCATAGTACACATACCAACCTCTGAGAAATTATTAAAGGATGCCATGAGATAAAGCAGGGAAAAATGGTGCACAAAAAAATCAGACGCTTTGGAAAAAGCAAGGAGAAAAAGATGGGCATGAAAATTTATAGACAGTTTGAGGGTAGGTTTTCAAAGTGGCATGTGACAGAGCCAAGCACAAATCCTCTTACTTATTAACGGGATTTGTCCCTGTACCTGTCACACATTGCTTTGAAAATATCAGCCTCTGTGAAAGGTATACTGCTTCTCTCCGTCAGTTTTACTCTTAAGAGACTAATGTATAATCTCTTTAGGTTTCATCTTTTGTATTTCTGTGCATATGACAAATTGTTTTGAACACTCTTCATCCATACACATAAGAAGGTAGGCACTAAGGGCTTATCACCGCATATTTAAAAATCCCTGAGATACTATTTTCCTCATTGGAAATAATTGTTCTATTAAAATAATCTCTAGATTTATCATTGAAAATTGTCCAGCAAATGCATTCGTGCCTTGATGCCATAAGGCAATTGTTCTCAACCTTAGCAGACTTGTGCCTCTTTTTTATGACAAATATTTTGTAGTCCATTTACCATACTAGATTCATAGATATTATGACTACTCTAAGCACATCATTTTAAAAAATCAATACAGTGCCCCAACTATAGAATAAAAGAGAAATAAAAAAGAAAGTTCTTCATCACACAATAGTACATATTTTGAAAGGTAATTGCTACATAATGAAGATAAGAAGAAATTGAGCACTGATACCTATGCAGAGAAACTTGTAAATTTGTAAACAAATCAGCTACCAATGCAAACTGAAAAAAGATTGCTGTAGTGATGCAGCAAACACCATAGAATTGCCACTAATTGGTAAATTGTGACCAACAATCGGTAAAGTTCAAACTAACATTTTTCTCTTAATTTACATGATAGTTTGGCTTTTGGAAAATTCCATGTATATTTAAAAAATGTAAGAAAATCTTTTAAAATACATGTAAAATAAAAATGGATTTTAATTGCAGATAATTAGTTTTTTTTATCTACAGTAATATCTGATAGGAGACTCAAAAGTCCTGCAAACGAAGAACAGTTTTACAATGAGCTGGACCCTCCTGCAAATTGTAAATATCTAGCAATCTTGGACTCCACCCAAGCCAATCCCAACGCCCCTTCATCCAATTTTTTTAAAAACCTCATTCACTCTCAAAATCTCCAAATTTCTCTTTAGGGTGCAATATTTTTTTCCAGTGAGAACAACTGCTATAGGATTACAGAAGGAGGACTAAAACAAATAATGGCACCAGCATCTTTTTGTTTTTATTTTGTTTTGTTTTTTGCTAAGGTGAGTCAAAGCTTGTTTTTTTTAAATTCCACCAGGCAACTGACACTGAGTTTCTACATTCTGTGGCAGGAATACTCAAAAGTCTTCTGATGATAACTTTTAGTTAAAAATAAATGGACTTAACACATTGATTGGGGACATTTGAGTGAAACTTGCTTCATGAAGTATCACGCATGCTAAAGTTGACTACTTAACTTAAAAATAGAAAGACTAGACTTTTTTCCCTTGGAAATTACATTTCACATGTATAAAGAATTAACCCAGATACAAAAATGCAATCCATAAATCAGAGGGAAAAATGAGATGCAGAGGAATTTGAGGGAAAAGAAATAATGATACAAGCAGTTGTTTCAATGGAAAAAAAATAACTTCACCACATGACATGATATAGTGCTAGATTTATTATTCCATTTATCCATTTATTCTTAAAACAAGCCAACCATAGACATTTACCTTAGAAATCTAAAGTTGCTTATTTCTGTGCAGTACAGTTCTACAGAACCATGGATTGATGGTTTCATAAGGTATCAGTCACACTTCCATAGCATTTGCTGATATAAATATAAAAGCTTCATTTTAAAGGATAAATAAAGCCACACTATTATCTAAACAGGGTAAAATTTAACATCCTTGTGGTTTGTGGAAATTTTTGATGTGCCTGCTGGCTTTTCAATAAAAATCAATTATGCCTTAAATGCGAGCGGTAGTCAACATACTACAGACTATAAATTCAATTTCATACTCAGAAATATGGATTAGCTGAACTTGATGCCCTTCCATTGATTTCAGAAAGCAAAAGCTGATAAGGTAAATAATAGTAAGAGGCTCTCTGACACTCCGCATCAAGTTCCGGATTTCCATATTATTTTTGTAAGAACTTTGCAGTCCCCACAATATCCTCCTTGTGAAATATGTATGATGAATAGATATTATATGGATTGCTGATTCATCTCTCCATACAGAATGGATATTTGGCTTTCATAAGCCAGGAAGGAACTGCATAGAAAAAAGAATATGCTTATTTCCCTCGACTCAGAGCAAGGTATATGTCAACCGTTTGTGAATAAATCCAGGGCGTAATTAGAGAACACACCGATTAAGCACTGAAATCCCACTTATAAATAAAAATTATATAACTCAGGAGCAATTGTAAAACTCCCTAATTCTTCAGTGTTTTATATGTATGCGCATGTACATATATATACACACTTAAGCATACATATACACAATATATAAATGTTAAATACAGAAGTGTATACACAGTTTACACAAGCATAAACATATACATATATATGCTTAGAGTGTGTGTAAATATATACTGGATATATAAACATATGCATGTAAGCATATATAGCTGTATATATACTGTATGTGTATATACAGAAATATATATACAGGGGAGAGAGAGAAAAGGAAAGCATAAATATAAATGTATATTTATATACACGTACATACTGGAGAGAGAGAGAAAAGGAAAGCATTCTGAAAACTGAAAAACATTTAGCCCTTCTGTTCACTCAAAAGAGCACCTTAAATCCTCAAGAATCTCATGGAAGGGGGAGTCATGAAAGGGGAGGAAAAGAAATGATTTGGTACTAAAAAATCTAAGGAATAATGATCACGAGGAAGAAATTTAGAATAGTTTTCAGCATAATGAGAAATCCAATCACATCTGCAACAATTTTCTTCTCTCCTCCTTTAATGTGCAGAACATTTAGGTTTTATAGAACTGTTCAAGTCCACACTTTGAGCATTTTATGGCCCAGTCATTCTCTTTTGCAGTAAGTAAGCCTTGTGCACTCAGCTGAAATCCCAGAGTTCTGAGGAAGGTTTAGTCCACAGGCCCTGGTCTCACCTTTCCTCAAGACCAGCTCCTGCTTTCCTGACACGAACAAGGACTGTTTTGTCATACTTCCAGCACGCTAACAGGACAAAACTATGGCTCACATCAGCTCAAAGATATACATTCCTTGAAAGAAGAGTTCCCTGGAGCTTCCCTACAAGCCAGCATTTTTGAGAATTCATATAACCATCTTGGTAAAGATCATGGCCTGAGGTCTCTGTTACTCCAAAGAAATTAATTACACTTGAATTTCTCAAGATAGAGGTGATTTATTTAAAATAAATTTATAAGTCATTTATTTTACTGAAGTACAAGTAGTTTTGGTAAAGGAGGTTAGACATGAAAGTCACCTATATAAAACGCTATAAATACCAAATGAGACAGACCCTAGAGATACCAAATAAGAGAGATACTAAATATTTAGGAAATCCTAAGTATTTCCAAAAGTAAATGATATTGCACATATTCATCCATAGAGTATCTGTTACTTCTCACTAGCAAGTTCTAGAGAAATCATAGAAAGAAATGGCAATGCAGTTATTGTAGATTTCTCTCATGAATAAGAAATTGTTTACATAAGAAAAACAAAATCACAAAAGAAATGGTACAGTTTCATTTCCGACTTTTTCAGTCATTTATTGCCTGAGAAAAAAATCAACAAGCATTTCTTCTTTGTAACTCTTCAATACCTATGTGCATGTATGTTTATTTATAAATATATTTTCTTTTCATAACAGAAAATATAAGGGCAAATATTTTTCAGCGATGCCTTTATACATGTTATTTAAATTTAGGTAAAGAATACAACTAGAGATTTTATTTTTCTTGTGCCAGTATATACTCATAAATCTGAAAAACATGAAGTTTCTGATAAAATATTTACTACATGAATTATAAAATTTTAAGTTTCAGTATATGAAATAACACTACCTTTGAAACGTATATAATACGAAAATGCCACAACCAACAATTTTCATCATATGTTGTAATGTGACTGTAGCATATGAGGAAAAAGGCATCACATTGTTTATGAAAAAACAATTCTTGTAGATACACTTGGAAAACTGCAAACATTCATAAACAGTTACTCTTTGGGGATAGAGAAAAAAGTGCCATTAAACAGGTGTTAGAATTTAAATGACATCTCATTAGTGACTCCTTTTTGCAGCTCTGAGACAAATAAAACCTTCATTTAAAAGCATTAGTGCTATTCCTAAGGGTTTCTGGTATCATAATGTTTTGTTTTATGAAGATATTTAGTTTCTTCCAGGATTCTTGCTTATTTATACAAAATAAACCAATTGCATTTCCAAGTTTAGCTGAGCGTGAAGTCAGGGGGTGAATAAGGCCTTTGCAGTGCTGTAAATACCCTGCTCCTCCCTCCACTCCGCCGAATCTGGAAGGTTGGATCACAGCCCGATAAACAAAGGTACTTGTGAGCATCACTTCCATGTACAGAGTTACTCCTTGTGCCCTTTGCCCTCGATGAAATAACAGTCACACAAAACTCAGATTTTCTTGATGTCAAAGCTATGAACTATTTTTCTAACTCCTCTCAATGTAAAATGTGAAACTATCGATATAATTCAAGAATTATACCAGAGTGGGTAGCTCTTGAAAACTCACCTGTTAATTGGGAAGTTTATTCAAACTGCCATTTTACACTACTCTCACAAAGACCAACTCAGGTCCCAAATTATGAATCCAAAGAATAGCACACAGAATGCAAGTCCCAACAATCAAGACAGGATTGTAAGGATTCATTCATTTCATTGCCTTACAAAGTTACACAACCCACAATTTAACTCTGCTGACTGAGATCCTTGGAATTCCATATATTCTAATTCTATACCGTATTGGGAGAAGCATCTGCTAAGACAAACAGCAAGGAGACATAAACTTCAAGTGGCTGCTTCCCTTCGAAAATAATAATTACTATTGAATATTGGGTATAGGAACTGCAGTGATATGTTCTGGAAATGTAAAGACAAGTCGACCAGTTCTGGCCCAGAGAGAGCTTACACTTGAATGGGGGCGAAGGTGGCAAGAAAAGAAGGGATCTGATAATCTCCAAGTATCTGTAACATAATTAGCACCACTGAACAGTTAGAAAATGCAAGCAGGTAAAGTTCACAGAAGAAAAGATGACAATGGGCTGGGAGAATCAGAAGAGGAGATGGCACTTGAAGTGGATTTTATTGGGTGAGGATGATTTCAAGAAAAGCACACAGGCTGTGAAATAGAGGCTCTGTTCAAGGAATCTGCAGGAGATGAAACTGGCTATTACATAGAAGACCCTAGACTCCAGGCTAAGAGCAAATGTACCCTGTATATTAGGGATAAGGAGTCTTTGGAACCTTTGGGAAGAACAGAGATATGAGGTCTAGGAAAATTATTGTAAAGGAGAGAAAGATGAGAAATGAAAGGTGGGTGACTCCTCAGGCAGCTAATTTTTGGTGGGGGTGGCAAGAAACCTGAAGGGCCCATTCAGTGAGGGTGCTTGAGTGACTCTGCCGGTTAAGCGTCTGACTCTTGATTTTGGCTCAGCTCGTGATCTCAGGGTTGTGAGATCGAGCCCCGTGTGGGGCTCTGTGCTCAGTACGAGTCTGCTTGAGAGTCTCTCCTTCCGTCTTCCTCTGCCCCTCTCCCTGCTCCTTCTCTCTCTCATTATCTAAGAATAAATAAATAAACAAATAAATAAAAACTCTTCAAAAAAATTTTTTTGAGGGCCCCATTCAGGAGATTAACAGTGTGAGAGAAAACAGTGGGGAGAAGTTAGTGACATTGTACAGCTAGATTTTAGTGAATTTGCCAAATGACTGAAGAATGAGATATAAATGGGGACTCTGAAGCCCCGTGACTGGTGGCTTAAAGCAGAGGGAGGTGCTGGTTTGAGGGCGATGATGGACACTGGCAAAGAATCTGATAGATTGTGTCAAGTGACAATGCTAGTATATTTCCTAAATAAAAGTAAGTTTTCAGTAAGTTTCTATTCCAGTATATTATCCTGTAGGAAAATTATGGTGTCATAGCTTACACAGAAGGAATGAGAAATAAATTAGTGACTTCTGATTTAGAAAAAATCTGTGCTTTATGTGACTATTATTAATCCAATATTCGATGATAAAAGTGAGGCTGGAGACAGAGAATTCCCTGGGCTAGATTTGCAAGCATTTATCTGCATAGGAATGAAACCACAGGAGGCAACAGTATCCGGAGGGAGAAAATACAGAGATGAAAAAAAGGAAAAAGGTAGAATCATGGGGACATACACAGAAGCCAAGCCAGAAAACCTGAATTCAATTTTACAATGGGCTAGGATGTATTCAGTTACTATTTCTACATTTGGTGAATAAAAATAACAATATAAAATGATGAAATTATTTATGTAGTATTACTTATTAAAATAATCGCCAAATACATTCTGGTTGATTTTGACAAGGTTGTAACACCGTGATCATTTCAAATTATCGTCCGATTCTCATTTAATCACACAGTTAAGCAAAATGCAGAGCCCAGAAAAAAGGGGAAGAACAGAGAACCAAAAGGCAGTTTAAACATGGTAAGTGACATTTATTCTAAAAGAACAAGTTGCAGGCTGCAAGAAAAAAAAGGTTTCAGCTGAAATCCGCTTATGTTACAAAATACATGACCCTGTGACCTAAACATTGGAACACTAGTCTAGGATAACTCTAGAACATCAGAATATAAATATGTGTATGTGTGACATTTAAAAAATATTCCCCTTTGAACATAATGAATAGGTACGCTTTTTTGCTCATTGGCTTTATTCTTGTCCTCATCCAGGGAATGAATTAAAAATTTATGGGAAGGATGAAATCAAAGAAGAGAGAAAAAGGTACATAATAAAATGCTTTGGACACCTACAAACACCAGGTAATTTGGTCTTTTTGCTACAGCTGAAAACTAATTTATCTTTGTCCTTCTGGGCCTCTTCCTTGCATCTTCCCTCTTTCTCACTTCTGTCTGCCTCAGATGCCCTTTACTTTCCATACAATCTTTTTGGCTCAACACCAATTCACAGGTAGTGGTCTGATCTCTGTAGTCACATTTTTATGCAAATTCAAGTCGACATGTCACTAATGTCTAATCGTCATTTCCTCTTCTGTACAGATTAAATGAGATGTTGCTAATTACTATCATGTACATTGACATCTTCCAATCTCATGCCTTTCATATATATTGTTTCACTAGATTTGTAAACCATGAATTAAAAAAGAAATGATTTTCTTCGTGGTCATTTTTATTATTTCTTAGGTTTTATGTATGCCTTCTTTATTTTTTAAAATTTTATTAAAGATTTTATTTTTATTTGTTTGTCAGAGAGAGAGAGACAGAGAGCACAAGTACGGGGAGCTGCAGGCAGAGGGAGAAGCAGGTTCTCCACTGAGCAAGGAGGCAGATGCAGGACTTGATCCCAGGACCCTGGGACCACGATCTAAGCCGAGGGCAGACGCTTAACAGGCAAAGCCACCCAGATGCCCCTGCCTTATTTCTTTAGTACTATCGAAGTAATTGACATACAATGTTATATTAGTTTCACATGTACAGCATATTGATTGGACAGTTCTATACCTACTCAATACATACACTCATACAATTGACCATGGTGTGTATAGCTACCATCTGTCACCATATAAGGTTATTGCAATATTATTGACTATATTCCCCGTGCTGTCTTCATCTCCATGATTTACTATTTTATAACTGAAAGATTGAACCTCTTAATCCCCTTCACTTATTTCACCACCACCTCCCTGCCCCCGCCACCTTTCTTCTGCCAACCACCAGTTTGTCCTCTGTATTTAAGAGTCTGTTTGATTTTTTGTTTGTTCATTTGTTTTGCTTTTTAGATTCCACATATAAGTGAAATCATATGTTATTTGTCTTTCTCTGTCTGACTTATTTTACTTAGCATAATATCCTCTAGGTCCATCCATAAATCTGTGATAAATGACCAAGTTTCATTCTTCTTTATGGCTAATATTCCATTGTGTATATGTAAGTATATATAAATATTGCACATCTGCTTTATTCAGTCATCTATTAATGGACACTTGGGTTGCAATGTATGCCTTATAGTTGATTAAAAGTTTTTACATAACTCACAGAAAAATTTGAGAGATTATAGAACAGATGGAGATATTTAAACAATAGAAGGAATAATAGGAATCCCTAAAATCTCACACCACACAGGAAATTATTTTAGCCACTACACCTGAACCAAATAATCCTTGGTATAGAGGACCTGAAGTGGGAAGATCTAGAGGTTCTTAGTGGTTGCCAGGAAACACTTTCCCCATTTAGGTAACAAAAAAGGTGGCTGTAACAATACAAGATTGAGCACCTCATCCCTGATTGTCCTAACCTCTTCTTTCCTTAATCTTTTCCTCCATAAAGGAGAAATCTTAGTTCTTCAATTAATTGTTCATGCCTCATGCTCCTTCTTCCTTCCTTTACCCCTTTAAATATTTTCAGTTGCCCTAGTTCAGTCATATGAAATTGTAAATGATCATAACTCTAATGATTTGCTTCATTTTTTGCTACAAAAGTCACTTCTATCAAGAGCTGGAACCTCCTAATCCTCAATCCAGTCTCTGGGCACTGGAATTAGTCCTGGTTGGGTAGATTCTCACTTTAGATTTGATAGGTACCATCAGGCTGTCATTCTGTTGGTTCCGCTCTGACCTCATATTTTTCTGTGTCTAAACCCCCATGTTTGGTTCTTGTTCTAGAATCTGAGGCTGTTGGTCCTAGTCCTTACCCTGGTAACATTTGGACACTAGGACAGTGAGTTGCACCTTGTAACCCTGCAGCCATGAAAACTTATTTTCAAGCTGTGGTCTCTTGCTGCTCATGTCACTATTTCCTGCCTTCATCCCCACTCATTGCTCATTCATCCTCACTCATATTTAAAAATGAGAAAATGAGATGCCAGGGGCTTATATAATTTGTTCAAGATAATATAGCTAACAAGTGGCAAAGACTGGACTTGAATCCAGATCTGATTAATTGTAAAGTCCATAATCTTTGGCCATACCTCCAACTCACACAAAAATACACACATACAAATAATATTTTCCAGAAAGGGTGTTTTTCATAACAAACTGCAAGAGTCAGCATCAGAATCTTCAAATAAAGATAAAATAAGCATTAACTAGAAGTCAATAAGTATAATAATGTTGCTGAATAGACAAATTTAGAGCCCTAGCTAGGCATTTTATTCCTTATTTCTCCTTTATCCACCTCATTTGGAAGATGTAAATACTATTTTAGACATATTCAGAAATTTTTTTCCACATTTCAAGAGCAATATGCACATCATAAACAGATCTAATATCTGCCATTAAGCTATTCTTGATTTTCAGCTCCTAGAGTTTTCTTACATGTGATTAAATGTATTTTTAAAATGTATGTTCACATTTATATTATTCCCAGTAGAATTTTTTTTGTTTGTTTGTTTGTTTTAAGATTTAATTTTTTTTGTTTATTTAGGGCAGGGAAGGGTGGAGGGAGAGGACGAGAGAGAGACTCTTAATCAGACTCCGTGCTGAGCATGGAGCCCAAGGCAGGGCTTGATCTCACCAACCTGAGATCATGACCTGAGCTGAAATCAAGAGTCAGACACAACCGACTGAGTCACCCAGGTGCCTGACCCATTAGAAGTTTTTATATATGGCCATATCTGTCTCAGTTTTATTACAGAAAATCAGATCTTTAGTTTTTCTCTTGTTCTTCTTGTCCACAAGGGAAAAAAAAAAAAAAAAGACAAATTGACAAACTTGACCGAAAATAACTACCAGTAATTAAAAACTCTACACACTCTTAGCTGTAACTAGTTTGCTCCTCAATTAAAGCATTGCCCTGGATGTTTGGCAGATTATAGTCCCACATGAAATGAAATACTGGTGAAGAGTGCTTTCTCTGTTAAAGAATTAGATTCAGAACAGTGCCTTTTAGACTGGGTCAAACTTTCTAATAACTGTGACAAAAGGGCCAGAATGTTCTACCCTCTAAAGTTGAAATTTAGTTTATTTCACTCATCAGTAGGTATATATAGTATAACTGTCAAATGATGTGTTGCAAATAAAACTAAAATATGGAGAAAAAGCAAGAAATTACTAAGTTAAAGATATTTTAAACCACATTCAGCCCAAACTCTCTCTCATTATTAGACACCATAATATCCTTAACAAAATATATTTAACCATACAAGTACAGAACTTTAAATATCATTTAATAAGAATGGTCAAAATTCTCACTCTTTGTATTTAAAATTCCTTTAACACTGTTAACTCTTCCCATTCACATGTAATCCTTTACAATTGTTTAGAAATATTATGAGACAAACATCCCCCTCCCCCAAATTAACAACCAGCTTTCTAAGAAGCTAAAACATTGTATCACTTTTATTTAAATAGGCACTGCATTCCTTAGGAATGTCTGCATTTATGCCCTAGTCATATACTCTAGGCCACCGAAGTTCTTAAATATGAGACTGGTATGAATATTGCTTGGTATTGCACACAAATCACCAAAGATCCATTCCAAACAGGCTTTTTGCTTTCCTCCCTTCCTTTCTTTCTTTTTTTTTTTTTTTAAAAGGGGGGAAAACTGTTTTATATCGACAACCATCTGTGAGCTTGTCTTTCAGGCCATCAAACTCTCCCATCCATTACGGAGCCTTCCTCACCTCCGCTGCATGACAGCACAATAAAGATGACATACTAATTCAATGACTTGTAATTTCAGCTAAACAAAGACAAGTGCTGCAGCTTCTTCTTTTGTGTTAACAGTGCCATATCGGTGAAGCCAGCTATGCAAACATAGCACTGGGAGGGTTTTATGACAGCAGTTGAATGGGGAGACTAGCTTGGTGTTGCTTTTTATGGTTTTTGGCTCCATAATTTTTGGCTCTGTGCTGCTGGCCATGGCTATTGTGTCTGGATTCTGTGTCAGCAGCAGCTAATTGTTCCAATAATGTTTATCATAGGGATCCACCAGGGAGCTGTATATGTGGAGATAAGCTACAGGGCAATGATACACACTATCTTACTGATCTCTATACACAGTGCTTTTGCCTCATGCCAAAAAGCTTTTTAGGTTCCCAGTCTTAAAAAAAAAAAAATAACAGCTTAATCATCGTGCCAACAATAGTGTCTAAGGGGATGTAATCAGGTTCCTCTGATAATCTTAGCAACACATGAAAGTCATGCGCAAAAGCAGTAATTGAAGCAGTTGGTTCATTCTACCACCTGCTGTTGAAGTCACAGGTTAATCTAAATGAGGTCCCCTTCCGATGAAGCAGTATGCAAGGCACTTTTTATATCATAAATGTGCATTACAGAAGCTTTACAAAATAATAAAGTAACAGTTCATTAAATGAACTGTATGAAGTATCCCAGGCTTGTCCAGCTTCTCCCGCTGCTGTCGAATGGCATATCCAAGTGTAAATTCTGTCCTCATGTCTATACCCCAATGCACACTTCAGTTTGCATATGGTTCCAGACAATGGGAGTTCCTGAGACAGATGCCCAAATGTAACTAAACGTCAGGCAATCACGGGAATCAGCTGCAGGAAAGTGAAACATTTTTCTTTGTCTGCTTTTGATGCTATTTCCCCCAAGATTACTAAATAGAATATTGACAATGTAAAAATAGCCCTAGAATCAACAATTAAGCAGCTTGCCATAGCCTACATTAGCCCATGTATAAGGGATGAATTTTTCTAATTAAACTTTTAACACCTGATTTCCATTTAAAATTTTTCTCAACTGTTTTTCACAAGGTCTTCATCTGACAAAGAATAGAATACTAAGATTATGTAGTATGCTGCTCTCCTAATAGGCAATTTCTTTAACAAAAATGATTTTAAAAAGTTATGAGAACTGTCAAAATAAGGCTCTAATGAAAAATTTAAAATACAGAAGAGATGACACATTCAGATTAAAATTTGTGCCTGATTTTAAGTTATTTCATTGAATAAGAATAACTAGCGTATACTGAAAGCCAACTCGGCGCTAAACTAGGTAACATTACCTTACATATTTACATCTCATGGCCATTTACTGCAATTGGCACTATGTCTGCAAAAGCTGAGGAAACTGTCTTAGGGAGGCTGTATAATAATCCAACTTATTCAGTAAATAAGTGCTAGTGCAAAGACTGGAAACCAAATCAACCCGAGTTCAAAGCATGCATTTTCCTCAACAAGATAAACTGACACAATGCAGTTAGTGTAAAAGAAGGGAAATAAAATTGTGTTTAAGTTGAGAAAGAAGCTCCAATTCTGAATTAAGGCAACAGACAAAAATAAATTTGTGAACATAAATTGGCATACTCCTAAGGGCTAGAGTAGATACTGTTATAGGACCAGGAACATTTTTTTTTTTTACAAAATAAATAATAAATTATGTTAACTTAATTCAGCAGCACAAGGCAATAATAGTTAACAGAATGACTATAACATTGAAGATACAAAATAAATGTCTGCCAAATTTTAATGGATGTATGGTTTAATCAAACAATGTTATAAATGCAACCATAGAAGCTACTGCATTTAGGAGTGCTTACTATGTGCCAGACACCACCTCAGCAGTTTACATATGTTTTATCTTACTTCCTCACAACAATCTGCTAACTTTGGAATTATTATCCCCATTTTACAGGTGAGGAAATTGAGGGTCTGAAACACTAGATCACTTGTTCATGGTTCCATTAGCAGAAAAGTAGGAGAGTCAGGATTTGAGTCAAAGATAACCTGATTCCTCAAAGCTCTTGCCCGAGCAAATTAATAAGTGAAGTTAACATTAAAGTTCTCTTTGGTTGTCAAAGACTCTTATAGGGATAGTCGCCCCATGTCTATGGAGGTAGGCAGAGGAATTGCATTAATATCATAGTAATGATTTACTTTAGGTATTTGGTAAGTTTTCTTGCTAGCAAGGATTGTCAAAATCTGGTATGTGGTAATGAAGAAGGCTGGAGAATTTTCTTTGAATATTCTAGAGTTCTTTGAAAACAAATTCTACTTACATCTGTCTCGATTATTTTACTCAGAGACCAACAGAGTAGAATAGTAGTATAGATGACTTGTAAAAACATATCTTGTAGAGAGTTCCTGTAATAATTGGATGCTAATTCTTCCAAAATTCTTTCTGTGATAGATAATATATAAGTTAAAATCTATAATCTGAAAAGCACTGCTCTAGGAATTTCCATAGCTTTCAATATCATGCTGAAGTGTGCTTTATACATTGCCTAACATAAAAGGTGTATTCAGGAGCCTTGAGTATTAATTTCCTATTCAGGCCTGAAGAGGATTCATGATGGCATCTTGTTTGGCAAGAGCAAAAACAAAAATAAAAATAAAAGGAAAAGTCAGACATGTTCCCGTAAATGACTTCTTTTAGAGAGGTTTTTGTTTTTGCTTTTTCACTGACATAATGTTTTCAACATAAAATTTATTTCAACTTTATTGAAACTATTTGAAAGTAATTAGATCATCATTTAAAGTTTACCCAACTATTACCACAGTCCCTAGAACTGATTAAATTATAAAATTCACAGAGAAGATAGATTCTCTATAACTAATTCTTACAGGTCTTGTAATAACAGCCTATGGTTTTCCACCACACTTTGGTATCCTCAACTTTAATTTGATCTGGAAAAATATGTTTGGAAAAATTTACAAAACAGCCACACTTGTTTTATTGTGTTCTGTTTTATTGTTCCTCACAATAAGGATACTGGGGTTTTTTTGGTTTTTTGTTTTGTTTTGTTTTGTTTTGTTACAAATTAAAGTTTTTTACAATTGAAACTTTGTGGCAACTCTGAACCAAGCAAGTCTGTCGGTGCCATTTTTTTTAAAATAACATTTTCTCACTTTGTGTCTTTGTGTCACATTTTGGTAATTTTCACAATATTTCAAATTTTTTCATTATTATTATGTATGTTATAGTTATCTGTGATCAGTGATGAGGACCCACTGATAACTCAGAGAATGGTTAGCATTTTTTTAACAATAGAGTAATTTTTAAATTAAGGTATGTACATTGTTTTCTACACATAGTACTATTGCCCACTTAATAGACTTACACTTAATAGTATAAACATAATTTGTATATGCACTGGGATACCAAAAACTCATTTCAGTCACTTCTCTGTGACATTTGCTTTATTGCAATGGTCTGGAACCAAACCCACAATATCTCCACAGTATTTCTGTAATGATTTGCCATTTTGAATTTTTCATTTTCTGTTTAGAAATAAACACATTAGCCTTTTAAAGAACTACTAAGAGCTTCTGGTTTCTGTTTCTGGTCCAAATGTAGGAAGCTTAGAAGTCTTCACACTACCCTAACGGCAAGTAGAAAGCTAAAAACTAAAAAATCAAGAACTTTCTTTGACCCATCAGAAAAGTGAAGTTATAGGGGAAATTCATGGATAGGAAGACTAAACATTGTCAAGATCTAGTTCTCCTCAACTTAATCTATAGATTCAACATAATCCAAATCAAATTCTCACAAATCTTTTTTGGTGGATATTGACAAACTGATTCTGAGGTTTATATAGAAAGGCATAAGACCCAGATGAGCCAACTTGATATTGAAGGAAAAGAACAAAGTGAGAGGATTGATACTACTACTTTAAGACTGACTTTAAAGATACAGTAATCAAAACAGTGTGGTAATGGTGAAAGAATAGAGAGATTGATTAGTAGAACAGAGAATGAAGAAGCCAAAAATAGATTCACATAAATATGCTAACTGATCACTGACAAAGGAACAAAGGTATGCAATAAAGACAGTCTTTTCAACAAACGGTACTGGAACAATACTGGACACCCACATGCAAAAAAATGAATCTGGACACAGGCTTTACAGTTTTCACAAAAATTAACTCAAAATTGATCATAGACCTAAATCTACACAATTCTTAGACCCAAAACTGCACAATTCTTAGGAGATAACAGGAGAAAATCTAGGTGACTTTGGGTATGGCAATGACACCAAATGTATGATTAATGAAAAAAAGAATTAATAAGCTTGATTTCATTGAAATCAAGAACTTCTGCTCTATAAAAGACACTATTGAGAGAATGAAAAGACAGGCTACAGACTGGGAGAAAATATTTGTAAGACATACACCTGCAGAGGGTCTGTTATTCAAAATATAAAAAGCCCTCTTGAAACTCAATAAAAAGAAAATAAACAATTTGACTAAGTAATGGGCAAAAGACATGAACAGACAGAAAGAAGATATACAGATGTCAAGCAAACATAAGAAAACATGTTCAACATAATCTGTCATTAGGCAATTGAATATTAAGTAAGACTCTAATATATACCTATTAGAATCATCAAAATCTAAAACACTGTCTATAGCAAATGCTGGTGAGGATGTGGAGTAATAGGAACTTTCGTACATTACTGGTAGAACTACAAAATGATTCAACCACTTTGGAAGACAGTTTGGCAGTGTCTACAAAACTAAACATATTCTTATCATATGATCCAGGAATTACACTCCTTGGTATTTACTCAAGGAGTTGAAAATTTCTTTTGACAGAAATACCTGAACACTGATGTTCACAGCAGTTTTATTCATAATTGCAAAAATTTGAAAGCAAACAAAATGCCCTTCAGTAAGTGAATTAATCAACTGTGGTATACCCAGACAGTGGAACTTTATTCAATGCTAAAAGAAATAAATTATCAAACCATGAATAGACATGGAAGAAACTTAGATGCATATTACTGAGTGAAAGAAATCAACCTATAAAGGCTACATAATATATAAATCCAACTATATGACATTTTGGAAGAGGTAAAACTATGGAGACAGTGAGAAGATTAGTGTTATACAGGGGCTATGTGGGAGGCAGGTATGAATAGGTAGGACACAGAGCTTTTTAGGTCCTAAAATTATTCTTCATGATACTACAATGGTGGATACATATAATTTGCATTTGTCAAAATGCATAGAATATACAACATCAAGAGTGAACCCTAATGAGATTTTTTACAGATTGACTTCCAGGGACGATGGCAGAGAAGGAAGATCCTAAGCTCACTTCATCCCATGGATACAACTAAATAACAGCCACATCATTGTAAACAACCCAGGAAAGGATCCAAAGACTGTAGAATAGACTCTCCACAGCTATAAGAGAGAAGAGGCCACATGAAAGAGGGTGGGAAGGTAAAGATGTGGTAAGAAGCCAAATAGAGCCATTGTACTGTCAGCAGGAGGGAGGCACACAACAGACGTGGAGTAGGGAGAGGAGCAGATACCCATACCAGGCACCCCAGGTATAGGACTTGCACATGGAAGATGAGTCCCCATAACATATGACTTTGAAAACCAGAAGAGTCTAACAATCAGTGGGGCTTAAACCTGGAAAATTAAAAATCAATGGGTTGGGCTCTGGGAGAGCTGGGAGGGCATAGTTCCTGCCCTTAAAGAGACAGCACAACAAACAGTCCCACTGAGATACAGCATAGAAGCAGCAGTTTGAAACATGCTTAAGGTATGCAGGAATCAGATTTATTTACTAATCTCAGAGCATGTGCTGGAGGGTTCAGGGTCTTTGGGAGACTTCTCCAAGAGAAAAAAGAGCTGGTGGGAAACAATTCCCTCCTCTGCCCCACAGCCTAGACAAAGACATCTGAAAGAACCAGTGAGTACAACATCATCACTCTCCACCAAGTTTGCTAATAGCACACTGCAAACCCCACACACTTCTATGGATCTACCCCCTCCAACCCAGCCGGTCTCAGCCAGAGTTATCTCATGCTAAGCATCCCCTCCATAGCAGACCAATGTGGTCTTTGCTGGCACTGCATGCCCCACTCCCAAGTTCTTCTGCAGACCTGACACTCCAATACACCCTTGGAGGGGGCCCACCCAAAGCAGTGCCACAAGTCTGGCAGTGTAAAAGTAGCTCTGACAGGGGTCACCACCACTCCAAAATGACTTCTGCCCCAGAGAGAGGGGAAGAAAATCACATCCACCAATCCAACTGGGGCCCCAGCAGTGGGCTGGGGACAGACGTCAGGTCTGACTGCAGGCCTAAGCCAACAAAAGCTTCTCAGGGGACAACATGGGAAAGTGTCCTGCAGTTCAAGTGCTACTGCATCTTTGGAAAATGCCTTGTCTGACTCATTTGAAGCCCAAACCAGCCCCACTAACAACAGTACAGGGACCAAATCCTGCCCACAACAGGTAAAGGGAGTCATTGAAGATGACTGGAGTGAAGGCAAAAGTGACTCAGCCACAATAGTAGGGCATATGCAACACACATAGGAGATACTCTGAAGCACCAGGTTCTGATGTACAAGGGACACTGCACTGTAGGACACTACAGGACCTCTTCTTCATTAGGCCAATATTTTCAAGAGCAGGAGATGCAGATCACTTTCCTAACATATAGAACCAGACACAAAGAGACAAATGAGGAGACAGAGAAATATGCCCCAAATGAAGGAGCAGGTCAGAATCACAGCAAGTTACTAAACAAAATGCAGACAAGTAATATGCCTGATAGAGAATTTAAAGTAATAGTCATAAAGAAACTCCATGGACTTGAGAGAAGAGTGGAGGACCTCAATAACATCTTCAACAAAGAGATTGAAAACATAAACAACAACAACAACAACAAAAAACAAATATTAAGAACTCAATAACTTGGGTGCCTGGGTGGCTCAGTGGGTTAAAGCCTCTGTTTTCGGCTCAGGTCATGATCTCAGGGTCCTGGGATCAAGGCCCACATCAGGCTCTCTGCTCAGCGGGAGCCTGCTTCCTCCTCTCTCTCTGTCTACCTCTCTGCCTACTTGTGATCTGATCTCTCTCTCTCAGTGTCAAATAAATAAATAAAATCTTTAAAAAAAAGAACTCAATAACTGAAATTAAAAATACACTAGAAGGGAGCACTTGGGTGGCTCAGTCAGTTAAGTGTCTGCCTTCAGCTCAGGTCATGATCCTAGGATCCTGGGATCAAGCCCCATGTTGGGCTCCCTGCTCAGTGGGGAACTTGTGTCTCCCTATGCCTGCTGCTCCCCCGTTTGTGCTCTCTCTCTCTCTCTCTGACAAATAAATAAAATCTTTAAAAAAATTAAAACACACAAGAAGGAATAAATAGTAGACTAGAAGAAGCAAAAGTATGGATCAGTAAGGGAAAGCAATCAAGCTGAACAAAAGAGAAAAAATAATAAAAAATGAAAATAGACTAAGGGAACTCAGTGACACTATCAAGCATACTAACATTTACTTTATAGGGATCCCAGAAGGAGAGGAGAGAGAAAAAGGGGCAGAAAATTTATTTGAAGAAATAATAGCTGAAAATTCCTGAATCTATGGAAGGAAATAGAAATCTAGATCCAGGAGTCACAGAGAACCCCCAACAAAATGAACCCAAGGAGGCACACACCAAGTCACATAGTAATTAAAATGGCAAACGTAGTAATAAGGCAGAATTTTAAAAGTAGCAAGAGAAAAAAGTTACATACAAGAGAACTCTGTAAGGTTATCAGCTGATTTTTCAGCAGAAATTTTGCAGGCCAGAAGAGAGTGTCATGATATAATCAAAATATTGAAAGAAAAAAAAAAAGCAAAGCAAAAAACGCATAGTCAAGAATACTGTATTCAGCAAGGCTATCGTTCAGGATAGAAGGAGAGATAAAGAGTTTTCCAGACCAACAAAACCTAAAGGAATTCATCACCACTAAAGGACTCTACAAGAAATGTTAAAGAGGACTCTGAGTGGGAAAAGAAAGAAGTAAGAAAAGTAGAAGCACAAAAGCAGTAAAATTAAGTGTATCTATATAAATCAGTCAAGGTATTCACAAAATAAAAGGATGTATGACACCATACCTAAAAGATGGGGAGTGGGGTGGGGGAGGAGTAAAGAATAAGTCCAAAGTTAAGAGACCATCAACCTAATACAGACTGGTATATGCATAAAATATTATATATAAACCTAATTATAACCACAATTCAAAAACTGGTAATAGATACTCAAAAAATAAGAATAAATGGGGGTGCCTGAGTGGGTCAGTGGTTAAGCATCTGCCAGGGTCCTGGGATCCAGCCCCACATCGGGCTTCCTGCTCTGCAGGAAAGCCTGATTCTCCCTCTCCCACTCCCCCTGCTGGTGTTCTCTCTCTCACTGTGTCTCTCTCTGTCAAATAAATAAATAAAATCTTAAAAAAAAAAAAAAGAAAAGAAAAGATTATGATCCAGGTCATTAAAAAAAATAAGAAGAAATAAATAAAGAGAAAGGAGTCCAAGTATATCATTAAAGAAAGCCAGCAAACTATGAGAGAAGAGAATGAGAGAAGAATAACTACAAAAACAACCATAAAACAGGTAACAAAATGGCAATAAGTACATACCTAATAACAATTACTTTGAATGTAAATGGACAAAATACTCCCATCAAACACTTCATCAGTGGATATATGCCAGCTATGAAAGACTCATCTCAGACCTAAAGATTCATGCAGATTAAAAATAAGGGGAGGGGAGATCATTTATCATGCAATGGAAGTGAAAAGAAAGCTAAGGTAGCAATACTTATATGGGACAAAACTTTAAAACAAAGAAAGAAACAAGAGACAAAAAAGGACACTATATAAGAATAAAGGGAACAGTCCAACAAGAAAATAGAATTGTAAATATTTATGCACCTAACATGGGAGCAACCAAATACACAAAGCAGCTAATAACAAACATAAAGAAGTAATCAATAGTAATACAATAATAGTAAGGGACTTTAACATCCTACTGACATGCATGGAAAAAACATCCAAACAGAAGATCAATAAGGAAACAATGGCTTTGAATGATACATTAGACTAGGTGAATCTAACAGCTACATTCAGAATAATTTGTCCTAAAACAGCAGAATACATATTCTTTCCAAGTGCATATGGAACATGCTCCAGAATAGATCACATGTTAGGCCACAAAGCTAATCTCAGCTAATTCAAAACAATTCATATCACGCATCTTTTCTCACCACAACACTATGAATCTGGAAATTAACCACAAGAAAAAATTTGGAAAAAACACAAATACATGGAAGTTAAATAACATGCTCCTAAACAATGAATGTGTCAACCAAGAAATCAAGGAGGAAATTAAAAAATACTTGGAGACAAATGAAAAACACCATGTTCAAAATCGTTGGAATGCACCAAAAGCTGCTTTAAGAGGGAAGTTTATAATAATATAAGTCTACCCCAAGAAGCAAGAAAAATTTCAAACAAACAACCGAAGTTTACACCTAAATAGCTAGAAAAAGAACAAACAAAACCCTAAAAAGTAGAAAGAAGTAAATAATAAAGATTAGAGCAGAAATAAACAAAACAGACAATAGAACAGATCAATGAAACCAGGAGCTGATTCTTTGAAAAGATCAACAAAATTGAAGTGAAAGACCTGCACTCTGAAAAGTATAAAACATTGATTAAAGAAATTGAAGATGACACAAATGGAAAGATATTCCATATTCTTGGATTGGAAGGTTAAATATTGCTAAAATGTCCATACTACTCAAAGGAATCTACAGATTTAATGCAAACCCTATCAAACTATCAATAGCATTTTTCACGGAACTAGAACAAACAATCTTAAAATTTGTATGGAAACACAAAAGACCTGAATAGGCAAAGCAATCTTAAAAAAAAAGAATAACAAAACTGAAGGTATCATAATCACAGATATCAATATATACTACAAAGTTTAGTATTAAAAACAGTATGACACTGGCACAAAAAGAGACACATAGATTAATAGAACAGAGAATAGAGATCCCAGAAGTCAACCCATGATAATAAGGTCAATTAATTTTCAACATAAGAAGCAAGAATATGGAATGGGAAAAAGTTTCTTCAACAATTGGTAGTGGGAAAACTGGACAGATATATACAAAAGGATGAAACTGGACCACTTTCTTGTGCCATGTACAAAAATAAATTCAAAGTGGATTAATGACATACATGTGAGACAGGAAACTACTAATCCTAGAGGAGAATACAGGCAGTAACCTCTTTGATATGAGCTATAGCAACTCCTTACTGGACACACCTCCAAAGGCAAAGGAAACAAAAACAAAAATGAACTATTGGGACTTCATCAAGATAAAAAGATTCTGCACAGCAAAGGAAACAGTCAACAAAACTAAAGGCAGGCCGCCTGGGTGGCTCAGTGGGTTAAGGCCTCTACCTTCAGCTCAGGTCATGATCTCAGGGTCCTGGGATCGAGGCCCGCATTGGGCTCTCTGCTCAGCAGAGAGCCTGCTTCCTCCTCTCTCTCTGCCTACTTGTAATCTCTCTCTGTCATATAAATAAATAAAATCTTTAAAAAAAAACAAAAAAACAAAAAACAAAAAAAAAATCTAAAGGCAACCAACAGAGTAGGAGAAGATATTTGCAAATGACATATCAGATAAAGGGCTGGTATCCAAGAACTATAAAGAACTTATCAAACTCAATTCCCAAAAAACAAATAATCCAGTCAAGAAATGGGCAGAAGACATGAACAGACATTTCTCCAAAGAAGACATACAAATGGCCAACAGACACAGGAAAAAAAAATGCTCAAAAGCACTTGTCATCAGGGATATACAAATCAAACCACAATGAGATATCACCTCACACCAGTCAGAATGGTTAAAATTAACAAGACCAGAAACAACAAGTGTTGGTGAGGATGTGGAGAAAGGGGAAACCTCTTACACTGTTGGTGGGAATGAAAGCTGGTACAGCCACTCTGGAGACCAGTATGGAGGTTCCTCAAGAAGTTAAATATAGGGCGCCTGGGTGGCTCAGTGGGTTAAAGCCTCTGCTTTCGGCTCAGGTCATGATCTCAGGGTCCTGGGATCGAGGCCCACATCGGGCTCTCTGCTCAGCAGGGAGCCTGCTTCCTCCTCTCTCCTCTCTCTCTGCCTGCCTCTATGCCTTGTAATCTCTACTTGTAATCTCTCTCTCTGTGTCAAATGAATAAATAAAATATTAAAAAAAAAAAGAAGTTAAATATACAGGGGCACCTGGGTGGCTCAGTCAGTTAACTGTCTGCCTTCAGCTTGGGTCATGATCCTGGAGTACCAGGATTGAGCCCCAAAGTCAGGCTCCCTGCTCAATGGAGAGTCTGCTTCTCCCCTGCCCCTCACCCGGCTTGTGCTGTCTTTCTCTTGCTCTCTCTTTCTTTCAAATAAATAAATAAAATCTTAAAATCTTAAAATCTTAAAAAAAAAAGAAGTTAAAAATAGAGCTACCTTATGATCCAGCAATTGTGTTACTAGGTATTTATGACAAAGATACAGATGTAGTGAAATGAAGGGGCATCTGCACTCCAATGTTCATAGCAGCAATGTCCACAATAGCCATACTGTGGAAGGAGATAAGATGTCCTTCAACAGATGAATGGATAAAGAAGATGTTTTATATATATATAATGGGATATATATATATAATGGTATATTATTCAGGCTTCAGAAAGGATGAATACTCACCATTTATATCGACTTGGATGGAACTGGATGGTACTATGCTAAGTGAAATAAGTCAATCAGAGAAAGACAATTTTCATTGTTTCACTCATATGTGGAATATAAGAAACAATGCAGAGGACTATACAGGAAGGGAAGAAAAACTGAATGGGAAGAAGTCAGAGAGGGAGACAAACCATGAGACACTCTTAACTATGGGAAACTGAGGGTTGGTGAATGAGAGGTGGGAGGGGGGATGGGGTAACTGGATGATGGACATTAAGGAGGGCATGTGATGCGATGAGCCCTGGGTGTTATATATGACTAATGAATTGTTGAACACTACATCTGAAACTAATGATGTACTATATGTTGCCTAATTGAATTTAAATTAAAAAAAAGACATAGAGGTAGGCAACAGATACAAGAAAAGACACTCAACATCACTCATCACCAGAAAAATGCAAATCAAAAACACAATGAGATACCACTTCACACCTGTGAGAATGGCTAAAAGCAAAAACTCAGGAAACAAGTGGTGATGAGGATGTGAAGAAAAAGGAACCCTCCAGTGCTGGTCAGTAGGAGTGCAAGCTGGTGAAGCTACTATGATAAACAGTATTGAATTTCCTCAAAAAATTAAAAATAGAACTGCCATATGATCCAGTAATCACACTACTGGGTATTTACCCAAAGAATACAAAACACTAATTTGGAATGATATATGTACCCCTGTGTATATAGCAGCATTATCAACAATGGCCAAATTATGGAAAGAACCCAAATGTCCAGCAACTGATGGCTGGGTAAAGGAGATGTGGAACATATATACAATGGATTACTAGCCACAAAAAAGAATGAAATCTTGCCATTTGCAATGAGATGGCTAGAGCTGGAGTGAGTGTATTATGCTAAGTGAGTAAGTCAGTCAGAGGAAGACAAATACCATATGATTTCACTCCTATGTAGAATTTAAGAAACAAATAAAATAAACAAGGAAAAAAGACAGCCTTCTAAGTATAGAGAACAAATGGATGGTTCCCAAATGAGAGGTGGGTGAGGGGTGGATGAAATAGGTGAAGAGGATTAAGAGTACACTTATGATGAGCATTGACCAATGTTATAGAATTGCTCAATCACTAAATTATACATCTGGAATTGATATAGCACTGTATGTTAACTATACCGGAATTAAAATTTAAAAAAAATGAGAAAGGAATGAACCTTAATGTAATCTATGCACTTTAGGCAATAATGATGTGTCATTGGAGGTTCATCAATTCTCACAAACATATCACTTTGGTGGGTGATACTGATAGTGGGTGTGTGTGTGTGTGCATACACCAAGGAATATATAGGAACTCTCAGCAATTCCTGCTCACTTTTGTTGTGAACCTAAAAGTGCTCTAAAAAGTAAGTTTTACTAATTTTAAAAAAAGGTAAAAGTCAAGAGGTTTTGAAAAATTAATAGGAAAAAACCTATCCTTCATCTAGCTGTCAAGCAATCTGGTTAAAATCTAAATCTAACTATATCATTCCCCTGCTAAAACCCACCAAGGACGCCCCACTGCTTACCTGAACATGTGTGGTATATTTATTCTTGGTGCACCTGAGATGATTTTAAGCACAATGTAGAAAACCATTCTCTAAATTTTTAACTGTAATACATTTATTGTAGAATGTATTTAAAAAATAAAACTAGCAAAACAAAAAAAGTAGAAGATGAATAATCATTTGCTGATTTTAATAATTGGGTTGTTTATCTCTATGTAATAGTATTCTCCTGCTCATTCCTGAATACCCTTTAGCAACTCAGTTTTTTTGTATACCATTCTTTTTCTTCCATTATAATCCACTGTAAAATTAGGGGTATTTTTTGCTATTGGGGAAGAATTTTAAACACTTGAACATTAAGGCAGTTAACATTTTTAAATGATCTAGTTCATAGACTAAGTTCCTAAATACAACATAAAATGTTTTAAAGTACTCAAAATATTTAAAAATTATTTAAAATAATCATAAAATAAGCATAGCTGTAAGTAAAATATATTAGAGTAATAGAAAATAGAGCTCTCATACCTGGTGAAATCAAATTAAAATTAAAACTTTTTTCACCAGGCTTTTACAACTTAGTGCTTAAAGAAATCATATATAACATAATTATTTATATTTACCTTTTTTATCTTTTTTATAGTTTCAACATCTCTTGAATTTATTGGCTTTTTTCTAATTGGTTTAACTGTAATACTATACATAGTTATGCAGCCGTAGCTTAATTTTTCTCTTGGCATGGAAAGATAGTAGCTGCTAAAGCAAAAGTCTAACATTCCAAATCTTTGCAATGAAGGCCCTCCCCAGTGTTGGGAAAGAATAGGAAATGACAGAAATATTTCTCTCCTTTCCCTACATGATGGTATTGTTACATAAGAGAAGATTCCACTAATCCAGGACTATGAAATCATTACTAACTGAGACTGGCAAAGTACTGACTGGTCTTGGAAAATAAATGGTTACAGAATGTTTCATGAACCATGGTGAGGGTGCTAGGAACTTCAAGAAGAGCTGAAGCTGGAGTTGGAGCAATCCCATAATCTAGAATCTCTTAAGGCCATGGAGTTGAGTCTTACAAAATGAGTTATCTGTTAATTCCTCAGGTTCATAACTAGAGTACATGATTTTCATTTAACAGGTAATGCCTATATTTTACTTCTTATTCAACTTAGACCTTGGGGCCTGTGTTGCTTTTCTGTGTATGCACAAGATTACACCAGCAGAATTATTTTTAAAGATTTTATTTATTTATTTGACAGAGCACAAGTAGCGAGGCAGAGGGAGAAGCAGACTCCCTACTGAGTAGGGGGCCCGATGCAGGGCTTGATCTCAGCACCCTGAGATCATGACCTGAGCTGAAGGCTGATGCTTAACCAACGAGCCACCCAGTTGAAAATTAAAGCAGAAAATTAATCGATGTCCCCTCCTTATCCTCAGCACATAATTACATGTCTGCTACATAATAGACTAAAACAAATAATATCCAGAAACATAAACTTATTTCAGCTTTAAATCTCTGTCAGTTTTACACATATCTTGTTTCTGTCTTATTAAGGTGCAACAATTGGTAAGACTGATTTTTACATATTCATACCTGTGAGTATGGTATGTCTCTACCATGTGCACACATCTACTATGCAATGACATATTATTTATGCAATATAGAAATCTTTTGATATATTTGAATCACAATTGTCATCCAAAACATTTAATTGATGTTTTAATGTTTATGCTTATATAAGCTACACAAAATATACTTTTTTGATTTTTCATTACATTTATTTTATGTAGTATAGCTCTTTTGTTTTTCACAGTCCAGTTTTTGAAACTCTCCATTATCATAGTTCTCCAAGCGTCTTTCTTTGGTCATAGGCTGAATCCCAAAGCAATATTTCCTGGTGTGATAGATTTAAGTGTTAGTGTCAGATCTTCATCCTTCCCTTTACCTGCTCCCTTTGCCATGTGACTTTGCAGTCCCTTCCACTAGAGGTGGAATGTACTTCATCTTGATTTTGGACTTGGCCATGAGACCTGTATTAGCCCAAAAAATGTAGCAGAGGTGATGATTTGTCAATTCTGACCCTAGGCTGGAAGAGACATTGTGTGTTTCTGCTTTCTTTCCCGATTTCTCCCGTTACCACGAGAGGTAATTCTCTTTGGTAGCTGTTGCCCCTCAGCCTGAGTCCCAAAATGGATACACTTGGATTCAGAATGAATTCAACCCACATCAAGCACCCAAATCCAGGCAGGGCTATACCATGAAGAAGAGCAACCCAATTAAGCCCAATCTACATCAGCTAACCTCAGTCACATCGTGGAAGTATGAGAAAAAATGGACGAGTATTGTTTAAAGCCACTGAATTGCATAGGCCATGCTGTAGCACTATGGTTGATATAGCTCTTGATACATGCATTCAGTAACCTTCCCACAAGCTAACTAGCTTCTATTTAGTGAGAACTGTATGATTAGAATGAGTATTGAAGAAGCCAACAGAGTTGTGAAGATATGGTGTTTCTGCAGCTGCTAAAGCTGTTGGTCCCGTAAGACTCGAGTTGCAGGAAGCAGAATAGGTGAATTTCCATGTAACAATCTCTTGTTATGGTTCAGTACTACTAGCTCAGTGGCAGTCAAGTCTAGTACACTGTCCTTCCCAGTAATCCTGTAAGCTAATCAATACCCTGAAATAAATATTTTTCCACTAATTAACTACAATAGATTATGTTGCCTGCAACTAAACCTTAAATTAAGGGAGTCATTGTCTTACTTTTACTTTTTTAAAAGTGGGTTAACAAGTTTTAATGATAATAGTAAAATAAATTGAGTTAGAGCCTACTGACATTAAGAAATAATAAGAGAATAATTTAAGAGCTATATGCTAACAAAATTGACAAATTAAAATCAAAAGTTTACACAAAGTTGACAAATTAAAATTAAAAGTTAAATTGTGATTTGGGCATTTTTGTCTTTTTCTTTTTTCCTATTTAATATCTATTCTTTTTAGGTAGTGAAACACCAGACAGATAACCAGAGTTCAAGGCCCAAGTGTACTTTTTATCATTTATTCAGTCTTGGATAGGTTATATAATCTTCTGGAGCCCTACTTTCTTCATTGGTAAAATGTGGAAAATAGCTAACACCTACTTCTAAGAAGCATTATTATGAATAAAAAATCATACTATTAAGAGTTATTTTAAATACTTTTAAACAATGTCAGGCTACATATACGCATGTATATACTTATACATTCACATATTCAAATATATGTGCTTTACAGCCACTATCAGCTTGAAGGCCCTGAATAAAAAAGTGACCCATGGATTTATTTCTCTTTCAATGTTGTTTTCAATTAGAACTTCCTGTTGCAGTTTATGATCTCATCTACCAAGTGCTGTATTCTTGCCTTTTACTTTTAGACCATGGAAAGGGTATTATCACTAACGGTATAAAACATAAATCAGGGGTGCCTGGGTGGCTCAGTTAGTTAAGCGTCTGCCTTCAGCTCGGTCATAATCCCACAGTCCTAGAATCGAGCTCCGTGTCCAGGCTCCCTGCTCAGCAGGGAGTCTGCAGCTCCCTCTCCCTCTCCCTCTGTCCCTCCTCACTGCTCCTTCATTCTCTGTCTCTGTCTCTCTCTCTCTCTCAAATAAATAAATAAAATCTTAAAAAAATAAATCATTCACCAGGAAACAGTTAATTATCCATGATATTTAATGTCAATCTTCTTCTCAGTTTACCATAACAGAGCATTTAATAGTGACTGAGCTTCTAAATGTGTGGTTATAATCACATTTATTAAATATTCTATAAGTGCTCACTTAACAGTATAAAAAAATACATGTTTGATTTAGAAGAAATGAGAAAAAAATTTCATGTATAACTAAACACTGCATGAATGATTTTAGGTTATAAAAAGAAGACCTCAGAGTTGATTTTTGATTTCCTTGTTAATATTCACTTTTCTCCGATAGTAAATGTCAACAAATGGCTGAAATTAATAATTAAGCAAAATGTGGTATCTTGTGAATACACATAGGAAAACAGTTTTAGAGACCTTAAAACATAAACTGCTCATATGTAACAGAATAATATTTTTACTCTTTTATCCCATTTATGTAACTTTCTAGAACAGAAGCATATTAATGGCAATAATTTTTAGCTTAGTGACACTGGAACCCATTTGAAATGCTTTCTGTAGGAAAGTAGTGACTAGAAACAAAAATATACTGCTTTCTTACCAGGAGAGCTGAAGCCAAGTGTGAGAATGATGTCACAACCCTGCTAATTGTTAGCCCAATGTCAAGTACCTAGAAATTACTCATTCAACCAACATCTACGGAACCTTAGTCCATGCCTAGCACATAAGTGCTAAAGGAATAGTAGAATTAAGTAGATGAGGTTCATGCTCCAAGGTAGCTCACATTCCAGTAGGGAGAGACAGACAGGACAAATGTAAATAAGTAAATAATATAAGTTTAGATAGTGAAACATATTTTGAAGAGAATAAAGTCAGCAATCACCACAGAAAGTAGAGGTAGAGAGTAACTGGGCAAGTAGGTAGGGCAGTCAGGGTGAGAGGGTGGCATTTGACATAAGACAAATTAGTATGGAAGATATATAGCACATTTTAATTATTTTCTACCCTAGAAAGAGCTCCCCAGAGGAAAGACTTAAGACCTGACTAAAACTGATTTAATACAAAAGAAATTTGGCCACAATTTGGGGGCATATGGGTGGCTCAGTCATTAAGCATCTGTCTTCAGCTCAGGTCATGATCTCAGGGTCCTGGGATCCAGCCCCACCTCAGGCTCCCTGCTCACCAGAGAGTCTGCTTCTCCCTCTCCCACTCCTGCTGCTTGTGTTCCTCTCTCACTGTCAAATAAATAAATAAAAATCTGGAAAGAGAAAAGAAAGAAAGAAAGAAAAAGAAAGAAAGAAAGAAAGAAAGAAAGAAAGAAAGAAAGAAAGAAAGAAAGAAAGAAAGAAGAAAGAAAAGGAAAGGAAAAGAAAAAAAGAAAAGAAAAGAAGAAAAGAAAAGAAAGAAATTTGGCCACTATTTAGACAGGGGTATGAGGAAGTTCAGTTGGAAATAATTAAGGACATTTAAGGAGTAGGTACAAATAAATGTCTAAATTCTGATATCTGCACAAATATGCTTGGGCTCCAGAGTCAGATAGACCTGAATTTAAATCTCTCTCTGAGTCCATCAGCAAAGTGGATTTGGACAAGTCACTTCATTTCTGATAGTACCTACCTCCTACACTCAGCTTCCATGAGAGACATTCTTAACCTTCTTACAAGGTGAAAAACACTTCAGCACACAAACAACAGACCAGTTTGCAAATGCCTGTACCACTGAAAAAAATCAGTAGGTACAAAGTAGAAAATCTTAAGGTTAATTGATGAAGGTTTCAACAAAAAGCAAGCTATGAGCAGGATTTAGATTTTATATGGGAATCAAGAAGAAACTCAGATAGAGGCAGTGGAGTGCTCTTTCCCTATAGACTTGCTTCTGTCACAGCTTTGGGTATATCTACTGTAATATCATACTCTTACATCTAATGGCCCTTGTTCTATGAACTAACCATTAGGAACTCGAGCAGCTTCTTACAAATGCAGGCATTTCCCATTCAATTTCACCTCATGTTGTTAACAGCCTTTTATTTTATTCTTAACTAAAATATAACTTCTTATTATTTGAAAGATTGGACCTCAAAACATCTTTTCAGTCAGCTTATATGTGTTTAGTTTAAAAAAAAAGCAGGTAGCCTTAATTTTGCAATACCACGTAACACAATAAATTCTAGCTATTTTATATTCTGCCTCATGTATCTTTAACATAGCCTATAGCAAAGCTTCAGTTGCAAGATCACTGTGGCTAATGAAAATATATGACTTGGCAAAAGTTTTAGAAACCACATTCATCTGCAGTTCTAGAATATAGGGAGAAAAACATTGTTTTTTGCTTTTAAAATTAAGAAAATCTAATCTGCAAGTCACTTAAGAAGAAAACAAATGCCATTTGGAAGGTTTTGTTAAAAAAAATGATTTGCAACATTGTTGGAACTACCTTCCACATACACTTTACATCCTCCCAAGAGTACTACTACACTGGTAACTTTCCAGTAGACTGAAATGAAAGTTTTCAAAATACAAACTCAAAAGTAAGGAATTATTTCAATTCTGTTACATAATTACTGAGTAACAGTTATGAGTGAAGCAGGGTTCCAGAAGACAGAGGATGAGTAAGTACACTCAGAGAGCGACAATCAAGGTGAGAAAGCAGAAAGATGATGCAGAAATAGCAAACCTATTCATCATCCCAGAAAGCCCCTTAGGAACGCTACTGCCATTTCTTTATTTGCTTCCCTCTCTCTGAGGAATGTGTGACAATGAAGTCACCTGAGACTGAGTTCTTTGAACCTTAAAGTCAGACAAAACAGTGAATGAAACTCTAGCCAATGGCTTGAATCCAATCTAAAAACTGAGGTCTTGGGGAGCCTGGGTGGCTCAGTCGGTCAAGTATCTGCCTTCGGCTCAGGTCGTGATCCCAGGGTCCTGGGATCAAGCCCCACATTGGGCTCTCTGCTTAGCAGGAGCCTGGTTCTCCCTCTCCCTGGGGCTCCCTCGACTTGTACTGTCTCTCTGTCAAATAAATAAAATTAAAAAAAAATTAAAACTTAGGTCTTTGGACCACTGTGCCTTTCTGAAAGCCTTATCAATGTGTCAACCTTTTCTGCCTGTCTGGGAAACTTTCAACAGGTGAATCTTTAAAATGACTCTGACTTTCTGGGACTTAAAACCAGAGAAGTGGTTGCAAGGCTACTTCTCAGTTTTAAGGGGCTCACATACCTCAAAAACTTGACTTTCTCCACATACATATAACTGGCCCACTGCAAAGGCCATGGCAAACACCTTCACTCAATTTCCCACTCAAGACCATCCTTACTTTTATTGAGGTATAATTTCCCCCCCAAATGATACCTTTTTTAAGGTTATGATTTGATGAGTTTTGACAAATTCATACACCTGGTTAACTATCACCACATCAGGGTATAGAATATTTCCATCTTTGATCACTTATTTTATTTTCTTCTCAAGACAAATCACTGGAATGTGGAGTGAGAGTCCCATACATTTCTAAAGCTTTCAAAATACAATAAGATCTGAATTTTGATTAAAATTAATAAAAGGACCTTTAACAGGGATTTTTTTGCTTTGATAATTGGTATCATTGAAACATTGTGGAAGTGGAATCCTTCTTTTAAAGGTTTTATTTATTTATTTATTTGAGAGAGAGAGCATGAGCAAGAGAGAGAATACAAGTGAGAGAGAGAGAGAGTGTGCACATGTACCCACTCGTGCAATCGGGGGGTAAGGGCAGAGAGAGAGGGACAAGTAGGTTTTCTGATGAGCCAGGAGCCCAAGGGCTTGATCCTAGCACCGCCCTGAGCAGAAGGCAGATGCTTAACGGACTGAGTCACCCAGGCATCCTAGAAGTGGAATCCTTAAGAGCAAATTAAAAGCATGCTAGGAAGAGAAGTTGTTGGTATGTTTTTAAGAAGATGGCAATTTGATGTAACAGTTTTAAATGACCCTTTTGTTCAAAAATGGAAAAACTATAATTGAGATAACATTCACATGTGAGAATTTTATCTTGCAGCAATGCTACTCCAAAGGTAGTCCATAGGCCTGTAGTATCAGCATCACCTGGGAACTTGCTAGGGATGCAAATTTTCGGGACTCACAACAGACCTCCTAATCAGAAATACTGGGCTTTGAGTCCCTCAATCTGTGTTTTAACAAGCTCTCTGGTTGATTCTGATGCATCCTCAAGTGTGAAAAGGAGGGTCTTAGAGGATAATTTATAAAGAGAAAAATATCAAAATTCTTTCTAACACTCAGGAGTAAATCTAGCATTTATTAATCACTATATATAATTTCCAGCCTTTCCTTAACCTTTCAGATCTAGATCTCTTATCTGTCTAATATGATTGAGATTATTCCTAAAAATTCTTTCTAGATTTAAAAATTCATGATTGCCATGTGCAAAATTCTGAATCTGGGACTATGGAAGATATAAAGAAGTCATGAGTCATGATCATTGACTCACCGTTTTGTTGAGTAGATATAACACATAGGCCCTGTTGGAAACTGGAGTGACACAGACAGTAAGCCATACAGGCACAGAGGACATGGACATTAGTGAGGGTTTCTGTGGGCAGCTTGGGCTTCTTTGAGAAGATACAATTTGAGGTAGGCATAAAAGTTAGATAGGCATCAAATTGTTTTTAGGTTTTCCTTAGGTAGGAGATGAAGGAGTACATTTCTGGTGAGAAAACAGCCAAATTGGTTAAACTGTCTTTCAGGAAGAGTATGTAGCTATTTGGCTATGTTTGAAACTACAGGCAGGTGTATGGCTTCAGATGAGCCCATAAAGGAAAGGTGAGTCAGAAGGCTCTTGGAAAGTGAGATCCATTTTCTGGGTATTTTGTGAAGTATGCAGTTCTTAAAAGTTCTGAAGTCAGTAGAAAATGAAAATCCCCTTGTAGGGTGGTCTGGTTATGCAAATCAGATCACAAGGTCCATATTAAAAGAAAACCAAATCATTTAAGAATATGCATCCAGATATCTTTATAGCTGACTGGAGAAAAGTAGATTTGAACCATAATTATGTTTTAGAAAACCTTTGAAATGTACCTGCTCTCAGAAAAATAAAACTTGAAATTTTACGTACTCCTGACAAAAAAAAATGTAGCTATGTTTGGCATATTATTTGATAAAAGCTGTGATATGACCATGTTTTCTTGTGCAACTTAAAAACCCAAGTATTTAATGATAAGCTAGTTTAATAAAATTTAAAAACCCTTTTGACACTGCTGTGGGATATTAGGCTAGGCATATGAAAAAAGTAGATTCAATAACCTACACAAACTGAACCAGGTATATTGATCGCACACAATACTTAGGGTTCTGTTTTTCTTTAGAGAAATTGCAATGAAATTAGAAGTATATGTTGGAAGATCAGGAGAGTCTAAGAACTCTGCCTGTCTTACTAGTAAGAGAAAATGACATTTTTATGCATAGGAATCTGATAAAGATTTTTTCAACACCAATTCAAATCAGTCTCACCAGTCTACTGATTGATAGCTGTAAGTTAGCAGTGGTTTATTCAAATAACTTACTAGTGTGAAAATGTTGCACTCAGTGATAACTTTTACAAACTCTTCACCTCTCAGGGGCATGACATTTGCATCTAAAGGTAAAGAATAATATAAAAGTAGATGTAATTTAAAATATGAAGTAGTTTTTCACTTTCAAGTATACTGAACTTATGAAACTGGTTTATAAGGCTTAGATTAAATAGTGATAGTGCCATGAATCATAATCATGTAGTATATCCCACCACACTTTGTAATGATCATTGTAGGTGCTGGTGGTACAATTTAATATTTAAATATTTTTTTGTTAAACTGAGGAGCTCAAAACATCCATATAATTTTAATCTTAATAGTAATATCTGGAAAAAAATAAACTCGAGCCATTCCAATTGCTACCTCATAAATTGGGGATTAAATAAAACAAAGTGTGTGACTTTGTCTACCTACTATAGAGGTTTGACTACAGTGTTCAACTGAGTGCTTCACTGCTTCGACTGATGCTTTATTGCATTGATCATTGTGAAAACACCATTTTGCCTTTAGATAGTCATTTGTTGGCCTCTCCCAGTCGCTTTTAATAGAGCTTTGAACTTAATAGAGTTTCTAAAGGTTTCTTTGAAAACCTCCCTATTACTTATCTCTATAAATAATAACAGTATTTATAACAGTTCTCTCTGAGCTGTTACCTCATTTTCCTGTCTAATAATGTGACATCTGACATATTTATTTGAAAGGAAAAGTGACCAAGAATTAATCCGTTGTAAACCAGCAGCACTTGAAGAACTTTGCAAATATATGGCATTATGTAACAATTTCCTAATAACTTCTCTCCATAGAATACCTATTTTAAGCACAGAGTAAACAAAACTTAGCTTCAACATATTTCTCAGATATATTTATGACAACTTCCACAAACAGCAATTTCCATTACACTATTTTACCTCAGAGCTGTACATTACTTCAGTAAAATAGAAAATAGTAGGTAAGATGAAAGCTTTTGCAGATGAAACTTTAAAAAATTAAAACTAGGGGCACCTGGATGGCTCAGTCAGTTTACCATTCAGCTCAGGTTATGATCCCAGGGCCCTGGGATTGAACCCCACATTGGGCTCTCTGCTCAGCAGGAAGCCTGCTTCTCCCTCTGCCTCTGCTCCTTCCCCCCACTCGTACTCTCTTTCTCTCTCTCATTTGCTTTCAAATAAATAAATAATTTAAAAATAATTAAAACTAAGTTCCTACATTCAAATATAGAACAACCACAACATTTATAGCTAATATATACGGAAATGTAATTGACACTGCTAGGTCTCTGTAAGTCAAGCACAAATAATCACATAATATGTAGGACCAAAATATGAAAAACTTCATAAATACTCCTTTCTATAGGTAGGTGTTTTCTATTATGTGACCTTATAGATTCATACCTGACTCTATTTTTTTTTAAAGATTTTATTTATTTATTTCACAGAGGGAGAGAGATCACAAGGAGGCAGAGAGGCAGGCAGACAGAGAGAGGGGGAAGCAGGCTCCCCGCTGAGCAGGGAGCCCAATGCGGGCCTCGATCCCAGGATCCTGAGATCATGACCTGAGCCGAAAGCAGAGGCTTTAACCCACTGAGCCACCCAGACGCCCATTATACCTGACTCTATTAATACAACTAAAATAAGTTCTAAATTTAATGTCCTTCTTAATCACATCATTAACACAAAAAAGGTGTATGTAGACAACAATTCTATTTATATCTAATATCTTGTGTGTACTTACACCCTCTTACACAAATAATTTCAATGGTGTCTATGCAAGTAGTATCATAATTTACATTAGTCACTGATGTGTGATTTCACCTGTAACTCTAATAAATTTGAGCCTATGTGGTTCAGTCAATTCATGAAGTCATATTCACAAAACAACAGTCAAATCACCAAAGAGTAATTGAAAAGAAAGTTCAATCCTGAATAGTCTCTTTCAAATAATTTCAAAAAGAATTTAATTCATAATTCATACCCACTAACAGATCTTGAACAAGCAAACTATAAAGCTTATTCTCTCACCATTTGTACATACTTTAAAACATTTAAAAAATAATTTTAATTTGAAACAATTTCAAACTTGCAGAAAAATTATGAGCAGAATAGCTTTTTCTTGAAACATTTGAGAGTAACTTGTCAACCTCATGCCCCATCACATCTGAATTATTATGTATTTCTTATAAATAACCACATTCTTTTAAATAACTCCAGTCAGAAAGCTAACATTGATACATTACTACTACCTAATCCTCCAACCCCTTTGAAGTTTTACCAATTGCCTTGCAGCAAAAGGATCTAGTTCAGAATCAGATTGCATTAGTTGTCATGTTTCATTAGTCACTTTTAGTCTTGTACAGTTCTTAACTCTTTTTTTCATGACCTTGACACTTTTGGGTATCACAGGCCAGGTACTTTTTTTGAATATCCAAAAAATATCCCAGTTTGGGATTGTCTAATGCCTCCTCATGATTAGATTTAAGTAATACATTTTTAGCAAAAAGAGCACATGTGATGTGTTGTTCTAATTGCATCTTATATCAAGTGGCACACAATTTTGATTTATCCCTTTATTGATGATGATCACTTTGATTTCTTTTTGTTTGTTTTGGCTTAAATAACAGAAATTTATTGTCCCATAGTTCTGGAGGCTAGAAGTTCAAGATCAAAATGTCAGAATTTGCTGCCATCTTTGGCATGCCTCAGTTTGTGGAATCATCACTTCAATTTCTGCATTCATTTTTACATGGTGTTCTCCTTGTATATATGTCTCGGTGTCCAAATTTCCCCCTTTTATAGGGACACCAGTTAGATTAGGGTTCCACACTAGTCCAGTATGACCTCATCTTAACTGATTACATCTGCAGTGATCCTTTTTCCAAATAAAGTCACATTATACGGTATTGGGGTTATACTACATCATATGAATGTTGCAGGGGATATTATGCAACCCATAACAGAGGTGGAAGGAATTGCTCCTTCCAGTCTACATCTATCTGCTCCTGCCAGTGTTAGTTGGCTCCAAAAACAGTAATTAGTTTGTTTCCAGGTGATTTTTTCCTCATACTCATAGACAGAGCTTCATTGCACCCTGTCAGATGCACCATATCAGTTGGACAGGACCACCTCTTCAGAGTCATCTCAGCTCTGTGGGGATCCTCCTCTAAACATCGAGACTCTACCTTTTCCTTCACAACATTACTGAGGAATAATTGACAAATATAATTGTACATATCTAAGGTGTACAACATGATACATTGTACATTGTACAATACATATACATTGTAGAATGATTAGCAAGATCAAGATTATTATTACATCCATTGACTCACATAGTTAACTCCTTTTGTGTGTGTGATGAGAATGCTTAAAATCTATTCAACAGCAACTTTCAAGTATATAGTACCTGAACCATAGCTACCATGCTGTATGTTACAGAAGTAAGTTCTCAGAACTTACTCTTTTTATAAAAGTTTGTACTCTTTCACCTATACCTCCCTATATTCTCCTTCCCCCAGGCTGGCAATCACCATTTTATTCTCTGTTTCTGTGAAGTCAACTTTTTTTTTTTAAGATTTTATTTATTTATTTCACAGAGGGAGAGAGATCACAAGGAGGCAGAGAGGCAGGCAGAGAGAGAGGGGGGGAAGCAGGCTCCCCGCTGAGCAGGGAGCCCGATGCGGGCCTCGATCCCAGGACCCTGAGATCATGACCTGAGCCGAAAGCAGAGGCTGAAGGCAGAGGCCTTAACCCACTGAGCCACCCAGGCGCCCAACTTTTTTTTTTAATATAAATTACACCACACAGTATTTGTTTTTCTCTTTCTGGATTATTTCATTTAACATAAAGACTTCCAGGTTTATCCATGTTTTCAAAAATGGTAGGATTTCCTTTTTTTTAAGGCTGGATAATATTCCATTGTATATATACCACATTTTCTTTATCCATTCATCCACTGAAAAACATTTATGTTGTTTTCATATTTGGTTATTACAAATAATGCAGCAACGAACAAGGGAGCAGAAATATCTCTTCAAGATAATGATTTCATTTCGTTTGGATATATACCTCAGAGTGGGACTGCTGTATCACACAGTAGTTCTATTTTTAATTTCTTGAGGAACCCTCACACTGTTTTCCATGGTGGCTGCACCAATTGCTGCACAAGGGTCCTCTTTTCTCCACATCATTGCCAACATTTGTTATCACTTGTCTTTTATTTATTATTAAGTTTGTTTAATTTTAATTCTAATGTGTTAACAAACAGTATTATATTAGTGTCAGGTGTACAATATAGTAATTCAACAATTCTATACATTACTCAGGGCTCATTATGATAAGTGTACTCATAAACCCTTCACCTATTTCACCCTCCCTCTACCCATCTCCTCTCTGGAAGCCACCAGTTTGTTTTTCATAGTTAAGAATCTATTTCTTACTTTGTCTCTCTTTCTTTCCTTTGTTCATTTGTTTTGTTTCTTTAAATCCATAAACAAGTGAAATCATAAGATATATGTCTTTCTCTGACTCATTTAATTCACTTAGCATTATACCCTCTAAATTCATCCATGTTGTTACAAAGGGCAAGATTTGGGGCACCTGGGTGGCTCAGTGGGTTAAGCCTCTGCCTTCGGCTCAGGTCATGATCTCAGGGTCCCAGGATCAAGCCCTGCATCAGGCTCCCTGCTCAGTGGGGAGCTTGCTTCCCCTTCTCCCCCTGCCTGCCTCTCTGCCTACTTGTGATCTCTCTTTGTCAAATAAATAAATAAAATCTTAAAAAAAACCCCAACAAATGGCAAGATTCTGTTCATTTTTATGGCTGAATAATGTTCCATTATATATACATATATGCACACCATTCCTCTGTGTGTGTGTGTGTGTGTGTGTGTGTGTAGATACACACCACAACTTCTTTATGGCTGAGTAATATTCCATTGTGTATATGATAGTATATATATGTATGTATATATATACGTACATATATAGAGTATATATATATGTATGTATATATATACACATACATATATATACCACATCTTCTTTATTCATTCATCTATCAATGGACACTTGGGCTGCTTCCATAATTTGGTAATTGTAAATAATGCTGCAATAAACATAGGGGTACATATATCCCTTTGAATTAGTGTTCTTGTATTCTTTAGATAAATACCCAGTAGTGAGATTACTGGATTGTATGATAGTTCTATTTTTAACATTTTGAGGAAGACCCATACTGTTTTCTACTGTGGATACACCTGTTTGCACTCCCACCAACAGTGCATCAGTGTTCTTTTTTCTCCACATCCTCACTAACACTTGCTGTTTCTTGTGCTTTTGATTTTAGCTATTTCTATATGTGTGAGGTAATATTGTGGTTTTGATTTGTATTTCTCTGATGACTGGTGATGTTGAACGCTTTCCACACACTATTTGGCCATTTCTTTTGTTTCTTTTTCTTTTTTTTAAAAGATTTTATTTATTTATTTGACAGAGAGAGAGATCACAAGTAGGCAGAGAGGCAGGCAGAGGGAGAGGGGAAGCAGGGTCCCTGCTGAGCAGAGAGCCCGATGTGGGGCTTGATCCCAGGACCCTGTGATCATGACCTGAGCCGAAGGCAGAGGCTTTAAGCTACTGAGCCACCCAGGTGCCCCAATTTGGCCATTTCTATGTCTTTGTAAAAATGTCTATTTGGGTCTTTTGCATATGGTTTCATGTACAGAACACCCTAAAGATTCCACCAAAAAACTATGAGAATTGATGAATAAATTCAGTAAGGTTGCAGGATACTGAATCAACATAGAACAATCATTTGCATTTCTATACATTAATAAACTATCCTGAAAGAAAAATTAAGAAAGTAATCTCATTTACAATAACACCAAAAACAATAAAATACTAAAGAATGAATTTGGACAAGGAGGTGAAAAATCTGTACACTGAAAACTGTAAGTCACTGATGAAAGAAATTGAAGACATAAATAAATGGAAAGATATCTATGCTCTAGTATTAGAAAAAATAATATTGTTAAAATATCCCTACTATCTAAAGTAATCTACAAATTCAATACAATCTTTATCAAAATTCCAATGGCATTTTTTACAGAAATAGAAAAAATAACCCTAAAATGTATATGGAACCACAAAAGACTCTGAAAGTAATGTTAAGAAGAAAGAACAAAGCTGTTGGCATCATATTTCCTGATTTCAAAATATACTAAAAACTTTTAGTAATCAAAACAGTATAGTGCTGGTATAAAAACAGGTATATCGACCAGTGGAAAAGAATAAAGAGCCAAGGAATAAGCCCACATACAGGATATCAACTAATCTTCGACAAGAGTGCCAAAGGGAAAGGATAGTTTCTTTAATAAATGGTATTGGAAAAACTTTACATACATATGCAAAAGAATGAAATTGGACCTTCTCTCATGCACCACTTACAACAATGAACTTCAAATGGATTAAAGACTTAAATGCAATGCCTGAAACCATAAAACAGAAGAAAATGTAGGGCAAAAGCTCCCTGATACTGATCTTGGCAATGATTTTTTGGGGTAAGACACAAGAAACAAAGGCAAAAAAAGATGAAATGAACAGGCAATACTACATCAAACTAAAAAGCTTCCTTTCTTGTTTTCTTTATTAATTGGTGGTTTTTGTTTGTTTGTTTGGTATGCTTTTGTCTTTCTGTACCTACTGTAGGATTTTGCTTTTAATTACCATAACGGATTTATAATACATCTTACAGTTCTAAACCTATTTTAAGCTAATAAGAACTTAACTTCAATTACATAAAAAGTTCTACACATTTATTTGTCCCACCTCTCACATTTTATGTTGTTAATGTCATAAATTACATTTTTTTAGATTTATTTATTTATTTTAGAGAGAGAGAGAGAGAGAGAGAGAGAGAGAGAGAGCATGGATGCATGGAGGGAAGGTCAGAGGGAGAAAATCTTTCAAGCGGACTCCCTGATGAGTGTGGAGCCCCACCCTGGGGCTTGATCCCACAACCTAGGAGATGATGACTTGAGCTGAAACCAAGAATTGGATGCCTAACTGACTGATCTTTCCAGGTGCCCCACAATTTACATCTTTTTATATGTTATATTCCTTAACCAAATATTGTAGCTATAGTTACTTTTAACACTTTTAGTATATATGCAAGCGTTCAAAGTGATTTATACAATTGTAGTATTAGAATATTTTGAAATTGATTATATATTTATTTTCACCAGGGACTTTTCTACTTTCACATGTTTTCATGTTATTAATTAACTTTTTCAGCTTGGGGAATTCCTTTTAGAATTTTTTATAAGGCAGGATTTGTGGCAATAATTGTTTGTAGGGAAGGAATTGTTGGTTTTTGTTTGGGAAATCTCTCTTTCATTTCTGAAGGGACACTTTGCTAGGTACGGTATTTTTGGTTGGCAGTTTCTTTTTTTCCTTTGAGCACTTTTTTTTTTAAGATTTTATTTATTTATTTTACAGAGAGAGTGAGAGAGCACAAGCAGGGGGAGCAGTAGAAGGAGAAGGAGAAGCAGGCTCCCAATCCCAATGCAGGTCCAAATCCCAGGATCCTGGTATCATGACCTGAGCTGAAGGCAGATGCTTAACCATATGAGCCACCCAAGTGCCCCTTTTTGAGCACTTTGAATATATAATTCTACTCTCTCTTGAACTGCAATATTTCCGATGAGAAATTTACTGATACTTTTCCTGGAGTTCCTTTGTAGGTGATGTCTTTTTTTTTTTTTTTCTCTAGCTGCTTTCAGAATCTCTCTTTGTCCTTAATTTTGAGAGTCTGATTATAATGCGTCTTCATGAAATTTTTTTTTTAAGATTTTATTTATTTATTTGACACACACAGAGAGAGATCAGATCACAAGTAGGCAGAGAGGCAGGCAGAGAGAGGAGGAAGCAGGCTCCTTGCTGAGCAGAGAGCCCAATGCAGGCCTCAATCCCAGGACCCTGAGATCATGACCTGAGCAGAAGGCAGAGGCTTTAACCCACTGAGCCACCCAGGCACCCATTCATGAAAAATTTTTAAATTAAATCTGTTTGGGGAGTTTAGGCTTCATGTACCTAGATGGCCATATCACTTCCCAGATTTGGGAAGCTGCAGGTACTTTAGGAGGGTTTACACCCAGCTCCATTCTATACTACATTCTCTATCATTCCTCCCACTTCCATTACATAGATTGTTTTAGCCCCTTCCACCAATTTGTTACCTTCTTCCTCAGATTTCTACAGATATGACTCTTTCTATCCAACTTTCCTAATTTTGCATTATATAAAGTCTGGGAACTGGGCTAGCAACAGTTTCCTTCAGGATAAAAGACAAAGAGGCTCAACTGGGGAAAGATGGATTAAAGAAAGATAGATAACCCTCATATTTTATTTATTTTCCTTTGTTCTTCTACTTACTCTCCATCCTGCCTAGGTAATAGAGCAGTAATTTAAAGGACATGTGGTAAACGGTAGCAATACACCTTATGAAGAGTATACAGTACAATTTCACTCTTGATTTTTACCTATCATAGCTGTATTTTTATTAATTTAGCTAATCATCCATGTCATTATTTTTAAAGCATTTAAAAATAAATGTGCTCAATAAAATCTTGAAATCATATGCTCTCTTATTCTACATTTGCATCCTCAATTTTCCCTTTCAAATAAGGACTGATACTGAATTTCTATAGTCCTAATTCATATGAAAAATCTATATGCCAGTTATATAAATCCATATGGCAATTATAATTATGTGAATGAAAAAATAAATATGTATAAAGGATAAATAAGTGCATAAAAGAAAAATATAGCAGTAGAAACTATTTTAAAATCAAATTCTAGAGAATATTTTGAGGAAAAAAATAGAGACTGGATTAAAATTATAGTTGATAGCAAAAATCGATAGCCTTGAAATAAAGTAGAAGAAATGAATATTTATAAAGTAACTACAAATAATTAATTTTATTTAAAAGATGTCATTAGGGAGCTCTTATAGCATTAGAATAGTCTCATAAAGAGCATAAGTGAATGGATTACTATCTCTGAAGTAAACTTTCACTCCATAGAATGTCTCTGACACCACAAATTATAATTTCTATGGATTCCTTTGAAAGCCTAATAGCCTTTCTATTTATCCATTTCCTTCTATATTAAATATTTTCAGGGAGAAATAATCAACCACAAATCTGGTTTGTTCAAGAGAAGAGCTAACCACTTCACCAGTTTTCTTCATTTCTTATCAAATATGCAATAGGGTAAATAAAATGTTGCCTCCTATTGGCTATGTATTGGACTATTGCTCTGGAATGGTCTTAATATTTAATTTAAAATACCTAAATGTGAAGACATAATTTAAGAAAGTCTGATCTGGCATGCTAAAGACAGTCCAAGTAGAAAAAGTAAAATGTGGACCTATTCCATAGCGCATTATAATAAACAGTAGGTTTCAATACAATTTTGTTAAATAAATAAGTGAATAGAATACTGAAAATATTCACTTCAAAACAGATATGAATTAGTTATTTATATCTGTCATATTTTCTCAAGGCAATTTTTATTCTTAATGAATTCTCATTGTCCAACTGCAAATAATTCATTCATTTTAATTTTCATTATTTTGGTAAAACTGGTGACTCTCTGCCCCATCCCAACTCCCGATTTTTAAAAGGAGAACAAGATGGATAGTATATATTTCGTTTAACAATTTATCTTTATTTGGAAATAACCAAGAGGTGCTCTATTTCCCTCAGAGGTTTCTATTAACTTCATCTGTGCTTAAGTACAGTTCTGGTGTTTAGAGCAATGATTCCCAACAAGTAGCCTGTATCTCTGAGGGTCAAGATATATTTGTGAAGAGTTCCAGTATGCATTTGGAAGTAAAGCCACATATACTGGCTGAAGTTGATTGTTTAATAGGCACACACACAAAAAATCAGTTTAGTGTCTTACGGTGATTCAAGGAATTAGTTATTTAATTAAATAAATATATGTATACATGTGTACACGTAGATGTGTGTGTGTCTGTGTGTGTGTATGATTTCAAATACTACCTGGTATATGATAAACATCAAAAAACATTAACTAATATTATTTTCATTAACATTTAAAACATCTTAAGAAGTTGGAAAGGAAATGCTAATTATCAAACATATGGATAATATCTGAAAACTTGGAAATGTTTTATGAGAAACTTTCATTTTAAGAACATAATAAAAATTTAATTTAATTTTATCTATTTATAAAACTACAAATTCATGAAGAAAAAACAAACATGCAATCTCAGTCATTTCTGTAAGCCAAGTATTAGAGTGATAATGTTACAAATATAATATATTCATTTCTGGTCTTTCCTACAAGGATCATTGATATTCTGCTTTAGAAACAGTAAAAAGTTGAATTTTTAGTAGACTTCTAGTTGAGAAATTTAGAAATATTTAATCTGATATCCATGAGTTCCTTAATACAGCTACTCAATCTATGTGGTCAGAAGTCTCAACTGTTCTGTTTTTTTTTTATTGTTTGTTTGTTTGTTTGTTTGTTAATAATGTTACAAATTCCTAATGTAAGTAAACCTTACTTTGGGACAGTAGGCTGACATTTTGTAAGAGCAACATTTGTGTCATAAAATCCAATATCACCTTAATTTCCAATAATTTTTCAGTCAGAATTCACTGCTTGATTGAGATGTTTTTTGCTATGGAAAAATTTCCAGGTAAAATTGACATACCTTGAAATAATACTTTAATACACTTTACTATTTGGAGACTTTAAAATGAAGAGAAATACAAAAGATAATACAGAAATTCCCGTGAAAAATTTTAAAAAGGTAATTTAAAAAATACATAAGATCTCTCTTTTACTTCCTTTTTCTGTTTCCTTAATGAATAATAACTTACAGATAAAGTTGAAGCCCCCCAATATTTTTACTTCTAATCTATTTATTTTCTTTCTTTTCTAAAATGAACCACTACAGTGAATTCGATCTGTATCTAACCCACATTTTTACACTTTTACTACACGTAAGTATATATATCTCTATGGCTACTAATACACTGCGAGCTTTGATATACAGACATTTTATCATTCAATTTTAAGTATTATGTCATTCCTATTGTTATTTTCATCTTAACCAATGAATTATTTTTAACCTTAGAAGAGGCTTTTATTTGATTTTTAAAAATATGTTTATCTTCTTGATGATTCATTTGAAATTATACTTCACTAAGAAAACTTGAATCAAAGAGGAATTAATTCTCTGAAATCAGTTGAAATTACTTTTTGACCTGGTAGGTGGTCACTGCTTTTTACAAATATTTTCCAAGAACTTAAAAAGAATTTAAATTGTGCTAGGATTTGTCCAGCTTGCTAAGTATTTTTGTGAATTATCTTTAGATAATTTGGTCTTACTCGACTTTTAGGCTCATTTTCATAGATCTTGATGCCTCCATTGAATTATTTTATTAGTACAGATGATTAGTACCAACCATGTTAACATACCAACTATTCTGTAGGTATCTTTGAAGTCCCAGTTCTGTTATCTTTGTTTTTTTGGTTCTTTTTTTAGATTTTATTTATTTATTTGACTCAGAGAGAGAGATTACAAGTAGGCAGAGAGGCAGGCACAGAGACAGGGAGAGGAGGAAGCAGACTCCCTGCTGAGCAGAGAGCCCGATGTGGGCCTTGATCCCGGGACGCTGAGATCATGACCTGAGCCGAAAGCAGAGGCTTTAACCCACTGAGCCACCCAGGCGCCCTAGTTCTGTTATCTTTGAAGTTCCTAAAATACCTTGCCTCAAAATTTCACCTGAAACAAATGTGACAATATTCCCCGGTAGAATTCAGCTAACCATACTTAAAGTTTAGGTATCTAATCTAGGGTGTCTCCCTTAAGGGTTATAACCCTGACTAGACATTCATATCAGGCTCATGCATAAGGAGTGTACTGTGTAAACAATAGTCTAGCTGATCTATCTATGCTAAATGCCACTAATTTCATCAATGAGAACCCATTTCTAACATTCACAATAATTAGTAAACGTTCTGGTGTTGATGGGAGTCAAAGATAGCAGAAGTGCTTTTAGTAGCCACTTCTAGAGTGTGGATTTTAGATTAAATTGCTCTAAACCACAAATGAAGTGTAAATTTCTGATAAAACAACTAAGCTGAGCCCTTGCAGAATATATAATGATGAACACACCCATTTATACTGCATTGTGTATTTGAAGTAGTTTAAGATAAATCACAGATATCAAAATAATCTTATAGTTTAAATCGTCTATATCCTGTTGACTTGGGATGTGATCAATCTATCCTTTTTTGACAGAAGGATATTCAATCTGTTTTTTTTTTAAGATTTTATTTATTTATTTGACAGAGAGAGAGAGAGAGAGAGTGAGAGAGAACACAAGTAGGCAGAGAGGCAGGCAGAGACAGGAGGAAGCAGGCCGATGCGGGACTCATGACCTGAGCCAAAGGCAGAGGCTTTAACCCACTGAGCCACCCAGGCGCCCTCAATCGGTTATGATAGCAAATTTGTCCAGTTTCTCTTGTAATCTTATCAGTATTTGTGTTACATATTTCAAGGTTATTTGATTAACTGTATATAGATTCATATTTTTACATCATCTTGGTGGACTGTTTGTTTTAGTGATTTGTTATGTTTCTTCTTAATTTAATAATGGTTTTGCCTTACAAACCTGTACTATACAATATTAATTTTGCTACGATGGCATTATTTGGACCCTGTGTTTGCTATCTTTATATTTTTAACCTTTGTGTGCCATTTTCTTTGTGTGTTTCTTACATATACATCTATCTATCTATCTATCTATCTATCTATCTATCTATCTATCTATCTATCTATCTATCTATCATCTATCTATCTCTTTTTATCTATCATCTTCAACCTCTCACTCTATCGTTTTGGTCAGTTTCCTTTATCTGTATATCGGATTGGTGATGAGTAAAAGATTATTTCCAGACTGATATTGTGGGTTTTGTTTATACTATTTTTCCTTGGCTTCTTCCTTCCTACCTATCCTCCCTTTTCATTTCTGTTTGTGAGACAGATCATGTTTTTCTCATTTTTCCCTCTTGTGAATTTTTTTTCCTGGTAACAGGGAATTTATTTCTATTCCTTTAATGCTCCTCTTGGCTTAAAATTCTAGGATTAATAATTATATATCTTTCCTAACTATTACTGACTTTTTATAACTTTTAATGTGATTCTTTACATACTTCAACAATTTAATATGGATCGTTATTTTTCAACCTCAGTACTACTGACTTTGAGGGCCAGATAATCCGTTGTTATAGGGCACTCTCCTGGGCATTGCAGGATGATAGCAGCATCCCTGGCTTCTATCCACTACATACCATAGCCCTTTCCTCAGTTGTTACAAATGAAAGTGTCCCAGACATGGCCAAATGTCCCCTGGAGGGCAAAATCACCCCCAGTGACAACTACTGATTTAGAGGATAAATAAGACTGATTAAGCTCCTACTTTGCTATTTTATAATGGCAAGAAAAAAGGTAAAATTTGCAAGCTGATATGTACCTAACCATCTTGTACAATTAGCCTCTTAATTAACAGCTAAGGAATTAAAAGCCAACCATATGTCTAAGTTTTTAGAATTACAGTTCTTGTAAAGTTGTTTGATCACCATTTATTTTCCTATCTTCATGAAACTTTAGTTAAGAGCCAAATAAAAGTAAAAAGAGGTTTTTACCTTTAATTACTTTCCCTAAAAGTATCCGTGTGTCTACGGAGATTTAGACAGCCACTGGGGCCAAGCCAGGATTCCCGTAGTGAAACAATTGACTTGGCATCACATTGACAACATATAAACAACAGTTTGTCAACAGGCTTCACATTAGTGACAGAACATTTTTTGGCAAAATAGAGGCATCCTTCTGGGCACCATGGCAAAAAACAGCTACTCGCTTTCATTTACGACTCTTCTGTATGGAGTACCAAATTAATTAAAAGATTATAATTGTGACATTTGTTTAGAAAAGATTTTTTAAGGAAAAAATACAGCAGAGCAGAATTTCTGCTGAAAAAAATTTGCCTCTAGCAGTTTATTCATAGTTGCTATAGACCTATAAACTGTGGGTAACTGTTAAAGGTTTTGTGTTTTTGTTTTCTTTTGTTTTGATTTGATTTGATTTTTTTTTCTTAAGTTAAAACTAACAGTATGGAAGTTATTTGATAACCAAATTTGGGGAATGTAAGTATTTTCCCAAAAAGATGATCATAATACTATACCTTATTCTGCTTTCAAAGTTAGTGCATAGAAAATGAAAATGAGAAATAAAGTGAAAGCAAAACTGCATATTTATAAAAACATAATTTCTTTGGAATAAAAAATAAAGATTGCTTCATAGCTTTCATAGAATAGAGTGACCTGAGATTCATGGGAACCTAAGAAAGCTCAGAGGAAAAGTTAATTCTCCTAAATGTGTAAAGAACAAAAGGATTTAAACTTGAATAAATAACCACTATTTCAATACCAAAATCACTTAATAAGGGTGAAAATAGTTTATCCAGTTTGGAATAGAGACCCAGTGCATATATCTGTGGTTGAAAATTACTGAAGATAGACAGAGGATGGACTCTGCTTGGCCTCTCTCTGCCTAGTTAAGGTAAATATTGTTCAGAGAATACTGAAAATTTTCACTGCAGGCACATACTTGTGGTCCTTTAACCTAAAGGCAAAAAGTACTGGAAATTGATAGGGTCATTTAGGAAGACCATGAACATAAATGTTGGTGAAGCTGAAAGTACTAGATCTAAAACTTACTAAAAAGTATTTTAAAAGCTATTTTAACATTTGTGCCCAGATTTTTTCTGTTATTTGACAACAGTAATGTCTGAAATAGTGTTTCTAATTTTGATAGGTTAGTCACTTTCTTGAAGAAGTTTGTCATAAATGGCATTTCTGCCCTGGGAACATATACTCTAAGTCCCTTAGGGTGATTTTCAATTGCTCAATCCTTTTTTTCAACAATTCTGTGCATCTGGTCTATGCCAGCACATGTGTTAAGTATAAAGTTCAGATGTACTCCCTGCTCTGCAAGAACTGAGAGCCTATAAGAGATGATCAGCACAATACCTGATAGTTATGATATAAAAAATTTCCTAGAGAATGTTTAACTAACCCAAACTTAGAGTCTGTGGTTAGCCTGATGAAGGGTGGGAGGACTTTATTTTTTTTTAATTTTTTTAAAGGTTTTATTTATTTATTTGACACAGAGAGATCAGATCACAAGTAGGCTGAGAGGCAGGCAGAGAGAGAGAGGAGGAGGAAGCAGGCTCCCTGCTGAGCAGAAAGCCCGATGCGGGCCTCGATCCCAGGACCCTGAGATCATGACCTGAGCCGAAGGCAGAGGCTTTAACCCACTGAGCCACCCAGGCGCCCAGGTGGGAGGACTTTAAAGGCCAGGTTGTTGCATAAGAAAGGCCAGAGGTAAAACAAGATGCTCACTGCAGGTACTTGCAAAACAGGGAATAGAAATGTGAGGATGGAAAATGTCTTGTGTGTGGTGCCTGGGAGCTTGTACCTCATTCCAAAGTCTTTGGGATGGTTTGGAAGGGTTCTGAGAAGAGGAATGACATGAACAGTGTTGCATGTTGGAAAGTTCACGCTGAAAAGCAATATGGATGGTGCTGTTTGGAGGAGGGCATCCTGGGATAGAGACTAGTTAGCAGGCTTGCTCTGACAGAACAAGGAAGAATGGAAATAGATATTTAAACAGGCAAAGAACTGAGCAAATACTTAGAAGAGAAAATGGGTCAAACTTGGTGCTTTCATCGAATGTGAGAAGTTAAGAAAAAACACTACTAAGATCAGTAACTCTACAGACAATTTGAGATAGTATACGTAGTGATAGAAAATAAGAAGTTCTATTTTGGACATGCAAAATTTAACAAACGTTTACTGAGTATTTACTATGTACCAGGTACATATAGGAGCTAGTGATACCACAGTGAAAAAAAATGACCAAAATACCTGTAATCATGAAGCTTAAATTTATTGTGAGATGCAGAGCAGCAAGATAAATATGTAAAATATTCAGAATGTTAAATAGTGATTACAATAGGAAGAAGAAAAAAGAGAAAAAGATATGAATTGAACTTGAACTTTTAGAAAATGTGAACAAGGAGAAACTTCACTGAAAAAAATGACTTGAGTCATGAGCTGGTTTGGAGTGGGAAGAGATAGTCATCAATATTTACTGAAAGAATGAAAAGCACAGAAAATAAATTTTTATTTGCAGTTTAAAAATGAGAAATCAGTAAGATTAATAATAACTTTATTTTTTCACTCTGGTTCTTCCATCTACATCTATTGCCCACAAGGGACTAAATATGCCCATAGTGGTCAATTCCTTCTCACAGATAGTATATTAAATGTCAAAAGTCTTCATGCACGTCTAACAATCTCTTGTGTTGTTCAGTCCCACTGGATTCAAATAATCAACAATAATTTTATTTTAATGTTTCATTTTTACTGTATAAAATATGCTAAGAGGGGTCAATTCTCTATTAGCAGTTTCTGCAAAATAACCCCTGCTTAAGATCCTCATACTTTTGTGGCAGCTGTGATGGGAGGGTGTAGGTCTCTTTTTCTTCAGATTTTAACTATGCTTTAGGCTAAGAAGGTTTTACTCCAATCACTCAAAAGTTGTTTCCCTTAATATTGTTTTCTGTGCCTTAATAATTCTACTTATACTTTTGGTTATAGCTCACTATATATTTTCTCTTCTAGGTATTTAGGAGTGTTGCCATGAGAAGTGTGAAAAAATATTGCATTCCTACTACGTGCTATAAAGACCAATGTTCTACGTTATTTGCTTTTAAGTCTTCAGACTGAGAAACAGAAAAATAAAAAAATACTGTATACAATTTGACAATTAAGATTTTAAGACAGTGCTATTCCACATAACTTTTAGTGATGATGAAAATATTTTATATCAATGCTGTCCAATGTGGTAGCAACTAGTCACTTGTGGACAATGAGTACTTGAAATATGACTGACACCACTGAGGGAATAAATTTTCAAATTTTACTTAATTTCATTTACTTCATTTTTTAAAAGATTTATTTTTCTTTTTTTTAGAGAGAGAGAGAGGGAGGCAGGGCACATGTGAGCAGGGGCAAGGGCAAAGGGAGAGGGGGACAGAGAATCTCAAGCAGACCCCCTGTTGAAAGCAGAGCCTACTTGGGGCTCCATCCTACCACCCTGAGATCATGACCTGAGCCAAAACCAAGAGTCAGATGCTTAACCAACTGAGCTGCCCAGGTGCCCCTTAATTTTACTTAATTTAAATTTAAATAACTACCTGTAGCTAATGGTTATTATACTAAACAGCACAGTTAAAAAGTAACCACACTGGAAGAATAACCAGAAATTATTACTAAAGTGAGTTATGAACAATGACTCTGATTTAGCCAGATATACTTGGGAAAGGGACTTAAAGTTCAAGGGAAAGCATAGAAAGTTACAGAAGTGTGAGGGATCATGCCAAATTTGGGAAACTACAAGATTTTCCAATATAGATCAGCTGATATTATATTAAATGTGGAGCACAGTAGGGGGCTGAAAGAAATGAGGGGGATGAACAGCTTTTTCTGACATACAGAGCAATTTAGATTTTATTCTGTTGGCATGGGAGGCCACTAAAGAATTCAAAAGGAAGCAGAACATAATCAGATATGCATATTAGGAAGACTATCTTTTGAAATCAGACAGACCTAGTTAAAATTAAGTAAAGACCTAGAATAATAGTATTATATAATAAATAAAATGATTAAATAGATTAAAGGAATGCCCATGAAATATTCATACATCCATGGAATACTTAAAGGAACCAATCAGATAACTGACCACAAAGAAAAAATTAAATCCAATTAAATCAAAAGTAGAAATTTTAAAGGTTAAAGTTTCTGCTTACAAATACAATTACTGTAAATAGTATTTAAAAGATTACCAAAAAAATTTAAAAGTATTACATAGCATGCCACTTAAAAATGTACAGTTATCACACTGAAAATACCTCATTTTGTGCCCTGAGTACTTTTTTGAACCTAGTGTGTAATCTTGTGTACCTTGGTTTTGTGGTCACATTGTGTGGCTTGATTCTTGGCAGCTGTCATTGCGAAAGTGTTTAGGTAAGATTTTCAAGCTACTTTTTTGAAAAAACCTAAGTACTATTTCCTGTCCATCTCCAAGTCTGCATTTGAAATAAAATAATATTTAATAAATGTTTATCATACTCTGAAAAGAATTCTTCCTTATTTGAATTTTGTTAATTTGGGCTTAGATTTTAATATCTCTCAAATTCCCTTTTGTATTCCCCTGATAGCCTAAACAGATGCTTAAATCATATTTACCATAATTAACCCACTTACTTTCCTTTGTTTTTTATTCTTTCTTATTAATGATTCTTCTCTACAGCTTATGGTTTCTACTAAATCTATTCATTGGCAGGGTGCACAGTATAATCATAGTCTTTGAAAAATGGAGCAACTGTTTCACATTACTAAACAACAAAAATAATTTGATTGATTTTTCAGTAGTCAGGTTTTCAAAATACTTCAAAGTCATATTATATGCTTTTAATCAATTCAGTGAAAGGTTAATATTTTGAAATATAAGGGCTTTATATATTTCAACTATTATTTTGAATAATAGATATTCATTTCAAACAAAATGCATCTCAAATTCGTAACATTTGGTAAGTACATTATGTGCTTTTTAAAGAAATGTATTTAAGATTTAGAATAGGAAAACATTTTAAAAATAATATACAAATCAAGTTGAGAAATAAACGTGCAAATCAAGCAATCAATTATTTTAAGTATATTAGGAATTCAAAATGGGGACACTCCATAATAGTTTTCATTCACACATTTAAACTACACCATACTGGCTCTGTGACGACAATTAATGTAGTATTACTTAGCAAGAGAGTGAATTTGATAATTAAAAACCTAAAATCAGTCCTTATGAAATAATTTCATGACATTGTCCCTGGAGAAAGCATTACATGCAGGTCTGATCTGTTTACTACAATCATTCATTCTAAAATACTTTTATTGTACAACCAAAATACTTGAAAAGAGACCTGTGAAGAGAGTATGGTATTTAGGTAAGTAGTCAGTAGGTAGGAATACAAAGGTGAACTAAGCATATTCCATGCCCTCAAAGTGAAAAGTATTGTTACTTAACAGTGATGATACAGAGGGGTGGTGTCACAAATGTGGCAAATGAAGAATCTGGCCAAAATTAACTGTTTGCTAAGTGTATTTCTTACAATATTATCAGGGTCCTTAAGTTTTCATAGGAAATATTTTGTAACTTTCACTAATTTTTTACCATTATTTTGCTATACATTATGCTTCAAAGGCAAGTGTTGTTATAATAATAATTGAATTATTATTGGCTCCATTTGCCTGATATTCTATTTTACATATCAGATAATGATCCCTTTACTTAAAAAAGAAACTGAAGGGATAAGAAGAATAAATCAATACTTTTCTTAAAGGAAATTAAAGAGACTGGCTTCAACTAAGTAATCTGACATATGTTCGGAGTATTTTTTTTAAGAAAGCTTATTTTTTCTGATGGATAACCATCTATGACAATTAAGACTATCTTTTAATCAATAGAGAGTTTGCAGGATAGTAAACATTTATTGAGTAGGTAGTGTTTGTGAAGTATTCCAGCCTTAATGTATTTGTTGACCTATCTCTCTATGTTCTTAAGTAGTTTTACAATATTTAGAAAAATGAAAACCTATTTTTAAAACACTATAAAATGCTGTTTTAGAAAAAGTATACATTTTCTATGACATATAAATTGCTTTCCAGGGGCACCTGGGTGGCTCAGTGGGTTAAAGCCTCTGTCTTTGGCTCAGGTCATGACTTCAGGGGCCTGGGATTGAGCCCCCACATGGAGCTCTCTGCTCAGCGGGGAGCCTGCTTCCTCCTCTCTCTTTGCCTGCCTCTCTGCCTACTTGGGATCTCTCTCTGTGTCAAATAAATAAATAAAATCTTTTAAAAAAATTGCTTTCCAAAAAGAATTTGCTGGCATGTATGGACAATGATAACCCTACTCTGAAAAGGTTTGCGAGATTTTTAGGCTAAGAACTTTTCCAGTGAGATTTTCCAGCCATAATACGTTTTCCATACCATAAATAGAGACTGAGAATAAACACAGGTTTTCTGAGAGGTAATTTTACATTTTGCCACATATTTGTCACAACTTTCCACCTTAAAATAATATTTCTGATTTCTTACTTTAACTGACCCATTAATAGTCTTCCTCCCCAATTTCACGCTTCAGTGTGATCACTAACAAAACAGTCTACATTTCTTAGCTGGGAGGGAATAGCATTTCTGAATGACCTGAAATCCTTTGGAATTGTACTCTACCTGATTTTCAAGGGTGTTTAATCCATTTGTATGCTCCAAATTTTCCATTTGAATTTGCATCAGGTCATGTAATATCAGTTTCTTCTATGTCACCTGATGTAGCAATAACTTTATATAATGTGACACTGTGTAATGCACAGTTTAAAAAAAAAAGTCCTTTTCTTCTACAGGAGCAGGATCTATCAAATGCTATATCTGTCCTACACCACTGATTTACTTAATGGGTATAACTACTGAATAAAAAATATCTAGCTGGTTTTGTGTATCCCAGTAACTCTTACCTCCTACTCTTCCTAATTAGCCAAATCATTTAATACCACAAATGGATTTTCTTACATAAAATTACGTAGAAGCAAATACATCAAAATTATAAGAAATAAATTGCTAAAATATCATTTTTTTCCTGCTACCTATGGAATTTGTCGGGTTGGAATGCAAAAAAGCAATATCACTATCATTGAATTTTATTTATATGTTCAGTTAAGCAATGAATACTGGGGAGGGAGCATGACTCCTGGTTAAAATTTGGTGGGTAAATGACAGTGAATTGCATCTTTAAGGCTAGACTTCTGTATTATCTTCTAGATTAGGAGTCTGCAAAGAATGGGTCAACAGCCAGATCTGAACCAAAGTCTGTTTTTGTAAATAAAAGTTTTTTGGAACACAGCCACCCTGTTCTTTTTCATGTAGTCTATGGATGGATGCTTTCAAACTACAGAGACAGAACTCAGTAGTTGCCACAGTCTGTATGCCCTGTGATTCAATGCCCCTCAAATTTCTTCCCTGGCCCTCTATAGAAAATATTTATCAACCTCAAGTGTAGATCATTTATGAAATGTGAACTGTTGGTTACATGATACTAAAACAGACACTATCATAAAAATTCTTTGCAAGGTTTCATAATTTTAAAAAGTAAATATGTTGAAATACTATGAAATGGGTTTCCTTGTAAGCCTCAAGAAAAAGAGTCATATTTTGTAGCAAAAGGAGTTTTCATTTCTTATTTAATACAATGTCCCATTGCTTCATATAAGGAAAACAAGCATTTGGAAAGAGCAATCCACCCACTTCTAAGGACAGTTGGAAAGACAATTGGATTAGGGTAAGTTGCTCTGAGTAGTGAGGCATTTGTGTTTCTAGTCAAATCAAGCAAGACTTTAAAAAAAAAGTTAAAGTAGAGTGAGTTTCACTCTAGGAAAAGAATCAAAGACTATGTCTAGCACACACTGTGGTTCCCAGAGATAATTCACCCATTCAAAAAACTTGTAAGAGAATCTGGAACTAACATATTTTATATGCTATAGCAACATCTTTACACTCTATTCCCTAACCACACTGGAAGGGAAATTTCCAAGCTCTTCTCTGTCAAAAGACCATTTCTGAAGAGAGTTCTAGACATGATATTGGGCTAGGTGATAGTTGAGCCAATCACTGTAAGGCAGTAAATAAGTTTGTTAAGAGCAGCCTACAATGAGGATTACAGACATAACCCACCAACGGACATTGATGAATCAACCCCATGGAAGGGACTTTTACCAGTAGAAGTCTAGTGCAATAGGAAATAGGTGCCAGAATCTAGAACTGTGTATACTTTGATGTGGAAATGGACTTCTCTCTTGGTATCTTCTAATGATGCTTAAATACTATTATTTAATATCTCCTTTTTTGGAAGAAGCATCCAATATTAGCATCGGTATTATCTCTCCTGGGAGACACACTCAGAATCATCTATTAAAGATCTCCAACCACTGGCTAAGTAACATTCAACTACAAAAGCCACTTCTAGCTGATTCAGGCCATCCAGAAGGAGGGTGACTGTGACCAATTTGACTCTTTGCTGTCTCTTAAACAAACAAAAAACTTCACAGGAATGTTAGCCAAATCCTCATCTTCTATCCATCCCTATCCACATCAACCTGAGGGCAGTCCCTTGTTTTCACCTTTTCTGACTCCAATCCCTTGTTGAAGGTTTTGGCAACTTGTCTGACTCTTCTTTTCCACCCAGGAAATGTCCTGTGCTTGATTTCTGCTTCAATGTGCTCAGAATCTTCTGAAAATATAGCTTCCATTGCCTGAACATTCAATTTCATATCTATGCCAATCTAATGAGGATCTTTAAATTTTGTGCTTTATATTCTAATATGGTCTTTGCTTCCCTGGGGACCCAGTTGTTGGTTAGTGTTGTACCTATTTTTACTCTGTTTTTCTTTCTTCTCTCTCTCTCTCTCTTTCTTTAAAGATTTATTTATTTATTTTAGAGAGAGAGAGAGAGAGAGAGAGAGAGTGCACGTACACACACTGTAAGAAGAGCAGAGGAGTAGCGAGAGGGAAAGAATCTCAAGAGGACTTCTCCCTGAGCAGGGAGCCTGATGCCTGCTTGATCTTAGGGCCCTGAGATCATGACCTGAACTGAAACCAAGAGTCAGTCGCTTAACCTACTATGCCATCCAGGCACCCCACCCTCTGTCTTTTTCAGAAATTACCAATCACTAAGGTTCTGGCATGATATTCTGATAAAAACATTACAGATATGAAAGTGTATGCAAAAAATCCCTTCTTTCCCAGATGACAACTAATTTATCCTGAATGAGCCTTCAAAATAAGCTGAAGTTCTTGGTGTTATTTTAGAAACTGGAAAAATGGTTGATCCTCTCTCTCCTTTCTTAGGTTCAATTGCACTTAAACTTTATATATATTTTGTCTTCTATTACTTCATTCTTTTTTGTCTGTTTTGTTTTATTTTTATCCCTATGTTGTGCTTTTGAGTGCCACAGCAACTATCTTGGCAAATACAATAATTGGTCTTGACTTACTGCTGCCTATTTGTTCTATCTTTCCCACTCATCAGGTTTCTTTCTTCACCCTAAGGGTCTTTAGCTTCATTAGGATTTGGTTATCTCCATTAGAAATTTCCATGACTCCAGAAACAATGATCAGCTAGGATGTACTGGTACCACTGAGGTCAGAGGAGGTGTCAATAAATACTTGAATGTCACCCCTGAGTATTACTAACCTGAAACACTCTTGGGGTTCTATCTCCATGGTTCACTCTTTCCTTTGAGACACTTTTAGTTTGGGTCTGATTACAAGATACAGAATCCATTGTCAGTAATATAATTTGGCTAAATGATTAATCAGTTGTTCAAAGGAAATACAAATTAAAATGCTTATATACGCAGAAATTGTTACTGAGTGCACAGAGTTGTCTAATGCATCCTGGAAAATTTTCTTTGTGGAATTAACAGGACCTGGGGGAAAGTTCAATCATTAAACTTGAATTTGCATCTGGGACCTTTTAGGACAATAGAGAATCTCAATGTAGATTTGAAGTTAAACAAGGGACGAAGCTTATGAATTAAATTCCCTTTGTTCTGCTACCTCCATTCTGTTCCTTTAATATGTACACAGAACTAGGTATGCAACAAAATTGCTATGTACATTGATACAGTCCAGAAACCAATCTCTTTCTTTACCTTTATCTAATTTAATTGACATAGTTAAAAAGAGTGTCTTTGGGGTATCCTAAGAAAGATATGCAAGACATTGCATAAAAAAATGAAAGAATCTATTCAGGGGTATTTTCAAGTGCACTCTATATACATAATATGAAGCTGAAGAAACTCTCAGAAAATTCATTAGGTTCTGCAAGAAGCATCTGGAATTTTAAATCTTCTGACTGTAGCTTTTGGGAATAGCGCTCTCAGGGGCAACCTAATCAGTCCTTTCACCTTAAATGCATAAGATAATTTGACCTCTGGAATTTGACAGCCTTGAAGACTGCACTAGTTTGTTTGCATAAACTTCCCAGAAACAAAGTTTCTTCTTTTTCAAAAGTATTCATCACGAAAGCATATCCATCCCCTCCACCCTTTCTGAAGTCTGTATACATCATATTTATACTTTTGAACAAAATGACCAAAGGACAGAATTAAGTGGTGTAGCACCACCAATTATGTCATGGAGCAGACCACCCCATGTGCTTCAGTGATCTCCTACAGTTAGAAATGGAGAAAAAGAACAAGTCTGAAGAAACAAGGGTAGCATTAAGTTCTTTCTTTCCTGAGAAGACAATGAAAAGCTCGAGTTGCTCCCAGGTGGCAGGTACTACAATTCAAGGTATGCAGAACACATTTGGTGATGCTTCTTGGACCATGAGGGCTTATACACATTATCTGCAGTACTCAAGGGAACACTACTTTTGCAAGCAGTATGTTTAGTGTTGGCAAAAAAAGCACAAGTGGAGTACACCCAATGGTGCTTGCAAGAATGTCGTGGCAGTCTTGAGTTAACCTACTCCCTGACTCCCCTTAGGTACCACCAGGAAATCACATGGGCATAAAGGAGACTTATGCCATAATTGTTATTTTTACCAATTACTGAATTGGAGTAATATTGTATTCCTAGTAGCATTGATGAAATGATTATTTTTTAACAAGAATACAATTTTAACTTGAATTATTTTTTAAAAAGTTTAATAAAATTGAAGTGAGCTTTTAAAAACTATGTATTTGCAGTATTTTTACTGTTTGCCAGTAAGATATTTATAAATGAGGTAATGAAATGAGATAATGCATTTGAAACTATCTTTTAAACTAAAATGCATTTTAAAGCTATAAGACACTTTTAGTCACCTTTGAAAAATAAAACTAGATTTCCCATCATAATATGGCTTGGTCTGCTGTATGCTTACTGGTACATTTAATGTATTTGATGAGCTCTACATGTGACCTAATTGGTGAAGCTATTGTGCTATCATGTGGATTCTTAAAATAGATTACAGGGAAGTAAAAGGCTCCATATTGCATCAGTCATACTCTTGGCAAGAAGTTGGTGGCACTGGGGCGCCTGGGTGGCTCAGTGGGTTAAAGCCTCTGCCTTCAGCTCAGGTCATGGTCTCAGGGTCCTGGGAAGGAGCCCAGCATCAGGCTTCCTGCTCAGCAGGGAGCCTGTTTCCTCCTCTCTCTGCCTGCCTCTCTGCCTAGTTGTAATCTCTCTCTGTCAAATAAATAAATAAAATATTAAAAAAAAAAAAGAAGTTGGTGGCATTGTCTTACAGAGTAATTAAGAAAAGTTTAAGGATGTGATGGACAAGTTTAAATGAAACTAGCAATTGGAAGCAAAGTATTCTCAAGCTAATTGTGGGGAGCTGTGGCCACCCCTGGTCTGACAGGCAAGGGGATATTGCCAGTACTAGACCCTAGGGAGAGAGCCACAGAGAGTTTTGGGAAAGGAATGCTTTTACAGTTGACCCTTGAACAACACGGGTTTGAACTGCACAGATCCACTTATATGTGGACTTCTTTTTGACAAATATATTGGAAAATTTTTTGGAATTTTGCAATAATTTGCAAAAACTCACAAATGAGCTGCATAGCCTAGAAATATGAAAAAAATTAAGAAAAATTAGATATTGTAAGAATACAGTATATAATTCATATAACATATAAAATATGTTTTAATTGATGTTCATGTTATCATTAAGGCCTTTAATTAACAGTTGGCTATAAGTAGTTATGTTTTGGGGGAGTCAAAAGTTACATGTGGATTTTTTACTGCACAGAGGGTTGATACCCCTAATCCCCACATTGTTCACAGATCAACCATACTACCATGTTTGGGAGGGTGCCTTCGAAATAAAATCCCAACCTTCCTCAACTATCACCTGCCAATCTTTTGACTATATTTACTGTCAGTTGAATTCAATCTTAGGCCAGCAAGCAGGAGATCCCATTAATAAAGTTCATAAATGTCAGCTTCTTGAGGCACAGAGCAGGGTGGATCTGGCAGGGTAAATAAATAATGTAAAAAATAGAGAGAACTTGATAAATTTCTGAAATGATTTTTCTATGTTAAATATGAAAGTGTGTGTTAAAAAGGAATTTAATTGCTAAAGATGGGGTTTATTCATTCACTTACTCAGCAAAACTCTGGCAAATACCTACTATATACCTTCTGTTCTGTGCAGGCACTGAAAAAAATATTTGATATGATACCTCTTTTCAAGAATTTTATCATTTCATCTGAAATATAGGTGAGAAAAATCAACTATTACAACCCCATTCTGTAAAAGAGAAAGTCAAGCAGATAGGAGGAAGCTTCAGGAAAAAAATACAACTTGAGCCAGTGTTAAGGAATGATAGGAATTAGACCAGTGAACAAGGATGAGAGGGAGAAGTGAAAGTACAGGTAAAGCAAGTAAACACGTAAAGATACACCAGCTCAAGAAATCCAGGAGCTTTTTCAGTTTTCCTGAGAGGAAGGAAAATCTAGTGCCAACATAGTTGGCCTAGATCACTGAGGTGTTTTATGATATGTTAGCAGTTGTGTTTTATTCTAAAATGGATGAGGAGCCAAGGAAGAATTTTAAGCCAGGGAACCACCTAAAAAGATTTGCATTCAAAAAACATAATATGGCAGCTGTGTGGAAGATCTATGGGAAGAATGTGAAACTGAAGTGTCCTTCAAAATCCAGAGAGTACTTCAAAATTCAGAAGAAAAGTGCCAAAGGCTTTGTATCAGGCAAAGTTCTTCGGATCTCCAGAGAAACAGAATCAATAAGATACAATCTGCAGTAGGCAAGGTAAAGCTCTAGGAGAGCCAAAGGTGTAGTTCAGTCCAAAGACCAGTATGCTTGAAACCTCGAAAGCCAGGAAGAGACAGTGTTTTAGTTTGAGTACAAAAGAAGGGAAAAGCCAATGTCACTTTGAAGGCAGCCAGGCAGAAGAATTCCCTCTTACTCTTGAGAGAATCAGTCTTTTGTTCTATTCCAGCTTCCAGTTGATTGGATGGAGGCCACCAAATCCGGGGAGGGAAATCTGTTTAATTCCATCTACTGATTCACTTTGTTTATCTCTTCCAGAAAGGTTCTCATAGACACACCCAGAGTAATTAACCAAAGGTCTGAGCCACCCTCGGCCCAAACAAATTAACATGCAAAATTAATCATCCAATGCTTGAAATCAGGAACAATGATGGGAATACTGCAAAAAGTATATATATATATAAGAAATTGGAAATCAAATGGCTCTCAGAGATGACCATCAAGCTTGATTCCCAAGAGCTGTCTTGCATAACTGGGTAAAATGTGATGCCACTGACCGCTGTACTCTATGAGAGTTTATGCTGTGTGAATACACCCCAAAAGGAGTATGTTCAATACCATTTGCAAAAAGTACACTTGCAATATTATTTGCAAAGGCAAATGACTTGATATCAGTTGCTTATTCAACACTTAAATGTAAATCATATTATAACCTAAATCCTCTACCACTGCCTCCAACTCCTCCTCATTCTTCAGCTTCCATTCAAGTTCTTCCCCACTGTGGAGCTTGCTCTGGATCCTACAGAAGTTGCCAAACACTCTTGTTTCCAAATTCTCTAGAAAATGATCATACTAAAAATGTATCATCTTCACTTATTGTTTTTTGTTTTTGTTTGAACTTTAACTCTGAAAGCAGACAGTAATCTTTTTGAGGTTAGGGGCTCAATCTCCTACTTTAAGATCATAGCACCTAGCAACCTATAACCATCAGTTATATTTTTTTGTGCTCTCCATGTTAGTAGATTTATTTATCCTGTGCCCTACATAGGAAAGACTAACAGAAAGAAAATAATATCCTATAGCAGTTATTGCAAAATAAATTAAAATGGAGCAGAAAATTAAACTTATTGGACACATCAGTTTCATACAAAAGTGAAAATAAATAATCTTAGTCAATATCTTAGATCCTAGGTCAAGCATCATGTCTGGCAAAATTCTGAGGGAAAATCATGACTTTTAACTTTGGATTATGATTGAAATTCATGGCATGACTCTAATATGTAAAGTAGAAATAATTTAAAAAATAAGTTAGGTAAAGTTAACTTCCTTATTACAGAAAATTAAAAATATAATTTCAGTACAAAAATAACTATCTACATCACATTTATTCCTATTTTAAAAACAGATTTGAATGGATTTATATATAATTAATACACAAATTTTTTATTCTTTTACTTCCTTTGTAGTTTTTCTAGGATATTCCTGTGCTTACATATTTCCATAATACTCATTTCTGAAGATAAGGCATCCATGTTCTCCTAAATTTATTACCAAGTGGAATTCTATAAATTGAATTTCATTTTTCAGTTTTCTTCAATAGTAAAAATAAAATGAAAAATTGTTTGAAAGAACTTACGGTTAGGAATTAGTCCAGGTCCGGGAAACCAAGGTAACCATTTCCTGGTGTGTAAATGCTTCCAGTTCTATCAGGATTGACACTTTGCTTCCACAGGTATGAATGCCAATCAATGGTCTAAATCTCTCTGTGGGACACACCTAAATTCCATTAAAATTTTTAGAAAGTAAATTTATTTCTTACTTTGTTGATATTTTAAAGCATAATTTTCATTTTACAATAGTTATTTTTCTTTATTTCTTTCTACAATATTCAAGGATTTTGTCCCAGATGAAATTTTAGGGTTAAAAAAACCCTTTTTTTCATACCCGAAGTATTTTGCTGTTATTGTACTTTATAGTACAACATTATTCTCTCTAACCTTCATTTGTTTTAATCATAAATTAATCTAACCCATGCTGTTTTACCAAAGTTCAACAGAAAAAACTCAAGCTCACCTTCATAGGAAAGACCCCATTTATCTTTCCAGTGTTTCCTGTTTTCTTTTCCCTTCCTTACCTAGAAGAATGATAGAGAAAAAAATTCCTATCAGTGTGATTCTGCTTGGTGAGTATAAAAAACGCTTGACAGCCATGTTCCCATCAGCAGTTTCCCTGCTGGCCAGCTTCTAAGTCTCTCCCACTTTCCCTCTCCTCAGGTAGTTGGCTGCTAGATGTTTACTGATTAATTTGCATTGAATGTTCTCCTAGCAACCAAAACTAGGATAGGATTAGATACTTTGGTAAAAAACTGTTTTCTGTTAAAGAAGCTTAGACTTTCTAAAACACCATAAACAGAAACTAATAGTGTTTTAAACCAAAGCTAAATGTGATTCCTTCACATATTTAAAAGAAATTTCACCCAATTTCCTTTTATTGTTATTTTTCTTGGGAGAATCAGTCACTTTTTCCATCTAAAAAATTTGCATTTTTGGACACATCCTCATTTATAAGGCAGTTAAACTTGATGGTGAAAGATTACATATTACATACTTTTCAAAAACCCACAAAGAATTCATGTCATTATGTAATTGTGCTAGACATAGTAAAAAAATAGGTCTGGTTTCATTTTTTTAGATAAAATTAATATATATCATTATATAGTTTCAGGTACACAACATTATAATCTGACAACTGCATATACTACAAAGTGATCAATACCAAAAGTCTAATTACCATCCATAACCATACAATTGACCCCCTTCACCCACTCCACCCAACTGTAATCTCCTTTCTCTCCAGGAAGCATCAAACTGTTCTCTGTATTTATGAATTTGTTTTGGTATTGTTTTAATGTGTATCCCTGTTATTGTAAATATTAAGATTACATTTATAATGGATGAGTAGTATTCCCTTGTGTGTGTGTGTGTGTGTGTGTGTGTGTGTGTAAAATATCTTTATCCATTCATCCATTGATGAACATTTAGGTTGTTTCATATGTTGGCTAATGTAAATAATGCTACAATTAACATATAGGTGCATATATATTTTCAAAGTAGAGTTTTCGTATTTTTCAGATAAGTACCCAGAAGTGGAACAGCTGGATCATATGGTAGATCTAGCTTTAATTTTTTGAGAAATCTCCCTACTATTTTCCATAGTGGCTGCAAAAATTTACATTCCTACCAACAGTGCACAACAGTTCCCTTTTTTCTACATCCTCCCTAGTACTTGTTATTTCTTCTCTTTTTGATAATAGCCATTCTAATAGGTATGAAGTGATATTTCATTGTGGTTATGATCTGCATTCCCTTAATATTTAGTGATGTTGAGCATTTTTTTATGTACCTGTTGGCCATTTGTATGTTTTTGGAAAATGCCTATTCAGATCCTCTGCCCATATTTTAATTGGGGTATTTGGCTTTTTACTGTTGAGTTGTATGGGTTCTTTACATATTTTGGGTATTAACTATTGGATATATGATGTGTAAATGTCTTCTCCCATTACATGCATTGTCTTTTTGTTTTGATGATGGATTTCTTCTCTGCACAGAAGCTTTTTAGCTTGATGTAGTTCCATTTGCTCATTTTTGCTTTTGTTTCACTTGCCTTTGACAACAGATTCACAAACATATCACTAGACCAAACTTAAAAGACTGTCCTTTCTCATTGCATGTTCTTGGCTTCTTTGCAGTAATTAATTGTCCATGTATGTGTGTGTTTATTTCTGGGCACTCAATTCTGTTCCATTGATCTGTGTGCCTGTTTTTATGCCAATGCCATATTGTTTTGTAGTATAGTGTGGGACTAGGGAAGGTGGTACTTTGCTCTTCTTTCTCAAAATTACTTTGGCTATTTGGTGGTTCCATACAAATTTAAAATTACTTGTTCTAGTTCTGTGAAAAATTCTTTTGGAATTTTGATAAAGACTGCATTGAATCTATAGACTTATTTTGCATAGTATGGGCATTTTAACAAAACTGATTCTTCCAATCCATGAGCAAGGAAAATATTTCCACTTATTTCTTTCATCAGTGTTATAGCTTTCAGTGTACAGGTCTTTCACTTCTTGATTAAATTCATGCCAAGGTATTTTATTCTTTCTGATGCAATTGTAAATGGGATTGCTTTTTAAAGTCTTCTTTCCAATAGTTTGTTATTATTGTATAGAAACACCAGAGAAATCTGTATATTGATTTTCTATACTACAAACTTACTAAATTATTAGTTCTAACATTTTTGGTAGACTTTAGGATTTTATATATATAATATCACATCATCTGCAAAGAGTGACAGTCTTAACTTCTTTCATTCTGATTTGGATGGCTTTTATTTCTTTTTCTTATCTTATTGCAATAGCTAGGACTTCCAATACAATGTTGAGTAAAAGTGGTCAGAGTAAGCATCCTTATCTTGTTCATGATCTTAGAGGAAAATTTTTAGTTTTTTACTATTGAAAATGTTAGCTGTGATTTGGTCATATATGGTCTTCACTGTGTTGAGGTATGTTTCGTCTATAACCACTTGAGAGTTATTTTTTATCATAAATGTATGTTGAATTTTGTCAATTTTTTTCATCTTTGGAGATCATATGGTTTTATTCTGTTTTGTTAATGTGGTATATAGCATGTTGATTGATTTGGGAAGGTTGAACTATTCTTGCATCCCTGGAATAAATACCACTTAACCATGGTGTATGATCCTTTTAATGTATTGTTGAATTTGGTTTGCAAATATTTTATTGAGGATTTTTGCATCTATATTCATCAGTGATACTGGCTTATAATTTTCTTTTTTTATGGTGTCTGGGTTTGTTTTAGGTATCAGGGTTATACTGGCCTTGTAAAATGAGTTTGGAAGCATCCACCCTCTTCAATGTTTTGGAAGAGTTTGAGGAGGATAGGTATTAAATCTCTAAGACTTAGTAGAATTTACCAGTGAAGTTGTCTGATCTTGGACTTGTTTTTTGGGAAGTTTTTGATTACTATTTCAATATCCTTACTAGAAATTGGTCTAATCAGATTTTCTGTAGCTTCATGATTCATCTTGGGAAATAGTGTGTTTGAGGAATTTATTTCTTCTAGGTTGTCTAATCTGTTGTTATATAATTGTTCATAGTAGTTTCTTATACCTTTTTGTATTTTTGTGGTATCAGTTGTAGTTTCTCTTTTATTTCTGATTTTGAGCACTCTCTATTTTTTTTTGTTAGTCTAACTGGAGTTTTTCAGTTTTATCATTTCAAAGATGCAGCTCTTGGTTTCATTTATCTTTTGTCTTTTTAGTCTCTATTTCATTTCTTTCTGCTCTCGTTTTTGTTATTTCCTTCCTTCTACTAACTTAGGGCTTTGTTTGTTCTTCTCTTTCTAGTTACTTGAGGTGGAGATGTAGGTGGTTTATTGGGGATTTTTCTTGTTTCTTGAAGTAGGATTGTATTGCTATGAACTCCCTCCTAGAACTGCTTTTGCTGTGTCCCATAGATTTTGGTATGTCGCATTTCTGTTTTTATTTGTTTATATGTTCTTGAAAAAAATTCTCCTTTGATTTCTTCAGTGACCCAATGTTGATTTTGTAGCATGTTATTTAATCTCTATGTTCGTGTGTTCTTTTCCTAGTTTTTTTCTTCTGATTAATTTCTAATTTCATACCATTCTTGCTGGAAAAGACACTTGATATGATTTCAATCTTGAATTTATTGAGATGCATTTTGTGGCCTAACACATGACTGCCAAAAATGTTCCATGTGCAGTTGAGAAGAGTGTGCATTCTACTGCTTTTAGATGGAATGTTCTGTATATATCTATTAAGACTATTGGTCTAATGTATCACTTAAGGGCTAAGTATCCTTATTGATTTTGTCTCTGGATGATCTATCTAATGATAGAAGTTTAGTGTCAAAGTCTCCTACTATTTTTGCTTTGCCATTTCTCCCTCTAAGCCCATTAGTATTTGCTTTACATACTTTGGTGCTCCTCTGGTGAGTACAAAAATATTTATAAATGTTTTGTATTCTTGCTAGATTCATCCCTTTATCATTATGTAATGTCCTTCTTTGTCTTTTATTACAGTCTTTGTTTTAAAGTCCATTTTGTCTGATATGAGGATAACCATACCAGCTTTCTTTTTGTTTCTATTTCCATGGAGCATCTTTTTCCATCCCTTTACTTTCAGTCTATTTGTATTCTTGTTTCTTTGTGTGTGTGCGTGTGCATGTGTGTATGAGTTTGTTCTTATTTCTGAGGTGAGCCTTTGTAGATGGCATAAAGATACGGTCTTGTTTTCTTAAATATTCAGCCATTTTATGTATTTTGATAGGGGAATTTGGTCCATTTACATTTAAATAATAATTAATAGGTAAGTATTTATTGTCATTTTGTTAATTGTTTCCTGGCTGTTTTTGTAGTTTCTCTCTGGTTCCTTTCTTCTCCTCTTTTTCTCTTCTGGTTTGATGGCCTTCCTTAGTGTTAGATTCCTTTATCATTTTCTTTTGTGTATTTACTATAAGTTTTTGTTTAATGGTTACTGTGAGGTTTGTACTTAATGTCCTATGTATATAATGGTTAGTTTTAAGTCAAAAGGAACTTAAATTGAACAAATTTTTACTCCCTCATCTCACATCTTATAATTTTGATGTCGCATTTTACACCTTTCTTTAAAATATTTTATTTATTTACTTGAGAGAGAAGAAGCATGAGAGAGAGAGCATAAGGAGGGGGGAAGGGCAGAGAGAAAGGAAGAAGCAGACTTCCTGCTGAGCAGGTAGCTTGATGCAGGACTCCATCCTAGTACCCTGGAATCATGATCTAGGCTGAAGGCAGACACTTAACTGATTGAGCCACCCAGGCACCCCACATTTTATATCTTTTAATTTCATGTTTCCCTTAACTAATTATTGTAGTTTAGTTAACTTTACTACTTTTGCCTTTTAACCCTTATTCCTGCTTTATAAGTGACTGATTTGCTATCTTTTCTATATCTTTATCTTTTCCAGTGAGATCTTTACTTTTGTATTTTTTTGTTATTAATTATTGCCATTTCTTTTTAGCTTAAAGAAGTCCCTTTTACATTTTTTGTAAAGTTGTAAAGCCGGTTTAGTGATGATGAATTCCTTTAGTGTTTGCTTATCTGGAAACCTCTTAATCTCCCCCTTTTTGTTTTGTTTTGCTTTGTTTTGTTTCAGGTGTAGAACTTAGTGATCCATCACTTACATACAACATCCAGTGCTCATCACTACAAGCGCCCTTCTTAATCCATTACCCATTTAATCCATCTTCCAACCCCACCTCCTCTCTCTCAACCTTCATTTTATTCTCTGTAGTTAAGAGTCTGTTTCCTGATTTGTCTCTCTTTTCTTTTCCCATATGTTCACCTGTTTTGTTTCCTAAATTCCACATAAGAGTGAAATCATATGGTATTTGTCTTTCTCTGACTGACTGATTTCACATAGCATAATGCTCTCTCCATCCATGTCATTGCAAATGACAAGATTTCATTCTTTTTGATTGCTGACTAATATTCCAGTGTGTGTGTGTGTGTGTGTGTGTGTGTGTGTGTGTGTGTGTGTGTGTACCACATCTTCATTATCCACTTATCAGCTGACAGACATTTGGGCTCTTCTACAATTTGGCTGTTGTTGATAATGCTGCTGAAAACATTGGGATGCATGTATCCCTCAAAATCAATATTTTAGTATCTTTTGTTAAATACCTAGTAGTGTAATTGCTGGATCATAGAGTAGTTCTATTGTAAATTTTTGAGGAGCCTACATGCTGTTTTCCAGAGTGACTGGAACAGTTTGCATTCTCACCAACAGTTGAAGAGGGTTCCCCTTTCTCCACATCCTCACCAACACCTGTCGTTTCCTGTGCTGTTATTTTTAGCCATTCAGACTGGTGTGAGGTGATACCTCATTATAGTTTTGATTTGTTTATTCCTGATGATGAGTGATGTTGAACATCTTTTTATGTGTCTGTTAGCCATGCAAATATCTTCTTTGGAAAAGTATCTATTTATGTCTTCTGTCCATTTCTTAACTGGATTATTTGTTTTTTGGGTGTTGAGTTTTATAAGTTCTTTATATATTTTAGACAATAACCTTCATTAGGTATGTCATTTGCAAATATCTTCTCCCATTCCATAGGTTACCTTTTAGTTTTGTTGATTGTTTCTCTCACTGTGCAGAAGCTTTTTATCTTGATGAAGTCCTAAAACTTCATTTTTGCTTTTGTTTCCCTTGCCTCAGGAGACATATCTAGTAAGAAGATGCTACAGCAGATGTCAGAGAAGTTACTGCCTTTGTTCTCCACTAGAATTTTGATGGTTTCTTGTCTCTCATTTAAGTCTTTCACCCATTTTGAATTGTGTGTATGTGTGTATAGTGTCCCTTTCAATTCTGAATGATAACTTTGCTGGGCAGAAAATTCTTGGTTGGAATTTTCTTTTTCCTTTCAGCACCTTGAATATGTTGTCTGCTGAAAAATCTGCTAATAGTTTTATGAATTTTCCCTGGAATGCAACAAGGTGTTTTCTCTTATTGCTTTTAAGCTTAGCTGTGTGTGTACTTTAACTGTTACCATTTTAATTAAAATGTGGATCTCTCTGGGTTCCTATTATTTGGGACTCTGGATTTCTAGACCTACATGTCTGTTTTTTTCCCCCAGATTTAGGAAGTTTTCAGCCATTTTATTTCTTCAAATAATTTTTTCTGCTCCCTTTTCACTCTCTTCTTCTTCTGGAACCTCTATAATGTGAATATTTTTCTGTTTGATGTTGTTTCAAAGACCCCTTATCTTCAGTTTTTAAATTATTTTCTCTTTTTGCTGCTCTGTCTGGGTGAGTTCTTTTGTTTTGTCTTCCAGCTTATTGATCTGTTCTTCTTCTTTTTCATCCAGTATAGTGGTGAATGTATCCCTCTGGTATGTTTGTCAGGTCAGCTATTGTATTCTTTAGTTTTATAACTTCTGTTTGGTACTTTATTATATTTTATATCTTTTTTTTATGTTTTCACTTCATTTATCACTTTTTCTCACAAGTTCAGTAGGGATCTTTATGACCATTACTTTGAACCCTTTATCAGGTAGATTGTTTATCTCTGTTTTATTAAGATCTTTTTCTGGGGTTTTGTTTTGTTCTTTCATTTGAAACCCATTCATCTGTCTCCTCATTTTTGCTTGTTTCTATATATTAGGCAAATAATCTACCTCTCCCTGTTTTGAAGGAGTGGCCTCCTGTAGGAGATGTCCCATGGGTCTCAAAGTGCTCTTATCCATGGCCACCAGAACCAGGCACTCAAGGGGCATCCCTTGTATGAGGTGTATGCTGTCTTCTCTGGTGAGCCTGAAGCTGCAGCATGGGGGTGGAATGGGCTCTCACTTGGCTAGGCTGTGGCAGGTAACCATGGCATGTGCCTGTGGAACATGGTAGGATAGGGCCCTCAGTGGGTCACCCCCTTTTGTGCTAACATGCTAGAAGAGTTCCAAAAGAGCACCTTCCAGCACCGGTATTAGAAAGTTAGAATGAAATTGTAAAAGTGGTGCCCCAACAAGTTCTTGACTCAGCAACAGATGTTTTAAGATCAGGAAACGGCCTCTACATATGGTTTAGTTGCTTTCAAACTAGTGTTGTTACTTTGGGTCCTGTGGCAAGTACATCTGTACAGGAGCCTTTTAAGTGTGGGTTCTCTGTTTTTTATAGTTCTATAGATTTCCTAGATGTAATTCTGTTGGTTTTCAAAACCAGGCATTTTGGGGACTCATCTCTCCTGTGAAGGATCTAGACGTTGAGTGCTTGATGTATGTATTTACTCCTCATTTCTCAGGGTAAATTTCCTTATTTCTGATATACCTTCCAATTGTGGATAATTGTGTCTAAGGTGGGTTTTGTTTTTGTTTGGTGAAAGGTTGTCACTCCTTCTCCTACTCATTTCCATGCTGTCCCTTTATTCTTTGTTGTGGAGGCCCTGTGCATCCAATTTTTAGGTCTTTTTCTTTTCTTCTCTTTTTAAAGATTTTATTTATTTATTTGACACAGAGAGAGAGATCACAAGTAGGCAGAGAGGCAGGCAGAGAGAGAGGAGGAAGCAGGCTCCCCACTGCTCCAATGTGGGGCTCGATCCTTTTAGGTCTTTTTCAAAGGAAATTATTGTATATGTAAATGTAAATTTGTTGTGTCCATAGAAGGAGGTGAGTCAAAATTTTCCTATGCCACCAACTGGAACCACTCTCCAAATATGTCTGGTTTCTAATGGTGAGGTTATTCACATAGAAGACACAGTAAATTTTCCTATAAAACATTGTAATTAATGCTTTTTACATTAATTTTTTGAACAAAAATAATATGAAATCTAAAATCTTCAATTAAGATTTATTTTACCAAAAAGTTAATGTATATGTGTTCTCTCTACTTCTCAAAAAATGTCAGTGTCATCAATTAATTTCTGATAAGAATTTTTAATATCAAAGCATTATTTGATGAAAAGAACACATAAGAAAATATAAAACATATATAGTAAATCACCTCCAACAACATTAAATAAACTGACCAATAGTACATGATGATTATCTCAGTAGGTCTTTGAAACAAAAGGAGAAAATACTTTATTATGATCCATTAAGATTTTAATCTAACAGAGAATACTAGAGCAGAAAGTAAAATATTTTAGTAATATCCATGACAATTATTAGGTTATTAAGATTAGAAGTGATGATCTTGAAGCAATGAAATATTTTATAATTTACAAACTAAGATTCAAAAATAAAATCCTATAGTTTAATCATCTGGTGAAGATAACTGAATATTTTCCAGAGATAAGAATAAAGCAGCAAATATTCATAAGAAAAATATATTACCAATTCATCTGTGGTAGCTATTTTACCTAGAATATTAGAGAAGTACCATTTTTCTTTTTCATTAATAGTTTGTTGTTTTCAACATAAGAATTTCTTAAACTTCACATGTGCTTTTAAGAAATCTGAATTGTAAACACTACTTATTTCAAGACTTCCCGTTTGGTAGAATTTTGAAAATCTAATTCAGATTTTAGAAATTATATCTACTGACACTATAATTTTTTAGCATCGTGATAGATCATTGCAAAGCACAGCAATTTTTTACCTCTTAGGCACCACAGACATGGGAACCCATATTTATGGAAGATCTACTCTCTGTCAGCTACACTGCGAGTTTTTTTTTAATAGAATATCTCATATAATCCTTTCAAAAACAGCTGAGACAAATATAATTATTTCCGAACTATAGATCCTATCTCAGGTTTAGAAATGTTCAATACTTTTCCAAAGTTCATAGAGTAAGGTAAAACCAAGATGAAACTCACAACTGTGGGTCCCCCAATTCTTATACCTTTCCACTGTACCAAACTGCCTCCCATAATCATGAAGGTGAAACCATTACTCTTGAAGCATCTGACTGTGTTGATGACCAAGTTTCCCAAGGATTCACCCAGACTTTCCTGAACTTTAAAATTACTACTTGCTTTTCTCTGATGGCCTATTAAAACTTCCACCCTTTTCAGGTAGCAATGGCAAAAGATTAGACCAAACAACATAGAAATATGAATTACTGATGAGATTTAAGTGTTTATCATCAGATAGAGAATAAAATAGAATTTGAGGGTGTGTGTAAAAGAGAGAGATTATTTCTTATAAATTCATACACACTTACACACAGACACACTCAAGGATGCTTTTCTTCTCCATCTTTGTACAGCCTTGTGTAAGAAACACTCTGCTAATGAGATTTGAGGGATAGATGTCTTTGATATGCATGTACTGACCTACCAAAGGGTCCCAGATCAATCCTTTGGGTTAAGCCATTGGTTCTTGTTAAAACCATAGCTGTATTTATAATGAATGAGAAAATGTAGAAAGAAAATAATCTGTTGTTATACTGCTGGGTTTTAATTCCCTGTTAAGTAGCACCAAGCAAGAGATTTAGACAGAAGTTTTTGGAAAATTTATTATTACAAATATACATGTTCAATGATGTCACACACATTTTGAAGAGTACATCATTAAGAAATATGAGCTAAGTGTCTATTTTCAAAACATTGGCAAAAATAATGGCTAAAACTGCTATAAGAGGATGCAATACTAAAGGATAAAATGATCTTTTATATATACTCTTTGTATAAAAAATTAAAGACAAAATTGAGAGCTAATGCTTTACAGAGCTCAATATGATGCCCTTAGTAAAGGTGGAAGAGGAAAATGACACTTAGAAGGAATAGCAAAAGGAATGAAATATAAAAAATACTAAAATAAATTCTGGAAATTATGCCTTAATAACAAGAACTTGAAAATGCTTAAGATTTTGAAAGTGGAGTATAACCTTAATTGTTTAAGAACACACAAAAGAGTCAAAGAAAAAGTCCCTCTGCAGTGGTCTGAAGAGATGGGGAATGAGCAGGTTAGAAAAAGTAAACCTTTCTAAAATAAAACATCCTTGCTACTGTCCCCAACCCATTAGCACAACTAGAGATCAATTGTATCAGAAATGCTCTAAGCAGGGTCCCTGCGTGGCTCAGTTGGTTAAGGATCTCCTTTAGCTCGGGTCATGATCCTAGGGTCCTGAGACTGAGCCCCACATCAGGCTCCCTGCTCCACAGGGGGCCTGGTTCTCCCTCTGCCTCTGCCTCCCTCTGTCTGTGTGTCTGTCTGTCTGTCTGTCATGAATAAAGAAAATCCTTTAAAAAAAAACAAAGAAATGTTATAAACAAAGTATACTTCGCAAAACATTATAAAGGTTTTACATTAAAATATATTTTCTTTATATACTTTAATATACTGTCTATATCCAGAGCAGCTATTGCCCAAGGGTGACAGTGACTAGTAAAGTAACTTTACCTATATGTTTCCACAGAAGCCATTCTCACTGAGTGAGTTACTTGCATACAAGGGACTCAGAGCTATTCAATTCAGCTCAAAGCAGCTCTCCAATCTGACTTTAACATGATCCTCATTTCTCCACTATTATTATTTTATTATTCTTCACTTCTATTCCTGCCATCATGCCTGGTACCTTCAGCCCATATAATCAACTCATCCAGTAATCTAAACTTGTGATTCCTCTGCTAACCCCACAATACCCATGATTATGATAACTTGAATAAACTCATAAGCACCATCACACCCAGGGGCTGGAAATGACTCTAACTGAAGTAGTAAATTCCAAAATCTCACTCTTCATTACAATCCCACATTCTTTTTACTTTTCTTCTACATCATTTTTGCTGTACACATGCTTCCCCCTCATTGAGGTTTCTGGTTCCATACTACCACTCTTTTCTCCCATCTTCCTCTTAGATTCTCTATCCTGTACAACTAGCTGAGACCTCAAGATGCTCCAGGTCAAGCTCTCCCATCCATTTACCCCAGACACTGCATCCAAGAACTCAGCCCAACACTTTTGCTGATTTTACACCTGGGTTGTTTGTGTATACATTGCCTTTAAAATGTTATCCCTAACTTCAACCTGGCCCAGTGGGCTTTGGTCCTTTTTTATCAATCAGTTGTAGCTGCTTCCTGTTCTCCAGAGTGCCCATTCAAAATACTCACTGTTATCCTCAAAAGCTTTACTAATGGTGTCTGCCAGTATATGTTCAATCAAAAGCTCTTTGAAAAATAAAACAAACAAACAAAAAAACCCTAATCCATAGCATTTGCTGATTTTCAAGCTGCAAATACTCCCAGGGGCTGGCCCATTTCAAGGTGCTATGTGACATCACCAAAAAGAGTAGGGGAGAAATGTATAGTAAACAGTGTATTTTTCATGATATCTCCACCAGATACAATTTTATATCTGTTCTCAGACACAATAGGTACAAATAACCTCTAGTGCATAGATAATAGTAAAATGTAAAAAAAATAATTAGGAAGTGATAAATGTTTAGTATTACCTTTGTTTTAACATACTTTGTTTAACTGTAAATTTATGTCATTTACACTATAATAATGTGCATGTTTAACAACTGACTGGCAAAATTCCTGAAAATTTAGCAATTAGCTCTACTAGGCAGCACTAGCACATCATTGCTTCACCCATTATAAATCTTCATTTCTCTTTGCCAATGACCCTGCCTCATACTTTACTGAGAAAACAGACTGTATGTGATTTCCTCAATTTCTTGTCCCCATATCTATAAATTTCTTTGCAGTTTTACTCTGACCTCATTCCCAGCTGTCTCAGAAGTGTCTCTTATTTAGTTTAAGATGGATTCTTTCACCTTAGTTATTATGATTTCCTCCCACGAACCTCGGAACTATGTGTTCTCGGCACTCCCTCTCTCTCCTATGTTTCCAAGTGCTCTCCCCCCAGTGCCACTTGTATAAATATATTCAAGATCTCCCATCAAAGAAATTAAAAACATCTCTGGACCCCTTACTCTATGTCTACCTCTAGCCATCTGTACTTTTTATGCCTGCCTATCATTTATACCAGAAATCCCAAAGGAAGAATAGTGCTTATTAGCAGTTTATATTTTCTCATTCTAGTACCTTTCTTTTTTTTTCAAAAATCTTATGACATTACTATGAAAAAGCATGAATCACCCCCAAAATGTCAAACTTCAAAGATTTTTTTCAAGTTCTCAGATTGCTTTAAAAAAAATTCTTTCAGCATTTGACCCTATTGTACCTTCCCTCTTAAATTTTCTCTCCCCCTGACTGTTGCTTGGCCTTCAGCAATCTGTAAATCTGCCAGAGAATGGGTGGGGAATCCTCCATGAGCATCCCTGCAAGGATGATCAAACTGGCCTCTATATCAGGAAAGATGTTGACCAGGATCACTAAATGTTTGCTGGGATGGAGGCTGGGAGAGCTTAAGTCTTTCCAGATATAGGGAGTAGAGAATTTCTGTCCCATTACCTTGAGAGGGAAGGACCACTTGGCAAACCAACTGGCTCCTGTATTTATCCTCAATAATTGGATTGTTGCTGAGTATTGCATCCCAGCAGCTGGACCTGAGACCCAATATCTAGACAGAAGAAAACAACACATCTAAGGGAATTCAGAAGAATGAAGAAGATATTCAGAACATTCAAAACGGGTGACTCCTTTTGACGTAGAATTGAGGTGGAGTGAAAAACACAGCTCGAATTAAAAATAAGATCACCCAAGCAGATTCAAGTTTAATACACACACACACACACGCACACACACACGCACACTGGACAATGAATGTTTCCAAAATAATGGTGGTATAGAATTATCTTATTAGGTCAATTTTCCTCCTCTAAACCCAAAGCAGGAGAAGTCTTAGAAGGAACAGGGATGGTAGGTCCTGGAACCTAATATGAGACTGTGAGAAACCCTGGGGAGATAAAAGGTAGTTAGGTTCTAGCACCAAAGAAAACCAGTAACTTCAAATAAGTAGAGGACCACATGACACAGTTCGCATGAATGGCAGACACCAGAAAGATAACATTAAGTGCTGCCCTGAACTAGAGTATAGGATAGTATTAAGTATTGGTAGGAGGGCAAATGCTGGTCTCAACAGTCTCACAGTCTTCAGTGAAATCAAGTCTTTAAATACCCAATGACTTACCAATTCTGCTTCTGAATATATCAGGGCCATAGGACATGGTCATATGGTTGTCTAGGTTGTGTGTTATGCATTCCAGGATCATCTTTCACATGGGTGATGAAAATATGCACTAAATGAAATTACATATGAAAGTACACAGTCCAAACAAATATTAAGTTGTTAAATTGATAACTAATTGAAAGACAAAATGAATGTGTAAAAATCTTTTGATATAAAACGTATAATTAATTGAAATAGATGGTTATATTCATTCTTTTGTTTTTATTTTTTTTAAGATTTTATTTATTTATTTGACAGAGAGATAGAGAGCACAAGTAAGCAGAGTGGCAGGCAGAGGGAAAGAGAGAAGCAGGCTCTCCCCTGAGCAGGGAGCCCGATCCAGGGCTCGATCCCAGGACCCTGGAATCATGACCTGAGCCAAAGGCAGTAGCTTAACCAACTGAGCCACCCAGAAGCCCCCATTCTTTTTTTTTTTAAAGATTTTATTTATTTATTTGACACAGAGAGAGAGAGAACACAAGTAGGCAGAGAGGCAGGCAGAGGGAGAGGGGGGAAGCAGCCTCCCTGCTGAGCAGAGAGCCTGATGCGGGGCTAGATCCCAGGACTCTGAGATCATAATCTGAGCCGAAGGCAGAGGCTTAACCCACTGAGCCACCCAGATGACCTGGTTATATTCATTCTTAATAAAAGAGTGAAATGCTCGGATTCTTCTTGTCTAATCTGAATTGTCAATAAAAGTCATCTATTATGGTTGAAGTCTTTAAAAATGTATGGAGACAAGAAAAGAGTTATTTTTAAATAGCTACATCATACATAAAATCATATCTTTTCTTATCTTGTTTTTAAAATTATTTTGTCTTGACCTATCAGTGAGAATTTTTCCCCTGACTTCTCATAATTCAATATCTGGAATCCAGAAAAATGGCTGTTTCCATCTGTTTCACTCAGAGTGATCAATATTTAGTTAAGTTCATGCATAATAATGAACATATATCTCCCAGAACGTGCTTTGTCAAATTTTGGTATATAATTTTGTCCAGGATCAGGACCTTGACAGAAGGGTATCTGCATTTTCATTTTATTTTACAAGGGATGTGGGAATGCTGACTATCTACTTTCTACTTTTTTCACCATATTATTGCTTTGTAAAGGAAAGCATTCTGCCACAGTGAAATAGACATGTGTTTCAGAAAATTCTCCCTTTAGGCCCAAACATGGGCTAACTTCAATAAATGAAAGTGGCATAGTTTACAGAATTGGTTTCTCACTAAGTACTTGAGTTGAATCAGCTTTTTAGATGCCTTCAAATTTTTAAGGGAAGCAAAAGAAAAAGCATTCTTACAAGCATCAAGAAAACACTTTACCACAGATAATTGTCCCATTTAATTTGCATTCCAATGCATACCAAACTGAAAAATAGCAATACTCAGAAGGCCAACCCGATGGAAGACTTCCCATCAAGTAATAAAATGATAGGTAATAAGAGGGAGGAGAGAAAGGGCTGAGAGAAATGGCTTAGTGGAGTTGATGGGTTGGTTGCAAATTTCCTAGTTCAAATTATCAGCCTTTTTTCCTGCTTCACTTACTACTTGTTACCAGCAACTCTTCAGTCAGCAAGAAGAAAAAAAAAAAAAACAAGAAGAGAAAGAAAGGGGGGGGGGAAGGAAGAAAGAAAGAAAGAAAGAAATTAAAAAAAAAAATTCCCAGACAGCCTAAGAAATCAGCCGACAAACCTCATTATTGATAGCGTCAGGTGGTAAATCAATGCCAGAGGAAAATCAATGGTAAAAATATTTTTTAGTGGTGCATACAGATGAAGAGCCTCAGCAGCATTTCTTGACGGAAACCACAAAAGTCTGCAGCCACCCCCAAGATACTACTTCATGGGAGGCAAGAACTTACCTGGTGCTTTAGGGAAACTAATTTGCCCTGTATGATTTCCTGTGTTATAGGGTTATGTAACTGTTTTCTGTGAAAAGAACAGAAAACAAAAGACATGGAGAGTACACTGACAGTAAAATTAATTTCTCAGTGATGTTTTGGGGTTTTTTTTGATACTTATTACATATATGGCTATTTAATAAGTTTAAAGATTGGAAAGTTTAAGAGTTTGAAATCATGCCCAAATTGAGAAGCATGTCAGTTTTTCATTTGAAGAGAGATGTGAAAATAATTTTCATTGCATGGAAAGATAAAGCTTTTAAAATAATTCCACATCAAAGGATGCTTATTTAAGAATGGGAAAATGATAGTGAAGCAATTTTGAAGAATCATTCTGATTTATAACCTATAGTAGTACCAAAATACCCCTACATTGCATAACAAGTTTCTTTCTAAATCATAGACCAGCTCAGATCAGAGCACTCTCCCAGCCCAAAGCTCATGGATCCTATGAAGAAGTGATCAGACTAAGATCAAGCCTGGGTGAATTGGGGAAGTGGTGAAAGGGTATCCCTAAAGTTAGGCTTACTCTGTTGCTAATGAAGCATAATTTAGGTCCTCATTTATACAGTTATCTTCCAAGGGTCAGAGAGAAGTGCTAAAAAATCATATACATAATTATGAAATCATTTTCCTAAAGAGGGTCTCCCAAAGTTGTAAACTTCAGGAACCATAAAACTTGGATCTGCCCTTAGGTGTTACCCAGTTGAAGTCTACAGAGGGGAACGTCTTCCTTAGTAAACAGAGGAGAACCTATTAGTCTGCCAGAATTGTATCTTCTTCAGGGGGGTAAAACTATCTTCTTAAAATAGATTGTATGACTTTCACCAAGGAGAGAGAACACAGAACTCTACTTCAAGGGAAAAGTAGTACAGAATTCCTAGCAAGATTTTATTTACCCTCTTAGAGGAAACAAAGTACTGTTTAACAAGTATTACTATAAGTAATTTATAGACCACATATATTTTTTTACTTGCATTTATATTATATTCTTAAAAATTTGTATTATACATAGCTTCTTTCCACATACTGATTTGCAGTAAAATACCCAAAGTTGTCTTTAAGGCTGTGATGAGCCAGGGAGACTTTGTCCTTCCCAGAGACAATCTCAGATAAAAAGGACTAGAAAAGGCAGTGGTAGAAACTTAGAGGAAGAAAATAAACTGATCAAGTCCACAAGTCTGTAGGAAGACAAATGAGGGAAGAGGAAGTAAGATGAGACTGAAAACTCAAGCCAAGATGAACACTTTCTCTAATTCCTTAGTCAAGTCCACCCATCATGAAACCCCATGGCTCTTACGCTAAAATATTTCCAGATCATTTCCTTTTGTCACCTTTCTACCACTACCACTCAAGCCATTATCCCTTCTTGCCTGATTATTCCAACAGTCTCTTGACTATCCTCCCTAATTCTACCCTTCACCTCCCCAAACTCCAGCTTATTCTCTGCATAGCAGTCAGAGTGATCCTTTTAAAATAGAAGTCAGGTCACGTCATTCTCTGCTCAGACTAAAATGTAATTCTGAAATGGCTCACAAGGTCGTTTGTAATCTGCATTTCTCACCTCACTCCTCTATCATCTTTCTGCCGTATTTTTTACTTCTTTCTCCCTTGATTACTCTGCTCCAGAAATACTGGCCTTCTTGCTGTTCCCCAACCATATTACGCACACTTCTACCTCAAGGCCTTCCCACTTGCTGCTCTCTCCAGATATCCACATGGGTCATTTCCTTCCTTTTCCAGGTTTGGCTCACACCTTACCTTTTAACCAACATCTTCTTTGGCCATCATAGCTAAAATTGCAGATTTCCCTTCAACATTGTTTATCTCTCTTCTTGGATTTATTTTTCACATTATCATTTATTACCATTGATAACTGTATATTTTATTTTATTTTTGTTCATTGTCTTCTTCTTCACAGTAGGTGTGAGGACTCTAAGGGGAAGGCATTTTGTCTTTTGCTTACTGCTCAATTCCCAATGCCTAGAATGGGTCAGGCACTTAGTAACTGTTCAGTAAGTACTCCTTAAGGAATGAGTATGTTAATGACTGAGCAGAAGGACAATACATGTGGGACTCTCAATTAGCTTCTTATTGTCTCTGGTATAACTTAAACTCTTTTGAAAAGCATTAAAAATCTTTCATAATGTGTCCTCAACTGATTTTTCCAGACTCATTGCTTACCATTCCCCCCTCTATACTCCACCAAACAGTCAAGAAAAACAATCTATCCATTATCTTTTTAACACCCCAGGCACTTTCATGCCTCATTCTCTTGTTCACACTGTGCTGTCTCCCTGGAAAGTCTCTTTTTATCTTTTCTTCATTCTTTCCTTAGCTAATTCCTGCACATCTCTAGAGACCTAATTCCAGTGCCTTTTTCCTCTGTGAAGTCGTCTGTGACTCTCCTAGACAGAATTAATTAATCCCTGCACAGTGCTTCTAGAGTAGATTTTATGTGTCTCTTTTAAAACAATCAAATTATAACACAGTTATTTATAACCCCAGCATGGAATACAGTGTCTGACACATAATAAATATTTGCTGAATAAATCAATATCTAAGAGCTTCATCTTTCTAGGCCCAAGATATCAGGTTAATCCTGATAATGTTTTGCTACTGATTTCTTACCAACCTGGCTATACTCATATTACTGTCATGATTATTGAAAATTAATATCCATTAAGTATTCACCACATGCCTCACACTTTTTAAAACACTTTACAAATAAGATTTTTATCATTATCATAAGTGCTTTCTTTAGAAGTCCTGCTTGAGGAAAACGAATCATCATATGGTTGAGGAAAGTTGAAGAAACTGAGTCATTATATAGTTAAAAAAGGTCTGCTTCCTGAAAATGTGCTCTTGTCCAGGAAGCTATAGTATCTCCTAGAGAAATGGTTTATCCAGAAAGTCGGTACTAAGTAAGAAACTATTCAAATACACAACATCTTTCACATTCTGTTATTAGTAGAGCATATCTTCACAAGGCATATAAACCTCATTAGATTAAAGAATATTAGACTAAATAATGGTCCACTGACAATATGTGAGTGATACTCTAAAATGTGTATAAATTCAGGAAGATGTATGGAATTAACCAATGAAGCACTAGATATATTAATAAATGGTAAGAGAATGGAAAAAAGTGTTACCCTGTGAGTAGAAATTTTCATACAAATAAATCCCCCCTCCTACACAAAAAGAATTAGCTCCAAATAAAGAGTGAGGATTTATCAGTATACCATTCAAGCCTCTCACTAGCCATCATCAGCTTAGCTGCCCTCATTGATCTTTAATAACCTCTTAAACAGAAAGTTAAAAAATGCAGCCCACACATGAAAAAGGGTGATGTATTTGTGAAGGACTACTCTTACAAGGGAGCTGCAGAATAAAAGGGAGACTTATCATTTATATTGAATAGCTCAAGAACCGTCCTAGATTTTAATCCCATTTTAAGAAGCAGAAAAACCAGATTTTAAAAAGTTAGCTGGGAATTCTACTTTCCAGTCTGGCATGTAACTTGGAAATCATCACCCTGTCCAAACAAAAAGTAAAAAGCTGATCAAACTGAAAAATCAATGTCACAAAATTAGAGAGATGGAGGTGAATCACAACTTATTGGAGCAAAAACCTCTGCAGGACACAGTACCAAGATGGGAAAATCTAAACTTTAAATTGACAAATTGCTGGAAACTCATTGGGAATAAGTCTGTGAGTTTTATCGCCAGGAACTCTACTAGGTCCTCACAGTAAATATTAGAGAAAACTCCCCTCTACTTTATGGCATGGGAACTGGGAAAGGAATCATTTTGAAATATGCCAGAGCATATTTCCTGAGACTGTTTCCTGAGACTGTAAGTTGTTGGGATTTTTTTTCAGAGCCTAAACAATCTGGGCAAAGGGAAATTCCCAACTGCACCCCATTTTAGCCAACCTGTCCCACCTAATGGTGCAGAAAACTGAGAAGCACTTGTTAAGTTCACAAGTCAGAGACATAGGCTCACTAATCATAGAACTATGGAATGTTTTACCAAACACATTACTAAAGGTCCATTTATTACAGTTCCTTTTATATCATGTTCACTGATAGAAAATTATAACGCATAATAAAAGGCAAAAACCCCACATGGCTTGAAAAGACAGAGCAAGCATCAAAATTAGACTCAGATATGGCAGGAGTATTGGAAACAGACTGGAAATTTAATATAGGTGTGATTAATATGTTAGAGAACCTAACAGATAAAGTTTAGAGCATGCAGGAACAGATAGGCATTATAAGCAGAAAGATGGAAATTTTAAGAAAGAATAAAAAATAAATGGTAGGGTTAAAAGAGACACTATCACAGAAATGAAGAATAACTTTGATGAGTTCATTAGTAGACTGGACATGGAGACAAAAGAATCTCTAATCGTAAGGGTGGCTCAATAGAAACTTCCAAAACTGAAAATTAAGAAGAGAAAGGACTGCAAAAAAGAACAGAATAGCCAAGGATTGTAGGACAACAACAGAAGATGTTACATACACATACAAGGAATACAAAGAGGAGAATAAAGAGAAAATGGAACAAAAGAATTATCTGAGGAAATAATTGGAGATTTTCTCCCAGAGTAATGTTAGATGACAAACTATAGAAATGGAAAGCTCAGAGAACATGAAGCAAGATAAACACCCAAGAAACTTCACCTAGACACATCATATCAAACTCCAAGTGATCAAAAATTTTAAAAATCTTGAAAGAAGCCAGAAGACTAAGACACCTTACCTATAGGAGAGCTAAGCAAATAATTATATCTGGCTTCACCTTAGAAACCACACAAGCAGTGAGAGTGAAATATTTAAAGTCTTGAGAAAAAACAAAAAAACTCACCAACCTAAAATTCTGTACCCTGATAAAGTATCTTTCAAAAGTGAAAGAGAAATACTTTCTCAGACCAAAAAAAAAAAAAAAAAAAAAAAAAAAAAGAGAAAATTATTGCCAGTGGATCTGCTTTGCAAGAAATGTTAAAAAAAAGTTCTTCAGAGAGAAAGAAAATTATATAGGTCAGAAACTTCAAAAAAAAAAAGATAAAGAAAGGAAGAGCATCAGAGACAGAATAAGCAAAAGTAAAAAAAAAATTCTTATTTCTTGGGCGCCTGTGTGGCTCAGTGGGTTAAAGCCTCTGTCTTCAGCTCAGGTCATGATCTCAGGGTCCTGGGATCGAGGCTCACATTGGGCTCTCTGCTTAGCAGGGAGCCTGCTTCCACCTCTCTCTGCCTGCCTCTCAGCCTACCTGTGATCTTTCTCCCTCTGTGAAATAAATAAATAAAATCTTTAAAAAAAATTCTTATTTCTCAAGTCCTTAATTGATTTAATAGATAATAGTTTGTTTAAAATAGTAATAGCAACAATGTGTTTATTAAGTATATATATTATATATGTGTGTGCATGTGTATAACTATATATATTGTGTATATTGACCCTTGACCAACACAGGATCAGGCGCATCAACTCCTATGCATTCAAAAATCTATGTATAACTTTTGACTCCTCAAAAACTTAACTACTAATAACTTACTTTTGACTGGAAGCCTTATGATTAACAAAACCTGTCAATTAACATACATTTTGCATCTTATATGTGATATAAACTGCATTCTTATAATAAAGTAAGCTAGAGAGAACAAAGTGCTATTAAGAAAATCATAATTAAGAAAAAATACACTTATAATACTGTAGTGTAAAAAATCCAAGTATAAGCAGACCTCTGAAGTTCAAACCTATGTTGTTTAAAGGTCAACTGTGTTTGTGTGTATGTATATACACACACCACATACATACTGTATATGATATAGTGTCATTTGAGAGTGGACTTGGATTATTTGTAAATATATATTGTAAACTATAGGCGAATCCCCCAAAAAAGTAAAAAAAAAAAAAAGTAAAGCTGATTGTCCAAAAAGGAAAGAAAATGGAATCATTTCAAATGCTCATTTAAAACCACAAAAGGCAGACAAAGAGTGGAAGACAAAAATAGGAGGAAAGAACAAGGGCAGCAAATAAAAAAAAAAGTGAAAAATACTGTAGGTATTATTCCAACTATATCTATTACTACTTTAAAGTTCAATGGTCTAAATACACCAATAAAGGACAAAATATTTTTGGAATGGATCAAAAAACTAGATCCAATGATATGTTTTCTATAGGAAACCCACTTTCAATGTAGAAACATATCTAAGTAAATGAATAGAAAAAGACACGCCAATTCTAAAACTAATCAAAAGAAAGCAAGTATAGTTACATTAATTTCAGACAGAACTGATTTCAGAGCAAAAAAAGTTATCAGGGATAAAGAGAAACATTAAATAATGTTAACAAGGGGTCAACAGTAAAGACATAATAATCCTTAACATCCATGCATCAAAATATGTAAGAGCATCAATATATGTGATGCAAAAAATGATAGAATTTCAAGGAGAAACCAATGAATCCAATATCATAGCTGTACACTTTAATACTCTTCTACCAGAAATGGACAGATCTAGCAGACAGAAAATCTGTATGGATAATAGCTGAACTTAACAGTGCCTATAATCAATTGAATACAATGGACATGCACAGACTAATTCATCCAACAGCACCAGATTATACATTCTTCTCAGACTTACAAGGATCATTCACCAAAATATGACACATCCATGACACAACTCATCAAACTAGACATCAGTAAACAGAAAAGTAGCTGGCAAATCCCAATATATGTGGTAAATAAACAATACACTTCTAAATAACACATGGGTCAAAGAAGATCAAGAGAAATTACAAAATATGTAGAAGTCAATGAGCATGAAAACACAATCTATTAAAATTTGTAAGACGCAGTGAAAACAGTATTTAGAGGGAGAGTCATAGCATTGAATGTATATATTAGAAAAGAAGTAAGATCTAAAATCAATAATCTAAGCTTCCAATTTATGAAACTAGAAAAAGAAGAGCAAATTGATTCTCAAGTAAGAATAATAAAATAATAAAATAAATTAAAATAAATAAAATAAATAAAAATAAAATAATAAAAATTAGAATAAAAATCAATAAAATTGAAAAGAAGAAATCAATGGAGAAAATCAATAAAACCAAAATCTGGTTCTTTGAGAAAAAAATCAATAAATTAATTTTGGATAACTTCTAGCCAGGATAACCAGGAAAAAAAGAGAATAAAGAAATTACTAGTGTCAGAAAGAATGGGGGTTATCACTATTGATCCTATCACATTAAAAGGATAATAAAGGAGTATTATGGACAACTCTATGTCCCCAAATTGGACAACTTAAATGAAATGGAACAATTCTTTGAAAGACACAATCTGCCAAAACCCACACAAGAATAACAAAGTGAAAAGGCCTAAATTAGTTAAAGAAATTGAATCAGTAATAAATATCCTTCCCAAACAGAAAGCATGAGGCCCAGATGTGTTCACTGTCAAATTCTACAAAGATTTTAAAAAGGAAATTATACGGTTTCCCTACAATCTCTTCTAGAAGACAGAAGAAAAGAGAATACTTCCTAACTTATTCTATGAGGTCAGCATTACTCTCTAGTTCTGGCATTACCAGAACTAGAGAATGACATTACAAGAAAAGAAAACCACAAGACTGTATTATTCATGAGCACAGATACAAATTCCTCACAAAACATTGACAAATCAAATCCAATAATGTATAATAAGAATTATATACCACAACCAAGTTGGATTTGTCCAAGGCATGCAAGCCTGGATCAAGATCCAACAATCAATTAATGCAATCCATCACATCAACAAGCTAAAGAAGAAAAATCATATGATAATATCAAAATATAGAAAAAGCACTTGACAGAGTGCAATACGCATTTATGATAAAAAGTCTTAGCAAACTAGGAATAGAAGGAAGTTTCTTCAATTTGATAACATCTACTAGAAACCTACAGCTAAAAAAAACCAACCAAACCAACAAAAAAACCCTTACAACTAACAAAATACTTATTGGTGAGAAACTCAAAGCTTTCCCATTAAGATCAGAAATATGGCAAGGATGTTCCCTCTCAAAACTCCTTTTCAACATCAGGACTGGAAGTCCTAGTTAATGTAATAAGATGAGAAAAGGAAACAAAAGGTAAACTGATTGGGAAGGCTGAAATAAAACTGTGTATTTTTGCAGATGATATGATCTCAATGTAGAAAATCTGGATCAATTAAACAAATCCTGGAACTGAAAGAGTAGTAATAGATGGTAGGGATGCCTGTGTGGCTCAGTCGGTTAAGCATCTGCCTTCAGCTCAGGTCATGATCCCAGGGTCCTGGGATTGATTCCCACATTGGGCTTCTTGCTCAGCAGAGAACCTGCTTCCCCCTCTGCCTGCATCTCCCTCGGCTTGTGTTCTCTCTCTCTCTGACAAATGAATAAAATATTAAATAAATAAATAAGCAAATAAATAAATAGATTTTTAAGAATAGCAAGATTGTAGGATACAAAGGTTATTTACTTTCTTCTATACCAGCAATTAACAAGTGCGACTTGAAATTGAAAACACAAGGCCATTTCCATTAGCACCTCTCAAAATGAAATAGTTAGGTATAAAGCTAACAGAATTTGTATAAGATCTAAATATAGAAGACTACAAAACTCTGAAGAAAGAAATCAAAGTAACAAAATAATGGAGCTAATATTTCATGTTCATGAACACTGACAAGATGTCAGTTCTTTCTAACTTGATTTACAGATTCAACAATTCCAGTTAAAATCCCAAAATTTTTTTTGGTGGAAATCAACAAATGAATTCTAAATTTTATGGACAGACAAAAACCCAGAATGACAATACAACAGTGAAGTAAAAGAACAAAAGCAAAAGACTGACACTACCCAACTTCAAAACTTATAAGCCTACAGTAATCAAGACAGTGTTTTATCAAGTGAAAGAACAGAGAGATAGATTAATGGCACTGCATGAAGAGCCCACTAATAGATATGACCTACATAAATACAGTCAACTTTACAAAGGATCAAAGGCAACACAATGACACAAAGACAGTCTTTTCAACAGTGCTGCTGGAATAACTAGAAAACCACATGTAAAAAAATGAATCTAAACATAGACCTATATATACTCTTTACAAAAGTTTACTCAAATTGCATCATAGACCTATATGTAAAATTTAAAACTAAAACTTTACAAGATAACATAGGAGAAAACCTCAATAACCTCAAGTAGGGTGATGACTTTAGATACAACACTAAAGGAATGATCCATGAAAGAAGGAATTGATAAGCTGGAGCTAATTAGAATTAAAGGTTCTACTTTGTGATATGCATTATCAAGGGAATTTCCACAGACTGGAAAAAAAATTATTTGCAAATCACATTTCTGATAAAGGACCATTGTGCAAGATATACAAATGGCCCTTAAAATTTAACAATAAGAAAACAAACAACCTGATTTAAAAATGTGCCAAAGACCTGAACAGACACCTACCAAAGAAGGTATACAGATGGCAAATAAGCATATGAAAAGATATTCCACATCACGTGAATTTTTTAAAAGATATTATTTATTTATGCATAAACAATGAATCTTGGATCACTGAAAAAATAATAAAATTATTAAATTAAATTAAATTAAATTAAAAAAAAAACTGTGGGAAGAGCCGAGATGCTCTTCAACAGATGAATGAATAAAGAAGATGTGGTCCATATATATAATGGAATATTACTCAGCCATCAGAAAGGATGAATACCCAACTTTTGTATCAACATGGACAGGTCTGGAAGAGATTATGCTGAGTGAAATAAGTCAAGCAGAGAAAGTCAATTATAATATGGTTTCACTCATGGAACATAAGGAATAAAATGGAGGACTTTAGGGGAAGGGAAGGAAAAGTGAATTGGGGTAAATCAGAAGGGGAAACAAACCATGAGAGACTGACCCTGAGAAACAAGCTGAGTGTTATGGAGGGGAGGGCGTGGGGAGGAGGGGTGAGCCTGGTGGTGGCTATTAAGAGGGGCACATACTGCATGGAGCATTAGGTGTGGTGCATAAACAATGAATCTTAAATCACTGAAAAAATAAAATTAAATTAAAAAAAAGAAAAAAATATATTTATTTATTTGAGAAAGAACACGAGAGAGAGAGAGAGAGAGTGAGCACGAGCCAGGGAAGAAGAGGGGGAGGGAGAAGCAGGCTCCATGCTTAGCAGGACCCATGCTTAGCCCCAACATGGGGCTCCATCTCAGGGCCCAGAGTTCATGGCCTGAGCCAAAGCCAGACACTTAATAGAATGAGCCACCCAGGTGCCCCACATATCACATGTATTTAAACAACAATGATCTACTCCACATCCATTAGAAAGGCCAATATCCAAAACACTAATAATACCAAATGCCAAAATGGATGTGAAGCAACAAAAGTTCTCATTCATTGCTGATAGGAATGCAAAATGGTACAGCCACTGAGGAAGACATTTTGAAAATTTCTTAAAAAACTAGATATAATCTTACCATATGATCCAATGATTGTGTTCCTCAGTATTTATCCAAAGGAGCTGGAAACTTATGTCCACACAGAAACATGCATATGGATGTTAATAGCAGCTTTATTTATTATTGCTAAAACTGGAGGCAACTAAGATGTCCTTGAGCAAGGTAAATAAATTGAGATACATCCCGATGGTAGACTATTATTCAGTACTAAAAAGGAATGGGCTATATCAGCCACAAAGCGATGTAGAAGAAACTTGCATACATATTCTAAGTGAAAGACACCAATCTGAAAATGCTAATATTTTATATTCCAACTATATGATATCCTAGAAAAGCCACAATTGTGGAGACAGTAAAAGGATATTGGGGAAAGTCATTGAAAAGACATGACCACCAGTTGACTCGTGAGCTGGACCTAAGCAATTAGAGGCTCCTCTCCCCATCCTCTGTTTTTGAAATATGGGTTTTGCTGCTCTCACCCATCCCCAGAGGCTGCTCCAAAGACATGACTTTGAGATATTGATGTGGTATTGAGAATACTTACATGGTATATGTGACTGAGCCCTGTTAAGACTTGGCAGGTTGGCACAGGAACCTATTCATCTTGCCGCTACCAAAGACAAGCCTTGTATGTAAGTTCCTTTTGCTTGTTAAAACTGCCATATACCAACCTGCAATGGTCTGCCTCTCTTCAGACTCCCCCTTACTCCCATGTATGGGGATGATTTCAGACTCTACCAGGGTGCTCTGGAGATAATTGTAAACCATCAGAGGATTAGCAGTGCTGGTGATTAGGCATCAGGGAGGGGTGAATGGACAAAGCAGAGAGAATTTTTTAGGGCAGTGAAAGTACTCTGTATTATTCTGAAATGGTGGATACACGTCATTATATATTTTTCAAAACCCATAGAAATGTACAACATCAAGCATGAACTCTAATGTAAACCGTGGACTTAGGTGATAGTATTTTGTCAATGTAGGCCCATTCCACTCTGGTGGAAGATTTTAATATTAATGTAGGCTGTGCAAATGTGGGGGGATGGGGGGACAGAGGGTATATAGAATCTTTGTACCTTCTGCTTAATTTTTCTCTGAACCTTAAAACTGCTCTTTAAAATAGTTTATTTTTTAAAAAAGCTCTCCACTACGAATTTTTATCAATAAAATTCACAGTTTTATTTTACAACTAACTACTCATTTTAAAAATAACAAAAAGAAAAGGCTAGAAGTTTTAAAGTCTGTCTCCCTATATCCATTAATTCATCTTTTTATTAAGTGTTTTATTTAGGAACAGATCTCTTACAGTAACTGTACTTAGGTGTTGTCCTCTTTGAACCAGAACTTTTTCTGTCTCCCTCTTTGTTTTGATTTTGCCAAGAGACATTTAAATAAATTGGATTGTATAGAGAACATTTTTAAAAGTGAGAGAATAATCCTTTGCTTTTCTTCAATCTCTGCTAAAGTGGCTTTTTAAAAAAATGTTAGTTATAGGATGAAGCTAAAACTTGTCTATCTTTCAAATTCTTAGCTGTTGAAAAGATAAAATTTCAGATCCCTCTTAGCAGAACACAATGACTGGGCAGCCCCTCTCTGGGGTATGTGGATTTTGGATTATGCCATAAAAGATGACTTTTCCTTGATTGAGGTGAAAGGTGGAACTAACCTAGGAGATGAACTCATGGGTAATTCTATAGATAAACACTCTCAGAGCAGAACTGTAAATGTAATTTTCTGATGAAAACCAAGGATTTTTTTTTTAAGCCTTCCTATCAAAAGTCATCTGAAAACTTCTGGAAAATGAATCTGGAAGATTGAGAAGAATTTCAGGAGATTTAAGAGGAACACAGGTACTGGAAAAGATTTATAATTATTCTCCATTAGATTTATCCCTGCCTATCTTTAGCAATCTGGCTTTCATAGTGCCTCAGAGAAATATTTGCAATCCATGATAGTGAACTAGGAGCTACTGGTTACCATGACTCAGGTCAAGGTACAATACTAAGTCCAAAATGTGGTCTACATTCCTTTGTGGTGGAATTTGGATTTAAACACTTGGCTTCAGGAAAAATTGTGGCCACTGTGATTTAAAATATCTACTGCGAGACAGGTATATTTATAGTGAATGATACTTGATTTATAAATATTGTAGATACCACATCCCCAACCACCTCTACCACCAGCACCTGATTTTTTTTTAAATGTCAGATAAAGTCATAAGTAAGTCATAGTTACTTGTGAAGGAAGTCCTTGGTGGCCCAAATGCAGAAGTGATATTTCTTCTACTGTTTCTCTGTGTGCAGAGCTCATTTCCTCCATATAACACAAGTTGCCATAAAAATAAGAGTGAAAAGAGGCTTTTGGTAATTAATTATTTTAAATACACACACACACACACACACACACACTACTATATAGCAAAACAATATCAAAATCAGTATTTCATTTCATGCTTTTCTAGAAACCCTAAAGGATCCAATCCATTGGATTTTGAAAAAAATGCTACTTACAGAATTACAAGAATTACAAGGGATTAAAGTTGGTCACCATGAGAACAAATGGATACCTATAGGAATTTTGTTTGACTTCTCAAGATCCTATTAGGACATCCCTAGTGATCCTGAAGGCAGTGGATCAGACAACACCAATATCCTGTTAGTTCTGGATATGTACTGTTGGCTCAATGTAACAATGTCTTGGTTTTCAACAATACTTGATGAAATATTATTCTTTTTTTCTCCATATTGATTGTTTTTCCAGCTATGGCATATCTGGCTCGTTTTTGTTTACATTTACGAAGAGAAGTATCACTGAATCTTTTAGAAGTCTTATCATCTTTAGACTTCTTTGAAAGTCTAAAGATGATATCTGGTCATCTCTGGTCACAGTGGACTCATTAACATTTCCAATCTAATCATGATCTAAAAGGAGCTTTATAGTTTGTGTCCTATGGCTGGCATTTCTCTCTGCTGCTTCTGATTTCCACAACTACTAAATGTGCCAATTAAAGTGATTAGGGAATATATAAGGAATCATATAAACTAAACATCAAAATGTAAAAGATTATGCCTTTAATAAGTGAATACTTTAGGAAAATATGCAATGTACATTTTGATAGCAACTTCATCAAGAAAATACATTTCAATATTATTTTTGTTTACTTTGAGTTGTCAGTCATTAAAATTCATTAATGATTATAAAATCATTTACCAGTCCAACCAGACTCCCAAGATTTTCACTGGGGAAAAGAAAAAATACATCTGTAAGCTCCTATGATAGGGAAATCTCATTTGCAAAGCAGCCTGAGAAATGTTTATTTGGTGAGACTGATTAAAAGCATTATTAAATATTCATCAACTCCTCCATTTCATTCCTTCCTCTTCTTTTATTCTGCTAGCAACACTGACAGATAAGGTTCTATAGTCTAACACTTACATAATAAAAAGCAGGCAGAAGTATACCTAACTTCATAACCGTCAAGAAAGACATTCAAAAAGCTAGAATGGAAACTAATAACTTGAGGTTCTTTTTTTATTCTTTATGGACAAGGTACTACAACAAAAATACACCTTATATTCCATGATAGAGCATTTCCCATTGTTTAAACAGGAAATATTTATCACCTCAAGTATTAAGTTTTTGATTCTTTTATTTTTGTTTAATTTTTTTCTATCCACTTTACAGCAGACACTGAGATCATATAGGTGTGACTAAAGAATTACATCTTCATTTCCCTTCCAACAAGGTGACCACTCTGCAAGAACTCCAATTCTCAGAAACAGTGACTCATATCCTGATCAAGCACATTAAAGGTCATCTAAGTAATGCCAGGAAAGGATGTGGCTCCCTTCCAAGTCTCCTCTTCCCAGTTTTTAAGTGAAAACAATGGTCATGTTTCAAATAAGTACATGCAGTCTTATTTACAAACTTCAATCTTTAACTAGCCATAGGATTGATATCACAAATGAAGTATTCTGAACTTGTTCAGTAGCACCTGGAACATCAAGAGATTGAGATTTGTGACAAATAGTCACAGCACTGAAGTTGGATGGGCGTCTGGTTTGACATGGGGCTAGAAGCAAAAAAATTATTATATTATACAATAATCATATTCTAATGCTTATTGTAACATTTCCTGAATTGAATGACAAGAGTAGAATATCATTAACAAGACTGTACAATTTAACACGGCAACACTCTTGAAAAGAAAAGAACATTGGCTTTTGTCATAATTCCATTAAGTATACCCAATTTGAATGACTGATGAATGGCACTTTACTACTTTCCTGTCTAAATTTTAGCAGCATGGTGGGATTGAACTTTTGAACTTGTGTCCACATGCATATTTTACTGAGGAGTCCTTTTTTACATTTTAAATGGGTGCCTGCAATAGTTCTATAGGGAGAGATAGAAACGCTGTTGACTATTTCAAGTAAAAGTACATACTTATTGACAGCTGACTTCGCCACCTGAGAATGTAGTATTTGAGCTACAGAAAGACTGCAAAGTAAAAAACAATTAGCAACAACAGAGGGGTGATTGTCATTCAGAAGATCACAAGTGTGACGGCAACTATCCAGATACAGCTATTTTAGAGCTCCAGTTTTCCTTGTCTCTTTTTTATCATCTCCCATCTACATTTATTTTGTTGCCACTTCTCTATTTTTCCTAGCAAAATTATTCTGTATGTTGAAATTCACTATGGATCTGCAAAGAATCTAAAGTCATTGCCTCTTTGGATTTTGCTAGGAATGAAATCATTGGTCTAAATACCTCCTTTCCTTTCATTTTCCATACACCACTGACTTCCTTGCCCTTTTCTTCCTTCGGCATATTTTTTAGAAAAATTCTGATTCTTAAATCTATTTTTATACCTGCAGCCATGCTGAATGTAACTGGAGAAAAGCACCACAACCACACAGACTGTGTGTTTAAATGCAGTTTAAATTCATGACCATGAACTTTAAGGGCTCCCTACTGGTCTCTAGCAGTCCTACAACACTTCACTTATTTATTCACTGGTCCACCTTCCTAGGTGATTATTCTGTAACTTCTCTCTTCCTAAACCCTCAACACTCCTCCTCCATTTCTACTTTCCACCAACGACCCTGCTTTCTATTTCACTAAGAAAAAGAAGCAGACAGAAGATAACTTGCTCAAGCTCCCACTACTGTATCCCCAGCCACCATAATCTCTGCAGATGCATTTGCCTCCCTTCTTGTTAAAATAGATGGACCGCTTGAGTTTCTAAGGCCATTGCCTCCACTTTTGCATTAGATCTCAGAAGTTGTTGTCTGCTTGCTCCCAGAATTTCCACTTTGATATGCTTCATCAATTTTTATTTTCCCCTTCAGTCATACAAATACACTCTTATTTCTTCCATTAAAAAATAATAAAAATTTTTCTGGCTCTATATTCCCTTCTGATCCCTTTCTCTACTCCATAGCAAAAATTCCCAAAACGACCATCTATTATCCTTCTCTAATTTCTCTTATCCCATTTTTCTCTTGAGCTCATTCCACTCAGGCTTTTCCCCCCGCCACTAAACCAAAATGGCCTTATAGGTTATAGACGATGTCCACAATACCAAATCTAGTGGTTATTCTCAATCAATTTCTTTAGCTCTCAGAAGTATTTAAACTAGTGAATCTTTCTCTCATACTAAGTACATTTTAAGCTTGGTTTTCCTCCAGACTCAGTGGTAGCTCCTTTCGATGCAATGAAAACTTTGCCAATTCTCCTCCTGCTCCCCAACATTTTGATGCGGGAGCATCCCAGGCCTCAGTCTTTCTTTCTTGCCTCTAGCCAAATTTATTTTTCTTGGAAGTCTCATTCAGTCTTTTGAAAATCTCATCCAGGTTTTAACTACCACCTATATGCAAATGACTGTCATATTATATCTTTAGCTCAGATGTCTTTCATGAACTCTGAACTTTTATATCCACTGTTTATCAGCAACTTTATTTAATGTCTATTAGGCATCTCAAATTCAAAATTGTACTAACCTAACTCCTGGTATTACCCCTCCAATCTACTTTACTCGCAACTTTCCCATATCAGTTTATGACAACCCCACCTTCTTCTTCCTCAAACCAAATACGTGAAGTCATCCTCAACTCCCCTCTTTCATTCACATGCCAAATCCAATCATTGGAAAATTCTGATTTTTCTTTCCGAGACCAACTTTCTAACTTATCTCCCTGACATTTTTCTTGTTGCTTTATAGCCTCTTTTCAACACAGCACCCAAAATGATTCTTAAAACCAGTATTAAACCTATCACTTCCTTGCTCAAACTCTAATAAGTTTATATTTTATTCCCTAGTAAGGGTCAGTAGCTTACAAGGCCCTACACGTAGTCCCTACACCTCATGTGACTCATGTCCTGTGTTTTCTTTGCTTACTCTGTGCCAGCCCCACAGGTCATCCTGCTGAGCCTTGAGCAGTAGGCGTAACTCAGCCTTAGATCCTTCGTTCTGCTGCTCCCTTGCTCAATGACAGCCCCTCGGGTAATGGATGACTGCTCTCTCATCAGCTTCAAGTGGTTTGCTGAAATAATTCATGCTCTGTGAGTCCTACCATGACTACTCTACCTAAAATTGTAAACTGCCTTCCACCCTTCACTTTCTTTATGCCCTCATTCTATGGCCCTAACTTCACTTTTGCTTTTATTTCATAGAAGGCATTATCTAATACACTATTTTTCTACTTAAATTTGTTCATTATTTATTTTTACATATTATTATATGTTAGACTATGATCTTAATGAAAATAGTCCTCTTTTGTCTGTGTTACTGCTATTTGGTAGTAGATCTTTGATATATATTTGTTGAATAAACACATAATGCATACTTATAATCTAAGAAAAATTATTTCCACATGAAATCAGGGAGATAGAAGGAAAGAACTGGGGACAGAAAAGCACTAAATGGCTGTAAAATAGCTTTCAAGTAGGTTCAAAAAGGAATAAAAAGGAAAATAAAAGGAAGCAAAAAGAATAGAAGTTGAAGTTTGGGGAAAATAATTGTGGAAGTGTTTCAAAGGATAGGTGGTTTACAATTTGATATAGTAATTTTAAAACAGGATAAAATAATTTTAGGGTTGAAATTATTTTTAAAGTGATTTTAATATTTATGTATTAATATAGATAATTAGTATGCATTAATATAGTGTATGTTAAAATATGATAATTAATATTTCAGCAATATAAAATATTAAGAGTAATTAATGTTAATAAATGTTAATATATAAATAATACATTAATATATTACATAGAGTATATATATGTAATATGCAAAACTTTCCCTGTATTTTTCTCCGTTAATGCTATTGCTGGTATGCAAATAAAGCTGGCCAACGAACTGCGGTAATACCCACTCTACTTTAATTAACTCATAAAATATACATCAAAGTTCCCATTTCTCCACTTCCCTGAAAATGATGCTTTCTGAGGTCAAATTCTGTGATTTTTTTCACTCAGAATATACACAGATTCACCTGCTTCCCTTGGTGAGCTTGATTTCTTTCTTGTCTGACCACCTGACATTTTTATGAAAAAGGGGCCCTTTCATTTCTAACTATAGGCTGATCAGTTTACTGCTATAGACTTCCAACACTTAGAAACCATGATTAATAATTTGTAGTTGGGATTGCCTATGGCCCTAATGTATTTCCCCTACAGTATTTAGAATTCCTCTACTACCACCTGCTTAGATGCCTTTTTGTAATTCCTATCTTCATTTTCTGTTTAATTCACCAATAATTTAGCTTCCCAACCTCCCCACCCTCTACCAAGCTGATGAGTTGGCTATATTCTAAACTAGCAAATATTCTTTCTTTTTTTTTTTTTTAAAGATTTTATTTATTTATTTTACACAGAGAGAGAGATTACAAGTAGGCAGAGAGGCAGGCAGAGAGACAGGGAGAGGAGGAAGCAGGCTCCCTGCTGAGCAGAGAGCCCGATGCGGGCCTCGATCCCAGGACGCTGAGATCATGACCTGAGCCGAAAGCAGAGGCTTTAACCCACTGAGCCACCCAGGNATCACCCATATGCAGCATTTTTAGAAACACTCATAACCTTTTACCTACTTTCGAGAACTTTCTACTGTTTAATTAGCTTCAAATCAAGTTGCTTTGAGTTGCTTGTTTTTATTAAATCTTATTCCCACCACTCTCCTTCTATTTATCCTATGGTCCAAGTCATCTTATTTCATCTTTGAACTTTGAATCCTCTAAATAAGTGCATCCTTGATCTTAGGTTATTTATTCTCTAAAAAGTTCTCTACACTACAAACAGATTATTCTTCCCACATGACTGTAGTGATGAAGTCATATAGTGATATTAAAAATTTATTTGTTTATTTATTTACTTATTTTGATATTAAAACTTTAATGTCTTTACATGGCATGATATATTAACCTCAGAATCTCCAGATAGCACAAAGGAATTTTCACAGCCAGGGCTTGCTTTCTTTGTCTCAAATATAAATGCATAATTTTATAGATATAATATATATTGTCCTAGATGTATGTGATATATGCTTTCCAAACATCTACATATATTATTATTCATATGTGTTGTACATATTTGTTATCATATATATGCATAATTACATGTGTGAGTATATATATATGTATATGTGAACATAGTGTATATGTATAATGTATTGTGCACCAAATTATGTGCCAAAAATACAATGATTATTGGGGTTTATCCCAGGCATGCAAGGTTGGTTCAACATTCAAAATTTGGTCAATTCAATGTCAATCAATGTCAATTGACTGAAAAAGAAAAAAACATAGAATCATCTTAGTAGATACAGACAGTAATTTCTAAACATTCAATATTTATGATAAAGAATTTCCAGTGAAGTAAAATTAGAAGAGAATTCCCTCAATATAATAAAAAGCTTCTATTAAAACCCTAACTAACCTATACCAAATCATATTTAATAGTTAAAAACTGAATGCTTTCCCAAAGATCAGAAATCAGATGATTATAACTACTTAAACTACTCTATTCAAAACTGTATTGGATAGATTCCTGGGTGGCTCAGTTGGTTAAGGGTCTGCCTTCAGCTTAGCTCATGATCCCAGGAGGGACTGAGATCCACATTGGGCTCCTTACCCAGGCGGGAAGCCTGCTTCTCCCTTTGCCTGCCACTTTCCCTGCTTGTGCTCTCTCTCTCTTTGACAAATAAATAAAATCTTAAGAAACAACAAAAACAACAACAACAAAACTGTAGTGGAAATCCTAGGTAATGAATAAAGAAAAAAAAACCCACACATTAAGATTCAAAATAAAGATGCAAACTTTTTTTTTACTCACAGATACCATGATCATTCTAGAGAATTCTATAGAATTTATAAAAGAGATACTAAAGTGAATAGTTATATAAGGGCTCAATTTAAAAGGTCAATTAAAAAAATCAATTGAATCTATATGTAGTAACTGAATAATTCAAAACTGAAATACAGAATACCATTTAACAGAATTAGAAAACATTAAACAGTTAAGGGCTATATCGACAAAATATTTTAAGATTGAGCACTGAAAATTTCTAAACTTTTTTGAAAAATTTTAAAAAGAGAGTAGTACATTTTTTTTGTACTCAAAGACTTGATATTAAGATGTCAATCTTCCAAATTTATATAGTTTTGATGCAATTCTGAACAACATCCCCCTAGCTTTTTGTAAATACTGAAAAGTTGGTTTTAAAATGTTTATGAAAAAGTAAAGGATCTAGAAAAATGAAAACAATTGCAGGGGAAAAAGTTGGAGAATACACTTTACCTAAAATCCAGATTGATTCTAAAGCTACAATAATTAAGATGGTGTGTTATAGGGATAAGGGCAGACCTATAGAACTATGGAACCAATGAGAGAGTCCAAAAATAAATTCATATGTACTAGATAGCCTTTAAGATGACTTGTAATTATTTTTTTTCCAGATATTCACACCCTTAGGAATCCCTCCTCTTGAGTATGGGCTATACTATTGCCTCATTTCTAATTAATAGCACACAACAGAAGTGATAAAATATTGCTTCCAAGATTAGGTTGTAAAAAGATTGTAACTTCTTTCCTGGGTGTTCTCTTATAAGCATCTCTTCCATTCTAGAGGGAGAAAGCTGTCTCTATGGAGAGGTCCACCTGTCAAAGAACTGATATCTCTGGCCAATATCCAGTGAAGAATGAAGACCTACCAACAGCCATGTTAGTGAGCTTGGGAGCAGGGCCTCTCTTGTTTGAGTCTTGACCTACATTTTGGTTACAACCTTGTGGATGACCTGAGCCAGACTACTTACAAAACTGCTCCTGGATTCCTAACTCACAGAAAATGTAAGATAACAAACATTTAATATTTGCAGCCACCAAGTTTTGTGGTAATATATTATATGACAATAGATAAGTGATACAACATAGATGGTCAATTGTTATTTAAAGATGTCAAGACATTTTAATGGAGAAAGTATGATTTTTTTTCTATAAATCATTTTAGGACAATTGTACATCAGGTAAAGAAAAAAAAAAGAATCTAGATCCTCACCACACACCACATGAAACAAAACTAAAAATGAATTCTAGACCCAAAAGTAAAGCCTAAAACTCAAAAATCTCTTATCTAAAAGAAAATGTACCAAAATAAATTATCATTGCAACTTTAGATTGCATAATTATTTCTTAAATAGAGCAGAAAAAACAAACTTAAAAGAAATACTGAATAAATTGGGCTTCATTAATTTGAAAAACTTCCGCTCTTTGAAAATCCCTTAAAAATAAAAAAGCAAGACACAGACTGAGAGAAAAGTATTAGCAAAACACACATCTGATAAAAGACTTGTGTCTAAAAAAACTCTCCAAACTCAGTAATAAGGAACCCAATAATCTAATATTTTAAAAATTAAATATTTGAACAGACACTTCTATTCAGAGGTACCAATGGCAAATAGATATGAACAGATTCTCCACATTAAGTATGAAATGGACACTAAAACTGTAACAAGAAATCACTCTACACATGTTAAATGGCTTTGCAAATAACAACTAGGCAATAACAAGTGCTGGCAAGTTTGAGGTGCAACTGAAATTCTCGTGCATTGCTGAAGGGAATGTAGATTGCACAGTCACTTGGAAAATGGTGGAAGACTATAAATCCAGCAATTACATTACTTCTAAGAAAATATGAAAACATAAGTCCATACAAAGACCTTTTTTGTGAATGTTTATAATTTATTTACAATCACAAAAACCTAAAAATAACCCAAATGTTCACCAATAGGCAAATATATTTTTAAAAATGTGGTTTATCTGTACAAGAGAATACTACTCAGTGATAAAAATGAATGAACTGCTGATATATTCACAACATGGATGAATTTCAAAATCATTGTGCTAAAAAGAAAACAGCTAGATATCAAATTCTCTATACTATATCATCCTGTTTATATGACATTCTGTAAAAGACAAAGGATTAGGAAGAGAAATCAAGTAAGTCATTTCCAGGTGGTTAGCAATCACCTACAGAGGAGAATAATTTCATCTTTTTGTGGTGACAAAAATATTCTATGTCTTTATTGTGGTGATGATTATATAACTATTTCTGTTTATTCACACTCTTCTAATTATACCTCTAAAATAATGAATTTACTGTATGTAAAATAATGTAATAAACTTGACATAAACAAGAAACTAGAAAGTAAAAGAAATATGTGTAAAGAGCTGACCAACAGAACATAAAAATAAAATCATTAAAAAATGTGAAATCTGAATATTTCATTTAAATAATTTTAAGTAAATTTAAAACAAGAGACTGAGAAAAATATTTCAACATATAAAACAAGATAAATTTCTAAATGTATGGAGAAACTCTATAAATCATTAAAAACATGAATGCTCAATAGAAAAAAAAATGACTGGTAAGAATGGCCATCATGGAGAAAAAAAATCAATTAGCAAAAAATACTTCCCTTAAGCCCCCCTAAAACACTAAGATCACAAGTGATCAGGAAAATGAAAATAAATATAAGACATTTTTCACCTGTGTTGGCAAAAATTAACTTTGATAAGACTCAATGTGGGTAAGAAAAATATGTATATATTGTTTTCAGGAAAAAATCATGGTCATTCTATTTATGGCAGCACACATTGGTATAGTCTTCTTAGCAGACAATTTGGCTGTCTATATAAGAATTGTAAGCAATTATATTTTAAATCAGTGATTTCAAGCCCAAGATATATATCATAAAGAAATACTTGAACAAGGAAAAAATCTTTTTTCAACTTTATATGTAATATAAAAATGTTGAAAACGTTAAATTGTCCACATCTATGTAAATATTTTAAAAATTATAAACCCAATGTCATTGATTATTTATACCCATTAAAAATAATGTCATATCTATATAACTATATGGAAAGTTGCCAAAGATATGTTGCTAATAGAACTAAAAGCAAGTCACAGAATAATTTGTACAATATGATCCAATTTATATAATATGTGTTTATGTACATATACCTATAGCTGTGTAGATAAAGAGATTATATATAAGTATATGCATAGATTTGCACAGATAATGCTTTTAAGGATAATACATCAAACTCAGAATAGTGGTTTCCTAACACAGAGAAGTAAGATTTGGATAGTCATTTGCAATAAAGTTTTTCTTTTTCTTTCCATATGTTTTTATATCATTTGATTTATTTTTTAAAACTATCATGTATTTGGTTTTTTCCTAATTAAAAAATTAAGAGATAAATAAGACATAATCCCAAACATCAGGAGCTTACACACCAAGGTGAGAGAACAAACATCACAACCAACAACTGGAATGCAATATGATGTGTTTTTTGGTAAGAATGGATACCAAACTGCTGTGGAATCATAGAGGACAGAATACGTCGCATTGTCATAAAAAACTGGAAAATGTTTAACAGAAAAAATACATTTTATGATTAATTGAGCTCATCAGTAGGTAAAGGAGAAGGTTATTCTAGAAAAAGGTAACTAAACATAGTGAATGAGCACAGACTTTCAAATCAACTAAATGTGCCCAAATTTTGGATACCTTACTTACCAGCAGAATTATTTTGATATATTACCTAACTTTCAAAGCCATATCTGCAAAATGGGTATAATATGACCATCTCTGCCAACTTGAGAAATGGTAGTATCATTAATATGATAGGACATAAAGCAGGAAGATTGGGTTTGAGGATGACAATATGTTAAATCAATGATTTTGAGATTAGAATTTATGATGTTGAGGATAAAGAGTAACAAATCATGGATATACAAGATATATTTAAATTTGTGGCAGTGGATTAACTGGCCTGGAGATTGTGTCTACCAAGAAGAGGCTCAAGGATGGTTCCCTAGGCCTTGCCAGGCAAGTGTGGTCCAGGTCACCAGCAACAAGGGCATCTTTGGAAGCTAGTTTGAAATGAAAAATCTTCAGATCCACCCCAGGTCTGTTAAATCAGAATCTGCATATTAACATACTCCTTAGATGATTTGTAAACAGCAAAATAATAAACACTACTCCAGAGAACACCAAATCATGAGGGTCAATTAATGAAGAAGAGATCAGCATATAAGAGAGAGATGTAAGTAGTAGGCTGCATACTCTATGATATTTATAAACAACATGGTGAGAGGAGTCATGAAAAATCCATCAAGGACTTATGCTTCTTTTTTTAAGAGAAAAATCCTGGTGGCACTAAATATTGTTCTTTTTCTCTTGTCCACTCTAATCATGTTTATTGTGCTTCTGACACCTTCCATTATCCTTTCCACAGCTCATTATTTCAGTAGAAATTGTGCTGCTCTCTTCACACTGAACATGATATTGTCTCTGTGGCACCAGCAGCAACTTTGTGTTCATTCATATACACATATTAAAGAGTGGATTATCATTAATTATGCACTAAAATGTTCTTGGCAACAGACTAAGTGACAAAACATTTGCTTTTGTCAGAGTTCTATTAGGTGAACCTAAGTTGAACCATGGAGAAATATGACACTTTTCTTTATTTTAATTTGTATCACAAGGTCAGGATCATGACAGTGACTCTATTTTGCACATTATTTTCTCTATCATTGTAATGATGCTAATGGAATTCTTTTAACTAAACTGTTTTCATCAGGTCTACAACCTATTTATTGCATATTAAGAAAAAATTTCATGTTAACATTACTTAATCTACTGAAGCTTCAATTCAATAATAAAGAATGCTTTTCTGAAGAACATCATTGGTTAAAAGAGTTTAAATGATGCTGTTTTTACTGTTTACAGCTAATTCAAGGAGAAATTGGAACAATAAAGACAGTTATAATAATGTCTGTATAAGTTCTAATTATAGATCAAAGAAACACTTCATTAATAAACAGCATATAAGTTGCATTTGATTATAGAAGCGATTGGAGACTTAGAGCTTACTTTTAAGTATGCATAAAAAGAAGAACCTTATAAAGAAAATTTTTCCAGAGGTAAATCTAATGCTACTTTTTATGCTAATGTAAATTACATTATAAATTTTCTATTAATGATTAGCTCTGGATCATTAGTAATTTCAAACAACTTCAGTATGGGTTCTCCTGGTACATGATAGACTCTCAGTAAGTAGTATACTATACTTACCATATAGTTCCTTGTGTAAAAATTCCTGGAATTAATAAATGAATTAATAAAAAACAAATATGATATTGTTTGCTACCAACATTTCTATAACTAAACTAAAATTTAGTTACAGAAAAGCAGCATGAATAGGAGAATATGCTTGATACTTTAGCTTATTTTTCAGGGATAGGCTATACTGCAACTGGATAGAAAAGACCTCATCTATTCACTCTGCATTTATTCAGTCTCTATAATGTGCTATTTTATGTTCCTAAGAAAAATAGTATTGTGTGATATTGGTATTCCTATATGATTTCTTTTGTTTGTTCAGTCTTTTGTTTTTAAAGTGTATTGGTTACATTTAAAAACAGTTAAACTTAAGCAGAGTCCTTGGAGTCTATAATGGGGACAGAAATGAGAATAAAACTATATTTCCACACTCTGAGTATAGAGTTTCTGGAAAACTTACAAATTCCTGTTGACTAAATTCCTGCATCTGTTGAATTGATATTACATAGATCTATTCACATGCATCTTACATGGGAACAATTAAATGAGACTTTTTTCTTTACTTCTGCTCAATCACAATGAATTTTATTGAGCTTCACTGTGAAACTAGGATAGGAGAAGATATTAGGTGAAATACCTGTAGGCTAGCACTAGCAATTCAGAGAGCCCTCCGTAATATGAATACCTCCATGGTAGCAGACTAACCAGAGAACTATAAAGTGTTACACACACACACACACACACACACAAACACACACACACACACACCACATACACACATACATGTCCTACATTAGGTGGATACATGATAATGGATATCATGTATCTTCGGATGGATGTAATGGATATTTGCACATTGCTTAACCTGATTTATATTTCTGATAGAATGTTTCTTTCATATAGTAATATGAGAGAAGCTGCCAGACTTTCCATTAGAGTAACAAGTTCAACATGTTAACACGGAAGCAATCACTGATAAAGAAGCTATGTTGGAAGGATGAATTCTATTACAGTAATAAATGACTTAGATTTTCACACAAGTGTCAAATCCATCAACAAGTAAAGAAGGATTCTATTATCAATATGGGTTTCGATTGCAGATTTATAAATGGCTAAATAAAAAGTTAGGAAGTTGAATTTGTTGGTGCCAACCTTAGACTGGACAAAATCAAAACAGGGAGACTGTGAATTTGTTATATTTCTGTGACACTACTTTTCTTATCTTGTTTATATACCCCTACATTTTAAGTAGTCTCAGAGCCTCTTAAAATCTCCTATCTTGCAGAATTGCCTCTGGTGGTCCAATGGGGGAGGATTCCTTTTCTCAGCACCACAAGGTACTGATAACCCTTTCCCAATATCCAGCCTTGCCACCCACATCCCATCAACAGATACTGTACCTAACCTCACACCCACAGGATCAAACTTTATTCTCATATGAGTATGAATATTACAATATGTAAGCCTTATGTACACACTTATCAAAGCATTTATATTTCACAATATTTCTTATAATAATTCCTTTAGATATTGGAACAGTAGTTTCCCAGACTTTTCTAAATGCTCTTAACCAAATATAGAGGGACTTTCAAAATTTCTCAAAATATATTTTGAGATAGCATCTATAACAGCTATATAAAAATGTATTCACTTTGTATGAATGATACACATAGAAAATTCTACGTTATTTTGACAATAATCTTATAATTTTATATGAGTCAATTTTGGTTGACTATTAAGGGCAGACATGATCAGAACTTCATTTTTTTCCTGTATTTGAGGCAAATAGGTCAGGGAATTTTAGAAAGTGTTCATAATTTTCCTACAGGTTACGTGTATCTGTTTGGGTTAATTTAGTTACTTACAGCACTGCATTTCAATTGAGATTCTAACCCACATTAGTCAAGTTGCCTATTTTAGGATTCTGGGTCAAGCTTCCCCATGCCGGCTTTATCGAGGTATAGTTGATAAATAAAATTGTAGTATTTTTAAAGTGTAAAATACGATGACTTGATGTATGTATTTATTGTGAAATGATTACCACAATCAACTTAATTAACCCATTTGTCACCTCACATAGTTACTTTTTCATTTTCATCTTTTGGTGAGAACACCTAACAACCTGGCTCTCAACAAATTTCAAATTTTCAAATACACAATACCGAATTATTAACTATAGTCCTCAAGTTATATATTAGACTCTCAGAAATTATTCATTTCACAACATAGGCCAAGCTTCTCAATGCAGCTCTATCACCACCCATATCCCAATGAAGACTCGTAGAATCACATGTGAAGATCATATGAATGAATAACAGTCCAGGTCTGAATGTTTAAATGGCAACTATATTAAGTATTTCTTTTCCATTAAAGGCATAAACAAATAAAAGTGCATTTTGATCCAGGCTCAGAAAAGAATTTCTTTTATTTACAGGTGTTTTCAAGGTATGAGGTCATTATTATAAAATTGATTCTGAAAATTAAAGCATAATATTAAAGCAATATTTTCTTTTATGTTCCCCACTATCTCCTCTAAGCAGCATTTAAGTTCTGGTTACAACACTTGAATGGAGAGTATGCATTCCCAGAAAAAATTTTTAACTCTGACCAACATATATACATACATATGTGTGTGTGTGTGTGTGCAGACATATATACATAAATTATATTTAACATGAGTACATATATATCCACATGTATATGGACTATGGAGAGCTGGGGAACTACAGGGCATATGACTCCAAAGGAAAACCTGGGAAATGCAATTCATGTATATTTAAAAGAGCACTTATGAGGATTTATCTTCTTATGTTATATAACTTCAGGAACATAGCTATTCAGTCTTTAGTCTATACTTGTTTTTTTTCTCCAAGGAGTCCATTTTTCTATCAAAGGGAAGCCAAATGAAAGTAAAAGTTGAGAACGCTGGTGTATAATTTGATGTTTTAGGAGTCGAGCAAACATTTCACATCGCCTGCCTTTTACAAAGTCTCCTTCCAAAGCACTACCAGTATCTTTTAGGAAAATTTTGAGGCCGTTATAGTCCATCTGCTCTTTAATAACTCAAGGCTGCATAGAATAAAAGCTTTTTAACCTCCATAAGCATGTTTTACAAATAATTTCTATATAGTTTTGAGTCTTCATTATGTATTTCCTTTGGCATTTTTACTTTGGCCTGACAATTTAAGGCACAATACTCGAGGCAAGAAATAGAAAGCATATCCTTTTTCTCCACAGATATGGTGTAAAGCTTTCATAAAATGATCTGTATCTCCTTGATGGTCTTTGGCCACATATCTCCCCCTACCCCCAAACAGGCTAAAGAATTTGTCCAGAATTCTGTTTACAGATATGTAATGCATTTTCCCTAGCAATAGTATTTTTATTTTGATCTCAGAGCTACCAAAAAATTAACCATAAGGAAGCTCATAAGCAAGGTACAAGGCAGGCAATGTCTGTGATTTCCAGGAGAAGGTCATAACCCTGATTTTTTTTAAAATAACTATTACAATGAGGAACAGGGTGCAGCCACAAAAGGAATAGTTATAATTTATGCCTGACTTACTTCAGCGGAATATAGTTTATTTATAAACTGCTTATGGCAAACTCTGTATGCCCCTGTTCAATGCATGTGCTGAACTGTCTTCTGGTAAATTATTTAAATTACACCTAGCAGTAATTCCTGAGGACTTTCATACTTCATTTTCTCTATTAATGTAACAGGGAAAAGCTGCTTTGCGAGGATTGCTCTAAATTCCCAGAGTGTGAGTTCCAGACTCTGTATGTGTTGCATTATGCCTGTCAAAAAACTTGTCTTTTCCTGAAATTTATTACTGAAGTTTCTCCACCCGAGCTACTCATTGAAGCCTTACAGGAAGCTCATACATGATTTAAGCTGCTAACAGCACTGAAAGAAATAGGTCAGGTTAAAAAAAAAAACCTTGAATTTAAGCTACCTTCACATATTACTTATGCAAGATTATGCATAATTTAGCACACTGCTGAATATGCAAGGACAGAATAATTGTTTACCAAAATATTTACTCTGAGTTGGTACCTGTGTTTTAGTGAGATAAGGTGACTTCTCAGCATTTGCTAATCACTTTTGAATTAAAAAACAATGAGTGAGTTTTTGATTGGATTGATAACTGCGCAACAGTATATGTAAACAGAGATCTTGTTTAACAACTTCATTCAAGTAAAATACATGATACTGTTGTAGATTGAGCCGTTTCATTAAAGTCATTCCATTTTAGAAAACATTTCTTCTCTTTTTTTCCCCTTGACTATAGTCCTATCACATGCACATACAAGTGTTGCAGAAAACCTCTATAAAATGAGCTATTTTTCTCTCTAATTTAAGTTGAACATTGCATAGCATTTTTCTAACATTTAGAAGCAGACTAAAGGGGTGAAGAGCCACTAACATGAAGAAGAAATTTGGATTAAAAGAGTCTTTACATCAGCTATTTTCCAAATGTAAAAGTATTTGGTAGAATATAAACTTGGTTTAACATAATAATATATATATATTTTTTTGCAGCTTTTCAGAGGAATTTTTTTTTAAAGAATCCTGTCCCTTATCAGGGAGTGCTTGTTGGTGTTTAATTTATAAAATGAAGATTAGTATCCCCTAAATTAAAAGTTTAAAATCCAAAAAACCATCATACTAAAATGGTTAAAAAAGTTTAAAAAATGTTTCAAGGATGATATAAATTCATTAATTCCCATAATTGAATAGATCCAAATTTCATACCCAATATAATTTTTTAGAATTCTGAAAGAATTATCTATTTTAAGACTTACATTGAACATGTCAGAGTTTTAACTTATAACTTTTTTTATAATAATGAAAACTGATGAAAAAATATAAGGATGAATCTTAACACATTTAATTTAATCTTCAGAATTAAGATTAAATTAAATTGGTGTACCAAAGGATACAGAACTAAAGCTGGTATTAAAAAAATAGACATAGAAATAAATATAATACAAAATTAACAGTAGATTCTATTGGTACTTTTATCATATCTTAAAATGGGAGAATCACAATAGAATAGAAAAATACAGGATTTTTTTATGTAGTGGTCTTTTAATTAACTAAAATTGGGAATTCCATCTATAGATAGACATCAAAATAAATTCCAATTGTATTGAGATATTTAAAATGTATAAATCAGAAAATGAAGAAAATATACTTGAATATTTATAAGATCTCCTAAGTGATGGCAATTTGGAGCTTTGAAGTGATAGCAGAAATTAGAAAACAGAAGACAGGTTTTACCATATAGAAATTAAAACCCTGTTATATGTTTTCAGAATAAAAAGGATTATGGCTTACACAAAAAATATTCACACCAACTATGCCCACAGGGTTTATTTATGTTATATAAACCATTTATAAAATTGCTAAGAAATATATTCAGGTACATTATGGATAAATAGGAGATAGATGATAGGTAGATAGATAGATAGATAGATAGATAGATAGATATATGCAAATCCAAGGGACAAATAACATGAACAATTCACATAACAGAAATATAATTAGTATACAAACAGAAGAGAATATGTTTATAATGTAAAGAACTAAGTGACATTATTTTTCTATTAACCTTGATTTTAAAATTATGAGTCACTCTAATGATGGTGAAGTAGAATGAAAAATTAATGGCAGAATTATTTATGATGCTGAAAAATAAAAAAGAAAATATAAATCTTTGCATATTATTTGATATATAGACATTAAAATGAAAACGATGAAGTCTATTTAGCAACATGGAACTTTTTCATAAAGTACATTTTTAAAAGCTTAGTACAAGATTGTAACTACAAGTTGGTATATCTAATACATAAATGGATAAGTACTAGGTTTAGAGAAAGCAAATGACATTGGAGCAGGGTTCATGGCTTTTAAATAAGTTGATATTTCATTTTATTTTAACTGATTGCATAACATTATGTATAACAAGTTCTTCAGTATTTACTGTTTGTGAATTATTTCCATTTAATTCTCACTATGATCCTATGAGTTAAAAACTAATAACGCCTTTCTAAATGGTTTAAAGAAATCTCTTTGCAGTAGATTGGTGGTACATTTGACCATTTAACAAAATTTTATTGCCTGATATAGTTTCAACAGCAACAAAAATAAAATAATGTCCCAGAAAAAATGTTTGAAGTGGGATGATATTTTATTGACATATTTCTACTATGTTTTATAAAATTAATTGGCTATAACTAAGTATGTTCACATATATTTAATGGGGTAATATATAACCCTTCTTGTAGACGAATTGTTAAATATTCTAAAGTATATTGCTATAAAAATGGGAAATTGGTTGATATTTAAGTCCATTTTTGTTACTTTTTCCAATAATTGTACTGACTTGGAAGAAAACTACTGTGAGCACTTTCACTCAAAGACATCTGAGAAACAAACTGAGGGTTATGGAGAGGAGAGAGGTGGGAGGATGGGTGGTGGGTATTAAGGAGGGCACGTATTGCATGGAGCACTGGGTGTGGTGCATAAACAATCTTGGAACACGGAAAAAAATTAAATTAAATTAAAATGTTAAAAATAAATAAATAAATTCTCTATACTACGCATTAAAAAAAAAAGACATCATGCATTGGTCTCACTAAATCAAACACCACAAAGTTCAAAGAATCATTCTGAAGAAATTGTAACAGAGATCGCCAATAAGGACAAGTAACCATGCATGAGTATCAGTCTTAAAATTTTTCAGATAATGATCTTTTCAAATGGCTGTTTCTGATCCTAGTTTGAGCGATAAATCTACACAATCTATGTGGTCATAGAATATATGAATCCCAATTAAATATTTCACTTTATCTTTGTGTTCAACAAAAGTAAGCCTCAAATATCAGTCTCATACGGAAAAAATAGAGTGTGTTTAATAAGCATATGTATCTTACTGGTTATATTTCTTAATGGACTGGGTGTCATAATAAAAAATACTCATATTAGTTTTAATATTTCTTCACACAAATACAAGAAAATATATTTATTTATATTTTGTGATAATTTTATTATAAATCTTGCCCAATTCGACAAATCTTATTTTTGCCTTTTAATTTAAGATATTTTCTCATAATTGCTTTTGCTCTTTGTTAGTGCTTATACAAAACTGAATAGGGTAGAAATGAGAAATATTAGCTACAGATATTAATTTGGTGATAATATTTTATGTTGTGATAGGAAATTATTGCTTTCTTTTTTACAAATTCAGTTTAAAAGGGCTTTCACAGGACTGTTTTGTTTTTGTTTTTGTTTTTAATAGAAGCACTAGAAATTACCTATGATGGTAGATTTCCTCCAGGAGCAAGTTACCTTAGAATACTTCAGACTATTAAATATTCCATCTATAGCAAGTAAAAAAAAAATTGACAGGCTGACATAAAAGATATGCAATGCATATATAGGACTAAGAACTGGTATCTAGAGTATAGGAAGAGCTCAGAAATCAACAATCACCTAAATATTAGAATTAATTAAATATTTTTATTAAGCAAAGGATTTGAAGAGATAATTCAGAAAAGAAGAAATCTGAACCTCTCCAACTCCCTCTCTCTCGACCTCAGTAATCAGAAAATGATCCAGTGAGATATTATTTCATACCCAATAGATATGGCAAAAAAATTGGAATTCTGAAAAATATAGTGTTGTCAAGGATATAAAGAAAACTCACTTTTATTTACAGCTGGCAGAGGTATTAAAATCACTCAAGAGAATCAATGTAACAAAATTTAACACAGTTAAAGGTTCAAACTCTTTGCAACTTTAGTCAAATTATATACTCTATATATTCAAGAGGGGAGGGGACAGGTGAATGGGCAAAATGGATGAAGGGGAGTGGAAGATAGAGGCTTTCAGTTATGCAGTGAATAAATCATGGGAATAAAAGACAAAAAAACAGCATATACTCTAAAATAAAGACACCTTCACATGTGTGCACAAGGCATGTACGAGATGCTCATATCATGATTATTTGTAATATTTTTAATGAAAATAACCCAAGTGTATTTTAATAGATAGATAAATAAAACTTGACACAAAGTGGAACGTCTAAGGGGCAAAAATAAATGGAACAACAAGTCTCAAATTTTCAAAAATATGTTTGGTGCAAAGAGTAAATTGCTCAAACATTTTTTAGTATGAGCCATGTTAATTTAGAAATATTTAATGAGGGGCGCCTTGGTGGCTCAGTTGGTTTAGCACCAGACTATTGGTTACAGCTGAGGTCGTGATCGCATGGGTTGTGGGATCAAGCCCTGCGGGCTCCGCACTCAGCGCGGAGTCTGGTGAAGATATTCTCCCTCTGCCCCTCCTCCCATTCACGCGCTCTCTTTCTCTAAAAGAAATAAATAAGTCTTTTTTTTTAAAAAAGAAATATATAGCCGATGAAAGATGTTGTTTAAACATACTTATTTTAAATATAAAGGGATGCAAATTCAGGATGGAAGTTAATTCTTGGAGAGAATGAGAGATCTGACAAACAGGGATTTCTAATGATTCTAAAGTTTTATTATGAGACCGGTGGGTGTTAAGTATATAACTTATGCTTTCTAATACCTAATATATTTCATAACTAAAATACATCAGTGACTATTTTTTCTGTTATGTAGGTATAATTTTGACCACAGATTATCATAAACATACATCATCAGTAGATGGAATTAATATATACCTCGTATAATATCTGTGTAAGAAAATTAACATTTTAAGAGAAGTGGTTAACAGAAATAGTAAGCCAAATTCAATATTTTTCCCTTACTATTTGAGCCCAAATCTCTTCTTTTGCCCTTTTTAAAAATAATCTGTATTAGGGATAATCAACCAAATACTTATATAAAATAATGCATCTTTATACTGCACACAGGCAGGACTGTAAAAGGGATGTTACAGCGGTTTATTTCTAATCTGTGTGCAATGACAGCTTAATGCTATGTCCTCATTACAGACTGTGAATCTTAAAAATCACAGTCCTGCTTTCTGATTGGAAGGGCTGTCTGCTATTTAAAAGCCCCATAAATCAGGCAGAAGAATTCTTTCATTCAGTAGCTTTTTCTGAATCAAAAGAACTTACTCTGAAAAAAATAATAAGAGAGAATTGCACTGTTCATTAAGGCATTATTAACAATAATTTATGTGAAGTGTTATTTTTTTTCAACCAAAGCAGATAACTGCATCATCAACTGCTCTAGGAGGACTGGTAGAAGCAAGAATACCATGCTTACACTCAGCTTGCTGGTGTGAAATATTCTGTCCCTAATCACGATTTCCATATTGGTATGCTATACAGGGCAGGAAGCATGGTGCAATTTATTTTAGGTTTACAATCTTCCCAATAAATATCATGCCAAGTCTCACTATTGCCTATCATTTGGGGGGCAATTTAAGTAATATAAGATCCCTCACAACCAATATAATAATTTATCCTATGATTCCGTATCATAACGAAAGCCTTAGCTTCAATTCTCAATCTGAGAAAAGAAATATCAATTTTCAATTTGAGAAAACAAACTTGGGGTTCTTTCAGACTTACCTTAACTATTTTACCACCTTCTTTACTACCATAAAACAGTTATTCAAGAATTTTTATATAAAAATCCCTAGATACATTTGTTCATTACTGCTTTTTTATTACTGAGAAACTATATGCTCTGCACTGTGCTAATCCCTGAAGATACTATGTTCAGAATAAGCACAGTATCTTCTCTGTAGGAATTTACAATCTACTGAGGAAAGAATGATTAGTAAACAGGCCGTTCAGTTAGTGAGAATGCCCAGAATGAGGTGGGAATCAACCGTCCTCACAGAAGCATCTAACTCAGTTTTAGGAAACTAATAGCAGGCTTCCTGAAGGAGGCTCCACCATCTGAGATATGAAGAATGAACAGGAGCTAGACAAGTCAGAGGTTAAAAGTGGGGTGGGGTGGGGAAAAGGGATTCTAGGCAGAGAGTGGGCAGCTTGGTCATCAGCCTGGATTTGAGCAAAAGCGCTTCTGAAGCTGATTCTTCAGGTTAATGCTCCCATTTGGAACAATAACTAAATCCACATATAGAGCTACACAGTGAACCCTCAATTTATGTCTGTCTTTCATTCAAAATGATACAAAAACTTTTATTGCAGATTACCCAAAATTAATCCCCACTCTGCATTTATCAGTGTTCCACTGAGGACATGGATGCTTTAAACATGGTAATAAACAGTTGTTTGCATGTTGAACCGTATAATTTTTTACATTTATCGAAGCATATCCAACTATCCTATAATTCTTCTTAGAGGTTATACATTTCCTTTTATATTTATCACACCCTCCACATCCAGAAGAGTGCTTTGAAAATAGTGCACATTTAGCAAATATACTAACTGATAAAGAGTAAAAATAAATATCCAACCTAGAGCTGTGATTAAGAAAATATTGGCAATAACAGCTCCTTTAGGATTTTACCAGTAATTAGATATTATCTTACTAATGCAATGTTTTCAATTACAAGAAATAAAAAATCATTATGCCTTTGAATGTTACTATTCCTATATATATGTGAGAATATATGTCTCTCTTGGGTACATATAAAGGCATGACTATCGAAATTTCATATGGAATTATATGATTATTGTACTAAATTTTAGTCACTAAGGCCCCTTAATGAATAAAATGCCACATAACTTACAATATATTTTTCTTTCTATCACAAATGTTTATTTATCACTGTTTCTTTGAATTTTATCTAGCTAAAAATATAAATCTCAACATTTTCAAAAATTTTTCTTGTATTATTTGAAAATATTTTTTATTCAAATTAATGCAAACTAAAACCTCATTAGCTTCAAAAACTAGTGTGTGTCTCAAAATCTCATACTCTAAATGAAATCCAAAACCAAAACTGCTACAGGAAGCTCGGAGATTTGAACCTCAGAGGCAACTGGACCCAGAAATTTTAATGCTCCTGGGATACTTTCTTCATTTATCTTTGATTTTTTCTATACCCCATTAACATAATTTCTCTTTGCAGACCTGTGCTTCACACATGGCCACTGACCATTCCCCAGTTAGACATTTTACCAGTTTTAGCCACCAGAGAGAGATAGAGAGACCTTCTTAAATCCCAGATTTCCAGAAAATGGACGAGATGATATGTCAAAAGAGTTCAAGTGTTGGCTGCTGGACCGACGGTGGACATGGTATGAGATTACTCTGATGGATTAGCTTGAGTCAGGGAGAAGGTTTGGATGGCTAGCTGGCATATCATTTGGGTAAGGTAATTCCCAACTGAAGGTGAGCAATCTGATTAGGTAGTTATGAGAAAAATGCAATTTCATTTATCTTCCACTTCTAATAATAATGATAATAGTGAGGATTATCCAGGTGTTACCCAGTGAATTTCAACAAATGATTTCTATTTCCTCTTTTAATATATGAAGGAGATGTTCTATGTTAAATATATATTCTCTGTATCACATTAATGCACCCGTAGTTAAACAGACATGATTCATCATTTATTAGGATCCCTAATGTCTGCTCATTTTATAATATTAATGATTTTAAATATATGTATCTATAGGTGCTCAGGAAAAAGTAAAGTTGAAAAACCATCTTAGACATCTTTGGGGTTATGTAAGGGTAAACATGTAAAAATAGGTTGATTAAATTATCTTTAAAGTAGCAAGACCTGTCATAACAGATATCATTAGTCATCTGTGTGAGGGAATCAAGAAACTAACATTTCAGCCTCCCATGTAGGGGCTTTGCTAAAATGAGAAAGAGCTTTGGGTTAGTCAACTTGAGAATTCTGGACTGACCAACATTTGTATTTTTCATTGTAAATTAATAAATCGTCATTTGATGTTTGATATTGCATTCTCTACGAAAGTAATAAATGGGTGTCCAGCTCTGTGGGAACCTATGAACTCTTGATGTGCTGACCAAAACAAATTGCTGATCCTGAAAGACTGGGGACCAGGCCCTGGGACATGGCAAGTGTATCCTCGGAGACATAGTATGTCAGTGACCTCTGAGTGGTCAGCCTGCATCACCCAGCAACACCCTGACCTTCTGTACATGGTCTTCAACATTCAGAAGATGCACTTACTTTGTTTTGATAGTTTTTCTATAAATACAAACATTAAACAATTATAAAACACACATTTCCTGAGAAAACATCGATGCTTCCCCAACCCTTTTGTTTGTAATTGATTTCTAAGGGAAAACATTTCCATCACTTTTTAAGGAGACCACAGGCTTCTTACCATGTCAGCATCAGACCCCTGATTATATTTCATTCTGGGCTTACTGTGCACAGTCTGTTGGTTGTAAACATATATTTCTGCCAAGTTAAGTTTGTATACGTGTCTGCTTTTCTATATAATGGAATGTTTATGCCACCAAAGGGTTTCAAATGGCCTAACTTTTGAAATAAAAACTTGCAGATCCCCAAAGTGACTCTAAACAGGATCAGGCAAAGCTTGTGTAACCAAACAAATAATCTTAATCTCATTTTGTCTTTTTTTCTCCCTTTTTGTAAAAACAATGATTCTTAGTAAAGTTACAGAAAGCAATACTGGCATCAATTTCATTGCTATGTTATCAGCAATGAAAAAGGAAATAGGAATCAGTCACTGATCATTAAATCTTTTTATAATCCACTAAAATATCACAGTTGATTTCTTCAGCCCTATTAAGCTCTCGTATTTGGGTCAAGTTTCTGTTAATAAAACACATCTCTCAATCACAGAACAATTTAAAACTAGCACCCCAACATAAGACTAGATGTTAAAATAGTGTTTAGCTTTCATATAAATATTATGGAAGGTTTTACCTTTAGTTATTTATTTCTTTGCATGGCATTGAATGCACTGGTGGAGCTCTTTAAACAAACTAATTTGTTTTCAAACAAAAGCAAATAAGGTAACTATATTCATTGAAGAGATAATGTTATTTATTTTCTGTGAGATCACTGAGCTCTAATATATACCCATAAAGGCTATAGGAAGTGCCTATACACGAATGAAGTCCACGAGTTGCTGGTCTCATGCCCTCTATTTTTCCATCTGGAGTTCTCTCCCAGTCCTTCCCTATCCTTCAGTAGGCATCCTTTTTTTCCCAGGGAGCAGCTGAAACTTCACATACTTGAGAAACTGACAGCGACAGACCATTCTTTTACCACAGTGTATGTGCTGTTTACTAAGCAACCTCTCCCCACTGGTCTCACACTTCCATACACTGCTTTGCATTATTCTCAGGTTGCCCCACATGTGTGCCATTTCTTTCCAAATAGATTTTAAGTTTATCTTCCAAAGGTCCATATCTCTTCCTGTCCCTTTCTCTCAAGAATCACCTGTATATCCCACAGCAGTTTACCACTTTATTAATATCATACATAGTAGTCATTTGCTAAAACTGTAACATGTGAATTGAAGGTTTCTTAAGTGTTTTTTTCCTAAACCAATTTATAATTTTTCTGTTTTTAAAGATGCTTATTTATTTATTTAAGAGAGAGTGAGAGAGAGAGAGAGCGTGCGCACAGAGGGAGAGGGAGATACAGGCTCCCTGCTAAGAAGAGAGCCTCATGTGGGGCTTGATCCCAAGCCCTCGGGATCATGACCTGATTAACTGACTGAGCCACCCAGGCATCTCCAATTTATAATTTTTCTATATCTCTAGCTAGGACTTTCTGCATTCTGTTTTTCCTCAATCATAAAAAGAAGTTGATAGAAAGATCAGATTATATGGCAAACCCTTTTTGAAACAAGGCAGAGTGTCATATATGATACATCAGTAAATAATATAAAACAGTGAACCAGTCTTTATTTTTTACTCTGATTCTTGTTCTCCAACACAACATAAAAAGGTCAAAGGTTATGAATAACTGTTTATTAATTAGATGAATGAAATCATGTAGGTTTAAATCTAACCAGGTGATTAGTGGGCTTCAGAGTACATTTAGGGAATAGAAGCTATGGTCGCTTTATTCAAAAATTATGATGTTTACATTTCTTCTTGAATTATATTTGTCAAATCCCTAAATTTTTGTTTAAAAAATGTGGATGGATCTTACATCATATACAGAAACGGAATCCTACTCTTATGTTCCTACTAAACCACTTCACTTGTACACTTATGTTATGCTGATACTTTGTTGAAAGGTAGGCTGTACAAAGTTGTTCTAATGCACTGCCAACAAATTATTTTGAAGATACAGAGTGAGTTATTATCAAGGGCTTCATCAGACAAATAGACTTGGACAAACATATATGAGTCAATCTTTCAGCTGCATTAAATATGTTTTTTAATGATGATCTTTAGGTGCAAAGAAGCTGTATTTTTAGGAGGCAAATAGAGGACTGGAAAACAAATCTCAACAGACCTAGTATAACTCAAGCAGTTCAATATTTTCTGGGTTTGGTCTGCATGTTTGATTTGGCCTCTACTGTAACATACTCCAGCTTGGCGAATTCAGTCCTCAGTATCTTATAAAGAAGTATGATATAGGAGGAGTTCGGACTCTGCAGCTAGACTGTCTGGTCTGAACCCTGAATTTGCTACTACTTTCTAGTTTGTGAGCCTGGGCAACTTCCTTAACCTAAGTGGGTCTCAGTTTCATCACCGGTAAAATGAAAAAAGAATACTTTGGGAATCAAATCTCTGAATACATTTACGGTACTTAGAAGAATGTCTGGGATATAGTAAGTATTCAATACATGTCTATTTATTATTAGTATTTTATTATTTTTTTATAATCCACATATAATATTATTAAGTATTCATAAAAATCTAACCTTGCACGCGTTTTGACACTCACTATTACAGTGTCCATTGTGAGGCAAAACATAGAAAGACACTTCAATCTTCAATGATTCAAGCATTGCAAAATCTAAATATATTTCTTATTCATTAACAACAGCCTTTCTTGAAATAAGTGTCCTTAGTGGGCTGTGCTTTTTTGCTATAAAATGCCAATCCACAAATTTGCTTTCCTCCATCCTTCCTCCCAGCCCCCTTAAGGAGGTTGCAATGTTAATACTGAACTGACTTTGTGTTCAAGGTGATAATGCCTACACTGCTGTACACAGGCTGAAAAAGGGGGGGAAATCCTCTTATGCTTTAGAATATCCTGTCCTTTCACCTCTTCACCCCTGCTTCTGTTTTTACCTGTCCTCATGGAAACCTGCCTCCACCAGACCTGTGGCTCAGCTCTTTCTTCCCTCCCCCCCACCCCTACACTACATTTCCAGGTCTTCTGAGGCCCAAGGGCAAGCAGTAAAATCACAGATGTTTCACACATGAATGCAGAGAACACTAATCATTCTAAACTTAATAAAATGATCAGATATTTTCAGTATGGCAAACTTCACTGTTTACAATATATTGATCATGCTAAAAAGTTAAAATCTCAAAAAAAAGTTAAAATCTCAAGATAAAGATGCATTTTGTTCAGAACAAAATATTCTGAGATTCCTATATTCCTTTGCAGCTTCTTGGTAGAGGATTTTCCAGAGAGCATTTGGTTACTTTGACACTTTGGGAAGTTTTTATTTTTTACTATAGAAAAAAGCTAAATATGTGAGTGTTAATTTTGGATTCCATGGGATTTCAATTATCCCCATTATTCTGTTCTGGTTTAATAAAGTAGCAAGAACTTCTAACGTGGGCTTCAGTAAAAGCAAACAGTACTTGAGGAACAAAAGTCAGAAAAAGAAAATATATTTAATGAAAGCTTTAATAGTGCAAAGCAAGCCATAGACATTGTATTCTAGATCCCAATATTCTAGAGAGTTCAGACTTTCTCTCAGAAATTTACTTTCTAGCCTATTAATATATAATATGCAAATTGTCCACTGTAAATGAGATCTAGTGATGAATATGTGTTTCTGGATTCATTTACACAAAACCTGGACACAGAAGCACCTGGAACCAGTGGGGCATGGGCATCTGCTCTTCTTGTATGTTTACAATTCATCTCACCCAATTAATCCTTAAGCAGCTTGGGAAATATGATCCCACGTCTTCAAGCAAGTTGATATTATATAGCTCTCCCTCACTTCCTTTTCACATTTGCCTTTCTTTTTTGTTACCATTTCTTTTGTTCTAAGCAACTTTTCATTAACAACCTGAGAAGCATCAAATGAATTATGAAAACTAAGTGAGAAAACTAGCAAAGATCAGTACTGTGCTTAACAACATAAGCTCTTGTCAGAGGCCCATCTAGGTGAAATTAGTGTTAACCCTCCAGGCAAAAGGACTGGTTGCTGGAAGAGGGTTCCAGGTAGGGAGAGGCAGCAAGTTCGTATTCAAGTTGCATTTCTATGTGAGCCTTTCTAGTATATTGCCTCAGTTTACTGGGACAGAACCTGTATCTTCAACCCTCCACTAATTTTTCTGATTTATTTTTTTCATTCTAAATGAATATTCACTTCTGTGCATAATTTTCTAAGCTCAGTATTGTACTATGTTATTTAAGAGGGTGAGGGTCCCCTCTCACAAATTTTATCTGTGTCTAATCCCACAACACCTAGATCCATCCTTTTCTCCCATAGTGGTTGAGATTTCTTGTGGTAATTCATACTCCTAAAGTGGATTTCTTTAGTATTTGTATAAAAAGCTTATTGGTACTAGTAGCAGTCACAAATACAAATATTTAATTTTAAAGTTTTTAATGCATTTCATATATATTATGGGATGGGCCTTCAAAAATGTATGTAAGGAGGATATTGATATCACCTTTCAATTAGAGATTTAAGACTTAAATTCACACAAACTAATTCATAGAGACACCTTCCACTGAGCTTAAGTTGAGAACAGGTAAAAAGGTGGGTTAGTGCTAACCCACTAGTCATTTTTTTTTTTTTAAAGATTTTATTTATTCATTTGACACACAGAGAGAGATTACAAGTAGGCAGAGAGGCAGGCAGAGAGACAGGGAGAGGAGGAAGCAGGCTCCCTGCTGAGCAGAGAGCCCGATGCGGGCCTCGATCCCAGGACGCTGAGATCATGACCTGAGCCGAAAGCAGAGGCTTTAACCCACTGAGCCACCCAGGCGCCCCCCACTAGTCATATTTGACATGATCTTCCAGTTCTAAAAAAAATGCGTGCTTTATTCTGAAAGCATTAAGGTGAGAATTAATTTGGAAAGAAACTAAGTTCTGCATCATATTTACCCATACTTTATTCACCCACCATAATTAAATGCATGCCAAAAGAATACTAGATGATGACAACAAGAAAATTGAAAAATACAATAAACATATCAGACTTGTGAACATTCAACTTATCTGGCTTACTTTGACTTTTTAAAAATGTAGCCAGGATTTAATTGTTAAGCTTTGTTGTTGGGTTTTTTTTTTTAATTTTAACTAAATGACAACCATTTGTGTGTGTTATTTTTTCCTTAATAATTCAATTTGAACGATTTAAAAATATTTTACAGGATGATTGTTTTTATTTTTAAAATAAGATGCATAGCTGCAGAGTCCCATAGAGAAACAGCTGCAGTGCCACACAAGGTGGTTAAACAGCTTATGAATTAAGCTCCATATAAGCAAATTTCTTTGTAAGTAATTTATATTGTATGGTAAACTTGTATCCAACTAGGACAGCAAATTAAAACATTAATCACATCTGTAAAATTTAAGGCCTTGTGCATACAGAAAAAATATTAGGGAAATACATTTTCTTGTATTGCTGAAATAAATATTCCACATATGGAACCCAGTCTAATCCTTCTCATTATAGTGTGGATGAAGATGAACATTAAGCCCATATAACATTTCTTCCTGAATTAGTCGATAGCTCATTTTAGTAGGTAGCACATATTTCCAAACCTGAAATGCCCATGTTCAGTCAGATTTGCAGTCCCCTTTTCCCTTGCTGCTCTGGCTTTCCATCACTGTTAGGTAACCACTGTGATTATTCCATATCACATACTGATGAGATGGCAAAACAGTTACAAGCTTTCTTCCCTGCATTAAGCAGGTTGTAAGCCATGGAAAACGAACTTGCCCTGAAATTATCAAACGTTCCAGTACTCTGTAGCTGCACCAACGCAGGCAGTCTGCCAAAAGACATCCAAGGCACCAGCCCCTATTCTCAAGCACATTTTAATCCAGCTGTTCTCACAACACATCCAGCATGCTTTGATTTACTGCTCTACTTAATTAGAATGTAGAGTATGGGGGACCATCTTATGTACAAGATAAGCATCCTGAATGATATTTTAAACTTTGTAAAATGTGGTAGGGATTTGTGTGTGTGTGTGTGTTTATTTTTATAACCAGATATTGAAATGTATGTGCTGCATTCTGGCATTAGCCAATTGAAACTAAAAATGAAGGGTGAATGTATGTATGTAAAGAAAGCAAAAACATATTTCTAATCTACATTCTGTATATTATCAGGACAACATCCACGTTAAGCTCAGAATACTGAATGAAAATACCACTAATGGGACTCTGTTGAGCCTAGTGTAGGAAAGAAAAAATAAAATGTCTTAAGATTCTGGGTTTCAAATGAGAATTTTAGGGATTTGAGCAGTATTCTGAGGAAGTTTTACGCTAAGGAAGTACCTGAGCTACTATTAGGCCTTTATTCTGAGGATATAGTGTTACTAAGAGACAAGTCTGGAAAGGTTCGAGCAGAGCCTCCACATGCCCTTGCATATAGAATACATGAGGGTTTTCTAACAAGAGAAATTTCCAAACTCAGATTTAATTATATGGATGACAATTTTAAGCATAAGCACCACAATCTCTCACATCCTTTACAGATGGAAAAAAATGAGAATAAACATAGCGAAATCCTGAAAAATTTGGTCATATTGGGTGCTTTGGGATCTATGATAAACTAATCTCATTATTTCACAAAATTAGATTGGAACTTTTGTTTGTTTTTCTATACCTACTTATTGAGAAGAGATATCATATCCTTAAAAGGTCCAGTATTGCTACCCCAGAGGAGATAAAATATTACATGCAACCTATACTTTAGCAATGCATATTACATAATCATAATTTAAGTAATCAATTGGATTTAAGGTTTTGTTGAATCCACAGAAAAGAAAACATTAGATTTTTAGTGAGTTTTTAATCCATATGCTTCTTCCAATTTCACATCTGTGTTTTTTTGCTTTTGGGTTTTTTTTAATGTAAATCATACCAAGAGCCATGAGGAAAAAAAAAAAAGAAACTTTCCCCAAAAGAGATATCATCTTTAGAACTCTAATATATCAGGGGTTTTAAATATTACAACACTGATTTTTATAGTATGATAATTAAACAGTGTATAGAATATAGCTAATTTAAATTGTATACTAACATGACACTAAATTTGTGTATTACTTTTTCATGGACGTATTTCATGATTAAGGAAAAAATGTTCTTTTAAGTAAAAAGAACATGTAAAAAGTCTCAGTCAGTTGTATATATGCACCACCAGATCACTTAGCAGATAAGTGTTCAGCCAAATCTTGGGTTGAGGTTACTTATGATGAAACACATTTCAGGTTTTGGTTTTTTTTGTGTTTTGTTTTGTTTTGCAAGTGATTGTTTCAGCACCAGGTATTCATGATCTGTATTCTTATTCCCAAACCTATTCCTATTGTTCCTGGAATTCTCAATCAATAAATGTTATCACATAGGTTTCCTAATACGTATTGTGTTTTTTAGGGTTGTTCATTTGTTTTAATTTTTGCTATTTAAGTTTGTTGCTTATAAAGCAGTGGGCATTACGGTTGACAGAGCTCCATAAATGAAGGCATAAAGGCAAAGACAAAAATTAAGAAGGAGAGGAGGAAAAGAAGAAGGAGGAGAAGGAAAACAGACTAAAAATGACAGAAATTAGTTTGAAACAAAGGCAGTGGTTACCCTCTTGGGTTCTATAGGATCTACAGAACACTAGAAATGCTTGACAGAAGCAAAACATAAAGGCTCTGATGTTAAACACTCTGAATAACATTGCACACTACCACCTCTCTTTAAGTTTACATGGATTAATATTCTAATATATTTTAAAAGTCCTGCCAATTTCCCCAGGAAAGAAACAAGTTGAATTTTAATTACTGTAGTAGGCATGGGGATACATCACCCAGATCCCCCTTCAAGGAATCATGTGTGCCAAGCTGCAGGAAGAGCATCCAGCAGAGAGCCCCAGCCTTTAGCTACTACCAGACAGCACCATTCTGTTGTTGGGCCAGGAGTCTCGCCATTCTGACCGAATGCAAGACACTTTGGTAGGCAATCCTTTTTCATTGGTGTCCCTCCAGGTTTGCTCATGCTTCATTCCAGCATGCATGACCACTCCACTTCTTCCTCTGTCTAGTCTTGCTTCCTCCCCTGCCCTTCACAAATGCTGATTCCCCAAACTCTCTGTCAGAGTCTGATTCTACCCAACCCCAAACAACTACCACCTAAGAACTTAATTTGAGCACATGATGCATTCCTCAGCACCTGCTTTGGGAAAAGCAGAAATAAGGATTTGAAGGCAGAACCCCATTACCAAGACCAATGAACAGGTTGTGCTGAATCTAACCTGAAAATAATTTGACTCTGCCTCTGCATTTATGTCCTACCATATAGAAATCAATGGACTTTTCTCTCCTTGACCTCTTTTCAGTTTTTATAATTTTACTGCAAACATCATCTGGAATTTTTTTCTCTTGAATTAAATTAGAGTTCTCATTTTGTGGCATGCTTAAGTCCTTACATGATAATACAAATTGATTTTAATAATTAATGTGTTTTCAGTTACTTTGAGGATCTATAACATAAGATTAGATGGCTTGCTCTTTCAGTGAAGACATGATTTCTCATATATCACATTTATACATTCTAAAGAGTATACATANCCCCTCTCTCTCTGCCTGCCTCTCTGCCTACTTGTAATCTCTCTCTCTGTGTGTCAAATAAATAAATAAATAAATCTTTAAAAAAAAAAAAATAAAATAAAGAGTATACATAACATATTCATCCTTGGTACTTTATAAGTCTCAGGAAAGAACTTGAACACTGACCCAAAATTCTATCACAATATAAAATAGTCATGACCGCGAAAACTACTTTGCATCCTTGCATCGCTAACTCATCAGTAATTAGATTCAAATTTTAGGGCTCTTAAGTTAACTACAGTATTATAGCAAGTAACTTCCTGCTTTGATGATTAATTCTTGTTTCCAATTTCATATTTCAGTTTAAAATTTTTTCTATTTTGAGTCTAAAAATATAATATCTAAATATTCATTTTTTACAGTGACAAATTATTATCATCAAATGTGGAACACTTGACCTAAAGTTAAAATATTTTAATATATATGAAAAGAATCCAAAACATAAATCTTTATTAGAACAAATTAAAATTCTCACATTCTGCCACTTTTCTGTATGAAATTTAATAAAAAAATGAAATTCTTCCTCTTTCCTTATTTTGAAATTCAGATAGGCCATGTTAGGACAAGGCAAAGATAAGTTTTGAACACAAACCAAGTCTATATGTAGTACATTTAAAAGATGGTTGCATTTAGGGTTTAAATTTTAATGGTCACTGTTTTAAGGATATGTTTTGGATTTTTCAATTCTGCAGTGTATTTGTGGTTATGTATGAGATGATTTTCTTTCATACATCTAGTGAACAATTTTACTAATCTATTTTGACAAAAACAACGAGAATTGTTACCATGGCTAGGTAATAATAGACATGTTCTATCTCTAACCTGTATACACATTTATTAAGCATGAACATATTATGCAGAACATATATTTAGAGCCTGTAGTCAAAAGAAAACAAAGAAATGAAAAGGATTAACCTGAAAGACTACCCAAAAAATCCCCCCAAAACAACAATAAAAATAACCATGATCTTCAACCACAGTACCAGAGTAGAGAAAGTGGGGAGGTGAAAAATTGTCATTTCTCCAATATCAGGAGAACTTCAATTGCCTTTTCATTTTTGGAGAAAGGGTGGAGTCTAAAAACTTCTAACATATTTTGTCATGAGGGCAGAAACAGATGTTAAATGGTTCTCTTCCAGCTTACAGCATACACTCTGCTGCTAGGTATACCAGTAATTCAGTACCAAGTAAGCTAATGAAGAAATTAAATCACTTGCCTTTTTCTTGTCTCTTTCTTAAAGAGGTTGCATTTTGTGCTGACAGTGCATAGCTGATAAAATAGCAATTTTTGAAAAGCTTGCTCATTTAGCTACTCTCAGAACCCCTGCTGACATCACTGACATTTTCTCCAAATATGCAAATACTGTAAGTCACTTCCTAAGATGCATGCATATATTTCCAAAAATGTTATTATTTTATGATCAACTAGGCATAAATGCAGAGGCAGACTAGTTTGCTGGCTTTGTAATGCCACACTCATGAAATGACTTTTTTTTCAAATGAGGTTTCGTAGGAATCTGTCACAGCCTCGTAGATCTTTAAAGGTGAGTTATTCCTTTTATATAGAGTGGGGGTTATTTTAAGGCCTTCCCATTATATAAACATAAAAATAGGAGTAAAAGCCTATAAGCTCAGCAAACTTAAATACCTGGGTGACAATGGCAATATTATCGTTAAACTCGACACACAACTTTTGAAATACAGTGCACATGCAGTGGGCACGAATACTATCTTATTTAAATGTCTGTATTAAGCACAACCACTCTCTGCTAAAAATGGGGAAAAAACAAACAAGTCATATTCATCAAAGTAATTGTGTAGGTACTTTCAGTACCAAAATGCCTAGAATGAAGGATTGAACTGCTAACGGCAGCAGTGACAGCCATGAATCATGGTAGGCTACTCCGGGGCCTTTACCACCATAAAACAAAAGATGTAGATGAAAAATGCTGCAATTAAGTGATTTGATTTCTGCCCCCTTTTTCCTACTGCATTCGTGCATGGCTGCACAGCAAAGATTGATGGGAAAAATTACTCTACGTGATCTCTGACAGAGCCTTGGAACAATTCTATAAGGGGGAAACATACAAATCAAACCAGCTTTCTTGTATTCAAACAAAATAATACATATAAAGCAAATACTTTAGCCTATATCCAAAGCACCAAAATTTGCATGTGCACATAAATTGTTGAGAAATGCTCTGTTATCAAAACCAAACTCATGGATTTTCCAGCTAGTTGGGTTATACTGATATTTGTTTAAATAAATATTCAATCAGTACTGCCGAGTGGCATCCTCAATATGTCTGTGCACCAAGAACAAATTACAATACAAATTTGTGGAGGTAAAACATTCTTATCTTTTATATCAATAAATTATTAATAAAAATACACACAAAATAAAATAATAGAAAATTTCACTGACTATTCAACTCCCCTGTCATTATAGTCATTTAGAGGGACATTTTAAATGGGTATTCTCAACTCAGTTGGGGTCCTACATACAAAAGAACCATACTTGAATGCCAGAGAATATTTTATTGTCGTTGGTATGTACATTTAAAAGATGCTAAATTTGCAACATCCACTGAATAAAACAAACAATACTGCTAATATGTAGAAAGGATAATTCCTATTATCAGAGGCTAAAGTGAAATTACTTGGGTTTCATTTCCTAAGGAGAGAAGGTCATTCAATCTCAGTCTTCTGCAAGAAATGTACAGTTAATTTAACTTGAATTCATACAATAGAATTGCCCCTATATCGAAGGTGGAAAAACATGTACATACCTGACTTTATTATGAGTACTGAGGCTGTTATTTAAAGGCTGTTAGAATTGTGGTATCAAACTGGGTAAATTCTGACATTCCATCTATAAACCTTTATATATCTGTCTTTCAAATATTGGGGTGCTTTAAACACAAGCTAGATGCAGATTTTGCAAGAAAGTAAATATTTTCAATGTTACTACGGATATCTGCCTAGTCAGGACATTTTTAAAATATGTTCTACTAGTATTTTACTATGTTTTTTCAGGGAGTTACCCTTAAAAAGATGTGTAGCTATTGCTTATGAGCTTCATTGTTTTGGTTCTTTTATTGTCTATCAAAATCAAAAACCTCAGGGTCCCAGGGCAAGGACTCATTAGTGGATTCCTGACTTTAATCACGGGGAAGTCTGTGAAATACTGGCATGGGGTTTGATGAAATATCACAGACTTGGAAATCAGGAGACCTGGGTTTGCCACTAATTAATATTAGGTTGAACCTTATAAAATCACTGTTTTTGTAGGTCAAAAACAGTTGAATATCACAACTACAAGTGGTTCAACACACATTAGTTTGGTATAGGGTAAGCATTGAGCTTCAGTTTCCTCATGGATAAAGTAGGAAAATTGACTCTTTCTAATTCTTAAAAGTAGGTCCTTATGCCTTAGTCAAATGCACGTTTTTATCTTTATCTGATGGATAAATAATTCTTATATTTACCAGTGATTGCCAAAATCACCAAATATCATCAATTATTATTTCACTAAGTATAGTAAGATATAATTAAGATAAACTATAAGTATCTTGAGTATTTATTTTATAAGTAATCAAGAATAAATCTAACTCTAAAATAACACATTCAATGAAATTTCCTCAAGAATTCATTTAATCCTTCCTTTTATAGGTGGGCTTTTAGTGTATTTATTGGGATACTTGAAACATTCTTGATTTTATTTTTATTAGACCACCATTTTCTTATATAAACCAAGGAATATTAGTAGGGAAAAAATCATGTCAGAAGACCAAATGGAAATTTAAACACAATAACAATAAGTAAGCTCTAACTGAACTCAAAATTTGGTTTTGATCTTCCTGGAAGACTTAATGAAGAAGGGAAATTTATTAATGTCTTTTGATATGTTTAATCTTTTGTATTTAGATTCTTAAGTTTAGCAGGCATATCCTCTAATTCATTTGGATATTCTTTTTTTTTTTTTTTTTTTTAAAANAAGACCAAATGGAAATTTAAACACAATAACAATAAGTAAGCTCTAACTGAACTCAAAATTTGGTTTTGATCTTCCTGGAAGACTTAATGAAGAAGGGAAATTTATTAATGTCTTTTGATATGTTTAATCTTTTGTATTTAGATTCTTAAGTTTAGCAGGCATATCCTCTAATTCATTTGGATATTCTGAAGTAGTTCTTCTCTCTTCCCCTCTTCCTTTTATTCACCAGTTTTCTTCTACAATGAGACTTTTGGCAAGAAAGTAAATAGATCAGTGTAGAAATCTATATTCTATAGAGAACTCTCATTATTACATTGCCCAATAGTTTATATTTTGGGGATATAGTGGTATATGTGTAAACCTTTGCAAATAATCATATATTGAAGAGAGGGTCAATATAACCTTTAAATATGTGACCTCTCAATAGAAGTACAATTACATTATACTGTAGAAATAAAACCATACTGCTGTTCTAAGAATTTTAAACAATAGTGTCAATGACAGTATCTACTCAAACTAAAAATGTAATATACAAATATTTTCCTATTCTTTTTAAGTTTTCAATAAGGTACAATTGACATACAGTAAACTAAATATATTCAAAGTATATAATTTGATAATAGTTGGCATATNGTCTCTCAATAGAAGTACAACTACATTATATTGTAGAAATAAAACCATACTGCTGTTCTAAGAATTTTAAACAATAGTGTCAATGACAGTATCTACTCAAACTAAAAATGTAATATACAAATATTTTCCTATTCTTTTTAAGTTTTCAATAAGGTACAATTGACATACAGTAAACTAAATATATTCAAAGTATATAATTTGATAATAGTTGGCATATCTCCTACATCCATGAAACTATCACCACAATCAACATAATGAACACGTCTGTCACACCCCAAAGTCTCTTCACTCTCTTTTGTAATCCCTCTCTCCTGACCCTCCACTCCTACTGATCTGTTTTCTGTCACTGTAGATTAGTTTGCATTTCTATAACTTTTATATAAATGAAGTCATATAGTACATCTTCTTTTTTAACTGACTTTTTTCATTCAGTATAATTATTTGGACATTTATCCATGGTGTAGTGTTTATCAATAGTTCCCTCCTTGTCAATGTTGAGTAGCGTTCCATTGTATGGATATACTACATTTTTAAAAAAATCTGTTTATCTCTTGATGGACATTTGGGTCATTTCTAGTTTGGGCTATTACAGATAATGGGTAAATGGGTAAAATATTTGAACACACACCTTACTAAATAAGTTTTACAGATGGTGAATAAGTACACATAAAGATGCTCCAGATCATTAGTCATTAGGGAGATGTAAATGTAAACCACAATATGATACCACCTACTGCAATGGCTGAAATTAAATTAAAATAAATGGCCAAACCAATTGTTGAGAAGGAGGTGGAGGAATGAGAAATTTCCGTACAATGCCAGTAGGAATGTAAACTCTTACAACCTCTTTGGAAAACAGCTTGACAGTTGTTTAAAAAGTTAAAGATATACCTATCACATGATTTGGAAATTAACTGTTCTTAAACTGACTTTATTATTAAGACTATCATTAACAAGCTTGATGCTAAGAGAGAAGAACCCTCCTTGCTTGGCATAATCTCCATCAATGCTTACCTCCCCACATTTTACAGATGGTTTTGAATACCATCTATATACTACTGACTTCCAATTCTATGGCTTCTCCATTGAACTCCAAATTTGTACATCCAATACTTATTTGATTAGTCTCTGAAAAGTGATTCTTATTTAGATTCCCCCATCTCTGGAAATAGCATTACTATCCACCTAGTCACTTGACCCCAAATTCCAGGAATCTTACTTAATGCCTTTTCTTTTTTAAAGATTTTATTTATTTATTTGACAGAGAGAGAGAGAGATCACAAGTAGACAGAGAGGCAGGTAGAGAGAGAGGAGGAAGCAGTCTCCCTCCTGAGTAGGGAGCCCAATGTGGGGCTCGATCCCAGGACCCTGAGATCATGACCTGAGCCAAAGGCAGAGGCTTTAACCCACTGAGCCACCCAGACGCCCCTTAATGCCTTCTATTCCTTCACTATTTCCCTCATTGTCCCCCATATCTAATCCATCTGTTGTCTCTACCTCCAAAATGTGTCCAGAATATGTCCAGGTCTCTTCATTTCTATTAATACTTCTCTAATCAAAACTTCCATTATCCCTCATTATATTTCTATAATAAAGGTTTAAGAGCTCTCTTTATATCCACTCAAAAGCCTAACCTCTACAGTCCATTCTTCCTACAGCAGCCAGAAAACTCTTTACAAAATCCAAATTAGATTATATTATTCCTCTTCTTAAAGCCATCCAAATGCCTTTCTTTTGCATTTTCAATAAAATCCAAACTCCATACTGTACCCTAGGTCATCAAGTTTCTGGCTGTTTCATATCCAAGTCAACTATTTCACTGTTTTATACACACTGTCCTTCTTTATGATTTTCAAATGCCCTAAGCTCATTCTCATATTTCGGCCTTTCCATCAGACCTGGTGCCTTCAGATCCCTTCAGTGTTTGGTTCCTTTTTTGTCATCCAGTCATCAGCTCAAATATCATCTCTCTAGTTAGTTTTCCTTGACTACTAAACCAAAATTAGCACTCATCCATTACCCCTTATACCACTATCTCATTCTATCACCATTGTATTTTAATTAATATATTTTCTTGCACATTGTCTTTCTCTAGGACATTTTATATATATATGTATATATATATATAATTTAATGAATGAATTCTCTTTGGAAGATATATTTACATAGATGTTAAAGTGATTTTAACCCTAAAATACCACTTTCTAAGTGTTAATTTTTGCTTTTTTCTTAATTTTTTTGCTTTACTTATGAGAAAAATTTCAAAAGCTGACAGTGAAAGAAGAAAAGGAGAAAGAAAAAAAAAGCAGTAATTTGAATGCAAAATTTTGTCATAGAATAATAGTTCTTATACCTTTCATTTTAACTAACTGGAAGTTTAGGGAACTGTCTCTTGATATGGCAACCGTTCTGGGGAAGAACACTAAAGAATAAAGCAGGCATTCATTCTACAGTCTTCTGTCTCCATTAATCAAGTTTATAGCAGTCACATGTAACACCACCAGATGCTGGGATTTTTAGTGCCTAGAAAATCTTGACTTTGTACCAGATGCCCACTAACTGTGTGTGGGGGGAAGAGGGGTGGGGAGGGGGCATGGCAAATTATATTATTGCTCTGTAATTCACAAGGGGTTAGAGGTTCTTTGGTCAGCTCCCATCACCCCAGAAACAAATACTCCCTTTGAGTAGGTGATCTCTGGGAGCTTTGGGTATCACAGGATCTTATCAAAGAAGAAAAATGACAGCCCTACAAAAGCTAACTTTTCATTTCCATGGATGATAATGCTTAGTGGTGACACTGTCCTGGAAAGTCAATACCTTCCTTTCAAAACAGTAGTTAATGTGGCATTCCAAAGAAAATAAAATGGCCCTATAAAGCATAAGGTATGAAAAATGGAACCAGCAAAGTCAGTGACTCTAAGTGACTCATTGGCTATGGTGGAATCTTTAAGTGAAAAGCCTCCTTGAAGTACAGCCAGCTACAGAGCACACAAACTGCTGTGAAGAGGTGGGAAATGCAGAGCAGGAACATAGAGTGGCCACAGGAAAAGAGCAAAACAGATACAAAGAAAGTCCAGAGGCACTGTCCTCTTTTAGGGAAAGCGGTGGAAGAATAGCGAAGGATATCCATTTAATAAGCCATTTCCAGAGAGAAACTGTGTAGGGAAAAGTGGAAGAAGGTAAATGGCCAGCAGTAAATGCAGCAAAAATCTGAATTGTTAAGAATGAAACACTGAAAAAATAATTTGTAAATTTCCTTCTGCCCCATGTAGGAAAATGGGTGAGATCTACTGATAAAACCAAGCATTCATTGCATGGGGAACATTTAGGAACATTTAAAAGGAGCAATTAGCACCCACACGACACAATGTTAGTTACGTTCAACTTAACTGATTAATAAACATGGTCATTAGTTTATATATGGTGTAAAATCTGTTTATCCATTACATAAGCCCATGTTTTAAATTTAGGCTTCAATTTATAAAACTTATCAGATAATTGGCTATTTCCACTATAATAGAGCTTTGAATACCAATCAAGTGCCATGAAGAAAGGGCAGACTATTCTTGATTTGATCTGCTAGAACCCAACTTCCCTGATGGAGTGAATGGAAAAGAGGAGATTAAACTGGAATTTTGAAAAGGCACGAACATAAATGAACAAAATGAAAAGTACAAACTGCAAATGAAATAGATGATGTTTCTTTTCTTTAATATAGGACCAACAAGGAGTATCTTATGGGAAGTAACAATAGGAGTAGAAGAAAGTAGATAGGTTTTTCATAGGGGTAAAAAGTAACCTACACTTTCTGGGAGATTAAGAAATGTTTATTTTCTCCTGGGTTTCTGTGTGCTTATAGAGGAAAGAGAAAACTAATCTAATCAGCCAGAATAAAAGATTATTAAAAGAAAAGACATGTCAATCATTGATACAATATCTAGAAAGTAACAATTTTAAACACACATAAAATCTTATGCCTTTTTCCTATACTCTTTGAAACAAGATTCCCAAATAATTATCTGTGAGAATATCTTTCTCTCAGATTCTTTAGCAAATATGTTCTGACCTTATCTTTCAGAGAGAAGTCTTTTGAAAGATAAGCAAAAACCTAAAATATACCAATTTAATCTATTTATCTATTTACATCTGTCTATCATTTATCTATCTAAAAAAAAAGCCTAATTCTTTTAGAAATCAGATAGCTACCAAAACCAAAGGGGTAATACAGAATTCACCTAGAGTTGGAGAATATGAATATTGATTTAGTAAACATAAATAAAACAAGAGCAAAAAATTGTCTTGGATTCTACAATGGTCTACTAAAATCTCCACATTGCCTCAATTCATTTTCTTTTTTTTTTAATACAATACTCATACCAATTCAGTCAATGATGTAAAAAAATTTCGATATTCATTCAACAAACATTTATTAAAAATTTCCTTTGTAAAGGATATGTTTGGTCCTATGCTCAGGGCCATTATTCCCTTGGAGAGCAAGAAAAGAACTTTGATCATGTTCTATATCCTGTAAACTGAAATATAACATTCATATTCCCAATGTGGATAAGAAGCCTCTAAGAAAAAATTAGTTTTGATCTCAGATTATTCCTCAAAACTATTCAGGCTTTATTTTTTTTAATGCATTCTGGTATCTAAAATTTAAAGTCTTTGGTAACTTCAAATAGATTTAATGAAAAAAAATGTTATTCAACTAGCTTATTTTACTATGTTTTATCCATGATATTCAATTACTACTTAGTACTTTGTTTAAAGTGTACAGACTTTGTTTTAAAGTGTAGAGACTCAGGGGTTTAATAACACAAAACTTCTTTCACTGAAAAACAAAACTATGACAGTTGCATTATAATATGATAGGTCGTAGGATATAATTATTACTTTTAAGTAATAATTTGTACTTTCTCTTTTTTTTTTTAAAGATTTTATTTATTTATTTCACAGAGGGAGAGAGATCACAAGGAGGCAGAGAGGCAGGCAGAGAGAGAGGGGGAAGCAGGCTCCTTGCTGAGCAGAGAGCCTGATGCGGGCCTCGATCCCAGGACCCTGAGATCATGACCTGAGCCGAAAGCAGAGGCTTTAACCCACTGAGCCACCCAGGCGCCCAATTTGTACTTTCTCAAGTGCAGTTCTATGAGGTAAGCAAATTTCTTTATTTAAATAAAATTTTGTTTATTCTTTTTATCATCAGGTCTACAGGTATATTTAACTATAGCCAGTATTTCACTTGGAAAAAGTCAAAAGTTTACAATTAGCAAAAATAATTAACTTCCTTAAAAACAATTTCCCCTTTTTTCCTAAATAAACGCAAAGAACTCTAAATATTAGTCTACAAAACAATGAAATTTTTAAAATAACAATTATCTTTGTCTTCCTTCACATAGTGCAAAGATACTGTGACTAAATTCATTGATTCTAGAATAATACATTTAAATTATAAAATACAGGTACATAATTTGTACAACTGAAGTTATGAGTGATAGATTAGCATTATTATTAAAGATTTACACATACCATGGACAAGAAATATTAACAATTTAATAACATTTATTATGTGCCTCCTAAATCCCAGGCCTTATACCAGGCCTTTTGATTATATCATTATTAACAGTCACAACAGCCCTGTAAGGTACAGGTTATTTTTTCCTTTTTATAGCTGGTGCAATGGTGCTTCAGTCTAGGGAAGCACTCACCTGAGGACGAACAAGTGGAAGAGTTGGAATTCAAACTCACATCTCTCTCACTTCCGTCTAGGAGCTCTGACTATATTCATTGATGATATATTATGTGAAAATATGCTCTCTAACTTTTCAAAATCCACTATCAACTAGCATTTTTTCAAAAGAAATATCTGACAACAAACCAACCACAAGCTTCATTAAGGTACTGAAACATTTGGGGCCCATGTTGCTGATATTAACAATGCCCAAAGTTTGAATTTTAAAACTTCATTATTTGTAGTGTAATCTTGTTAGTTGAGACAGAAGTGACTTCAATTTCATTTTTAAACATCTGTTTAAGGCTGCTTTTGAAAAACAAGGGATAGCTGTACAGTGATAACTACTATATAATACCCAGCCCAAAGCAAAGTTACACTTCCGTTTTTTTTTTAAGATTTTATTTATTTATGTGACAGAGAGAGATTACAAGTAGGCAGAGAGAGAGGAGGAAGCAGGCTCCCTGCTGAGCAGAGAGCCCGATGCGGGCCTCGATCCCAGGACCCTGAGATCATGACCTGAGCCGAAGGCAGAGGCTTTAACCCACTGAGCCACCCAGGCGCCCTACACTTCCGTTTAATAATAAAAATACACACATTCATTGAATGCTTACTGTGGGTGGCTAAGTGCTTCAAATACAGTATTTAACTTTCACTATAACCCTGTGAGAAATACTATTATCAAGATTTTGCAGGTAAATAAACTGAAGCACACAGGCATTAATCAGTTCACCCAAGGCCCAGCAGCTAAGAAGTTTAGACTGGCTGAGACTCCAAATTTGCCCAGCTCCAAAGTCTAACAGGTACCACTTTGCTTTCCTACACTAATATAGTGGCCTTTAGGAGTGGACATCATTCAAGATTCCACACAAAGACTAAGGTATGGGCCTATCACCATAATATAAGCAGGCTGAGCCTACTCTCAGCTTTTGCCTCCTTTAACTCAGTAAGAATTCATTATTTCATTTCAAAAGTGAATGGTGTGTATTAGGTAATCTCTAAGACCTACAAAAGCAGTAAGATTATTAAGATCTTGTTAATGCATTTCATTTATAGAATTGAACAGTGCTGCTAAGAATATAACCAAAGGTTTATGGTTGTTTTACTGTAATTTCTACTCTTCACCATAGGCATCACAGAGGTTTTAAGGGTGACCAGACTGGAATCATGGAAAGCTGGATCCTGTCCCCACTCTTCTAAGGCAGGTGTACCTTGGGGAAGAGGCTCGAATTGTCCATGCCTCAGTTTGTTAATCCATAACATAAAGAAAATGTTAGTACTTATTCTAAAGGATTGTATGAGGAAAGAATAAATGTAAAAGTGCTTGGCACACAGTAAACTCAAGAAAAGTTAACTATTATTATTTTTGTTATTATATTGTAAAATGGCAAGGTTATGTTATTCAATATATGTTAAATCATTAGAAAAATTACAAAAACATAATTAAGGTAAAATATTCACTGCTAGTGTTCTCTGAGAATTTTAAAATTCTATTTATATATGTATATATGTACAGATATATTATACATATGCATGTATATGTGTTTATGTGTATGCCTACTTAAACATTCAGTTTTCATGGGCATTTTGGTCTCTTTTTCCCCAGTGTTATTAGATGGCATGGCTGACAAGATCAGCAACAGATTTAGAAAGAATGATAATATGCAAAAGCACACAGAATTCTCACATGTATAAATGCTGTCTAGTTATTTTAAAACATTTTGTGGAAACTCCTAAAGTGGTAGGGACGGGACAATGATGCATCAACTGAATTAATCACTATCATCACTCTTCTAAAGAAAAAACAAAGCAACTTCAGCACACTCAATCATCACGAACACGAAAAGAATGGAGCCGCATAAAACCGAGGCTGGGTCCCCATTCTCTGGTAGGCGATGTTGTTAAAAATTTGCACCCACTGATGACTTGCTTCACAGTTCCCAAACTCTGAAACCCCTATTTATAAATTTAAAAAGGGGTATTTTGGTTTGTTTGCATGTCTGTTTTTTATGTGGTTTTTGTTTGTTTCCTTACAAATGGAAAATGCAACTGTTTAACCAAACTGTGGAAAACCCTGAAACCATATGTTCGAGCCTACCAATGAAGAATTTTATCTGTTGGGAAGAGTTGAAATGACACAGATATTAAGCATCAAAGACACAGAGTGGAGAAAGGTAGCTTTCTTTTCTTAAATGCTGGCAATTCTAAGAAGATGTGAAGCTAAACCTCACCAAAACTCACACATAAATATAGGAGCGGTTCTATGGATTCAGTCTTTTTGTACTTCTCCAAAGATATCATTGCTTGCCAGTAATCCAAATGTATTTCTGCTCTATGTATTGTTAACTCAAAAATAACCAAGATACCAAAAATGTCTTTATAAAGGGCTATGACGTATAAGGAATAGGCTCCACATTGACTGGCTTCAGCAAGAAAAAAAGTAACATAATCAGTTAATCTCAAGGGCTTATATATTCCCATAACCATTTTTATTAACCATTCTTATATTTTTCCATGTAATTTATTTTAAAAATATAGAAAAGTTAAATAATATTATTGCTGGCAGGAAATATATGTTAACCAATACAGTTGAGGCCACTTATAAATAGATTAGGAATAAATGGCTGATACTATGGATTTTTAAAATATACATTATTTTACTTTTTTACATATGTATGCCATATTACCTTATGAGATAATTTTCCTTGTCATAGAACACTTTGTAAATTTTATCCTATAGATCAATAATAGGATTGCCACTGCAGACCACAAACAAACATAATACTGCAAAGATGGGATATGCTGAAGCAGCAGCTATTAGTAATTTCTCAAATATGTGTGTGAAAGGAGAAAAAGAAAAATGGCTTAGTGTATTCTAGTTCATTCATAGAGCTTTGGGAATTAATTACACTTATATTGCACAACACTAACAGTGAGGATCAAGAGACAAATGTGGGGATATAAATATAAGAAGTGAGCCTATTATTTTATGTTTGCTTTCCATGTTTGCCTTCTACACTTATATTTATACCTTTATCATATGTATGCACATCATATTCATGTATCATATACATCTGTATACATATGTATTATATATTCATATGATAAAAGCTATTTCCATATATTAGAATGAGGAAAAGTAAAGGCAAATAAGTCACTTCTAAACAAAATCATCATCAAAATATACTGCATATGTTCTATCTGGAGAGTATGATTCAAATTATAGATATCAGAGATAGCAACGTTCTTCTGTTTACACCATGTGAAACAGCGGAGAGATGATCACTTAGCTTTTGTTTTGGTTCCAATTCATTTTTTTTTTCAAGAAGTGTAATTAAAAACTGCATTAATGCCACCAATTATGGCCTCCAAGGGACCAGAAACCCCATGTTACTCCGTGATGGAACACAACTGAGCTGCAAACATCCATTTACCATTATAATACTCATTAATCCTGCCAAAAACAACTCATTACGGGACTTCAAGGAAATCATCTCATAGGCAAACACAGCACAGAATCTGTCATTGCATTCCTCACAGCAAAGTTACAGAGATGGAAACTGTTCAGTGTCACTTATTTATGAAGCTGAAAACTCTGATTTCATTTTTTATCACACTAAGAACTTTATGTACAAGAACTGGGCTAAACTCTCACCCTCTAAGCAAAGTCTTAAGAATGGAATAGTTTGACTCAAAATCTCAGTAATCTCAACCTGAAAAATTTCACTAACCTACCTCTCAAATTCTTCCAGAACCCAATCTCATCTCATTGGATATCAACACCATCAGTATTTTCCCTCCCAAATTCTACCAGATCCATTGCCATCTTCCTGACTAGATATAAAATGAAATACAAACCCACTCTTTAGTCATCTGAATATATTCAAATATGTTTGTTTCTTTTTCTATCCCCAGATTCAGGGAGGCGCTGTACTTACCAAGATCTTTCTGAATGTTTATTGTTGATTTGGTCATTGTTCATGGACAAGTAGCCTAAAAATACCCTCCAGCAAACAAAACTGAGTTGTCAGTTATCATTTGATAAGCATTAGAGTAAAGATAAATTATTAGAGATGACATTTATTTAACATGGACAATCCCTATGTTTCAAGATCAAAAACAAACTATTTTCTTTCTCTTCAATACTGTATTTCCTCTGATATATCAGGAATCTTTGCCTGAGCAGAAATTATCGAAACAAGATGTCTGAAATGATGTTCTAAAATAAGCTTAGATATAATACTTATCAGCTAACTTTAAAATATTTGATTATGCTCAATTGTTGTTCACAGGATCTGAAAGAAAGGAAGAAAAAGAAATTTATAAAAAAATTCCACAAAGACTATATGTTTTCTCTCACAAAATGGAAAGAAGTGAAAATACGTGATACTATGAAGTATCTGAAATCCAATAAGTGGTTGTATTTCATCAAGATTGTTTTTTTAGAGTTTAAACTAAACATACTTCATGTATTTTTAAAAATGTTTTCTTTCATATAATTTTAAGGAAATGAATAGTAGAATTAGTTGAAATTGAATCAATAGCAGAATGAGGCTTTTATGACATCTTTCTCTGTACAAATTCTGAAAGTTGATATTTGGAGTAAAAGTTGAAGAGAAATACAACTTACAAAGTGATAAAACAAAATATTTGTCTTTAATTTTTTTTTTAATTTTCAGGTTTGGAATTTTAATCTTGAGAATAGGTACAAAACAGATTGCTTGTGCTCTCACAGAATCAAGTGTTATTTGTTCAATTGTCAACCTTCTAAGTTATAGAAGTCTTCTTCTAGACTCCAAGTCCTATGAGAACTCTGTTGTATACACACAACACAGTGCTTAGCATTATGTGGAAGATAATCAATAAGTGTTTAGTGAATGAAAAAACCATTAAACTTTACCAGGATTGTTGATAGTCTGAGAACATGAAAATACCTATGCTATGTCACTGCTATAGGTGTTTTTTTTCTCCTATTCCAAGAATATGAATTGGTTCTATATATTAAGTTCTAAACTTCTTTCTTTAAGGAAGTGGGCTTGTTATGAGTAGGGAGAAGAAGTTTTCAAAACCTAAGGGAAAAACCCCACAACCTGGCTTTTGTTAATAGAAGAAAGCTTGCCTACTGAGATAAGAAGGAGTAAGACAACTGAAAGAGAGATGAATGTCTTGGCCTGAGTCTCGTCCTCAGCTTTTGAAACCTAAATTTACTCACTGCATCTAGGATCCTGGATGAGGAATTACTCTAGAAGGCTTAAACTATTAGAAGCTGGAAGCTTTGCTCAGAGCTGGACAGGAGCAGAGGAACAGTCTGAGGGTTGACCTAAAGTCATCTGTACCTGTACCTGCAATGTTAGCAAAGAATTTCTGACTGTGCCAAGAGCTGATTGCCCTTCTAGGGCAAGTAAAAGAAAGCCAGAGAAGGAACTTTTTGGCTTAGGATGCAACTCACGCATTCCACAATGTGTCTGGCCCCTGATAAGACCAGGATTTCTTCCTGATGCTACTATAGGCCTGGACATGAGGAACCAAAACAGTTTAAATGACTTCCAAAAAAGGGACATGAACTTTCCTGTACTCTAGGATCGTGGACCAAAATTTATACCCATACTGAGTGAATGCCGAAAATGCCATACTATTATTCCTTGCTAGTAGAATTTCAATATGGATCTCAGTTTATCAGACTAAAAGCTGATCTAGTTGTAAACGGGAGTGGAGTCTGGCTGATAATTCCCTCTCCTCTGCAAACTACTAGCAAATAAGTAGCTGTTTCTTTGATGACATCTTCCTTCAGAATAGGCATCAAGTTAGATGGGAGGACATATTTTTCCTGTTTTGTTTTCTAATTATGAGGTGGGACAAGCAGGGAATCCTCAGTATAGTGCAAGTTATTTATATTAGGTACTAAATCTGGATTAGATGTTTTATGAAGTAAAATGTGGTTGTTTTTTCTACAAAATTGGTATTTTTAGTGAAAAATGAAATGGCTTTAAATCTAACATACAAATGGAAGTGGACCATGTTTGGATATGCATCATATTCACATTCTAAGAAAGCTTTTCTTTTGGAAGCTACAGGGGCTTTTTCTCAGGTAAATGTCCTTTTCATCTTTTAAATTGTTATTTAGAGGAGGAAACTTATTCCAGTATCTGTGGCTATATATATTTAATCCAAGTTAATGTGGAGAATACCAATTATAATAAATAAAAATAATGCTTAGCCTGCTACATATTACATGTTTCAAGAATACCGACGTGTAGAAAAATAACTCATTTACAATTTGTAAGTGGGCATTCTTTGAAATTAGAGTAATCAGTGCATGTATGAGTGTTCAAAGTATCAAGTGCCATTTGTTCCCAGGGTACAGAATAGAAGACTTCCAAATCTCTCTAAGATGTGGAATACGCACTATCAAAAATGCTGGCTAATCTCTGGATGGCCCAAACCAGTGTAGAAAACTCTATCACTTCAGGAAATTTAAAAAATAGAATCTAACATTTTGTCATTATCACAGTGAAGTGTCACCCTCAAGGTGTTGGAAGGATGCAAACATTTGCATGTATTTATTTACCTTAAAGTATGTTTTCTACCAAGAGCTCCAGGAATGACAAAGAACTCCAATTGCATAAATAACATACACAGTAAATGACCCATCAATACACAAAGGTGCAGATGAGAGTGAAAATATACTAAGAGGGAGGGAAGACCACAGCAATCGACAACAAAAAGAAATAAAAGGCATCCAAGTGGGTAAGGAAGAAATAAAACTTTCACTATGTTCAGATGACTTGATACTACATATAGAAAAACCCTAGGGGTGCCTGGATGGCTCACTCACTTAGGCATCCAACACTTGGCTTCAGCTCAGGTCATGATCTCAGGGTCATGAGATGGAGCCCTGTGTCTGGCTCTGCACTCAGCAGAGAGTCTGCTTGAGATTCCCTCTCCTCACCCCCTTCTCTCACTCTCTCTAAAATAAATATTAAAAAAAAAAAACAACTCGAAAGACTCCAGCAAAAAGCTAGAACTGATAAATGAATTCAGTAAGGTCATAGGATACAAAATCAATATGCAGAAATAATGAAGCAGCAGAAAAAGCTGAGAAAACAATCCCATTTATAGTTGCACCAAAAATAATAAAATACCTAGGAATAAAAAAGGGAAGGAAGAAAAATTTACCAAATCTTTAAGCTAGAGCAAAAAGATTTGTTCAAGAACTTGTTTCCAAAAGTCTTTGGAGACCAGTTGTACTCACAATCGATCGATTGTTAATGTAAAACTCATACAGTAAATGCACATAGGTTTCAGAAATTGTTTAGGGTTATTTTATTGATAATTATTACTACCAGAGCCAGGTTAAAATTAATGTACACTTTCATTTTAGGGAAGAATTGCTAAGCAATATGCTGCATTCAGTTTCCTAATTCAAGTAGTTACTCCCCTTGCACATTTCCCTAGCTTACCCTTACTATATGCTTCATTCTCATCATTAAAGCAACCTAAAATAGATCAATAGTTATGAATATTGTTATGAAATTTATTCAAAAACAGGTTGGAAAGTAATTATAAAATATTTGCTGAATTATTCTCTTTAAAATATTTTCCTTTGATGAAGGTGTACTGCGTTCACCTGGATTGACATATAGAATAACACCTCTCAAGATTTGATTGCATATGTCCCAGGACTTATTCTGACGTGACTTCATTCAGATTGTTTCTGACCTTTTTTTAAAATTTCACACATCACTGTAAAACCCAAGCCCATGTACGCAGGAGCTAGTTTCTCTTCTACCCTGGGACAATCAATTGCAAAAACCATGATAATAATATACATCTCTGACTGACATGTATCTCAATATATTTTGAATGCCTGTGGCATATTACTTCTAATGCCATTAACTAGCTGATTTTTTTGTCTTCAATGATTTAATGCTACAAAAGTGATAACCTATTGTCTTATATTTCTTTTAATTGTTTTTATTCAACTACCAGCCTCATAATATGGGAATCCCTAACTCATTTTGTGTCTAGTGATATAGGTTACTCATAATATTTAGACCCCAAAATATACCTTGTTAATGAAGAGAAGAATTGTGAAAGAGAAGCTATAAAATTTCAAGTTATTTTACTACAATTGTAGGGTTTATCTTATTAGCAAAAAAAAAGGTTATCACATGCTTCTCATGAAATGTTTCAGAATATCAGACAAAAATATCATACAATAAAGCAACTCTATAATAATGGAAGATCTTGGCACTATCTCTGAGAAAATTAAAGGCACAGTGTGAAAATCTAAAAGTACAACCTACCCTAGATGTGGCTTTGGTATAACAGGTTCTATGATGTAAAAGACATGGGGTGAATCACAAGGCAATGTTCACAAAACCTAAGGCAATAAACAAGTCATGAAAATTAGAAATTTGTGAAATTCCAAACTAGATACACCTACCAAGCCAATCCTTCGCTGAAAGCTACAGAAGAAAGTTACAGATATTTTCTAAATTCTGGAGATTTTAAATATTAAGTAACTCAAATGCTCTGTCAAGGGAACTAATAATTTTAAATAACTTTCAAAATTTGTGAAGTGAATTTTTAAATTGAAAGTCTCAGATCCCTGAATTTTTTGTCTTTCCTTTGGACTGTTTATCAGGCACAAAGTAAGGGTGCAATTAAATATGGATTAAATTAAACTGTAAGGATGGAATGCAAGTTATTTAAATATAACATGAGGCATAATAGCATTTTGGCTAAAAGTAGGCATCTTGTGATTTGAGTAATGGCTCTTCCACTAGTTTGCTGTCTGGCCCTCAGTAAATTGCTTAACCTCTTCAGAAAGCAGTGTATTTATCTATTAAATGGGGATAATTATACTTACTTTGCTAAATAAAAGATTTAGTGCATTAATTTATATACATATCTCACATAGTAGGAGCTCAATAAATGTTGTCTAGAATCATCATTATTTTCGAGGGGTTTCAAAAAATAAAAATACATCCATCCATAGTAGACTCGGAATATGCAAGATTTAAGACACTGCTCTAATAAACAGGATATAGCATTTTTTTAAGAGAGAGAGAAAGAGAGAGAGAGGGAGAAAGAGTGGGGAAGGGAAAGAGAGAGAGAATCTTAAGCAGGCTCTACACCCAGCTCGGGGCCAACACAGAACTTGATTTTACAACTGTGAGATCATGACCTGTGCCAAAATCAAGAGTCAAATACTTAACCAACTGAGCCACCCAGGTGCCTTGGATATAGCATTCTTTATTTCAGAATTAATATTCCAAAGTTATATTTTTATTCCCTAACATAGGTGCACTAAAATTTCAATCAATCAACAAATGCTTATTAACTACCTTCTATGTGTACAGAAACAGCAGTAAATATTTCATAAATATATATAGAAATTATCAAATAAAACAATAACAGGTAAGGTCATTCGAAGGAACTCTATAATATACACTTTTAGAGGAAAAATAATTTTTAAAAAGTCACTATCTAATACAGTTTAATTTGTAGAACAATTTGAATATTGTGTATCATGCTATCTTCAAGTAAGTGTTACTCAAAGGATATCAAGTCTAAGAATAATTGTATTTGAAAGGGTATGGAAGAGGCATGATGATATCCCAGAGTTTATGTGTACAGTCTGGCCAAGAGCCTACAGCTTTGAAAAATAGTTTTACTCATCGGAAATCTGAATGTTGCATTATTATGTTATGTTGATATTATTAGCAGATGTGTCCTTTTACTAACACAGTGTCTTGGAGATGATACACTAGAAGTTTAGTTGACATGGACATCAGTAGACTGTGTCAGATGATATGTCATATGTATACCAGTGAACTGGCTCTTCAAGCATGTCCCTGGAGAGAGGGTTTGAATCTTTTCCTCTACAATACCAAGAAGACTGGCTGTTGGGAGAGAGTAGGAATAATTCCTTCTCCCCTGGGACCATCACAGAGATGAAGAGTTCTCCATCCTGAAGAAGATAAAGAATTAAAAGATGCTTTAAGCAGTTTCAAGAATTCCTTGAAAAGAATGGGGGGTGGGAGGGAACCTGGCCGAGCAATGGCAAACCATGGTAGCTGGCAGCACTGTAAGGAATTCCTCAGACTGAAAAACACTCTAGGACTTGGAAAGACTCTGTGGTTCTGAAATTGATGAGGTATTCTGAAATTTCATTTATCCCTGCAACTCCAGAATTGGCATATACAGAGTAAAATTGTCAAGGCAGCAATTTCTTCTTTCAGCTTTTACAAGGAGTTACAACTTTATGTAAAAGAGCTAGATCTTAAATCAATAATTCTGGGTTCGTTTCTTTTCCAAAGTTAAATATTATCTCTAACATGGTCCTATCAGTTCAGACATTGACACAAAAAAAGCCAACCATATCACCCATGGTGCTTTTCTTAGTGTCTTAATGTTACTTCACAGACTCAAATGCTTTGGTCTGTTTTATGATTAAAAGCTAATCATTTCTAATCATTTCTCCCCAATGCTAATTGTTCCTACTATACAGAATACACCAAGAAGCTGAATATTAAAAATATGTCTTCCAATAAGGTGTCTTGTTAACTAAAAATAAGCTATTTGGGGGCACCTGGGTAGTTCAGTCATCTTTTAATTTTGGCTCAAGTCATGATCTCAGGGTCATGGAATCAAGCCCCGTGTTGGGCTCCACACTCTGCAGGGAGTCAGCTTGAGATTTTCTCCCTCACCCTCTCTCTCTGAACCTCCCCCCCACTAGATTGCTCTCTTTCTCTCTCAAATAAATAGGTTAATCTCAAAAAAAAAATCAATAAGAAATAAAAATAAGTTATTTGGTTAGTAGTACTTCTATGATGAAAAGAGACTGAGAAATTAAAGACTTATGATAGCTGAATATAAGAAAATATTATTTCAAATGATCTTTTGACTTATGGTCTTTAGGCCTAAAGGTTATTGACTCAGTGTAAACTTTCAAATACTAGATTCTTTTTTTTTTTAAGATTTTATTTATTTATCACAAAGAGGCAGAGAGGCAGGCAGAGAGAGAGGGGGAAGCAGGCTCCCTGCTGAGCAGAGAGCCCGATGCAGGCCTCAATCCCAGGACCCTGAGATCATGACCTGAGCCGAAAGCAGAGGCTTTAACCCACTGAGCCACCCAGGCGCCCTCAAATACTAGATTCTCAAGTTGCAAAGCAATACAAAGTCTAATAGCTTTAAAGATCTCAAAAAGGCCTCTTGCTCATGATATATGCAGCATAGTAAAGTAACAAAAATATAGATCTGTCCATCTAAATGAATGAAACATATACAGTGAAGTTGTAGTATCTGATGCCAGATATTGATTACTGAGAACATAATGAATTGTGTGATCTATAAGACCATAATCCTGCTATTAATCTGCCTTTCAGGTCATAATAGCATACACTTCAAAACACTAAGCCAAATATCATGAGTTTTTCAATTGAATTTAAATTATTGAAATTATATACAAATTAATGCTTGCAATTATCCTATGAAAAATGAATGCTTTTAAATGCCTGGCATCAGTTTGACGTTAAGGAGACAGAAACATCATCTTCTCTGTATTGATCAACTTTGTACAAGTAAAAACATTAGCATGTTTGGATTTTAAAAGGTCCATCTACATTTGTTATCTTCCCCACCAAGACATATGTTAAAAATAAACTTTAGGGCGCCTGGGTGGCTCAGTGGGTTAAAGCCTCTGCTTTCGGCTCAGGTCATGATCTCAGGGTCCTGGGATCGAGGCCCNTGATAATGTATCCATTATGCTGCTCCCAAAAGATAACTTCTATTTACTGCCTTAGAAGATTCCCAATACTAGTAGTTTATTAATTTATGTAAGTATCCATTATTACAAAGGTGAATGTGTATTTTATTATTAATTTATAGCCAGCAAAATGGAAAATTCAGTGTTGTTTTTTATGGATTTCATAGGTCTTCTGGTCCAACTGTGTGCCTTTACCAGGACTTCCTCCAAACTACACCAGTTAGAGGAATATCTATTCTGTTTGAAAGGTTTATAAAAGCATAGCTCATTGCAACTTTATTATTTGAAATGTTAAAGGTACTATAATATAATTTTTCTTTCTTTCCTTTACTCTTGTTGTCTCCTGCTCATCTGTCCCATTTCTAGGTTAGGGAATAAAAAATTAAAATGAACATCAAAATTCTACAAAAATGAAAAACTTTATTGGGGGTTACATTTTCCTCAAAAAGTTCAATTTTCATTTAAAATTTGTTTCCATACTTTGTTTCATGACTTGCTCTCAGAAGTAAATAATTTGATGGCTGTTTGATTGTTTTACTATTTATGGACCTGTATTGTCTCAATCTTTTTTTCTCTTTTTGGAACACAGATTTACTTGGAGGCAATTTAGTAAAATTTTACCCTTTTGTTACAAAACTGGGACTCTCAGTCTCCTAGGAAAACCAATTACTGAGACCAATAATATCTGCTGTGGAAATCCTAACCCCGCCCCAATCTGTTTCTTCAGAATAGGCGTTTTCCCCCCCTTATTCTGTGCAGATAAAACAATTGGTTGTGATAAGAAACCTCCATACTTTTAAAGGATAACAGAATTTCAATCAGCCAGTTTTTAACTTTACTCTATTTTTAGTCACATTACACAGCTCCTAGCCTAGTTCTTTTTTTACCCTGCGTATTATGGAACTTAATATTATTTTTTTTACAATGCGTTTAAGACATAATGACTACAATAAGAGTATTGGTTCTAGATTTCTGATAATGGATTCACCATGAATCCCCCATTCTCTATTATGGATTAATATGAAAATAATCAATGTTTCTATTTGCATTTTCTGCAAAATAATGTATTATAAAATCAATTACAGTATAACATTTTACTTGGTAGCATATGAACTCATGCTCAGAATATTATCGCTGACTACAGTTTTCTCTTGGAAATTTAGATAAGAAATACAAGTCAAGTCAATAAGATACAGGAGAAAATATATTAATGTTCATTAAATTAGAAAAATAAAATGGCATCATGGATTTTTCATGATAAAAACAAGCAAAAGTAAATATTATCTAAAATAATCAATAGTCTTGGGGTGTCTGGGTGCTCAGTCAGCTAAGCATCTGACTCCTGATTTCAGCTCAAGTCAGGACCTCATGGTTCTGTGATCAAACCTCATGTTGGGCATGGTGCTGAGTGTGGAGTTTGTTTAGGATTCTCTCTCCCTCTCCCTCTCTACCTCACTCCACTCAAGCATGCACTCTCTCTCAAAAAAAAAAAAAAGGTAAAATAATCATGAGTCTTTTAAATTGAAACATCTAAAAGATATTAGAAGGTAAGAAGAAAACATGTCATACTTCATTTATTGACCAAAGATCAAAGGACATAACTCTGACATGTCATTTATTGACAGAAAAAGGAGTAACAGCTTCACAGGAGCAAGAATTTTGTCTAATTTGTTCACTGATCTATTCTCCAGCACCTAGAACACTGTTTCACTCTTGGTACTCACCAAACAAATATATGTTGACTGAAAGGGAAGTAGATTTTTCTAATGAAACAATTTCTGCCTATTCCAGTCTCTTCCTTTGCTCTCTCAGCTCCTACATGTTGGATTTATTTCATTCTCACTTTTCTTTTTTAATCTCTGAGCTGCTCCCATCTTCCTCTTCCACTTAAGTGACTGTTCATCATTCTTTAGTTTCCCTTTTATAGTCATTACCTTAGGGGAACCTTCCCTGCCACAACATGCCAGAATAGTTTCCTCCTAGGTTTTGCTCTCATATCATCCTGATTTCCCTTTCAATGAAATTCCTCAGGTGAGTAATTACTGCTATAAGGCTTGTGCCTCTCAACTAATTCCATGAAAGAACGTATTATGCCTTGCCTAGTCTCTATTCTAATTCCAGGGCCAAATGCCTAGAACATAGTAAGTGTTCAATAATACATGGTGTCTAAATAGATAAAGGATGGAAGGAAATAGAAAGGTAGGAAGGAGGAAAAAATCTCACACTTATCTTTTTAGGCTCCTGTGAATATTCATTCTGTTGATGCTATTTGGGAAGATAGTTACTTTAATTCAGGAAGCCAAATAACTAGCCTTGTTTAGAAATCATCAGTAGGGTGTTAAACAAGTCAAACAGGATCAAATTAGAATAAATCA